>CM036557.1:13464392-14193076 GCA_020745685.1 Tautogolabrus adspersus | reverse complement strand
ATGTGGTGGAGTGTAAAGCTAATTTAGTTTTACTGTATGGAAGTTTAAGTCTTATTTTCAGGTGATCAATGTATTATAAAAAAAATGTGAGAAATGTGCGTAGCCTACTGTTAGCTGAGCATTTGCAGGAACAATTACACAAAATATGTTTCTAAAGCTGAATAACATTCAATTCAAACTGCTCGTTAAAAGTAACCATGAGTTGTTTTTTTATGTCTTGGGTATTTTCATAAAATTAAAACTGTGGCCGACAGGTTTTACAGACAACTTCTGTGTACAAGAGCCGTGCCCCGCTTTGTTTCATTGTGCTCACACTTGGTTTCATTACTGCATGCTCAAGGTAAAGTTAGCTAGTGACATAAATACAAGTGAAGTCAACAACATCTTCAGATGGTAGTTTAAAACAAATAAAAACCTGTGACAGTGCTTGGCTGTGGGCCCAAGTGAACACACAAGCAACATGTAGACTACCGCTTTAGCACGCTTCACCCCTCTGGAGAAATCCAGAGTTTCATGGTGTTATCTGACTAACATGACTCAATGTAAGCCACAAAGCAGCTGTCATGTTCTCTGTTGTTCTTGTTGTTCTCCGATGTGCAGCCGTGGACTCTGCCACGGGTCTCTTTTTTTTTTTTGTTCATGTATTTGTGGCTGTATCTGATTTAAATGACTTAAAATAAGCCGTAAAGTAGCAGACTCCACTGCTGTTCCTTTTATTTTATTAAACAGTGTGCCCATAATTGACTACTACCAAGAATATTTAAACCTTGATGTCTCTGTGAATGTCTCAAAACAGAAAGTTAGACACATTTCTCTATAGTGCGTAGCTTTATAGATGAAGGAAGGGAGGAGTGCTTTATTAAAGGGGAGCTTACTTTGTTTGATCAGTGCAAAGGGTTCACGTTTCGTCTCATCTTAGATATGCCAGGTTTGACTTGTTTGATATCAGAACTATTTCTCATTTTTTGCATCAAAGAATGTCAGAGATAAAAAAATAGCGTGTTTATGTTTTATTCCTTTCAAATGTAGAAGTTTAATTTTTGTTAATTCTATAACATTTTGTCTTACAGATAATGAACAGGGGAAAGAAGCAAGAAGAAGAGGCTCAAGACAATTTGGTATGTATTACTTTTGGCTTGTTTCTTATTTCATTGTTGGCTAAAAGAAAATGTGTGTACTGGGAACATTTGTTTAGAATAAAAGTATTCACACTTTTTATTACGTATCCTACCCATGTAGTATTTATTTAGCATTAAAGGGATACTTCACCCATTGAAACATGAATCTGTTTGACATTGGGTCATATATGTAGTAGAAATGTGAAATAAATGTTGAAGTTGGTGCCTTCTTGACCAAGAAAAGGCAGAAAGTGTCTTTTTGCCTTTTGTAGATTAGCGACAACAACTCCCAGAATGCACAGCACCGCAGGACACTCCCGCTGAAGGAGAGGTGCATTCATATGGTATCGGAAAAAACGAGATTTCGAGTTGTAAAATGCACATGAAACACCTGCTCAAGTCGGTTTTGTGTTTTGTTAACATACTTTTTATTCATGCACGTATTGCACATCAACTTTTTTGCTCAAATATAACTTTTGACAATAAGATTTCTCTAAGAAACTTGGACCACCCGAGCAGCACCTGAATGCAGCATTACATACGGACATTTACAAGAATACATACGGCCGTTTCCTCAACTGAATCAGACATTTCTTCCATAAGGAATTGGCATCTTGGAAATTCCTGGCAGAAAACAGACTCTATGTCTGTGTCCATAGGCAAACAGTCACAGCACCGACAACACAAGTCTGCCCCGGCTCCTTCTTCCTTGTCACAGCCGCGGACCTAGCATGCTAGGCTAGCTAGCCTGCCTGTCGGCACCAGCAGCCAGCTCGCCGCTATATTGCGGCTCGTAGAAAGAGCCACGAACATCTGATTCAAGCACAAGAACTTCAAAATCCCCTTCAGTCATATCAGTTTGAAGTTGAAACATACGTTTTTCGCAATTCTTGGTCCTTCAGCTTTATCCATAGAGACACCCAGCTTGAGCCGGCTCAGGGTCCCTGTCTCACAGCCGCTGTGTCTGCAGAAGGCACCTGGCAGCAATATTGCGGGCGGCTCGTAGAAAGAGCCACGAACATCCGTTTCGACCACAACACCTTCAAAATCCCCTTCATCCATATCAGTTTGTAGTTGACTTTCCGCCATTGTCGGTTTTACTCAGCTTTCTCCACAGAGCCTGTTAGCACAGCTGCTAACCACAACAGCCGCCAGTGACGCAATATGACGATTTTTGCGTCACTGGAGGCAGCTTCTCAGAAAAGAAATTACAGATATTTCTCATCTTAGGGGGAACTGAGGGCTGGATGCAAGACCATTCAATAAAACCACAAGTTTACTACTGATACAAAGCCTAATGCAAATGGGTGAAGTATCCCTTTAATTTGTGCAGGTTTCCCAGGGTACAACAGGAGAACTTATCTTTAAACTCATGTGCCCAAATACATGACTTCCGTTTTGATTAGTTAGTAAGAGAGAGAGCGTGCAGGCGTGCCTGAGTACCTTACTGAGCGCACAAAGCTGATAAGTGAAAGTAGTAAATGTACATATATCTGCCAGGAGTATTTCAATGAAGCATATTCCGAGTATGTTTACCTTAAAATGACTGTATTTTCTCTTCATGCTAAACACTTGAAATACCTGATTACTCATCCTATAGTCAGGGCTGTTAAATAATTGTTTACGTCTAAATAAAATGCTGCTCTAGTAACTGGGAGGGAAGCAAGTAGTCCTCTACAATTGAAACAAAGGTTAATGTCCTCCAATATCCATGTTAGTTGTGAAACGCCCACTCTCCAATGATCCAACCAGATTCATCCCAAAAGCATATTTATTTTTTCAAAAAACAGAGGTCTAAAAATACATGTGCCAATCATATTTATTCCTTTGTGAAACCTTGACCAGTGTATTATTGCCTTAATGGTAAATAACTATTAGCTGATGATCCTCTTCACTGAATTTCATTTAGATTTGTCCATAATTTAACTTGTAAATTTTAGCGGGTGGTTGTTGGTTTGGCTTCATATTCCTGACTGAAACAGTTATATCTTGATCTCGTTTTTTCTTTCAGGAGGACTGTGCTACAGTTGTCTCTTTGTCAGACTCGAGCCATGATCTGGAAAGTGATTACATCCAGATCTCAGACACCGAGTTCAGTTCTGCTGAGATTGACACATCAACAACATCTACAACATCAGCAACCAACAACATCGCCAACACAGACAACGAACCCCCCTTCACAGAGAATGAAAGAGACTGTGGCACAGGCTACAGTGGTGACGATGAGGAAATTGCAGAGTCGAATGTGTCCCGCCGTGCCCGAACCAACTTGGAAGAGGATCGCTGGAATAAAAAAGACATGATCCCTCTGACAGAAGATGTGATAAAACTCAACAAAGTTTTGAAATGCACAAAGGAGGCAGTGAAGAAGGAGCTCTTGGATGGACCCAACCCTGGAGCTTACAGGACTTACAGTGAGTGCCTTCTTTCAGAAATCATTCTGTTTAATAGAAGACGACAAGGTGAGGCTGCAAAAATCCTTCTGCTGACCTTCAAGAACAGAGTCAGAGACAAACCAAATGAAGATATAATGAAGTGCCTTTCAAAGCTCGAACAGACTTTAAGCAGTGAATTTACCAGGCTGGTCATCAGAGGGAAGAGGGGGCGGAAGGTACCTGTGCTGCTTACAAGGGAGATGACTGAGTCACTGGATTTCCTGATCGAACAAAGGAGGGAAAATGACATTTTGGACTGCAATGAGTTTGTCTTTGCAACACAAAACTCAGAATCTCACCTCCGTGGTTCAGACTGTTTAAGGAAGTATGCTGCTTTAAGTGGGGCAGACAGGCCTGAAACACTCACATCAACTCACCTAAGAAAGCACGTGGCTACACTGAGTCAGATCATGAACCTCAAAGACAATGAGCTGGATCAGTTAGCAAAGTTCATGGGACATGATATACGTGTTCATGGGGAGTATTACCGGCTGACCGAGAACACACTTCAACTTGCAAAAATGAGCAAGCTGCTCATGGCAATTGAATGTGGGACTGAGGTCTACAAAGGCAAATCACTCGATGAGATTGATTTAGGCTTTGAAAGTGAGTATGAAAGTAGGAGATTCTTTTTATTCCAAAGTTACATTTTCAAGTACTGCATTTGAATGGTTTGAAGTGATTTGACAGAATTTTGTTCTGTGTTTTTTTTCTTCCTAACAGTTTCTTCATCTTCACAAGAGGGAGCAGGACAGACGTCCCTGGTCAGTGATGATGTCCTCAGTGAGAGCTCTTCTGAGGAAGCTCAAGAATCGGATGGTAAGAAGTTAATTGGACTGCTACTTCAGATATTTTGCTCCCATTATTGATGATATTGCAAATGACTGCCTTGTATTATCAATTATATAGTTTATAAATGTCAGGAAATAGCAAAATAATCATTGTGCACCTTTTCTGAAGAAGCTTAGGCACATAGATGTATTTCATATTAGTTTATCTGGCAGAGTCAATCATTCTTAATTGTTTATCATCTATTCTTACCAAGCAGGAACTTTACAAACAGAGCAGGTCTAAACTGAATTCTTTGTTATATTATTAACAAAGACCTGACATTAATCCACCATGAACACAGCACTAAGCAACATTTAGCAACGTTACAGTGAAACAGAACCAGACACATGTTGAACAGAAACCTGTCTTTCTGTCTCTATCTACTCTCTCCCTGCATCTCACTCTGTCCTACTTTCCAACCCGCACAGATTCAGACGGCTTTTCATCATGAGTCTGGTTCTGCCCGAGGTTTCTACTTTTTTAATGGAAGTTTTTTCTCACCACTGTTTCTGTTCTCACCACACTTTGCTAAATATTGCTAAGTGCTATGCAAATGATGGATTAATGTTGGGTCTTTAAATATAGGCCTAATAATATAACTTCAACATGAAAATGCAATAGCATCTAGCCCTGCTCTTTTTGTTAAGCGTCTCGAGATAACACTTGTTTTTAATCGGCGCCATACGAATAAAGATTGATTGAAGAGTATGTTTAATTTCATGCCGACATGTCTTCTTTTCTTGTAGAAGCAGACACTCAAACTCCAAAGACCTCGACTCGGAGCCCACCAGACAAGCTAAAAAGAACTCAGAAAACAGGTAAACTCCTCTTCCGTTTGGTTTGTCCTGCTCTTTTGTTCCAACAGTTCTGTTGTCTTTTAGTATATCCTATACACTTAATATATTCTTGACTTGTATGTACTTTGACTGTATGTAACTTCACCCAGTAACGATCTTGCCCCTTCTTATCTTCTCCCCCTGAAGGGCTCTCCAAAAAAAGAGTGCAAGGAGGCTCTCTCCACCTGTTCAAGATTCAGAAGGTATAAACATAACTTCATATTGCATGAGCACTGATATATGACTATTATCCTTAATATCGTATCGTTAGTATAATCATTTGAAGTAAATAGTGACCTGTTTTCTTTGTGTAGAGGAAGCAGACGCTCTGACTCCAAAGAACTCGACTCGGAGACCACCAGACAAGCTAAGGACGATAGGTAAACCTATTGCATTCAAATCTGCCTCAATGGACAGTTATGAGTAGTAACCATGAAAACAACTTTAAACTTGATATCTTTTCAAAGATAATCAAAGTACTCTATGAAAACAGAGTCATACAGGTATTTACTATAAAAACAGGTTACTAACAGTGGTTCCATTAGTACTGTAGCACTGACTGCATTAAGTGAGCTAGAACAGGAGCATGGAATCATGGTGCTGTGCATCATACTGTATGGGACACTTCATGATAAAACTTACCTGTTCATTTACTGCAATGAGGTTTATTTGTGTTCATTGGTCACAGCTTTCAGATAGGATGCGGTGGGCACTGCTCTCAAAACCATTTATTGTCTGCGCAGCGCATCTGAGCACCGCGAGCTGAGCGCAACAAGTAGAAAAAGAAACCATCCAACCATAACTTAAGGAGATCTGCTTGAATTTTTTTTTTGCTGATTTCTGTTTCAGGTGCAGATCCACAACTCCTCCTCCTAGCCAAATGCACTCGCAGACGTTGGAGTTCTGAGGAGAAACAAGCAGTTTGGCGACAGCTGGGAAAGAACATTGTTCTACAAAGAGTTCCCGGAAAAGAGCTCTGTACCAAGGCTCTTGATGCAGAGCCTGTGCTAAGCACCCGAGACTGGAAAGATTTAAAGAACCAAGTACATAATGTCATCACAGCTCGTAAAAGAAACGGTTATAGTTCATCTTTGTGGTCATTTAGACAGCTCTCCTCATACTCAACATAACGTTTAACTGATCTGGTGAGTACAACAGCTGATTGTCAGTTTAAGATAATGTTCAAAACTGTCACAGGAAGTCATTTAGACAGCTCTCATACTCAACATAACGTTTAGCTGATCTGATGAGTACAACAGCTGATTGTCAGTGTTCAGATAATGTTCAAAACTGTCACAGGAAGTCATTTAGACAGCTCTCCTCATACTCAACATAACGTTTAGCTGATCTGATGAGTACAACAGCTGATTGTCAGTGTTAAGATAATGTTCAAAACTGTCACAGGAAGTCATTTAGACAGCTCTCCTCATACTCAACATAACGTTTAGCTGATCTGATGAGTACAACAGCTGATTGTCAGTGTTCAGATAATGTTCAAAACTGTCACAGGAAGTCATTTAGACAGCTCTCCTCATACTCAACATAACGTTTAGCTGATCTGATGAGTACAACAGCTGATTGTCAGTGTTAAGATAATGTTCAAAACTGTCACAGGAAGTCATTTAGACAGCTCTCATACTCAACATAACGTTTAGCTGATCTGATGAGTACAACAGCTGATTGTCAGTGTTCAGATAATGTTCAAAACTGTCACAGGAAGTCATTTAGACAGCTCTCATACTCAACATAACGTTTAGCTGATCTGTGAGTACAACAGCTGATTGTCAGTGTTAAGATAATGTTCAAAACTGTCACAGGAAGTCTTTTAGACAGCTCTCCTCATACTCAACATAACGTTTAGCTGATCTGTGAGTACAACAGCTGATTGTCAGTGTTCAGATAATGTTCAAAACTGTCACAGGAAGTCTTTTAGACAGCTCTCATACTCAACATAACGTTTAGCTGATCTGGTGAGTACAACAGCTGATTGTCAGTGTTCAGATAATGTTCAAAACTGTCACAGGAAGTCATTTAGACAGCTCTCCTCATACTCAACATAACGTTTAGCTGATCTGATGAGTACAACAGCTGATTGTCAGTGTTCAGATAATGTTCAAAACTGTCACAGGAAGTCATTTAGACAGCTCTCCTCATACTCAACATAACGTTTAGCTGATCTGATGAGTACAACAGCTGATTGTCAGTGTTCAGATAATGTTCAAAACTGTCACAGGAAGTCATTTAGACAGCTCTCCTCATACTCAACATAACGTTTAGCTGATCTGGAGAGTACAACAGCTGATTGTCAGTGTTAAGATAATGTTCAAAACTGTCACAGGAAGTCATTTAGACAGCTCTCCTCATACTCAACATAACGTTTAGCTGATCTTGATGAGTACAACAGCTGTCAGTGTTCAGATAATGTTCAAAACTGTCACAGGAAGTCTTTTAGACAGCTCTCATGCTCAACATAACGTTTAGCTGATCTGATGAGTACAACAGCTGATTGTCAGTGTTCAGATAATGTTCAAAACTGTCACAGGAAGTCATTTAGACAGCTCTCATACTCAACATAACGTTTAGCTGATCTGATGAGTACAACAGCTGATTGTCAGTGTTCAGATAATGTTCAAAACTGTCACAGGAAGTCTTTTAGACAGCTCTCATACTCATTATAACGTTTAGCTGATCTGATGAGTACAACAGCTGATTGTCAGTGTTCAGATAATGTTCAAAACTGTCACAGGAAGTCTTTTAGACTGCTCTCATACTCAACATAACGTTTAGCTGATCTGATGAGTACAACAGCTGATTGTCAGTGTTCAGATAATGTTCAAAACTGTCACAGGAAGTCTTTTAGACAGCTCTCCTCATACTCAACATAACGTTTAGCTGATCTGGTGAGTACAACAGCTGATTGTCAGTGTTCAGATAATGTTCAAAACTGTCACAGGAAGTCATTTAGACAGCTCTCCTCATACTCAACATAACGTTTAGCTGATCTGGTGAGTACAACAGCTGATTGTCAGTGTTCAGATAATGTTCAAAACTGTCACAGGAAGTCTTTTAGACAGCTCTCCTCATACTCAACATAACGTTTAGCTGATCTGGTGAGTACAACAGCTGATTGTCAGTGTTCAGATAATGTTCAAACATATAATGAGAGAATAAGTAAATAGACATACACTGTATTACAAAGGCAGTATGATCAAAAAATAAACCAGTCAGAAGCTATTCATGTGAGTACGGTTGTTTTGATTTTAGCCATTGTTTGAGTCCTCTGTTAAAAGCATTACTGTTGCTCTCTGATTGCATGCCAGTGGGCAGAGAGTTCCAAAGTGTTGCCCCCTTTGCAGAAAAAGCAGACTGACCAAAAGATGTCTTGAACATTGGGACAAGACGATCACCGCTGATGGAGGCTCGTATGACTGCCCTACGAGGGCTCTGACGCCTAATGGCTAATTTAGATCACATTGGTGACACACGATTATTTACACATTTAAGAAACAGTTTGAGATTACTAACATTCATAAAATTGTCAAAGGTTAAAAGGTTGTGTTTTTTTTAAATGCCAGAGTGATGCCATCACATAGGTTTCTGGTCCATGACTTTTATTGTCTGCTTATCAGAGGTGTAAAGTAACACATTACATTTACTCACGTTACTGTAATGGAGTAGTTTTTTGGTGTACTTACCTTTTAAGTCGTAAAATCGGTACTTTTACTTTTACTTTAGTAGGTTTTCTGTTCAGTGTTTTAATTCACTACATTTTAAATCACATCCGTTACAGAGTAAAAAAAAATAATCCTGCTGTGAATGATTTTCCCTCATCACACCGGATTGTTGAGAGACAGAGAGATCCTTTTCTTGGCTCGGTGCTACTGCAGGACGGATTAGCACCTCCACTACAGCAGGTCTACCTGCTGGAGGTGTTTATAAACTGATGTCTCATTGTCTTAAGTCCAAGATGATTGAAATAAGTTTGCTGTGCTTCTTTCTCAAGCTTAGTTACATATCATCACTTTACATTCAAGTACTACAAAAAGTACAATATTTTGTAAGCGACCCCTGGTCTACTGAGAGTCACAAAGATCCAATACAAACAAAAGGTGTGTTTTTTCATATATATCTATAAAGCAGCCAGCAGTCTCACAACTATAGTGGTAAAATATTTAATGTGTGTGTGTATGTTGTCAATCTACCTAGCAACCGCGAAGGGCCACAGAAGTATAGAAGTAAAATATTTGTTTTTACTTTGAGTGTTCTCAAATCTGAAGTGACTTTCCCACTCTCTATTGACACCTAGTGATAGAAATAATTTTTGCATCATTCAGGCTGCAGTGGAAGTGGTGGCCCACACAAAGAAACAACAAGACGGGGTCCTCACAAAGATAGACATACATGTATGTGTGTGTGTGTGTGTGTGTGTGTGTGTGTGTGTGTGTGTGTGTCTGTGTGTGTGTGTGTCTGTGTGTGTGTGTAAGTGTGTGTGTGTGTGTCACTGTGTGTCTGTCTGTGCATGTGTGTGTGTGTGTGTGTGTGTGTGTTTAACAAGCGTGTATTCACTAGGCAGCAACATTGTGGGCTAAAAATGAAGTGCCGAAAAATGCAGATCCTCCAGTGTCCACTAGAGTCTGTCTCCTGCAGTGAGTCAGTCCTCATAGAGCCCCATGTTAAAATGTACAACTTTACAGCTGCAGTTCCTCCAGTGTCCACTAGAGTCTGTCTCCTGCAGTGAGTCAGTCCCCATAGAGCCCCATGTTAAAATGTCCAACTTTACAGCTGCAGTTCCTCCAGTGTCCACTAGAGTCTGTCTCCTGCAGTGAGTCAGTCCTCATAGAGCCCCATGTTAAAATGTCCAACTCTACAGCTGCAGTTCCTCCAGTGTCCACTAGAGTCTGTCTCCTGCAGTGAGTCAGTCCTCATAGAGCCCCATGTTAAAATGTCCAACTTTACAGCTGCAGTTCCTCCAGTGTCCACTAGAGTCTGTCTCCTGCAGTGAGTCAGTCCCCATAGAGCCCCATGTTAAAATGTCCAACTTTACAGCTGCAGTTCCTCCAGTGTCCACTAGAGTCTGTCTCCTGCAGTGAGTCAGTCCCCATAGAGCCCCATGTTAAAATGTCCAACTTTACAGCTGCAGTTCCTCCAGTGTCCACTAGAGTCTGTCTCCAGCAGTGAGTCAGTCCCCATAGAGCCCCATGTTAAAATGTCCAACTTTACAGCTGCAGTTCCTCCAGTGTCCACTAGAGTCTATCTCCTGCAGTGAGTCAGTCCCCATAGAGCCCCATGTTAAAATGTCCAACTTTACAGCTGCAGTTCCTCCAGTGTCCACTAGAGTCTGTCTCCTGCAGTGAGTCAGTCCTCATAGAGCCCCATGTTAAAATGTCCAACTTTACAGCTGCAGTTCCTCCAGTGTCCACTAGAGTCTGTCTCCTGCAGTGAGTCAGTCTCCATAGAGCCCCATGTTAAAATGTCCAACTTTACAGCTGCAGTTCCTCCAGTGTCCACTAGAGTCTGTCTCCTGCAGTGAGTCAGTCCCCATAGAGCCCCATGTTAAAATGTCCAACTTTACGTGGTCACACAGCTCATTTACATTTAAAGCTACAGACACAGAAACAGCCTGTTCTGAGCAGGAGGGGTTTATAGGCATGATCAAATACAGGATCAGAGTGGATTTAGAACAAGAAACTTCAGACATCCTTTCCTCCGTTACCGTGACTCCAGACGTCCTGAATCTAAATAAACACACCTGAAGTGAAGTCCAGACTAACGGTTCTAGTCTGACGCGGAACAGAGCGTGCACCAAACGTTATGTTACAAAAATGTCACGTTCACAGCAGAGAGGAGGAGGAGGAAGAAGAAGAACAGGATGAAGAGATGAAGGGCTGACAGAATGAGAGGATGAGGAGATCCGTCACTCGCAGCCGAGCTCAGGAGTCTCAGACGATCACATGACTGCGTTTCCCAGCCTCGGTCCACCAGTATAAATGTAAATATTGTTTGGAAGTCTGTTGATATTTAGAAGAATCAAAGTAAAAGTTTAGATTTTATGTTCCCGTCTGTGGCTGTCAGACTTTGTTTCCGGGGGGAACAGTTACGCTGTGGGACCGGGGCGGGGAAAGTGTGAGGCGAGGGGAGGGGAGATGGCGTTACCTTCCGCAGTACCAGAGAGGCCGTCGGCTTTGAAGTTGCTTGTGCTCTTCTTCCTGCGGTGCTTCTTACGGTTGGCGTGGGGCGACGGCGGAGGCTCCATCTTTGGACTGGTGGTGCTGGAGATACTGGGACTGGAACACACCGAGTCTCCCAAACCAGTATCTGAAATGACAAATACCATTAAAGACAGATCAGATCCTGAAACTGGAATAAATCTGTGGATAAAGAACACAAGCAGACAATCAAAAGGATGACGAGAGTTATCGCTGACACCTAGTGTTTAAAATGTGTACTGCAGTCCAAATTCTAAACACTGCAGAGAGCTGTCTCCCCCCCCCTCCTCTCTAGAGTGGATGCTCACGCAGGTCACCATGTGGTGGACACTGAAGCTTCAGTGTTTATCCAGCTCTGCATCGGTCTGTAAACCTTTCTGCGTTCTAACCTCTCTCCATTTTTCAAAAGCATCTCCAATATTGATCCTAGTTTGAGCACGTTTCTGCTCGTGGAGCTTATTAGAAACATGCAGAGGCTTTTTAGGTCGGGTACAATCACTTCTATCTGAACCAGTTCTCTTGCCCGCTTCCATCGCTGCAACACCTGTTGGTTTGACCTGATAACTGCTCTCATATCTGGCACATCGCTCCTTTAAGATTTAAGTTTGGAGATAATGGAAATCTTTAAGTGTTAAATTTGAGGTTTGACTTTCACACAAGAATCAACGCCAGGAATCAAAACCAAGATTCACTGGAAACAGGATCAGGATCTGAATTGATGAACTCTGATCAGGTCTGCAGGATGGAGGGGCGATCAAAGCTCTCAGCAGAGGGAGTGCACTCTCTCTCTCTGCCTCCACTCTTCACGGCGCCCGCTGACAGCTGTGACTAGCGGCGGAATAAAATAACATTCAGCTTCCATCAATATCACGGTGCGACGGCGGCTCTGACATGGCCTCTGTGTGTGTGTGTTGGGATGAAACACATAACACACACGTATACACACAGGCGCTGGTCTTCGTCGGCGTCCCAGCGAGCGGCAGACAGCCCCAAGGACGGCCATAACTTATTTTACAATCGTTTAGTCTCAGCTCAAGTGGAAAATGTGACAACTTATCTCTGCTGACAACACGCCATCCCCGAGAGTGCAATTAACCGCCGTGAATTAACGGCCCTCCCATCTGCACGCCGCTCTCCATCCACGTCATCCCCCACCCCCCACCTCACCCAGAGCCTCAGAACTTCCTGCTTCACCCTCCCTGCAGCCCTCCATCAGCTCTCTCCTGATGTTTGTCCCTCCTGGGCTTCCTTAACTCTGAAACTCATCAACAGTTTGGACACCAGCTGCTCCCACCGACCAATCAGAGCAGCAGCTTCGTCTGATTGTAATCTCTAAATCAAGGAAACAAAGAGGACAAGTTTGATGCCACCATGTTGACTCTGTTGTTCTTAAACTGCAGCACTGAAACATGACTGAAGGTTTCTGAGTTGCTCCAACAGATTGCTGCAATGGGAGACCTGCAACTTTAAAACAGGCTGCGACATAAAGTGTCAGAGTGCGCTCACTAAAGAGCGTGCTCTTGGACCTTTATGTGTTATTTTGTCTGCCTGTACTCGTCTTGTTTTCTGACTCGAAAGAGACGCCGGTTGCCTAGTGGTGATGACGCGCGGCCCATGTACAGTGGCTATATTTCCCTGCGCTGCGACCGTGGCTTCGGATCAGACCCCCCCCCCCCCTCTCCTCCCAACGTTTCCTGTCTCTCTTCAGCTGTTTTATCTAATAATAAACGATAATGACAGAGTAATGTTTACGTGACAACAAGACACTCTGGAGTTTGTGAGTGATTTCAATGTTGCGGCTCATTTTCAGCTTTAAATTGTATCTAAACTTTCAGAGCTAGAGGTGTGAACCGAGCTGTGTGTGTGTGTGTGTGTGTGTGTGTGTGTGTGTGTGGCCCCTGGGAGTCCATTTAAAAGCATTTCACAGCTTTAAACGTTATTTGAGGAGAGCTGGGGGGCACAGAGCTGACGAGAGAGCTGTCAGTCAAGATTATCGTCACGGCAACATACACCCGGCCTGACAGCTGTCAGTCTTAGCATCTCAGTGTGTGTGTGTGAGTGTGTGTTAACTAGTCACACACGTATGCACACAAACAATTAGAGAGACACACACACACACACACACACTCTTGGTGGCCATCAGTTTGACTAACAGTTCAGCAGAATTAGAGGCGCTGTCAGCTGGATCAATAAAGAGACAAATGATAGGCCCCCTGCGGAGCTGCACGCTGGGGCCCTGTGAGCCCAGCTGGAGCTGCATGTGTGGACCTAGTATGTATGACTAACTTTGTGTTGAAGTTATAAAGTATTCACTTTTTTAACCTTTCCGTGCGGAACTTTTTCCCGTAAAAGTCTAACTTTGCCGTTTACCTGTGCTGACTCCTGAGTTGGCGATGACAGTGGCGTCCGTCCACTGGTCGGCGCTGGAGACGGAGTAGGAGCGCTGGTGCATGCCCTCCAGACCGCGGCTGTTAAAGGACACCAAGCTGACGCCGCTCGCCATCTGAGACACCGACGAGCTGCTGGTCACCGAGCCTGAGAGAGAACGTCACGTTTAGATCTTCAGCCTGAAAACACTGATTCATCACAAATCCGTTTCTGTCTGATTTATCGAGTTTGTTTCATCTTTGACTCGTTTCCCTGGTCTCCAAATATACAGGAAGTGATTGATTACGTGACCAAATGTGAGCCCTGTAGGTGTTGCTGTAACGTCTGCAGCAGGTAAACATGAAACTTTACACCCACCTGTCAATCAGGTCAGCTACACACCTTATTGTGAATAACTCTTATCCTTCATCAAATCAAAACTGATGAGTCATCAAAACATTCACCCCCC
Source organism: Tautogolabrus adspersus (assembly GCA_020745685.1). NCBI lineage: Eukaryota > Metazoa > Chordata > Actinopteri > Labriformes > Labridae > Tautogolabrus > Tautogolabrus adspersus. The sequence continues at coordinate 14,178,814 of CM036557.1, read as the reverse complement.
GTTCAGTGTGTGCCGATCGAGACATGAGCTAATCAGACCTGTTTGGTTTTTTGAACCAGGCTGTAAACATGTTAATGTCTGCTGTAAAAACAGGCTTTTTAGAATGGGTGTGTATGTGACTTCCTGTGCTTCTGCAGCCAGCCTCTAGTGGACACTCCAGGAACTGCAGGATTTAACACTTCAGCATCGGCTTCATTCATCAACACCTGATGTTGCTGCTTGGTTCAGATTCAACACTTCATTTTTGTAACACACTGTATCATAAAAAAACAGGCCGATCGATGCAGCGACTCTCCTCTTTAAGGAGCTCAAATCAGCGTTTTCATCTGGTGAAACTGATACTCTTTCTCGTATCATAAACGGAGCTGAAATGACAACGTCCCTCTTTATTGTGCAGCAGATGTGTCCAAACACAGTCTGTCATGAAACACACACACGCAGAAACACACGCAGAACATCATGAAAGGCAGCTTCAGACAAGCTGGCTGCTTAAATCAAACCCTTGAGTTAGAGAGAGGCTGCGTGGTCCAACAGCCGGGTGAATCACCCCCCTCTCTCCCCCCTCTCTCTCCCCCCTCCCTCTTTCTCTCATTACAGCTCATTTCTTGGTGCTGGCTGAGTGGAGCCAGGACTCTGATTGCATTAATATTCATGACAATAATTAGTACATGGAGTACGGCTCACTGAATATTCATGCTATTAGCTCGGGCCTCCTGGATCCCTGCATGTGTGTGTGTGTGTGTGTTTGATTTAGCCACCTCATAAGAGCTGCTTTTTATGCCAGTGCGTGTGTGTGCTAGTTTCCCTCCACCTTTTGTTTTACGACGTCTTCCTTCAGGTGTAAGGGAGCGTTTTGTGTGTTTCAAGGCTGAACGCCTGTTTTTTATTCTTTGAATGCTCAACCTTTATTGATTCACGGAGGACAGAACATGCCGTCGTTTATGATGAGGCATCAAGAGCGGCAATTAGAGGCACGATTAAAACAGAAATGCAGTCACGGCGGGTTAATTATTCCTCCGCAGATTTAACTTATGAAAAGGAGCAACTTTAACCCTCAACTTCAGGACAGTTTCACTTAAAAAGAGTCTTTAATTTACGACTATTTATGACATTTTCTCATCGGAGGCCTCTTTCCTGAAGCGAGGCCTCCGATCAGACGTTAATCTTGTGTTAAAGATGATTTCTAACGTAAAGATCTCAGGTGTGTCTCACCTGGATTCTGTCCCAGCTGCAGGCTGCTCATGTCCTTGGTCAGCCCATTGGTTTTTGGACTCGGCACAGCGGCGCAGGTGGACACGGCACGAGGCGGCCTCTTCCCGGGAACCTTCACCGTCGTCCTCAGCAGGTCGATCTCCTTCCCGTGGACGTTCTGCATGTAGTCCTGAAACATTGGAGAGTCAGAGAGTCGGTGATTAGTGCTGCAGAAACAAATCAAAGTTTACATCTTCATCCAAACAATTCTGATTATAGCTAACACCTGAGAACACCTGAGAACACCTGAGAACACCTGAGAACGACTGAGAACGACTGAGAACACCTGAGAACACCTGAGAACGACTGAGAACGCCAGAGAACACCTGAGAACGCCAGAGAACACCTGAGAACACCTGAGAACACCTGAGGACGACTGAGAACACATGAGAACACCTGAGAACACCTGAGGACGACTGAGAACACATGAGAACACATGAGAACAACTGAGGACGACTGAGAACACCTGAGAACACATGAGAACACCTGAGAACACCTGAGGACGACTGAGAACACCTGAGAACACCTGAGGACGACTGAGAACACATGAGAACACCTGAGGACGACTGAGAACACCTGAGAACACATGAGAACACCTGAGAACACCTGAGAACACCTGAGAACACCTGAGGACGACTGAGGACGACTGAGAACACCTGAGAACACATGAGAACACATGAGAACACCTGAGAACACCTGAGAACACCTGAGGACGACTGAGAACACCTGAGGACACCTGAGAACACCTGAGGACGACTGAGAACACCTGAGGACGACTGAGAACACCTGAGGACACCTGAGAACACCTGAGGACACCTGAGGACACCTGAGAACACCTGAGGACACCTGAGAACACCTGAGAACACCTGAGGACACCTGAGAACACCTGAGGACACCTGAGAACACCCGAGACATGTGATCGTCTTGAGCTTTCGAACAGGTTAAAAGAATAAACAAGTCAGCAGCTGAACACGATGTTACCTTTGGTTTGGTTTTAAAGTCAAACTGTCTGAAATATAAAACTAAGGTGAGTCATCCTTTACGATCGAGTGTCTAAAAAAGGAAATATGTAAAAGCACCTGGTGACCAATCAGAGGAGAGTCTGACCGTTTGACGGCGTGAGCTTCAGACGCTCTTAAAAAGATGTAAATAAAGACTTGGACGTGTTCCCCTCTGATCGAGGATTATTCTGCAGAATGAAGCAACTGAATCCTTAAACACAACACAGACAAAGCATCACTAATCCCTAAAAGCCGCGCTGAAGTGGCGAACAACGCCGCCTCTGATTGGCTCCAGCACGCCCGGAACACGTCAGCCCGCTGCCTCTGAGCCAAGCGGCGGCGTGAAAAGAGGCGGATCAGAGGAGCGAATGAAAGAGGAGAACGGGTGTTAATGACGGACGAGAGGCGCTTGTTAAATCCACCCCCCCTTCCCTCCCCTACCTCTCAGCCGGGTGGAGTGTCAGCGCTGACCCGAGAGGAGCAAAGCATTGTGGGAGGTTGGCCTCCTCTTCAACATGAAGGAGACGAAGAGAAACAAAGCTGAGAGACCCGCTGGGCCGGATTATGACCAGAGAGAGTGTTTGACAGCGGACTGCTATCTTTGTGAGGACCGCAGGTCATGCAGGACGTTTTATTAAACGCACTTATTTTTGATTTTTTTGCAGCAGAATTCTGGATAGTAGTTTCTCGAGTGTTTTGGACGATGAACCGTAGAGGAGACGGTTATTGGAATCCAGTGTGGAAGTGATGAATGCGTGGGCGGGGGTCTCAGAAGCATTATTGGACATGGCGTCAGTTTTTTTACAGATTAAAGACATGACAATAAATAAAGGACCGTTCAAATTAAGTGGAGATATTTGAAGAGGGTGAGGATATTGACTCAGTCAGAAAAGTCAGTGTGCAGGTTACGACTTGCAGTTTGGTGACCACACGATACGACTGATATTTCTCACAGGTACAGACGCACGAAGAAGAAGATCAAACATGGACATGTCCTCTGATCGTCTTAAGACCTGAAATCTGAACAAACTCGTCACGTTCAGCGTCGTTTAGAGAGCGAGGAGCGGAGTGGAGGAAACGTCCTCACTCTGCAGCTCACACACTCTAATTGGTCCTCACAGAGATGGGATTATTAGAGCACACATACACACACACACACACACACACACACACACAGTGTTTCCCGCCTCCCTCTGGCAGCTCGGCTGACAAAAGGCCAATTCAAAGCCAAGTGCTCTCGACGGCGTCTTAACAAGCCACCGGAGAGCCCTCGAGCCAGGGGCCCGCTGGGTACACACGCACACACATGCACACACAAACACACGCACACACACCCCTCCGACAGATTGACCGAGGTAATTGAGTCTCCATTTGCATCGGGGAGCTTTCATCATCGTCCTGATCGTCCACGCCGCGCAGAGACGTCCAGGTCGGATGTGTGTGTCGACCAAACACACCGACAGCAGGTGGTGTGTGTGTGTGTGTGTGTGTGTGTGTGTGTGTGTGTTTATGAGTGTTAAGAGAGGAAGTGTAAGGGTGTGTATGTAAATGTGTGCGTTGCGTTCAGGGACAGGGTAAATGGATGCGTAAACGGCGGCGTCAGAGTGAAAAATGGAACAGAAAGAGAGCGCTGAGACCTGCTGACGGCGAGGATCCGTACAGAGCGAGCACGTCCAAAAACAGGATCGATGGACGAGGAGAGGACGGGAGATAAAAGAGAAGAAGAAGAGGATATGATGAATAAAATAATACAGAAACAGAGTCGGTGTCTCACTAATCTTTATGTTCTTTAAAATCATCATCTTCTCTTCCTGTTTGTGTTTCTACGTTCTGTAGAGATGTGACCTCTCTTCTTAATGTGTCCTTTACAAACGTGTCCTTAGGCGAGTTTTTGTCAAATCTGAGCGAAGGATTAAATCAAGAAAAATATAAAATCTTTGAAACTATTTACTGAATAGAGGTAAAAGGTGAGAAAGCAGCTGCTAGATTTCTTCTGTTCGATCATCGTTTCATAAACGGCGTTCTCGGATGAAGATCACGTGACTCTCACAGAGTCAGGAAGACGACTCGGAGTTTAAAATGTTCATTCTCACGCGTCAGATTATTCATATCAAACATGAGCAAGAATTCAAGTGGCCGCATGTCCAGAAGCTCCGCCTGTGTCGTGTTCATTTGAATATTTTACAGACTGGCCATACGATACGACGACACCTCGCCGTTTAGTTATTTCTTTATTTACTTTGGATCCCTGTTGGTTGATGCCGCAGGAACAACTTTCTTCCTGCGATCCATTCAAACAAAACGAGATCAATCAAATTCACAGCATTAGTGGGGGGCAGCGGGTGTTAACAATAAATGTTTCATGTCGTGTGTTTTTGTGAGCTGCTACTGGACACTTTGAATTCCACGCGTGATCAATAAAGCATCTCTCTCTCTCTAAAACACAGAGAAGCGGGCGGTGACGATTTAAAGGCTGCGCGATAAAATGAGAATAAAAAAGATAAACAAGTCGTTGTTCGTCTGCAGGAGAAGCTGGCGTTCATCAACAGCTGCACAGGAAGCTGCACGCCGCCTTTAACTTCACACTGGAACATTTTTAAACGAGTCTGAGATGATTTCTGGGTGACGTCTAGAGGCGTCTCTCCCTCTCGCTTCTTTTTTTTTTGGCCTCGTCTTCGTCACTTTGGAGGAGACTCTTTTTTTTGCCAATTAGGTGGCATCCATTGCCTTCCACTTAATTAGCGGCATTAATGTGATTTCTTTGCACATAGTCGGGCAATTAGCGGCGCTGATTGAGTTTCATTCGATTAGCCTCCGCAAACACGCTAATTGACGCCTGAGCTGCAGATGCAACGCGCTCCGGAAAAAACCTGGCTTTTTGGTGCTGCAGGGGGTTTGTGTGTGTGTGTGTTTGTACTCGAGTGTGTGCGTGTGTTTGTACTCGAGTGTGTGTGTGTGTGTGTGTGTGGTGTGTGTGTGTGTGTGTGTGTGTGCTTGTGTGTGTGATGTGTTAAGTGATGAGTTTTAACACTCATTTACTGCATCAGCTGCTCTAATCGCTGATGGACGTGTGCAGTTTGGTGAAGTGATTCTTCAGAGGCTCCACGGGGAATCAAACCAACGACCCTCAGGCCAAACAAGTGCCTTGCTCAAAGCGACTGAACAGAGTGCATGATGGGACTTTCATCGCCTGATTATAACCTCCAACATCCGTCACAGTGATGAATATTCTTATCTGAGTGATTCTTTAAGGACATGAAATCTGCTGGTTCGAGCTCTGAAATATGAAGGTGTGGTCAGAGACGCTTTCAGACAACAGGCAGCGAAATAAAACAAGAGTTCATCCGCCTGCAGGCTGAACGTTGAAGGGGATAAATAGAAAACAGATAATCACCTTAAAGTCGTAAAATATGTAAACAAGATGTAAAACATGTTTATCTGAAGAGTAGCCGCCAAATCTGACGCTCTGAGCCCCGAAAACAAGAAGAAGACAAGAGAGAGACGTCAAGCTCCATAAGAGAACGACACAGAGTCAAAATGTGTGTGTGTGTGTGTGTGTGTGTGTGTGTGCGCGCGTGTGTGTGTGTGTGTGATAATAAAGCAGCGTCAGTGCAGGATATTGTGCCAACAGGGCAGAGAGCCGGGGCAATTAGCAGAGACATTACAGCTGATATTCACATCATCAACGCCGACGTGGGCAAACAGATGACAAGTCCTAATTAATACACAAGCCATCAACACTGTCAGTGAGAGTGTGTGTGTGTGTGTTTCTGTCTCACACACACACACACACACACACACACACACACACTGGGAGAGAGGAAGGGAGCAGCAGATAGATGGAGGTCAGTGCAGGCTGGCAGAGAGCTGGAGTCTAATAAGCAATCAGAGGGAGTTGGTAAAGAGTGTTGTGTGTGTGTGTTGTGTGTGTGTGTGTGTTACGTAACTTACATGCAGGCTGGGGTGTAGGTGAGCAGTCCGTTGTCACACAGCGTCACGTACTTCTTCCTTCCACTCCTTGTTGAGGATTTTCCGCTCCTCTTCAGCAGCATGCCCTGCACAGACCAAACCACAGCCAAATTTTTAATCACTCTCTGTGCGCCCACTTTAAAACCTCTGACTCTTTAACATCTGCGGCGCTGGCAACCAACGAATCTGCACGCATCACTGCGGACATGAAATCACTGAAGAATTATGAAAGGAAGCAGAGACAGGGACGTGTCACTGTGACTTAATCTGCTCAGTTTATTTGAACTAAAATCACAGTTTTTATTCATGGCTTTGAAGAAAGCTGCTTTTCTAGGTGTGTCACGTTAAAGGAGGAATCGTTGTTCAGACTGTTTGCACAGATGACGTCCCTTACACACGAACAAACAAGCTCACACTTCTGCACATTTATTAATCTAAGTAAACATTTCAGAGTCTCGTCTCTTCGATCGTGCTCTTTGTGCGGAGATAAATGACATCGAGGAGCGAAGATAACGAGTCTACAGACTAAAGAAGGATTTGATACGAGTTCATCTCTACACAGAACAACATCAGAAATCTGCACCCGAGCCGAAGGAGCGACGAGAGAGAAGACGAGACGATAATCAGCACTTATTTAATTGTCTGACTTCTTAACATGCCCGTTTGTCTCTCTCTCTCTCCTACGCACATCAGCTGCGGCTCACTGACCGTTTAGGCTGAGCGACCGCCTGCTCGCCCGCCCACACTTCATTTGAGCTGGATTCATTAGGTTAGAGAGAGAGAGAGAGCAAGAAGGTCAGAGAGAAGCGAGAGAGAGGGGGGGGGGGTCGGCGGGGGATAAAACTGTCCGCTGATTAGCAATTACAGCAGCGCTGCCACGCGTGTCACTTCACTGGACCTCTACAACATTAACACTCCGACAGAGGATATTAATAGAGTCCAGCCGTGAAGGGAGCGAGGGGGGGGGTTAGAGGCACCACAGAAGAAGAATGGGGATGGAGGAAGGGGGAGACGGACGGGTCGGCTGATGGACAGAAGCCTGCACTCCTCCGCCCTGACCGCTCAGCTCTCATTAAGGCGGGCGGTGGTGGTGGGACGGCGCGGCAGGCCCGGGGTCACCCTCGCCGACACTGACGGCGTGTTGGGTGTAATCAGCAGCGACATCACGCCAGGAAGGAACGCTTCAGTGTGACACAGAGGGAGGGACCAATGAGACTAATGTGTCCGTCCTCCTAAAGAGCGTCCAAAGTGAGACGAGTGACGGCAAATCAACCCGACAGGAAAAAGAGAGAGAGAGAGAGAGAGAGATTGAGAGAGAGAGACTAGGATTTGCTAGGATCAGTACCAGGTCCCAGATTGATGACCAGATCTTGTGATCTTTAGGTCCCTCATGTTGCAGAGTTTCCTGTGATTCCTCTCACGTCAAGAGGAGGCTGAACAGAGCAGTGTGTGTGTGTGTGTGTGTGTGTGTGTGTGTGTGTGTGTGTGTGTTGCCTGCAACAACAACAACAGGGGTTCCCCACGGTGCGCTAAACGCGTCCTGACGAGCTTCCTGCTGCTGTGAAATGAAAGCTGCCGGCAGCCGTGCAGCTGTCAGGCCAGCTGATCATCCATTACTGCCTGTTAGTGAGCGAGCGAGAGAGAGAGCGAGCGAGTGGCAACATGTTTCCAGGCAGAGAGAGAGAGAGAGTCGTGTGTTTACATCAGGACCGTCTGCAGCTCAGACTTGTGGGATTTGATCAGATTGAATCAATAAGACGATTTTCACAGGGAGGAAAAACTCCGATAAATTAATCATTTTATCAGGATCGCAGTGACGATGTAAAGATACGGACAGATGACAACATAAACACATGCAATAAGGGAAACGTGATTTACATTTTGTGTGTGCTGTTTCGAAGATTTTTGCTTTCATTGTTATTTTTAGATATTAATGTGAGCAGCGCCCCGAGTGCAAGACAAATGTCCCCAAAGGCCAATAAATTGTATCCTATCGTATTGTACTGTAACGTGTCGCATCGTGTCGTGTTTTGTTGCTGCGAGTCTCATTGTGTCGTGTTTTGTTGTTGCGTGTCTCATTGTGTCTGTTTTGTTGTTGCGTGTCTCATCGTGTCGTGTTCTGTTGCTGCTTGTCTCATCGTGTCGTGTTTTGTGTTGCGTGTCTCATTGTGTCGTGTTTGTTGCTTGTCTCATCGTGTCGTGTTTGTTGTTGCGTGTCTCATCGTGTCGTGTTTTGTTGTTGCGTGTCTCATCGTGTCGTGTTCTTGTTGTTGCGTGTCCCTCAATCGTGTCGTTGTTCTGTTGTTGCGTGTCTCATCGTGTCGTGTTCTGTTGCTGCGTGTCCTCATTGTGTCGTGTTTCTGTTGCTTGCGTGTCTCATGTGTCGTGTTTGTTGTTGCGTGTCTCATCGTGTCTTGTTCTGTTGTTGCGTGTCTCATCGTGTCCCGTGTTCTGTTGTTGCGTGTCTCATCGTGTCGTGTTCTGTTGTTGCGTGTCTCATCGTGTCGTGTTCTGTTGTTGCGTGTCTCATCGTGTCGTGTTCTGTTGCTGCGTGTCTCATCGGTGTCGTGTTTCTGTTGCTGCGTGTCTCATCGTGTCGTGTTCTGTTGCTGCGTGTCTCATCGTGTCGTGTCTTGTTGTTGCGTGTTCATCGTGTCGTGTTCTGTTGTTGCGTGTCACATCGTGTCGTGTTCTGTTGTTGCGTGTCTCATCGTGTCGTCGGTTTGTTTTGCGTGTCTCATCGTGTCGTGTTTCTGTTGCTGCGTGTCTCATCGTGTCGTGTTCTGTTGCTGCGTGTCTCATCGTGTCGTGTTCTGTTGCTGCGTGTCTCATCGTGTCGTGTTTTGTTGTTGGCTGTCTCATCGTGTCGTGTTTTGTTGTTGCGTGTTCTCATCCTTATCGTGTCGTGTTCTGTTGTTGCGTGTCTCATCGTGTCGTGTTCTGTTGCTGCGTGTCTCATCGTGTCGTGTTCTGTTGCTGCGCTGTCTCATCGTGTCGTGTTCTGTTTGCTTGACAGGTGTCTCATCGTGTCGTGTTTTGTTGTTGCGTGTCTCATCGGTCTCATCGTGTCTGTGTTCTTGTTGTTGCGTGTCTCATCGTGTTAGTGTTCTGTTGACTGCGTGTCCTCATCGTGTCGTGTTCTGTTGCTGCGTGTCTCATCGTGTCGTGTTTCTGTTGCTTGCGTGTCTCATCGTGTCGTGTTTCTGTTGTTGCGTGTCTCATCGTGTCGTGTTCTGTTGTTGCGTGTCCTCATCGTGTCGTGGTCTTGTTGTTGCGTGTCCTCATCGTGTCGTGGTTTTGTTGTTGCGGTTGTCTCATCGTGTCGTGTTCTTGTTTGCTGCGTGTCTCATCGTGTCGTGTTCTGTTGCTGCGTGTACTCATCGTGTCGTGTTTCTGTTGTCTGCGTGTCTCATCGTCTCGTGTTCTGTTGTTGCGTGTCTCATCGTCTCGTGTTCTTGTTGTTGCGTGTCTCATCGTGTCGTGTTTTGTTGTTGCGTGTCTCATCCGTGTCGTGTTTTGTTGTTGCGTGTCTCATTGTGTCGTGTTTTGTTGCTGCTGTGTCTAATCGGTGTCGAGTTCTTGTTGTTGCGTGTCTCATCGTCTCGTGTTCTGTTGTTGCGTGTCTCATCGTGTCGTGTTCTGTTGTTGCGTATCTCATCGTGTCGTGTTTTGTTTGTTGCGTTGTCTCATCGTGTCGTGTTCTGTTGTTGCGTGTCTCATCGTGTCGTGTTCCTGTTGTTGCGTATCTCATCGTGTCGTGTTTTGTTGTTGCGTGTCTCATCGTGTCGTGTTTGTTGTTGCGTGTCTCATCGTGTCGTGTTCTGTTGTTGCGTATCTCATCGGTGTCGTGTTTTGTTGTTGCGTGTCTCATCGTGTCGTGTTCTGTTGTTGCGTATCTCATCGTGTCGTGTTTTGTTGTTGCCGTGTCTCCATCGTGTCGGTGTTCTGTTGTTGCGTATCTCTTCGTGTCGTGTTCCTGTTGTTGCGTATTCTCATCGTGTCGTGTTTTGTTGTTGCGTGTCTCATCGCTGTGTCGTGTTTCTGTTGCTGCGTGTCTCATCGTGTCGTGTTTTGTTGCTGCGTGTCTCATCGGTGTCGTGTTTTGTTGTTGCGTGTCCTCATCGGTGTCGTGTTTTGTTGTTGCGTGTTCTCATCGTCTCGTGTTTCTGTTGTTGCGTGTCTCATCGTGTCGTGTTCTGTTGTTGCGTTATCTCATCGTGTCGTGTTCTGTTGTTGCGTATCTCATCGTGTCGTGTTTTGTTGTTGCGTGTCTCATCGTGTCGTGTTCTGTTGCTGCGTGTCTCATCGTGTCGTGTTTTGTTGTTTGCCGTGTCTCATCGTGTCGTGTTCTGTTTGCTGCGTGTCTCATCGTTGTACGTGTGTGTTTTGTTGTTGCGTGTCTCATCGTGTCGTGTTTTGTTGCTGCGTGTCTCATCGAGTCGTGTTTTGTTGTTGCGTGTCTCATAGTGTCGTGTGTTTTGATGCTGCGTGTCTCATCGTGTCGTGTTTTGTTGTTGCGTGTCTCATCGTGTCGTGGTTTTGTTGTTGCGTGTCTCATCGTCTCGTGTTCTGTTGTTGCGTGTCTCATCGTGTCGTGTTCTGTTGTTGCGTATCTCATCGTTGTCGTGTTTTGTTGTTGCGTGTCTCATCGTGTCGTGTTCTGTTGTTGCGTATCTCATCGTGTCGTGTTCTGTTGTTGCGTGTCTCATCGTGTCCGTGTTCTGTTGTTGCGTGTCTCATCGTGTCGTGTTCTGTTGTTTGCGTGTCTCATCGTGTCGTGTTCTGTTGTGCGTATCTCATCGTGTCGTGTTCTGTTGTTGCGTGTCTCATCGTGTCGTGTTTTGTTGTTGCGTGTCTCATCGTGTCGTGTCTGTTGTTGCGTATCTCATCGTGTCGTGTTCTGTTGTTGCGTGTCTCATCGTGTCGTGTTCTGTTGTTGCGTGTCTCATCGTGTCGTGTTCTATTGTTGCGTATCTCATCGTGTCGTGTTCTGTTGTTGCGAGTCTCATCGTGTCGTGTTCTGTTGTTGCGTGTCTCATCGTGTCGTGTTCTGTTGTTGCGTGTCTCATCGTGTCGTGTTCTGTTGTTGCGTATCTCATCGTGTCGTGTTCTGTTGTTGCGTGTCTCATCGTGTCGTGTTCTGTTGTTGCGTGTCTCATCGTGTCGTGTTCTGTTGCTGCGTGTCTCATCATGTCGTGTCGTGTTCTGTTGTTGCGCATCTCATCGTGTCGTGTTCTGTTGTTGCGTGTCTCATCGTGTCGTGTTCTGTTGTTGCGTGTCTCATCGTGTTGTGTTCTGTTGTTGCGTGTCTCATCGTGTCGTGTTTTGTTGTTGCGTGTCTCATCGTGTTGTGTTCTGTTGTTGCGTGTCTCATCGAGTCGTGTTCTGTTGTTGCGTGTCTCATCGTGTTGTGTTCTGTTGTTGCGTGTCTCATCGTGTCGTGTTCTGTTGTTGCGTGTCTCATCGTGTCGTGTTCTGTTGTTGCGTGTCTCATCGTGTCGTGTTCTGTTGCTGCGTGTCTCATCGTGTCGTGTTCTGTTGTTGCGTGTCTCATCGTGTTGTGTTCTGTTGTTGCGTGTCTCATCGTGTCGTGTTCTGTTGCTGCGTGTCTCATCGTGTCGTGTTCTGTTGTTGCGTGTCTCATCGTGTTGTGTTCTGTTGTTGCGTGTCTCATCGTGTCCGTGTTCTGTTGTTGCGTGTCTCATCGTGTCGTGTTTCTGTTGTTGCGTGTCTCATCGTGTCGTGTTCTGTTGTTGCGTGTCTCATCGTGTCGTGTTCTGTTGTTGCGTGTCTCATCGTGTCGTGTCGTGTTCTGTTGTTGCGCTTCTCATCGTGTCGTGTTCTGTTGTTGCGTGTCTCATCGTGTCGTGTTCTGTTGTTGCGTGTCTCATCGTGTCGTGTCGTGTTCTGTTGTTGCGCATCTCATCGTGTCGTGTTTTGTTGTTGCGTGTCTCATCGTGTCGTGTTCTGTTGTTGCGTGTCTCATCGTGTCGTGTTCTGTTGTTGCGTGTCTCATCGTGTCGTGTTCTGTTGTTGCGTGTCTCATCGTGTCGTGTTCTGTTGTTGCGTGTCTCATCGTGTCGTGTTCTGTTGTTGCGTGTCTCATCGTGTCGTGTTCTGTTGTTGCGTGTCTCATCGTGTCGTGTTCTGTTGTTGCGTGTCTCACTGTGTCGTGTTTTGTTGTTGCGTGTCTCATCGTGTCGTGTTTTGTTGTTGCGTGTCTCATCGTGTCGTGTTCTGTTGTTGCGTGTCTCATCGTGTCGTGTTCTGTTGTTGCGTGTCTCATCGTGTCGTGTTTTGTTGCTGCGTGTCTCATCGTGTCGTGTTTTGTTGTTGCGTGTCTCATCGTGTCGTGTTCTGTTGCTGCGTGTCTCATCGTGTCGTGTTCTGTTGCTGCGTGTCTCATCGTGTCGTGTTTTGTTGTTGCGTGTCTCATCGTGTCGTGTTCTGTTGTTGCGTGTCTCATCGTGTCGTGTTCTGTTGCTGCGTGTCTCATCGTGTCGTGTTCTGTTGCTGCGTGTCTCATCGTGTCGTGTTCTGTTGCTGCGTGTCTCATCGTGTCGTGTTCTGTTGCTGCGTGTCTCATCGTGTCGTGTTCTGTTGTTGCGTGTCTCATCGTGTCGTGTTCTGTTGTTGCGTGTCTCATCGTGTCGTGTTCTGTTGTTGCGTGTCTCATCGTGTCGTGTTCTGTTGTTGCGTGTCTCATCGTGTCGTGTTCTGTTGCTGCGTGTCTCATCGTGTCGTGTTCTGTTGCTGCGTGTCTCATCGTGTCGTGTTCTGTTGTTGCGTGTCTCATCGTGTCGTGTTTTGTTGTTGCGTGTCTCATCGTGTCGTGTTCTGTTGTTGCGTGTCTCATCGTGTCGTGTTCTGTTGCTGCGTGTCTCATCGTGTCGTGTTTTGTTGTTGCGTGTCTCATCGTGTCGTGTTTTGTTGTTGCGTGTCTCATTGTGTCGTGTTTTGTTGCTGCGTGTCTCATCGTGTCGTGTTTTGTTGTTGCGTGTCTCATCGTCTCGTGTTCTGTTGTTGCGTGTCTCATCGTGTCGTGTTCTGTTGTTGCGTATCTCATCGTGTCGTGTTTTGTTGTTGCGTGTCTCATCGTGTCGTGTTCTGTTGTTGCGTGTCTCATCGTGTCGTGTTCTGTTGTTGCGTATCTCATCGTGTCGTGTTTTGTTGTTGCGTGTCTCATCGTGTCGTGTTTTGTTGTTGCGTGTCTCATCGTGTCGTGTTCTGTTGTTGCGTATCTCATCGTGTCGTGTTTTGTTGTTGCGTGTCTCATCGTGTCGTGTTCTGTTGTTGCGTATCTCATCGTGTCGTGTTTTGTTGTTGCGTGTCTCATCGTGTCGTGTTCTGTTGTTGCGTATCTCATCGTGTCGTGTTCTGTTGTTGCGTATCTCATCGTGTCGTGTTTTGTTGTTGCGTGTCTCATCGTGTCGTGTTCTGTTGCTGCGTGTCTCATCGTGTCGTGTTTGTTGCTGCGTGTCTCATCGTGTCGTGTTTTGTTGTTGCGTGTCTCATCGTGTCGTGTTTTGTTGTTGCGTGTCTCATCGTCTCGTGTTCTGTTGTTGCGTGTCTCATCGTGTCGTGTTCTGTTGTTGCGTATCTCATCGTGTCGTGTTCTGTTGTTGCGTATCTCATCGTGTCGTGTTTTGTTGTTGCGTGTCTCATCGTGTCGTGTTCTGTTGCTGCGTGTCTCATCGTGTCGTGTTTTGTTGTTGCGTGTCTCATCGTGTCGTGTTCTGTTGCTGCGTGTCTCATCGTGTCGTGTTTTGTTGTTGCGTGTCTCATCGTGTCGTGTTTTGTTGCTGCGTGTCTCATCGTGTCGTGTTTTGTTGTTGCGTGTCTCATCGTGTCGTGTTTTGATGCTGCGTGTCTCATCGTGTCGTGTTTTGTTGTTGCGTGTCTCATCGTGTCGTGTTTTGTTGTTGCGTGTCTCATCGTCTCGTGTTCTGTTGTTGCGTGTCTCATCGTGTCGTGTTCTGTTGTTGCGTATCTCATCGTGTCGTGTTTTGTTGTTGCGTGTCTCATCGTGTCGTGTTCTGTTGTTGCGTATCTCATCGTGTCGTGTTCTGTTGTTGCGTGTCTCATCGTGTCGTGTTCTGTTGTTGCGTGTCTCATCGTGTCGTGTTCTGTTGTTGCGTGTCTCATCGTGTCGTGTTCTGTTGTTGCGTATCTCATCGTGTCGTGTTCTGTTGTTGCGTGTCTCATCGTGTCGTGTTTTGTTGTTGCGTGTCTCATCGTGTCGTGTTCTGTTGTTGCGTGTCTCATCGTGTCGTGTTCTGTTGTTGCGTGTCTCATCGTGTCGTGTTCTGTTGTTGCGTGTCTCATCGTGTCGTGTTCTATTGTTGCGTATCTCATCGTGTCGTGTTCTGTTGTTGCGTGTCTCATCGTGTCGTGTTCTGTTGTTGCGTGTCTCATCGTGTCGTGTTCTGTTGTTGCGTGTCTCATCGTGTCGTGTTCTGTTGTTGCGTATCTCATCGTGTCGTGTTCTGTTGTTGCGTGTCTCATCGTGTCGTGTTCTGTTGTTGCGTGTCTCATCGTGTCGTGTTCTGTTGCTGCGTGTCTCATCATGTCGTGTCGTGTTCTGTTGTTGCGCATCTCATCGTGTCGTGTTCTGTTGTTGCGTGTCTCATCGTGTCGTGTTCTGTTGTTGCGTGTCTCATCGTGTCGTGTTCTGTTGTTGCGTGTCTCATCGTGTCGTGTTTTGTTGTTGCGTGTCTCATCGTGTTGTGTTCTGTTGTTGCGTGTCTCATCGAGTCGTGTTCTGTTGTTGCGTGTCTCATCGTGTCGTGTTCTGTTGTTGCGTGTCTCATCGTGTCGTGTTCTGTTGTTGCGTGTCTCATCGTGTCGTGTTCTGTTGTTGCGTGTCTCATCGTGTCGTGTTCTGTTGCTGCGTGTCTCATCGTGTCGTGTTCTGTTGTTGCGTGTCTCATCGTGTTGTGTTCTGTTGTTGCGTGTCTCATCGTGTCGTGTTCTGTTGCTGCGTGTCTCATCGTGTCGTGTTCTGTTGTTGCGTGTCTCATCGTGTTGTGTTCTGTTGTTGCGTGTCTCATCGTGTCGTGTTCTGTTGTTGCGTGTCTCATCGTGTCGTGTTCTGTTGTTGCGTGTCTCATCGTGTCGTGTTCTGTTGTTGCGTGTCTCATCGTGTCGTGTTCTGTTGTTGCGTGTCTCATCGTGTCGTGTCGTGTTCTGTTGTTGCGCATCTCATCGTGTCGTGTTCTGTTGTTGCGTGTCTCATCGTGTCGTGTTCTGTTGTTGCGTGTCTCATCGTGTCGTGTCGTGTTCTGTTGTTGCGCATCTCATCGTGTCGTGTTCTGTTGTTGCATGTCTCATCGTGTCGTGTTCTGTTGTTGCGTGTCTCATCGTGTCGTGTTCTGTTGTTGCGTGTCTCATCGTGTCGTGTTCTGTTGTTGCGTGTCTCATCGTGTCGTGTTCTGTTGTTGCGTGTCTCATCGTGTCGTGTTCTGTTGTTGCGTGTCTCATCGTGTCGTGTTCTGTTGTTGCGTGTCTCATCGTGTCGTGTTCTGTTGTTGCGTGTCTCACTGTGTCGTGTTTTGTTGTTGCGTGTCTCATCGTGTCGTGTTTTGTTGTTGCGTGTCTCATCGTGTCGTGTTTTGTTGTTGCGTGTCTCATCGTGTCGTGTTTTGTTGTTGCGTGTCTCATCGTGTCGTGTTTTGTTGTTGCGTGTCTCATCGTGTCGTGTTCTGTTGTTGCGTGTCTCATCGTGTCGTGTTTTGTTGTTGCGTGTCTCATCGTGTCGTGTTCTGTTGTTGCGTGTCTCATCGTGTCGTGTTCTGTTGTTGCGTATCTCATCGTGTCGTGTTCTGTTGTTGCGTGTCTCATCGTGTCGTGTTCTGTTGTTGCGTGTCTCATCGTGTCGTGTTCTGTTGTTGCGTATCTCATCGTGTCGTGTTCTGTTGTTGCGTGTCTCATCGTGTCGTGTTCTGTTGTTGCGTGTCTCATCGTGTCGTGTTCTGTTGCTGCGTGTCTCATCATGTCGTGTCGTGTTCTGTTGTTGCGCATCTCATCGTGTCGTATCGTGGCATACTGTGCCCTATTGTGATGCACAGTATTGAATTGTAGAGTGACGTTTTGTTTTACTGTCAGTTAGGCGAGCCATCCTCGTGGGCAGTAAGATGTTAAAACAATCATCACTTCTGGATGAGACTGAAAGAAAGACTCACGTTTAGTTTTCCACCTGTGCACACTTTTAGCAAACATCTGTTCCATCCTCTTTTTAGAGACTCCAGACTCACAGAGGACCGGAGTAACTTTGAACATCCTGCATCTGTACTTTATTTAACAATGAATAATAGATACTAGATGTGGAGAAGAAAAGATGGCGTGAAACAGAAAGTGTTCGTCTGAGTGAGAAGGTCAGTGTGATGTTTGAATGATGTGAAAGTGGACGTGGATCTTCACTGCAGGCCTGGCTTGAACTAAACTGAGGGGGGAGCCAATATTTCTCCCTCTTCTCCATCCAAACCTGGTATTTGGGGACGGGGACGTCAGCAAATTAATTTCGGCCATCCATCCTGAGGACGACAAGCGATCAGTTTGCTAGAGGGGGAGGCTAATTGAACGCCGCGTCGAAGCCCTCCTGATGGGTAATATCGTTCATTATTCACCTCCCCAGGCTCGCTGACACACACACGTCGCCTCTTATTTTACCTTCGGGAGGGGGGGTGGCAGCCATGACAGCTCACAAGGTCTCCACATGGGAAAATAGATGTGTGGAGATAAATACATCCTCAGATACACTCTCTCCTCGCCGCGCCCGGGCACTTCTCCGCCCCGTGAAGTATTGTGGGGTAGTGCTCAGGAAAAGGTCGCTAGCTCGGGGGGCGAGGAGATGGAGTCATTTGTTAGGCATCCGAAAACGTCCAAGGGCATGACGAGGATTATTACATATGTGGCGTCTTTAAAGAAGAAAACAAAGGGAAGAGGCCAGGTTCAAATGTAGAGAACCAGGATGAGGAAAAGGAAGGGTGCGAAGATTTGTATAGATTGATATCAAAGTAAAAAAAACTCAAAAAGACTCTTCTCTTCTCCTCTACTCAAACTCTTTGTTCTCTAAATGAAGTATTGTGGAGTAGTGCTCAGGAAAAGGTTGCTAGCTCGGGGGAAAAGATGAAGTCATTTAACTAGGAATCTGAAAATATCCACGAGCATCATCGAGGTTCACAAACGATGAATCGTCTTTAAGCAACGGACCAAAGAGAAAGATTCAGATTGCACAGAGTCAGGACTCTTTTAAAGGAAGGATGCAAAAGATTATTATCGATACAGATTAAAGTTCCAGAAGCTCCTCTTATTTCATACTGACACTATCATCGTATCAGGTAAGTACTGTGGGCTAGTGCTCAGGGAAAGGTCGTAGTTTTGGGGGGAAGACAGGAAGTAATTTGTGTGGCGTTTAAAAACGTTCAGCATGCGACGCAAGTGAGTGTCAGCGACAAAATCAGCTGAATTCTACTGTTTCCTGTTGGGAGTGTCCTAACTGCCTGCGAGCGACGCAGCAAGACGCCGCGCGCGTTTTTTACCCCAACGCACCGTTTCTATTTTCCTCTCTGTTGCTCGCGTAGACGGACGAAGAACAAGGAAGGCTTTCCTCTCTCAGCAGAGCTCGTTAGCTTGTTGTACATAGTGGTGCATCATGATGAAAAGTTGACCTTTGACCTCTGTCAATGACAGAAAAGAAACGTTTTTCGGCTCACCGGAAGCCGTTTATAGACTCTGTGTGTTTGGATTTGAGTCAGCAGCTCGTCAACACAAAGCACCAAACTTCAGTTTGTACACCTTCAAAATAAAAGCAGCACACTTCAGTTTGTCCACCTTCAAAATAAAAGCACTAGATGTCATATTCTTTGAAAGTGGGGAAACTGAAAGTCAGAGAGCAGAGAATTCAATATTTAACGGATGCAGTGTGGACAGCATGAGATCATCAGGATTCTACGTGATGTAATGCTGTTAGGACACGGTGTAAGACATAAAGAAAGAATGCAGAAGAGGCTGCACGTGAGGGATCTCAGAAACACTCTCTCTTCTTTCATACTGAGACACTTCCTCGCCCTGGAAGTCCTCAAGAAAAGGTCGCCAGCTCGGGGGGGGCGAGGGATGAAGTCATTTGTTCGGCATCCGAAACGTCCGAGGGCATCACCGAGCATCCGAAATGTTTGATAGTCTTCAAAGATGCAGAGAAAAGGAAGAGAGACGGATGATGCAGAGCTCATGTTAAAGCAGGCGAGTCAAAGGGAAGCAGAGGAAACATGTTTGAGTTTGTATTTTAGTGAACCTTGAGATATAAAGATCCCAAAAACACAAAAGACCCCTCAGGGTTCTCGCTCTCCTCTCATACTGAGACACTTCTTCGCCTCGGTGAAGTATTGTAGAGTAGTGCTTAAGAAAAGGTCGCTGGCTGGAGGGGAGCTAAAAGATGAGGTCATTCGTTAGACGACGCATCCGAATATGTTCACGGGCTCGTACCTGAGGGTCTCTGAGTAAAGACCGCTGCAGTCACACGGCGGACATGTTAGACGAGGAAAATGTTTGATGGAACTGTGGACGATGTCAGGAAGACAAACCCTGCTCTCTCTTTCATTTGATCGTGTTGTGTTTGAGGATCGTTTGACGTGGTTAATTCCTTCAAAATGACCCAAAGAAAGCAGAAAGTTAAAGATGATTCCTCGCTGAAAACAACGATTACCTTCCTTTGTGTGAAGCAGAGCGCCGGGTGAAAGAAGGCCGAGATAAGGGAACTGTATTCCCTCCTGGACTGTCTATTGATATAGACTAATCTACTCTCTAATCACTCAATCACCCCCTATTTTCTTTGAACAATGGACTCTCCCAGGGCCTGTTGAGGGGCCTGACAGCGGATCTTAGAGGAGATACGAGGGAGGGACTATCTGTGGAGGAGACACGGATGAATCCTCCAGAGAAGGGGATGATCCCGATGGGTCTGCAGCCCTTTTGTTCTTCTTCGTCCCCAGAGAGCAGGAGGCTAAATTAGAGGTGTCACCCCCGAGACGGCAGAGAGGGGGGCTGACGGCCTGTGGGAGGGAAGCCGGACGCTCCCCCGTCTATCTCAGCGGATATCTGATCCGGCCTGAGCGGTGATCGCGGCTCATCCATCATCCCCTCAGACAGAGGAGGGTGGGTTTGTTTTCAGTCTGAGATCAGAGGCAGGGATCACAAAACAAACGTCACTTTTGTTTGGAGAAACGTCCGATTGAAAACTTCTCTACACCAAAGATAGAAATCTCAGCCTCATCAGGCTCCGTACTGAGAACACTTCACCCCGTAGAGTTCACCTCCTCACACTGCAGGACTTTTAAAATCCTTTTGAATTCAGCTAGCATCACACACATCAGGAGAATCCTAACACATAATCTTCTGTATAATCTCAAACATACTCACACTCATCACAAACTACAGGATTTCATTAAGATTATCGTGCCCGGTGGAGGAACGCACCCCCTCACGTGAACTCACGTAAACAACGCACAAAACAGAAACAAACAAGTTTTATGTGAAGAAATGTCTGGACGAGGCCAACATGGAGCTGACTTTGTTTTTTTTTAAAGCATGCACATTTCCTACTTCGTGCATTTATGATAATAAAAATAAATTGCACAAGCGTCCATGTCGCCGTGACGTCACGCTCCGTCTACATGTCGATGTCGTGTCTCCCTGTTATGTCTCAGGTTTAAGTCGAGGTAACGTTGAAATCTGAGCGACTGTTTCCATTTAAAGCTTCCTGAGTGATGAGAGTTCACAGATCCTGATGATCCAGAGACGATAACGGGACATATCAGGAGTTAAAACACTCCACATATTCTCCATCCTGCAGAGGAGACGTGTTTCATAGCTGATCATCTGAAATCATGGTGTGCACTTTTTGTTCTCTCCTCATAAACTTCAGCTCTGATTTAAAAACTTAAAAAAATCCTGAATCTAATAACTTCCATTGAGAGTTTTTAATTTTTAAAATCATCTCCTGCCATTAAAAGCACAAAGTCAGAGGATTGTAGGGCCGCGGTGGAGCTCTTTACGACTCTAAAGGATCCTTTATGTCTCTCTCTCTCCGTCTGACACTCGACCTGATGACATCACACACAGACTTGTGTTTGTGTCACAGTTTCACCACAGCTGAGAAACAAACCAGAGAAACAGACAAGAGAGAGAGAGAAGAGAAGAAATCCCACGACTGACATGAAAACACACACAGCATCCGCCAGCACGACAAGGTCGGCGTTGATGAGGCAAGGACGGCGAAGGGCAGGCCCGGGGGAGCAGGACGCCGAGCAGATCAAATAAAACACCACAGAAGAAGAGGGGGGCTGAAGAGGAGCTGATTTATCTGATAAGAGTTCTGGGTAATTAATTAGAAACTCAATTATCCAAACCTTACTTCAGCAGTCTCAATTCATTAGTGGATAAAAAGCCTCGCCCCTCACTCGCCCCTGACCACCAGAGAGAGACAGGAAGTGAAGGAGACACGACTGGTCTTCCTCTGTGAGCGACCCGCAGGTCACCGCTGGTGGTTTCTGTCCAACGAGCCATCAGACCAGTGTACACAAACAAACAAACACATACACAGCGTGAAACAACTAAGCGAGCTCAGGGACACTTCAGCTCGCTCCGAGCGACAAACACAAACCATGGTGCTCCGCGGAGACGCTCTGCCGTAATGAGCAGCGTCTAAAAATGCTCTTTGATTGACGCCTGTGTTCCTTGTTTTAATTATTTGTCAAACTAAAGAGGAGAGACATCCCTCCAACGCACCCTCGACCCCCCGCCCCCCTGAAAATCTCATTTCCAGGGGTTAGTGTGCATGACAAAAATGTCATCATGGCCAAAATGGCTCCGAGCAGTGACAACCTTTCCCAGGGAAATGATATTTTTCCAATCCGGCGGAAGGCGGATCGTGTCACCCTCGTTAAAGCCTTGATAGCAGGTCTTTAATATTCACCGTCTTAATTAGGGCCGCAGTTAATTTCATTAAATTCTTTGGCTGCTAAATGAAGCAGATTATGAGACATCTTTTATTGCGAAGCGTGAAATTACAGCCTGCCCGCTGCCAATGGCGGGGCGAAACTAATGAATTACAGGGTAAATAACACCCGAATTAACCATCCAATTTAACTCCTTACAAAGCGCCCGGCGCCGAGGGGGGACGAGTAGACTTGTCAAAACCACCCAGCCCCGCGCTCGTCTGCAACCCCGGGAGAGGCAATTACAAGCTCGACACTAATCAGCTCCAACAGAACCAAGAAGAAGACAACGTCCGAGGAGTCGTAGAGGAAGCGTTCATTTACAGAACAAGGTCGTCTGATTGGAGGTCAGAGGATCTAAGAACGACTCTGTGGCTGTTTGACACAAAACATCTGATTCCTACAGCCCCACATGCATCTGAACGAAGGCAATATCAGGAAAAAGTAAAGATGGAGTCGGCAGCTTGTTCCTTCAAAATAAAACACAGACTTATCCTAAAGTGAAGCTGCTCCATCGTCCCTTCTGGGCCTCCGTACATGTGTGCTGGTGACTGTGTCTGCAGAGACCCTGCCCTCTGACTGGATTTTACTGTTCTGCTTTGTTTTGGTTGACTCTGGACGTTTCTGGGCGGAGCTGGTGTGTTTCCTCCAGCCAATGACAGCCCAGCAGGTGAGTTTAGGAGTGGATACAACTCAGTGATTGGACGAGATTTAAACCGGTGAATATGACGGACGTGGACGTAGCGTCAAAGAAGAGAAACTATAATCACAGTGAGGAGAAACACCAAGAGGATAAAGCTCGTTCTAAAACGAGGGTGAACCTTGTGTTGGCTTTTACTCGTGGACGTGGAGTTGGTCTGCTTCCTGTTGGACAGGCAGGTGACAAACACCGGCGGTTAGCTTGTGCTAGCGTGTGTTAGCTTGCAGTGTAGCTACAAACAGTAAACATACACACTACGTCCTGCAGTGAGTGAGAGCTCCTGGGGGCGATGAGCCCAGGAGGAGGGGCCACGTTTGAATGTTGTGTTTACAAACATTTCTCCTGACTCCGCCTTTAATGTATGTGAAGGCTCAAACTTGTGCAACAAACAGGTGGAGACAGCAGTAGATCATAAACTCCTGAGTCCTGTGAGGTTAAATCTGTTTGTCTGAATGCAGTGTTGTGTGTTTGTAGAGAGTGATGTAACTAAAAGGTCCATCGCTGCACTTCATTTGAACAAAGAGTGAATAATAATTCCCTCCTCTCGTTATCGGTCTCTGAGTCGGCCTTGAGTGTGTCGTTGAGCTCTCGAGTGTCTGACGTGTTTCCTCTCAGCGTCCATCAGTAACTCTTGTGTCTGTACGGGGCAGCTCCCAGGAGTGTGTGGGGTGAGAGTGTGTGTAAACAGCAGCGTGCTCGTTCAGCCTTCACAGAGTAAATAAAGGTTTAGAAGAGAGAGAGAAAAAAACCCTCTGTGTTGGCGTGTCTGCGGTCCCAGCGGCTCGGCTGCTGTGTCGGAGGAAATTAATTTGTTAGATTGTTGGTTTTCAAAGCGGCTCGCTCAGACACTCGACAGAGACGGAGCAAGTCGCTCTCTCTCTCTCTCCGGTAATTAGCGGCTAATTAGCGGCGTGGAGCAGATGTCGGAGGAGCCCTGCGCCGTCAACAGCCTCTGTAAACAAAGCTGGACGCATCCGTTCTCCTCAAGACACGAGAAGAAGAAAAACACAACCAATCAGCTGTCGGTGCAGCAGAGTGCTTCCTCTGTGGTTTCATGTTCGCAGGAGGTTTGAGCGCCACGCCACCATGTTTCCTGATTTAAACCCTCACACAGATACATGTTCATCCTCCGAGAGTTCATGATCATTAACATGTTAATCTTTGTTCTTAAAGGGACAGTACATGATCATTAACATGTTAATCTTTGTTCTTAAAGGGACAGTACATGACCATTAACATGTTAATCTTTGTTCTTAAAGGGACAGTACATGACCATTAACATGTTAATCTTTGTTCTTAAAGGGACAGTACATGATCATTAACATGTTAATCTTTGTTCTTAAAGGGACAGTACATGATCATTAACATGTTAATCTTTGTTCTTAAAGGGACAGTACATGATCATTAACGTGTTAATCTTTGTTCTTAAAGGGACAGTACATGATCACTAACATGTTGATCTTTGTTTATAAATCGTTTTTTCCTTTTTAAGTAAGTTAAATATCTGGACGAGAAGCTACATGGCAGACCTGACACCGTCACACACACACACACACACACACACACACACACACACACACACACACACTCATCCATTATAACCCAAGTGTGTTTCTGTGTAAGTCACTCTTGTTATCTGAGTTGAAGTGTGTTTCTGTGTGTACGGCTCTGTGTCGGCTAATTGTCTCAGAGTGGAGGCCCGCCCTCTTCTCATTACAGCCCACAGAGTCCTCCGTGTTCTAGCCCGTGTGTGAGTGTGTTTCTGTGAGTGTGTGTGTGTGTGTGTGTGACAGTGAGTGTGTGTGTAACTGTGGTTTTAATGAGCGCCGGACTCTCTTAACGAAGGCGTTCTCTCTTAGCAAAAGGCAAACTGAACCGCCGTCACCTCGAGTGGTCGAGCTGAGAGACGTCTAATGAGATCAGGACCGAAGACTGTCTTTAACACACACACACACACACACACACACAAGTTCACACACAGATAAATGATACTCAGGTACACGGTAAGAATGAGCAGTAAGAGAAGAAGATGGCGAGGAGGCGGTATCTTGCAGGATCATTCTGGTACTTTTAATGGGGGGCACTTGTCCTCATTCCGATCATGGGAATGGTTGACCAGCACTTCCTGTTTCCTTAAACGTTAAGTTTGTTTTTGTCAGTGGAGTCTGGCGCGTTGTCTTTTCTCACAGAGCGTGCAGTAAGAGGATATTAAACCACCTGAGCGCTCACATCGGTGCCGTACAAACACAAAGTGAATTCTACAATTCTACAATTCACTTAGCAGACGCTTTTATCCAAAGCGACGTACATCAGAGAGTAAGAACAACACAAGCAAGGATCGAGGAAAAATAAAGGAACAATGTCAGTAAGGACGAACGATCAGCTTTGAGTCTGATTGGACACACAGGTGCTGGAAGACATTGCCCAGAGGCAAGGCACAACATGAACTGCCGGTCTGAGACTCTAATCAGTATATAAACCATCTTATACGTCGTCGTTTTCAAACAAAAACAAAAACCATCATCATTACCATCATTACATCAATACTATCCAGATCGTCATCATTAAGTTAAGTTAGTAGGTATTCCTGAAAGAGCTGGGTCTTTAGCTTTTTCTTAAAGGTACAGAGGGACTCTGCAGATCGAAGTGAAGCTTCAGTATTGTGAGAAAGTGTAACCTGATTGTGCGCTGGTGTGTTGTGCCGAGGAATGTGGAGCCGCTAATCTCTCTGGCAGGTGTCGCACTCTGTTAGGTCATCAGCCCGGCCGCCTCCTACCTCCGAGCTCCGGCGTTAGCGGGCTTAGCGCTAATGACGGCTGATTATGATGATGTTTGTGGAGAACCATTAGCTCCATTTAAACTTCATAGTTTAAGAGAAATTAAGTAAATATTTGGCGTTTTTTAATCCATATGATGCAGAGGCAACAAAAAGGCCAAATAGAAAGTTAGGAGAGGAAAATGTTGAGACAAGAAGCCGACTGCTTGATTGAGCCCGACGAGTTTTTTTTGTGCTGTGAATTTCTCGATAAGTTTATGTTTGGAGACAAAAAGGTGACAGAGACTCAGCCGGAGCAGCGTCTCATTAAAAAGAAGCGTGAACATGCAGCTATTAGGACACACACACACACACACACACACACACACACACACACACACACACACACACACACACACACACACACAGACACACACACACACACACACACACACACACACACACACACACACACACAGACACACACAGACACACACACACGTAAACTAAAATGAGTGCAAATAGAGCGTTAATGGGCAAAAGGTAGTTGAACCTTGAATGCGAAGTGCTACATCTTTTCCTGCACACACACACATCTCGTCTGTGTAAAACACTCACACACACATGCAGAGTGTAATTAGGGAGCAGGTCTGCGGTGTGTAGAGCCCGTCGTGACGAGGAGTGCGGGGGGGGGGACGAGGCGAGAGCGACCACAGGGAACCATCAAATCAATTAACGTCCACTTCCCAAAAAAATACACACAACAGGAGGAAGCTCTGCCTCACAGCGCTGCCGCTTCTGCTTTATTCTGCTCTGGAGGGGTGTGTGTGTGTGTGTGTGTGTGTGTGTGTGTGTGTGTGTGTGCGTGTGTGTGTGTGTGCGTGTGCGTGAGTGTGTGAGTGTGTGACATCTCATGCCATGCCAGGCTAACTATGCGTCTGGCTTTATTAGTGTGGATTTCATCAGCTGACGGTGAAAACGAGCTTCTGTTTGCAGGTCCTGGATGATTCCTGTTTAAATGGATTCTAAAGGTTATTTCAACTACTTCTAAACGTGTGCACCATCATTAAGTTATTATCTAATGTGCACCAGTGAGATGATCACTTGTGCTTGTTAGATATTAAAATTTTGTGCACACAGGATCAGAATTTTCACTTTTTGGTACTTCAGCGTCTCCGTACATTTCTGACCACGTTACACTTGAAAGTTAAAGGTGTGCGACACATCTCTTACCATCGCCTAATGAGGAGTGTTTCTGGCACTCCAACCAAATGAACGGGAACAGACTCCGCCTGCTGGGCTCCACCGCTGCATTAACACCACAGAAGAAGAAGAAAACGGTGCGTTTGAGGCCGCTGGGAGCTGAGAGGATTCTCACACGAGGAGGACGACGTTCAGGCGCAATTATCGTCTGCTCCTCTGTTACAGCACGACGGGGTCTTTACTTAAACGGAGACCTCAGACACAAACAGCAGCCCCCCCCCCCCTCACCCACCCTTCCTCTCAGTCTGTGTCTATGTCCCTCGCCCGCTCTCTCTCTCTTCATTAGGCGATTACAGACAAGGCTGCAGCGGCGACACAAGAGGCCACGATTAGTGCTCACTAATTGCCTGATTTGCTTGTCAAGAGACCCCCCACTTCCACCAACAACAACACCTCACCCCCCACTCTACACTTCTGCCTCCTCTCTCACCCCCCTCACCCCTCCTCCCCTCCTACAGTCTCACCTACTGCTGCTCCGAAACGAAGGGAGCATGTTTGAAACAAACTAAGAGCCGATTCAGGTGCTCTCCTCGATGCCACAGCAGGGATGTGTGTGTGTGTGTGTGAGAGAGAGAGAGAGAGGGTGAGGCGTAGGGGGGCTTGTGAAGATGTTCTCCTCTTTGCTCGCCCTCCCCTTCATCCTCTTCTTCTTTTATTCCTCTAAAACGCTGCTGCCGTCACTCGGATCAAAGAGCGCGGGAGGAAAAAGGAGCGGCTTTGAGAGGAAGACGAGGGGCTCAAAGTGGGAGAAGAAGTGGACGATCAGAGGAGAGGGGGGGGGGGGGGGGTGAGGAAAAGATGAGGGAGAAAAAAGAGCGACGGAGGGAGGGACGGTGAAATTCGTCCCTCTTCTGCTTATAATGATCTGGTTGGAGGACCCGGGAGAGCCCCTCGCTCTAATTGATGTTAAGTGTGTGATTTCTCTGTTAATCAAGGCCGACGAATCAAACACAGAGAGTGGGAGGGGGGGGGGGGGGGGGACAGGAAGAGACTCACCTGTTTGATGGGGATGGCTCGCCCGCTGCCGATGCTGTCGGCGCGAGCCTCCAGGCCTTTCTTGTCCTTGTCTGTCTCGTTGGCCTTCCTCGACTGCGGACCAGACGAGAGAAAACTTTATTATTCAACTCACAAAAACAAAACGTGTTCAATGGTCCAGATTTAAAACATCATCCAATCCAAGGTGTGTTCACATGAAATGAAAGCGCTCAGTGTTCGAAAGGCTTTGGAAGATCTTTGGATGCAAACTGGTCGGATTGTGAGCTCCAGTTTTGAACTTCATACCCAGAAAAATCCCTTTTCGTGTTTTCATAAATCTCTTGATTGAATTCTTCATTATTTATCGTGAGTACGTTCAGATCGTTTGTGTGTTTCTGATTTAGACTCACAGTGAAGAGGTTGGAGCGGCGTTTGGACTGCTTCCTGACGGGCGTGGGCGTGTTGGTGGTCTGCGGCACGTCGATGCGGAGCTCCTTCTGGCTCGTGCTCGGCGTTGACGGAACTGACGATGAGTAGTCGCTCAGACTGCCACCGCCGTTACTCGTCTGCACAGAAAACCAAAAATGTAATCGACATTATAAACCTGGAAACCTCGAACAACAACCTTCAAAGCAAAGATTAAAGACGTCATGACATTTATAAAAAACACATTTTTATAATCGTTGAATCTTTCTGATTATCGTGTTTTTCTGAAAGCTTCTGCAGCAGGTCAGAATCTCTCTCAGTGTTTCTGTCTGACGTCTCATCAGTGTGAGAGCACATGGCGAGGCAGAACACACTCCACAGGAATCATTGAGAGCTAAAGATGCAGCGGGGGCCGTTTGGAGGAGGCGGTGGGAAGATAAACACGGCTCTCCAGGGACGCGGCGTGCAGCTCACACACGCTGAGCGATGGCTTTTTAATGAGAAATCGATGCAGGAGTGAAGGATGAGGATCGAAGAGCTTAACGGCATGAAGTGTGTGTGTGTGTGTGTCTGAGGTCTGACCTGGCTGATGTGGACGGCTGACACTTGTGTGGCGCAGACAGACGAGTGACTCGGCGAGTTGGGGAGCGACTTGCACGGCCCAATGGAAAGCTGCTGCTTCTTCCTGGTCGCCACGATCTTCTGAGCAACTGAAAAACAAACAAACATACAAACATGAGTACCAAACACATCATCCCGACAAATTCACGACTTGAATTTCACAGAGGGTCTAATGAATGTTTGACTTTAAACTGTGATGAAGCTCGGAGTGTTTTCATCGTTTGAGTTTCTCTCTTCACATGGCTCTAATACTGTATATTGAATCATTTTTGGCTTTAGTATCCCTCATGACTCATGAGCTCATATTTACGACACTGACGGACACAGAGTCCAGAAACTACGGTGGCTGGGAAGTGCAAACCAAAAATACAAAGTGGGAACAACTTTTTACAAAGCTTGAGACAAATTGACATTTTGGAAAAGACTTTGACAAAGGACAGAACTCATTTATATTTCAGAAAACACATTTACAAGATTCAAAACACTTTTACGAGCACTGAGACAAATTTACAACCGACAGAATCTCGCTGGCAAGGAAATGTAAATGCCGGAAATGACCTGGAAGTGACCGGCAGTGAGAGGCCAATAGTTGGTTTTGACGGAAAGACTAAGCGTCAGCGTCTCAGATGAGTTCCACAAGACGGACAAAATATCTTTCGATCCCCATAAACTCTGTATGACACATTTCGCACAGTCCAAGTCACTTCCAGCATTTGGTACGTTGCCTTTCCCACAATTCGGCCGTTTGTAAATTTGTTTGGAGACGGGTAAGTTTGGCTGTTTGAAACTTGTCTCAGTGCTCGTGTTTCACACTTTGTCATTTTGGTTTGCACTTCCCAGCCACCGTGAGAAAACCAATCCACTGAAACTGAACTTGACACAAACTTAGCACAAAGTTAGGAATCCTCCTTCAGACTTGTAAACGTCGGTTCTACAGAGCGACACATTTATTTAAAAACGTCATAATGAAAGCTTCTCATGACCTCGTCTTAACATGTAGAATAACTCTTCTGTTTTTATTGTGAACAGATTCAGCGGACGGTGGAGAGTTTCTGCCCTTGGCTCGGCCTCGTGTCACCTGCAGCTAAATGTTTACGACTCACTCCTCATTAACGAAGCCGGGGGCTTTAACGAGCCCAATTAAAACAATGAGACACGTGAAACAGGCCTGTGTTTATTGGAACAGAGATAATGGAGTCACTAAAGTGTGAACTCTCTCCTGACTCCACTCCAACACGAGCACGAGCATCATCTCCGCCGGCTTCGCTTCCACCTGCCTTCCTCTGATGTGACTGTAGAGAGGAGCTAACGCTAGCAGGCTGCTAACACAGGTGTGAGCGTGTGCATGTACCTGGCAGGTTGTATTTTACCTTAAGTGTTAAAGAACAGTTATGATAAGGCCGTGCTAAATGTTTAATGTCTTTAACTTTATCCATCAATCTCGGTTCTGCTCTGAGGAGCCGCCGTCTCCTCTAATGGACACGTCTCCCCCCTGATCAGATTTATGACGGGGCGAGCCGCAGGGTGAGGCACGAAGTGGAGGGCTGAAGAGGGTGAGGAGGTGAGGAGGGCTGAGGAGGTGAGGAGGGCTGAGGGGGGGGGGAGATGAGGAGGGGTGAGGGGGTGAGTAGGGGGAGGAGATGAGGAGGGGTGAGGTGGGGGAGGAGGGGTGGGGGTGACTGCAGTGTTTCACTCACACAGCTGCAGACATCGGCCTCATGCACGTCTCTTTACTTTCTTTAACTGTTTTTAATCAAGCGTCGAGATCTGCAGAGATTAAAACGTCTTTCAACGACAAAATGACAAAATGAAACTTTTTAGAACCAAAAGGAAATATCTGGTGTGAATTCAAAGAAACGTCAGAGCTTATAATCTTTGTCTTTGTAAAGTGTCGTTCAGCTCATCACACCTGTAGAAACATTCTCCACACGTCACCAGGTTTGGTGTTCAGCTCCCGTGTGTTCATAAATATTGTGTCACTCTCTCTCCAGTGTGTGTATCACTAACCTGCACGGACTGTGTGTCAAACTGATTCACATAGATCGAGTAAAAGGACCTTTTGTTTTAAAAGAGATATTAATATAAGTCTGGGTCATCTGAGCTCGTTAGCGCCCTGCATCTGCACTCTGACATGAATTAGACAGAAGAAGAAGAGCGCAGTGTGTGTGTGTGTGTGTGTGTGTGTGTTCATGTCGCTGTAATTAGGCTAATTAAATTAGCGCTCTGATGGACGAGGGAGAGCTGGCTGTCACCCTCCTCCTCCTCCATCCCTCACACAGAGGTCACCCCCCCAACTGTGGACCTGACTTCACTTCCCATTATTACATGTTACACACACACACACACACACACACACACACACACACACACTTCTTGTTTATCTGTAAACAAAAGGAATTATTCTAAAACAGAGCCCCCTTTTTGGAACCTCTTTTGGGGTCTGAATGTAGAGGATTGGATCCTGCAGCAGCTAAACAGGCTGTAACGTCTTCAACATGGTGGTTGACCCCCCCCCCCCCCGATTACCCTACACCTTGTCCTCTTCCTCATCTCCCACACACACACACACACACACACACACACACACACACACACACACACACACACACACACACACACACACACACACACACACACACACACACACACACACACACACACACACACACACACACACACACACACACACACACACACAGCAATCATGTCAAATTAGTGCGAATCAGCGTTTCTTCACCGGGAGCCTCTGCTTGTCGCCTTGACGTTCCGGCTGATTATGAAGCTGAATATGAGCGCTGTAATTAAAGCTCCGCCCCCTCCGGCCTGCAGACCAGCCCGACCCGCCGCCATCAATTCAGACTAAAGATGAAGAGAAGGTCATGGAAATATGCATAGAGATCAATACACACTCACACACACACACACACAGACTGCTTCATAAATTATGATTTCATCCACGATCGACAAACACGCCGACGTTTGTAAATGTCGTTTAAATCAGAGCGTTCAGTCACCGAGTGTCAGCAGCAGGAAGTCACAGAGAGAAAAAGAGAGAGAGAGGAGATCAAGAACCGTATTTAATCCATGATCTAAATAAAAATGGACGCACCACATCTGATCGATCACTCTGCACGGAGCTGCAGAAACACACTCGTTACCAGGTCAACCAAACTCACGTTTCGACACACCGACTCGCTGTGCGTCGAAACGTGATTTGTGTGCTCCAGTATTTTCTTTGCTTCCTGTCTTGATGAAGGTTTCCACTGAATCACTTTGTGAGCGTCTTCAGTCCTTCTGAGAGCACCGACCTCTGTTCCTGGAGTGGCTGAAGAGCAGGAGTTTCCTTCTACTTTTCAGATATTTAAAATATATTCGGTAAACGGAGGTTTGTTCAGATGATGTCACAGTTTATTTAAAGAGTGTGTGTGTGTGTGTGTGTGTGTGTGTGTGTGTGTGTGTGTGTGTGTGAGTGAGTGTGTGTGTGTTTGTGTGTGTGTGTGTGTGTGTGTGTGAGTGTGTGAGTGTGTGTGTGTGTTTGTGTGTGTGTGTGTGAGTGTGTGAGTGTGTGTGTGTTTGTGTGTGTGTGTGTGTGTGTGTGAGTGTGTGAGTGTGTGTGTGTTTGTGTGTGTGTGTGTGTGTGTGTCTCTGTGTGTGTGTGAGTGAGTGTGTGAGTGTGTCTGTGTGAGTGAGTGTGTGTGTGTGTCTGTGTGTGTGTGTGTGTGGTGATGCGATGATGCTTCTGACCAATTAGAGGAAGGCGAGCGTTTTAAGTGGCTGAAGGCCGAGAGCCGAGCGGCGTCATTACTGAAGTCCTCGCCGCAAATTAAGGTCATGCTAAGAACTAATTAAAGACAGAGAGAGAGAGAGAGAGAGAGAGAGAGAGAGAGAGAGAGAGAGTATGTGTGTAAGTCTAAGTGATACACACACACTCTCAGTTACAGTAACACACAGATCAGAGACACACACACACATAAGATACAATCATCGTAGACACATTCTGTTACACACACACAAATAACAAAGTGTCACACATACATAAATACACACTTTAACATATACAACCAATGCACATATCTCACACACACACATTTACTATAGACAGAAACCCATGTCACACACACACCAACAAAATGTACAAACATGTTTAAGACACACTCTTACACACCTGCAACTACACACAAGAGAACACAAAGTCTGTCACACACAAATGTAGTGGATACACACACACACACACACACACACACACACAAACACACAAACAGGGCTGCAGGCTGCTGTCGTGTTTCGGGCGTCGACACAAAACATTACACTCATTGTTCTGCTGGATGATTAAAAAACTGATTAATTTGTGATAATGACGAGAAAACACGAGGAGACAGTGTCAGACATGATCACACACACACACACACACACACACACACACACACACACGGTGGAATAATTAAGAGGATAATAAGGCAGCGTTTAGCGTCGAGAGCTTCCTCCTGAGAGCACACACACATTTAAACACACACACACTTCCTGAAATCTGATCTCATCTTGTTTCACTCAACTTCTTCTTCTGTGGTTTCCCCTGACAATCCTCTTCTTCTTCTTCTCTAATAAAGGTAATTCATTAAAACTTTACTGTCTCAGATTTATTCAGAGATATGTAATCCTCGCTCAGAGACACTGTGCGTGTTCCTGCACTGCCCCCTTCAGGACAAACACAGCAATGACAGCTGAGGAGTCTGCAGGGGGACTGATTTATTCCCTCGGTGAACTTTGACCTCATGAGTTCATGCTCTCAATCTTTAGTCATCATTTAGTAAATTACGGTTCTGATGAGATGCTGTGATCAGAACAAAAGACACTCCTTCAGAATAAAAGCTTTTGGTAGCGTCTGAGTTTCCATCTTCCTGTTTCAATCTAAAATAAAAACCATGATCGATTCTTTGTGCAACATGAAGCTAAAGCTTCTGAGTGTTTATAAAACATCAGAGACATTTATAGAGCTTTGTCAGTTTGTTTGTTTTTAAACCAGAAACAGCTGTAAGGTTGTAGGAATAACAACCTGAGCCTGTGAGGGACAATAACAAAAACCCAGCCCAGAATATGAGAAGAAACTCCCCAAATCAGCATTTTATCCTGACGACAGGGCCGCTACGTGTCCCGGTCAGTCAGGACCTTAAGGACTCCAGACACTTTCTCCTTCCTCCTCACCTCGTATCCTTCATCCTATCTCCTCCTCCTCACCTTGCCTCCTTCCTTCTCCTCACCTCTTTTCCTTTCTCCTCCTCACCTAGTCTTCCTTCCTCCTCCTCAGTCTCCTTCCTCCTCCTCAGTCTCCTTCCTCCTCCTCACCTCGTCTCCTTCCTCTTCCTCACCTCGCCTCCTTACTCCTCTAATGTCTGAGTCCTTTATTATTAACCTCGTCGAGGAGTCGTCTCTTCCTGCAGCTCTCTCGCTAAAATAAAACTTAATTGCTGTTCAGTTGGAGCTAAATAGCTGAGCGGGTCCATTTAATTCTTAATTGACGTGTGATTAAGAGCGGCCGAATGAGTCCGGCCAGTGTGTGTGTGTGTGTGTGTGTGTGTGAGAGGGAATGTCACCTTCCCAGGGGACCGGACTCTACGGTCCTGACCGCAGAGAGGTGATGTGCGACACGCTTTCTTACCGTCCTGGAACACTCGCTCCACGTTGAGGCCGTAGGTGGCGCAAGTTTCGTAGTAGGTGCAGCGTTTGAGGTCGTTGGAGAGTTTTCTGGCCCGGCTGTCGTCGATCACTCGAGGGTTAGCGGAGCTGATGGCGTCTGAGGGGGAGACAGGAGAACAGAAAGTTAAAATGTGATGCATGAAGAGTCATGTCTGTGGTGCAGGCTGCAGCGACAGAGACGGTTATCAGCCTTTAAACTGATCTCATCTTCCATTCGAGTTTTTTTCTTTGCAGCTCGTTTAATGTGAATATTTTCGGCTTTCTGTCCTCGTCTCTGACAGTGTGATGAAGATCGCTAAGTTTTGTCCTTTCTATGCGAGCATCACTCACACAAACACACCAGGAACTGTCCTGTGTGTGTGTGCTATGTTTGTGTGTATACATGTAGTGTTGTGTAACACATTCGTGAGGCTCTATCTCTCTCCATAGGAAAGGAAACAAGGGTTGATTGTTTTGGGGAAGAACCCTGCAGACTAAGGTGATGCTCTGGCGCCCCCTGCTGCTAATAAACGGTGTCTCCCTCAGTCTGGTCTGCAGGAGGCTCTTCCAAAGAGCTCGCTGGTGACATGGTGATGATCATTGTTATCCTGAGCACATCGAAGCTTTTGCTGCCTTCTTGTTTTGTTTTTCTATATAGAAGTTACATTTGTCGTGGGTTTTACTTCTGAACGACTAAATGACATAAAACCCTGACTGAGATCTATTTGGACTTCCTGTTGATTATTTGACACAAACATGAACGTCAGTGTCTATTTAAATACAACTATTGTGCTTTTAATCATACTTTAAATACTTCCTGATGTCTAAAGATAACTTAGAAGCATCAGATTATAAATAAATAACATCCAAAGAAACCCAATACAGATAAAAAACACATCCTGATCGATGGTTCAGAGAGACTAAGAAGAAACATCACTAACAAGATCAAGACTGAGGTGTTCAGGTGTGCACAGAAACTCAAATCACTGCAGAGGACAAACATTACAGCACGAGGGAGCGATGTTAACTGTAATGACGTGAAGACACCAGAAGGGGGCAGCAACGCCTCAAAGAAGGAGTTTGAGCAAAAGCAGAAGGAAGTGTGTGATTATTTATGCATGGTTGTAAGCATGGCAGTGTGTGTGTGTGTGTGTGTGTGTGTGTGTGTGTGTGTGTGTGTGTGTGTGTGTGTGTGTGTGTGTGTGTGTGTGTCGGACCTTGCGTGCCGACAAGCACCAGCGGCAGGTCGTTGGCGTTCCTGAAGTTGGCAAGGCGGCTGAAGTAGTGATAGACGGTCTGAAAACTGATCTCATCCTCCAGACTGAAGACGAAGATCACAGCGTCCACCCACAGAGCAAACTGCAGACAGACAGACAGACAGACAGACAGACAGACAGACAGACAGACAGACAGACAGACAGACAGACAGACAGACAGACAGACAGACAGACAGACAGACAGACAGACAGATTTGAATTAAGTTTATTTATAAAACAGTCTGATCACAAGAGACCCAAAGAAAGCTTTTTTAGAAAAAAGGAACGGAGACTTTTTGTGATAAAAACAGAGTGACACCGGACTGATGCTGTAACGAATGAGGAGTCAGAGAGGGAGGGTGAGACAGACAGGAACGGAGGGAGGGAGGGAGGAAGGGGCAGACAGTGTGGGAAAGATGGAGGGTGAGACAGGGAGGGATAAAGGGGGAGGCACCAGGAGAAACAGGGAGGTGAGGAGCAGAAAGAAAACAAGTGAATTATTAATAAATCGTCGAGTTTTCTGTCTAGACAAACCGACATTAAAAAAACTCCACGTGGTCATCCTGCAGGTCGCTCACGCAGAAATAAAAAACAGCGTGGCCCACTTTCGTCCGGGATTTATTCTCCGTGATATGAACCAAAAAAATCCAGATGTTTAGCACAGAGCTGCTTAATGTTACTAAACAAATACAATTCTTACTTAAAGATGGAGTCAGCAGCTTGTCCCTTCAAAATAAAACACAGACTTCTCCTAAAGTAAAGCTGCTCCATCGTCCCTTCTGGGCCTCCGTACATGTGTGCTGGTGACTGTGTCTGCAGAGACCCTGTCCTCTGACTGGAGTTTACTGTTCTGGTTGACTCGGGACGTTTCTGGGCGGAGCTGGTGTGTTTCCTCCAGCCAATGACAGCGCAGCAGGTGAGTTTAGGAGTGGATACAATCAGTGATTGGACGCCATTTAAACCGGTGAATATGACGGACGTGGACGTAGCGTCAAAGAAGAGAAAATATAATCACAGTGAGGTGAAACACCAAGCGGACAAAGCTTGTTCTAAAACGAGGGTGAACCTTGTGTTGGCTTTTACCCGTGGACGTGGAGTTGGTCTACTTCCTGTTGGACAGGCAGGTGACAAACACCGGCGGTTAGCTTGTGCTAGCGTGCGGTAGCGGTAGATAGAAGCAGTAAATGTACACACTACGTCCTGCAGTGAGGGTGAGCTTCTGGGGGCGATGAGAACTTTTCCAATGACTCCATCTTTAACATGATCAATAAGTCCTTTATGTTCCGTAGATATGAAATCAGCTGGAGAGCTTTAAGATGCGAATAAAACCAAATAACCTAACTTCAGTTTCAAGATGACGACACTGCAGTAAAATGCAGAATCAGAACCGTGCAGCTTTAAATCTTTGAATTTCATGTCGGCTCTCTCCCTCTATCAGTTCAAATCCTTTTTTTTGTAATCGATGTAAGTTCATGACTTCTGTTGACTGCTGGTGCAGTTCTCACCTGAGCCTCCGGGGGGCCTCCTTCGTCCCTGATGAGCAGCAGGTGACTCTGACCGTCGACCACGATCTCCTTCTTAAAGCGGCCGCCTGAGAGAAGATGAGACAGAGATCATAAAGAGACTGTGACCGAGCAGGACGAAGGTTTGTTTCTGATCTACACGAGGAGACGAGGAGCTGATCAATGATGATGATTCATTATCTGATTGATATGTGATGTCTGATCAAAGCTGAAGGGAATATTTAAAATGATTACAGAGGAAAAAAATGTTCCCGATGACCTCCTGAGGCTGAATGTGAGGAATGAAGCTCTGCAGGTGAACACACACAAACATGCCTTCAGGTGTGTGTGTGTGTGTGTGTGTGTGTGTGTGTGTGTGTGTGTGTGTTCCTGTGTTTTGTCTGTTTGAATGTCTTCTTATTTCATCCTTTTCCTCTTTACATATAAAATGTATAAAATGATCGGTATGTAACTCTGACACCTAGTGTTTAAAATGTGTACTGCAGTCCAGATTCTAAACATTGTAGAGCGCTGTCTCTCTTACTGATTGGACCTGGTCCTTTACGTTGTTTTTCAATGTATTAAAAGCTTTTAACAGACTCATGACTGCATCATATAGATCTCAATTAATTATACAATTGTCATTGTACTATTATATTTGTTTGTGACTTCTTCTCGGATCATTGAGCTGCAGATTTTGGGAGCTTCCTCAAAAAAATAAATGAGAAACTTTGACGGAGACACATGAAGTCAAAGTCTGAGCTCCAGCACAGAGAGTCATTTTCTGTCTTTGTGGGAACTAGCCGAGGGTTTACAGGAAGTGGGAGAATCTAAAAATGGCGTGCAGACGTTATTTTTGTTCCCGCTGATCTGTGAGCACCGTGGACGAGTGTGAGCGCTGACAGAGCATGAGGAGATCATCTCTGCAGCTACGACCGACCAACCGCCTCCACTACACAGAGGACAGTAATGATACACGGGATGTTTACAGTGGTGAGGGGACACGCACACGCACACACACACACACACGGATGTTTTTCTCATAGATGTAAAAATAAAGACATAAATCACTCAGAGCAGCAGTGAGGGACTTTCTGTGTTCAGCCAATCACCACCTGAAGAATTTCTCTGCATTTTCCACAGTTCCTAACACACATAGCACCAGATATCCTAGCAGTTAAGTCGCGCACCCTATGTACGGAGGCTACAGTCCTCATCGCGGTGGCCGTGGGTTTGAGTCCGACCTCGGCCCTTTGCTGCATGTCGTCCCCCAACACTTCCTGTCCAATAATAAACAACAGCAGGCAGGAGGAGGAGTATCTTGATCTACCTCTACGCTGCTGTGTATTTTATTTATCACCGTGTCCCACATGACGACACGCTGCCCTGTGTCGTCATGTGAGACACGCTGCCCTGTGTCGTCATGTTTAAGTCTTGAGTAGTATCGTGTATCATGAAGCGTATTTTATCGTCTGATTCGTCCATCAAAACAAACTTTCTCAGTGTTTCAGCAGTGAGGATGTAATGACTCTATCTGCCAGAGGGGGGAGACAAAGAGTCCCACACTGCAGCTTTAAGCAACACATGAAGAGAACCACAAACATCTCTCTCTCTCTCTCTCACACACACACATATTTTTTGCTCGCCCTTCTCCCTCTCTCCCATGACTTTGTGGGATGAAGTCGAGCCAATCAGATCAGGAGGAAGAGGGAGGACACTGCTTGAAGTACAGTTGATACACCACATTGCTGCTGCTGACCCACAACAGAGACACACACACACACACACACACAGGTGCGTGCGTGTGTCTGCATGTGTGTCTGCGTGTGTGTGTGTGCGTGTGTGTGTGTGTGTGTGTGTGCGTGTGCGTGTGCGTGTGCGTGTGTGTGTGTGTGTGTGTGTGTGTGTGTGTGTGTGTGTGCGTGTGTCCATGAGGATGCTGCAGTAAGCAGATGGCTGTGTTGATGCTGACTCAGCAGAGTGTGTGTTTATTTATATTCACATTCAGAGGCTACGTCTACTCCGGATGAACATGAGGAGGGATGGAATAATGAGTGAACATTATAATAATGACGATAAACAAACTAAAGTCTAAGAGGGCGGAGCTACTGTGAATGTTCAGCAGTGAACGGAGATCAGCTTCAGGTTCACAAAGACGCTCAGCAGGTGCAAAGAAAAACATCTCATGTGTCGCCTCCGGCCGGCTGTCAGGCTCCGAGGTCGTTTGGTAGCAGCAGGTATGAAAGAGACATTTATTCACACTTCTCTTTCCTGATTTATCAAAGCCAATCAGCTGGAGCCAAGGTGCTTTTAGCTTACATCGCTCTCTATAAAGACACCACACTCCTTTAAAACATGGATCTGCAGGCGGAAACAGATCTTCAGCAGCTATTCTTACACTTTTTGTATCCATGACTATTTAAATTAGACGCCCATGTTTAACGGAAGAATGTGCAACTTTTTGATCCAGTAGATGTCGCCCTTGAGCTCCAGCATGAAACCAAAACAAACTGCTGTTTAGCCACACCTCCTCCATACTGAAGCCTCCGCTCTCCTCCAGCGACATGCTGCAATCACCTGTGTCCTGCATTGTTGTGTTAGCATGCTAATGTTAGCATGCTAATGTTAGCGCTCTTTAGTTAGCTCGTAGCTTCATATTGCACGTAAACTGACACAGAATGAGCGTGATCTAAAAACTCTTATGTGACCTTCAAATAATCAGTGAGTATGTTCTTCTTCTTCTCTCTAGTCCTTGACTAAAACAGCTTTTATACACAAGGGGAGGAGCCGGCCGTCCCGTCCATGTAAACACGGCTCTGACAACAACACAGCCAGCGGGACTCGAGCTTCTCCCTCATTGTAGACAGTCAGGACTCAGAGAGACATTTACACAGGAGAGACTGGATTTATGATATATGTATGTGGAACATGTCACACATTCTTCCTTACATCCTGCAGAAACGGATGTCTTTGGGTACAAAGCTGAGGAGAAAAGCTACAATTAAACCGAAGCAGATCTTAAAGATTACAGTACTGCAGAGATGAATTATAATCTGCATCTCTTCAGGATCAAACGAGAGTTCTGTCCCCCACAGGAACCTTCTCAGAAACAATAAGAAGATTAAAAACGTGTGAAATAAAGTCTGTGACAAACTTTCACCAGCTGCTGCCAAACATCGCTTGTTGTGACGCTGAGAGGAGACGCTGAACCTGAGCTGTTCTGGACACGCTGCTGTCAGAATCAAAGAGGCGAAGGATCGATGGATGGATGGAGGGATGATTGAAAAAAAAAAACAAGAAAGGTAGAGGAAGAGAGCGAGGGGATAGTTACCTGCATCCACGTCAGCTAGATTACAAGAGCAGCCCAGAAAGAAAACAAACAGAGAGGAAACAAAAAGATGCAGCCACAGTTAATCCATGCAGAGTC
Source organism: Tautogolabrus adspersus (assembly GCA_020745685.1). Lineage (NCBI taxonomy): Eukaryota > Metazoa > Chordata > Actinopteri > Labriformes > Labridae > Tautogolabrus > Tautogolabrus adspersus. The sequence goes on along the minus strand of CM036557.1, from coordinate 14,139,002 downwards.
AAACCCAGCAGCACCCAGAGAGCGCCACGCCAGACAGACGCACACACGTGACATTTAAAGGAGAATTTATGAGCGCAGAGACGAGAGAGAGTAAGAGAGAGAGAGAGAGAGAGAGAGAGAGAGAGAGAGAGAGAGAGAGAGAGAGAGAGAGAGAGAGAGAGAGAGAGAGAGAGAGAGAGAGAGAGAGAGAGACAGCAGAGATTTATGAGGCTGAGGAGAATAGAAGAGAACAACAGAGAGTTTATCTGCAGGTCAGCTGGAGGTCAAAGCACAAAAACGTGAGAATAAAAAAGTCCTGCAGAAGAAGAAAAGCAAAGATTTACATGATCAAGGCTGGAGCTGTTCACAGAGTTTCACTGAGATAGAAGAAGAAGAAGAAGAGAAGCATCCACAGCTCACTGAGGCTGCTGTGTTCAGAGAGGCTCATCTTTATTTGTATCGATGTGATGGATTTATTGGAGGATATTTAGATGCATCATGTCCCTAAAATCTGTTTCACATTGTATTCATTAACTGATTCATTAGATTTGTTTGATGTGTGCATCACGTTCAGAAGAATTTAGGACCAGAACCAACCACCAAAGAGGCAGCTTTGGTTTCAGGTCGGGACACGACTCCTGAACATGTAAAAGAAAATCTTTCCTCGTCAACAAACGTTTCTGTAACAACTGTTTCTAATGATCGTCTTCCTCGTCCGTGGTCATCTCAGTCTGCCTGTTAACGTGTTTTAGACAATCAGAGGTCGGCGCTCCACTTTCCCACATTTCTTTCCCTGTTAAATTCAGTGTGTAGATTGGCCTGTTGAGTGAGCAGCAGCAGCTCCACACGCTCAGTCAGCAGCGTTAGTTCAGTGGCTGCGGGTGATTTCCCAACCAAACCTCCGTTCTCTTTTAATGGCTTCCATGTGCTGCTGCTCCCCCCATGTTTCATTACAGCAGACTTTACTGGAGGTCTGAGTGAAAACTGCAGAGTTGAACGTTTTTAGACATGATGACGGATTCTGTCAGAGCTGCTGTTTCAGTTCACTTCAGCTCTGCTCTGAGAATCAATCCATCAGTTAAAGATACAAGATCCATCGCTTTTTGTTTATCTTATCGTCATGACAACGCCTAGTGCTGGTGCATTCAGGGACACTCAGACATCTGCAGTTTAAAGTAGAGCTGAAACGTTTCATCAAATTTGTCAACAAACAGAATCAGGATCTTCTGTAGTGATTTCTACTTTGAGTTTGCTCCTGAGTTTGTATTTTACAAAAGCTCAACATGTCAGCTCAGCTTTTAAAGATAAAAAAAATGAGAGGTTGAAAGTCTGAGTGTCCCTGAATGCAGCACAGAGAGGAGTTTGACCTCAGAGGACACAGGATCAGCTGATATGCGTCTGCCTGGATCTTGGAGTTTGTGTAGTTGTGTTGTAATCTCTGTTCTCACAGCTTGTTCAGCCTCAGACTGAACGACGGGAACAGTTCAGCAGCGTCAGGGTAGATTTGTGGGTTTTGTAGTTTTCAGCCTCTCTCTCTCTCTGTTCATTAACACGACCTGATGCGAGTCGCTCGTCTGCAGCGAGGCTCCAGTCTGCAGACTAAGAATAGTTTTCTGGTTCGTGGCTTTGTGGCGCTGTGGTCGCTCCGCTGCTCGCAAGCCACCAACTTTTCTCCCAATCAATGGTCCTGGGAATCCAGGCTGCTCGTATTTTTAGATCCCAGGAATTTCAAAACAACACATCAGCTTCCCCGTGCCTCCTCCCTGAAGCTGCTTTGATTTATTTACGCTTATGCAACAATTTCAAAGAGTTTTTTTTATATTTAGTTGGAGTTGAATCGCTGCGTCCCTGATGGGTGATGGAGCCAAGTTATCACATCAAAGATTTGTGGGAGCCGTTGTTTAGGGCTGGCTCAGCTTCGGTATGTGGAGCTGCAGAAAAGCCGTGTCGTGTTGCTTTTGGCAGAGCCGAGGTGTAATTACGGCCGAGCGGTGGAAACAGGCCGCCGGGCGTTCAGCACCGGACACTGCAGGCCGCAGAGAGCATTTTAAGACGAGGTACGTCAACGAGGAGGAGGATTCTTTGACTCTGAACACCTCAGAAATCCTCTCCGCTGGGATCCCCCGTCACCTCAAACTGTTTGGATCTGTGTGTGTGCAGCTTTGGAGCAGCTTTCTGCAGAATCAAACCCAGCAGAGTCCTTTTTTAATCATCCATTCTGTGATAAACTCTCTGACGATTTATTAATCTCAAATTTAAACTGTTCTATGCTCCCTAACTCTCCCCGCCTGTGAACTTCAGAGGCCTCATTTCTCCGCTGAGGAACCCAGAGCTAAAACGGTTTGTGGGCGGGTAGGTTTGTGGGTCCCTGCTCGACAAAGGCAGCAAAGTTTTCACCCTAAATAAACTCTGATTGAAGGTTTTCAGAGCTTTAAACACACTAAAAGGTCAAGAAAGGTTAATAAGCTGCAGTTCCACAGCAAACTCTTCTCTTAGAGCTGGTCGTTACGTCTTTTCTTAGTCATCTGTCCTTTTATTCAGGGAGGATGCATGCATTCATAGAACTGAGCTGTTAAAGCATGGATAGAGTACGGTCAGTCACTTTTCTGCAGCGAAGAGATTCTCTTTCCAAGCTTCTACTTTCAGCGTTTTAATCCCTTTAAAGCTGCATGTATTTTAGGAGATCATTTCAGATGTTTTAGTGTCAAAGTCTGCACGGAACAAATGTTTTAAAGCCACTTTACTGCTAAACCTCTGTGCAGGAAGAGTCAGGTTCATGCATGATTTAATACGTCAAAAATATCTGGAATAAAATGTTCAGATTTTCATTGAATGCACCTAAAAAAACACAACCGGTCTGAAATAAAGCATCCTGTTCTGCTGACGCTGGCATCTTTAACCAACATGCAAAGTGATCAGTGTTTAAACAAAAAGCACCATCACATTTCAATTATTGGACAAACCCACGGTTGTTATCCTGTCTACTCTCTCCAGATATCTGAGGAGTTTGTGTGCGTGCGTGCAGCCTCCATGACGAGCGTCTCCGTCCTCCAGAGAGGAAGAAGCTGAAGAACTGAAATATTAAAGCGACATGTGGTTCAGTATAAGTGGGTCTGTGCCTGGGGAGGCTGCACTGTGCAGAATGGAGGGGCAGCAGCGTGAATATTGGATGAGGAGTATGAGCGTCTCTGCAGAGCGAGGAGCAGAGGGTCTGCAGGAAACAGATCTTTATATGCATATATATACAGGATCAAAGATGGAGGAGAGGAGAGGAGAGGAGAGGAGAGGAGAGGAGAGGAGAGGAGAGGAGAGGAGAGGAGAGGAGAGGAGAGGAGAGGAGACGAGGGGAGGGGAGGGGAGAGGAGAGGAGAGGAGAGGAGACGAGGAGAGGAGAGGAGAGGAGAGGAGAGGAGAGGAGAGGAGAGGAGAGGAGAGGAGAGGAGAGGAGAGGAGAGGAGAGGAGAGGAGAGGAGAGGAGAGGAGAGGGCGTCTCAGAAAGGAGTCTGTGAAACTCAGAAACAGATCCAGCCTGATCTCAGAGAGAAAAACAAAGAATGATAAATATCGTCTTCTTACCTTCAGGTGACTCCTCCTGGACGTACGTTCCTGTCAGGTATCTGTGCACCAACGCCGACTTACCACTGGCCAGATTACCCACAATGCCCTGGGGGAGGAGTCAATGTTAGATTTAGAGTTTCTATTATTATTAAAGGTTTATTGAGCTTGTTGAAATGATTTTTTAATCACTCACCACTTTGAGTTCTGGTACGGTTCGACTCAGCGTCCACTCCTGACTGTTCACGAAGGCATCTGAAAACACACACAGGTAAAAACACCTGTCAATCAAACTGAGGAACATGTGATGCATTCAGGTGCAGTCCAGTAAACCAGAGAAGTCACAGATTCAGAAGAGACAATCGCTCTGTTTGTAACACTTTGAGACCTTGAAGGAGGAGGTCATGGGAAGTGAAGAGGGAAAGGGGGAGGCGGGGGACGTTCCTCCCACACACACACACACACACACACACACTTCTTCAGATATGGACGTGTGCGTGTTATTTCAGAGTGATAGTGTCAGAGTTATCAGGGAGGTCTCATCCTTCGTCACTCTTTACTCTGACTTTCTCTCAGGACATTTGAACGTCAGCTCGGCAGCTTCTGACACATTTCTGGGAAGTTTCCGTCTATTCTTGAACCTTCAGTTTTAAACGCACAGTACTTAAATACCTCCACCAGGGGGCTCTCAATCAAAACAATAACAAGAGATGACGTTGAGGCTGTCGGGGAATCATGGGAGTGATTCTCTCTGCGACCGAGCAGCCCAACAAGGTACCAAGGATCTGTGGTACTCTGGGTTTGGGATTGAAACTCAAACCGTCATAAATACTGAACATTTTCAGACGACAACAAGTCCTAAGATCACAGAAAGATCTGACAAAATCTCTAAAACATCTTAAAATACAACTTAAATCCTCCAAACAAGACCCGAGGACGTCCTTCAGACCACATTAGAGACTCCTGGACCTCTTTAACCACTAAACCACCGTGAGGACGTCTTCAACCTTTTTATTAACCACCATATAACCTCCTTCACCACTCACACATGAATATGGGTCATCCGTCTCCACACAGACGCCATTAACCCGTCCGTCTCTGCCACACCTCGACCTCGGAGATAACTAGGCCACTGGGCCGAGTCCACTTAGAGCCGTCAGAGCGTCTTCATTTATTCATCAGCAGCAATCTGTGTCGGCCTGCAGACGCCGTTAAGCTAAAAGCATCCCACACTGACCACGTGTGAAAATGTGCTCTCTGAAGAAGTCTTGGAAAGGATGCTAACGTTGAATGTTTAACCATTGAAAGACTTCAAAGACGGTTTTCTCGTCTTCCTGTGAACTCACATTGAAGGTCTCACATTCGATCACACTGAAGACTTTTTCTTTTTCTGCAGAGAAAACCGTCTGAAGATGATTCGACCGTTTGTGAGGCTTTTACCGCTTTAACGACCAGCAGAAATCAGAGATGCTTTTTTTCCATCCTGTTTTCTGCAAGTTGTCTCAATAACACGTTTTAACCCTTTGAGTTCCGTGTTGTTGTGACGTCATTTCCCGGACTCATTTGAAACCCTTCACATCCTGAGAATCAGAACAACTCAAACTAAAAGGTTATTTAAGTCAGTTCACCATAATAATTTAACCATGTATAGGATTTCTTACAAAAACACAAACATACATTGATAAAAACAATAACCCATGATAGAGCTCACACGCTGCAGTTTGAAAATCCTTCCAGATTTTGAATCGGGTCGCATTACAAACTTTACGAGAATCCGAACAGATCTTCTTCTCCATAATCTCATCATGCTCACACTACAAGATATGAAACTCATGACTCATCACAGACTACAGGATTTCATTAAGATTATCGTGCCTGACGGAGGAACGCACCACCTCACGTGACCTCACGTAAACAACGCAGCCGGAGGTTAAATTAGCGATTATAATGCAGTGAGGACAAAACATAAAATGTCTGAGGAGGAGAGTTGGGGGGTCAGACTGTCTAACAGTATGATACAGATGGCCAGCTGTGCAGGTTGCATCCTGCTGCCACTACTGTCCACTAATTACTGTCCTCTCTCGTCTCTCGCGATTATTGTAGTCACACACGACTTCCTCCAGACCCTTCATGACGTAACAGTCAAGATATTTAATCCTAAATATCAAACATGTTTACAGATCAGGGACGTTAAGATCGGATCTTTCTACGACTCACACTACGAGAGAATCTGGTAAAATAATCGGTCCAAAGCAGCCGAGTCCATTTGGTGTGAATAAAGTCTTAAAATAATTTAGATTAGTGATAATGCGTAATCTGTTGGACATCTCTTCAGGTATCTAAACATGTTTAAGCCGACAGAGCATGAGGTGATGGCGTTTTTAACAACCTTGTTTCTGGAAGTTTCCGTCTCTTTAAATTTGTTTCTGTCACATTTTGACTTTTGTCCTCTGGAGCACAAAGCACAGAAACAAACAGCTGTTGTGTTTTGATCCAGACGTCGCTCGGATACAGCCGAATAATAAATTCAACCATCTCAGCTATTATGAGGGTGTGTGTGTGCGTGTGCGTGTGCGTGTGCGTGTGCGTGCGTGTGCGTGTGCCTCGTATCTGTCTGGATGGAAAGAATCCGCAGAGCAGCGTTCTGATTGGCCGACACACTCACACAGACGGTCATTGTTGGAGCTGTTCTTTTTTTTTTTAACAAGCGGCGTTCTGTGTCTCTGCAGGCAGGATGTTGATCCAGCTGCTTCCTGTTTTTAGGAGGCCCTCCAGTTCCCGTCTGATGGTTCCCAGTTTAACCAGTTTACCCAGCGTCAGGGAGGGACTCAGGGAGGGACTCAGGGAGGGACTCAGCAGGGACGAGACGCCTCGCCAGGTGAACCCCCGTCAGTGTAATAAGAGTGAGACGGATTCATGACGTTTAGAGACTGAGGAGGAAAGCATCCTCGGGGTTCTCTCAATAAAGATTCATTAAAGGTTTACAGTTTATTTGGTATGACATGCGGCTAAGGGGCCACAGTTCGGATTTGAACCCTGGCCGCACGCTTTGAGGCCTGTAGCCTCTGTACATGGCGTGCAAACACACTAACCACTAGGCCACCGGTGCCCCAAAGCGATGTCTCTTACCTATAATGTTCAGCAGATGAGCTGCAGCAGGTTTTATCGTTGTTCTTAAACTTTTGCTGACTCGGTGCAGAAACGGAATCTCCACCAAATCAAGAAGCCTGATCGTCCAATCACTGAAGAGGAAGCTTCCTGCCAATCATTAAGATTACTAAAACTGTAGAATGAAACCGTTCAGTATTGCGGTGTTTATGTTTCAAAAATGAGAGAGACCACAGAGACATAAAGAAACGCTGAGCGGACACAAAGTTTGGCCAATTGTAAGAAAGAAAAAGGATGAGAGAGATGAAGGCGTCATCAGCATAAAAAATGATCCCCGATGAGTCGAAGGTTGACAAAGACCAGAACAGAGACCCTGAGCTCAGGCAGGAGAAAGGAGAGAAGAAGAAGAGTTACAAGGAAATGTTCAGGAAACCTTCGAGGTTAAAACCAGGAATCGTACCATTAATGTGCATCTAAGATTTTAGGAAAATCCTGAGCAACAAAAAGAGGACAGGAAGGAGAGAGAGAACCGAAACAGACGGAGAAAATGAGGACGAGAGAAAAACAGATGGAGCGAAACAGATGGAGAGAAAAGGATGGAGAGCTGTTCCCCTTCGTCATCGCTCGGGGAGGGAAAACTTAGAAATGAGAGCGATCGTCGAGGGACTGGAAATACTCCTCCATCACTCCCTCCCTCCATCCCAACACCCAGCCGCAGGAGGATGGAGGAGAGAAAGAGGAGGAGGAGGAAGAAGAAGAGGGATCCAAAGTGAAGCGTCAGGACTCGTGGTGCTCTCCAGAATAACCTCCATCTTTAATTCTCTTTGATTTCACTCGTTTGAGTCTATTTTTATGTCGTTTCTCCCTCAGAGAGCGGAGAACATGTTCGAGCAGGAGCATCACTCTGAGGATTATCACAGAGAGACAGAGAGAGGAGGATTCAGATCATCATCGACTCTGTCGGTGACGATGTTATTAATATAGATGTGAGGGCAACAGGAAGACAAACCAGATGTTTCAGGACAATAATTGACCTTAAAGGAAAAGAACCAAAGACGTTTAAAGCCAAATAGGACACACATGTTCAGGTACCGTACTCCGAGTCTCCTCTGAACCTCGAGAGGACATCAAATCCTGACTTCAATCTAAAGTCCAAAGTCCTCAGGGTTAAACACCGGTGAAGCAAAGAATCTAAATCTGAGAATAAAGAACTGCACAGCCAAAAATCTGAAGAAGAGGAAGAAGAGGAAGAACAGCCATGAACTTTTCAGACCCAGCTGCAGGTTGTGAGTGTTGTGTTTGCAGAGTGTGTTTACGTGACGGCAGCTGGAGGACAGAAACACGAACGTCCGAGTCACAACAGGAAGAGACACGATAACAACGAGGACTCCATGTCTGAGCTGCGTTCAAAAACTCACTGTGAGTGTGAGGAACACCACGCTCACTTTAAGATGACTCAAAGAACTCAGGATAACGCACACAGAGGACAGCAGAGCATCATGGGTAAACGATAAGACATATTAAAGAGGAGAAACACTAAAGGAGCTTAAACAGAGTGAACGTGGATCACAGCAGGTAGAGAGGACGGCACGACACACGAGGTGGTTCAAAACTCAACACAGCAGCGGTGATCAAGTCGCTCTGATTCACTTTATCAGTACTAACTTTCATTTAAATAGAAGAAATGTAAACTTTTTTTCCCCACACAGAGGTCTGACAGAATGTCTGTAAAGAAACTCTTGAGCTTCAGCTCCTCCACAGATGGAGGTCGGTGCTTTCAGAGAACGACCGGAGATGTCAGAAAAAATCCAAAGGACTCCTTCACACAGACAGAATCCAAAGAAAGTTCTGGAGCACACGGATCACTTACAGTAAATGTATTAAGGTGCGAGATGACTAACGTTTGGACCCACTGCGTCTTCCTCAGAGTCTGACGTTAGTCTTCTTAATAAATGTGTCACGTGTTTTCAATCAATACAATCTGTTATTTAATGATCCACTGAGAGAGAGAGAGAGAGAGAGAGAGAGAGAGAGAGAGAGAGAGAGAGAGAGAGCGAGAGAGAGACAGAGACAGAGAGCGAGCGAGCAACGAGCGAGAGAGAGAGAGAGAGAGAGAGAGAGAGAGAGAGACAGAGACAGAGAGCGAGCGAGCAACGAGCGAGAGAGAGAGAGAGCGAGCGAGCGAGCAACGAGAGAGAGAGAGAGAGAGAGAGAGAGAGAGAGAGAGAGAGAGAGAGAGAGAGAGAGAGAGCAATGTCTTCATTGCACAAATATGTTGCCAACGTTTCAGTCCTGAACACAAATTTATGCAACTACGACAGCGTGCAGGAGTTGCCTCCATCTTTTGGTAACACGAACAAGAAATAACTTGACAAAGCCCGACCAGGACTCGAATCGTATCAAAGTTTAAAGTTCTGGTATCGTGTCGACCCTGCAGCAGGTAAAGAAACAGAACATGTGGCATTAAGATACTTCTCTTGCACAACGACTGACATCATCATGACATCGTTCGCATGTCGACCTTCTTGCCAAACCACAGACGTGCACCCTAAAGCATGCTGGGAATCCCGGCATGCTCTGTGACATAAACTGGTTCTTACTAAAGTCAGAAGGTAAACACGACGGACAGGAGACGCCTGTGAGCTGAAACAACACGCCGCGCCTCATGCACACACACACACACAGACACACACACACACACACACACACACACACACACACACACACAGACACACACACACACACACACACACACAGACACACACACACACACTGACACACACACAAAGACACACACACAAAGACACACACTGACACACACACAGAGACACACACAGACACACATACAGAGACACACACAGACACACACTGACACACACACTGACACACACACACACTGACACACACACAAAGACACACACTGACACACACACACAGACACACACACACACACACACACACAAAGACACACACACAGACACACACACACACACAGACACACACACAAAGACACACACACACACACACACACACACACACACACACAATACTGTATTATCCAGCATCTTCTCTGCTAAGCTAAATTAGCAACCTATAATTAAAGATATCCTGTCCATTATTCTCGTGCTCACCTTACACGCCTGTTCTGACTCACGGAGGGATATTTCCGCAGGACAAAGAACAACACGTGCACGCAACCTGCAGCTGCTTTACGGCTGTGTGGATAAATCCACGCAGCGAGGAGATGTGTTACTGATGGAGTGCAGCAGAGAAGCTTCGATAAGTCACAGATGATTTTATCAGAGGAGAAATGAATCAGAGCGATTAAAAGGTTGATATCAGGGGGATTCTTTTTTGGGTGCTTTTCCTCGTGAGAGATCTTTTTTGTGTTACTGGAATGAAGCTAAACGTCGACCTTGACGTCCTGAACACTGGTCGGATGACAAAAACACGGTGTAAACATTTCAGACATGAAACTACAAACACGGAGCTGCTTCCACAGTTTAGGAATGTGACTGTACAAAATGTTTGCGTGACAGGTTTAAACTTTAAACGACATGTCGAAGACACAGAGTACACGTGTTTGAACGCAGCGTAGAAAAATAACATCTGACTGTTGCATCGAGGACACTGAGCGTGCATTATACCAAACATCTTCAGAGCTCGACGTCTGATCGCTTTGTCTCCGTGTGCGGGAGAAGCTGAGCGTGTTCGCGGCCCTTTTCTCTCAGTTTGTTTGTACCTCGCTGCCCACCAGCCCACCAACACTCGTAAACACACACACACACACACAAACACAAACACACGGTTTGTATATCGGGCGTCGACACACTTTCATCATGTCAGGCTGCAGATTCCTGCGGTTTAGCTCTTCTTCTGTGGTGTTCAGTTTGGAAACACGTGTTGTGTAAGCATCAGGCCTCACCTCGAGCTTTACAAACAAGAAGAGCTGCTCATCATGGCAGAAACTGAAGGAAAATGTATCCAGCTTACGGTGAGAGAAAACTCAAATCATCAAGCCTGAGACTTTACCACTGAGCCACAGCCGACGTGTCAGACAGCAGAATGCATGGAGAACAGATTAGTGGATTTATTTATTGAGTAAAAGTTTAAAGGAGGAGAGAGGAGCTTCTGGGAATCGAACCGTCAACACAGACAGAACTTTTCTGACGGTGTTGGCCCCACCATGATCCCAACTGCAGGTCAAACAAACACAAACACACACACAGCTGCAGGGTGAAGCAGCCCCACAGAATAGATGATCTATGGGTCACACACGCTTGCTCGCTCACACAGAGGGATCATGGGTGGAGCGTGGTTGTTTGTTCCCTCAGGGCAGGGTGTCGTGTGTGTGTGTGTGTCTGTGTGTGTGTGTGTGCGTGTGTGTTGGGGGTTAACTCGCCGTCTGACTGTGACGAATCAGAGCCTGCTGCCTCATCAGTCACACGTGGCTTCTTGTTATCTCACCCTTCACCTCTCTCTCTCTCTCTGTCACTCATCATCAGATTCATTTCTCTTATTTCTTTACTTGGTGTTTACGAGCCACATGTATAACAATAAAAATATCTTTGAAACAGAGAGCTGTAACTATACTGACTGTTTGGGGTTCAAAATGTCGACTTGGGAATGTTTCTCTCTTCACCCGGAGTTTCTCCTCCAGCCTCCTCGTATTTATTCTACAGAAAGTCAGAGTGAGCTGATGTGAGAACGCAGCAGGATATAATCAGGAGAATTCACCTCGAGCGAGTGGGAGGGGGTGGTGACGTTTATTCCCTGTGATGGCTGCACGACTACAGACTGTCTGCACGCCACCTCTACGATCTCTGTGCTCTAATGAACCTGCTGCATTCTGTTTCCTGTTCTCCAGTATGTTCTTCTCCACTCTTTAGTTCAGATTGTGATTCTGTTCAACTACACGTAGCATTGATAGAAAGACACATATTCTCATTATAGAGTCGTGTAGAGGACTCTGCTTCGCCCGCTACTTCCACGTCGTTCTTTATACGTCACGTCTTACCTCAGGAGACCCCCCCCCCCCCCTCCTGTCTGACAGGGATAGTCTCCCGCTGTTTACATCTTAACTTTAAATCTACTGTAAAAGTGCTTTTTACTTTTCGTTAGATCTGCTGCAGTTTGAATTATGGCTCCTGATCTGAACACATCCTGGTGGAAATATGTTTCAGTGTGTGTGTGTGTGTGTGTGTGTGTGTGTGTGTGTGTGTGTGTGTTGAATTATTGATGAGTTAGTGTGTTCACAGCTGACTGAACAATAAAGCTTCTTTTGAATTTAAACCCTCCTCATCAGTGAGGCGATGACAGCACAGTACAGTGTGTGTGTCACCGTTAATTAAACCTGTTTAACAGGTAACGACACACACACACACACACACACACACACACACACACACACACCTGCTCTCTGTAACACCTGAACACACTGAATGATAGAACATACTCAATCTATAGTCTCTGTTTAGGAGGCTTGTTAGAGCCCGATGTGTAATAACTGGTCGATAATGTAACAAAACGTAATAATAATAACGTAAAAAAGTGATTGCGTTTTGGGCTCAGCATTTTGTTACATTATCGACCAGTTATTACATTTCGGGTTTTATTACTTTGTTTTTTATAACATTTCAAGTCGTTGTTACATAACGGGCTCTAACAAGGCTCTCATACTGACTTCTCAACTTATCAATGTTTAGACTTCAATTCTAAATGATCTTCCTCCCTTCATTTCAAACTTCTTCTTTGTCCTCAAACTCGTCTTCAGAAATTCATGCAACACGAATCAGTAAAAAAAAAGGGGAGATAAAGAAAAACATTAAAGCAGCAGGGGATTATGGGAAATGTGGTCATAATGAGATAAAACTCAATTCAATGTCCTCCTGTGTTCACATTAAAGCCTCATTTGTCCCTAAAAGAGACACGAGCTCAGAGGTGAATTCTTCTTCGTTAGTCAAAGAGAGACGCTTTCATAAGAGGCGCTGCAGCATTTTCACATTTATCATCCCAGTTCAATATCCTCCATCTGTCCGTGAGTGTGAGTGTGTGTGTTCATTAGGCCTCCAGCCTGCTGCAGAGCTCACAATAAATGTCCCAGAGAGACTATTACCACAAACCTGGAGGAGGAAGGATGGAGCGAGAGCAGAGCAGAGAAGAAGAGGAGTGACAGAATCAGCTGCTAAAGTTGAAACAGGAAGTACACATGGACAGCTTAAGGAAGTTATCCTTGCTGTGACGTAGTTATTTTTTAAGTAGCCGTGAATGTTCAAGTCGTCGAATAAATCGAGTTCTCTCTTCCAACATAACTTGGACATTTGTTTATAAGTTAGTTAGCAGCAAATATTTGCACAGATGTTTACGTGCTCCAGGTATGGTAGGTTTTATTCACCGCTAAATAAAATAACAGAGATTGTATCTTGATGAAGAAGAGGACGGAGTGAAGGGAAGAGTGAAGGAGACACAGAAGGAGAGAAACAGGAGCAGAACTTGAAGCCGTATATTTAACATGTTGGCGAGTGTTCACGCACACTGATGAGATCCTGATTGTGGAAAATGTCGCTGAAAACGACCACAAATGAGAAAACTATTGTGCAGCCTGATACTTAATATCCTCACTCACACACACACACACACACACACACACACACACACACACACACACACTCACGCACATACACACAACCACACACACAACCACACACACAAACACAACCACACACACACACACACATACTCACACACTCACACACATACACAAACTCACACACAACCAAACCACACACACACACACACACACACACTCACACACACACTCACACACACACACACACACAACCACACACACACACACACACAACCACACACACACACACACACACACACACACACACACACACACACACACACACACACACACACACACACACACACACACACACACACACACACACACACACACACACACACACACACACACACACACACACACACACACACACACACACACACACACACACACACACACACACACTCTTCCTAATATGATTGATGGCTTTGGGTTTTTATTAAAAAAAACAAATCCCCCGGTATTGCAAACATTTCCTCCAGATGTGTGTGTGCCCATGCTCCCCCCCCCCCCCCACACACACACAAACACTCACACACACACATCCCCTCCTCCAATCTGATTAAAGCTGCCCGAGGGGAAACCAGGAAGTGGGAGCAGGAAGAGGATGGCAGGCGACCAACCGTGGACAAGCAGAGACAAAGAGGCTGCATTGTGATTGGACGACGAGGATCAGATTGTAAACAAAAAGAGAGGAGAGGCTTGGATCGATAGATCTTTAACTGATATCAGTGTAAAATGCCACCTTTAATGCTTTTAGTAAAATATTTAAAGCAACAAATATCCTCTCTGTTCTTATGAGGTTGTCATGACACCAACAACATCCCCATCAACAGAAGGAAACGGAAACATTCAGATCCTCCTGACTTCATTACTAACTGCAGAGTGTCAGTTTCCCATCTCACAGACAACAGCGAGCCTTGTGTGAGCGCTCGCAGGAGGCCACAGCTGTGATGAGGCCACAGGAGGTGAAGGGACGGCAAGCAGAGAGGACGCCTCTCTGCAGCACCGTGAGAGAGCAAGACACCAGAGCTGCTGGCAGAGAGAGGCGGAGAGACGCCGACTGAAACGACCCTCAGTGATAGGTTACAGCAGGTGTGAGGGAAAGAGGCCGTGTGTGAGAGACAGTGAATACACAGAGTTGAAGAGACGAAGAGGGGAGAGGAAGAGGGGGATGAGAGAGGAAGAAGAGGATGCAGAGAGGAAGCATAGAGGATGCAGAGAGGATGCAGAGAGGAAGAGGAGAATGCAGAGAGGATGCAGAGAGGAAGAGGAGAACTGCAGAGAAGAAGAGGAGGATGCAGAGAGGAAGAGGAGGATACAGAGAGAGATCGAGAGGAAGAGGAGGAAGCAGAGAGGATGCAGAGAGGAATTGGAGGAAGCAGAGAGGATGCAGAGAGGAAGAGGAGGAAGCAGAGAGGATGCAGAGAGGAAGAGGAGGAATGCAGAGAGGAAGAGGAGGAAGCAGAGAGGATGCAGAGAGGAAGGGGAGGAAGCAGAGAGGAAGAGGAGGAAGCAGAGAGGATGCAGAGTGGAAGAGGAGGATACAAAGAGGATGCAGAGAGGAAGAAGAGGATGCAGGAGTTCTGCAGGGAGCAAGAAATGAGGAAAGAGGTTTGAAAGCCTTTGAATGCCAGCAGGAACTGTAAATAAAAAGTGAGGACACTGAAGCCCCCAGCGTAAAACTCTCCTTTAAAAATAACAAATGAGAAAAGAGTTACCAAAAGTGCATTTTCAGTCTTTGATTGAATGAAAATCTTCCTGACATCAGAACCAAAGAAGAAGAACTGTGTTAAAAAATATCTTTAAAAAAAGTCAGAGTCAATCGTACAGGGACAACAGAAGAACAGCAACTCCCAAGATGCATTCTGGTAACAAGAGCCCCATTGTCACAGCTTTCACTGTCCTATGGCTCCCTAATCACAGAAGGTGGGAGCTGAAAATGCATCATCTTTAAGAGGTGGAACCAGCAGTTACTTTAATGTCAAATAATCCGTCAATCATTTTCCAAATTTCAAATGGAATAGGTAGAAAAATTGTTAAAAATGTCGTTTAGTCGGTCCAAACCTCAAACCAGACGTCCTGACATGACATGTTTGTCCGTGTGAGATGTTTCTGTGGAGCTTTTTTGTTCCTTTTGGGAGGCAGTTTAAACACAACTGTGTCCTTAAAGTGAAAATAAGAAGGCTAGATACAAAACATGCAAGCTAGCTTGTGATTTTAAAGGCAGGGATGTTGCTCAAACTGCAGACAGCTGACCTGACAGAAACCCAGCAGCCTTGCACATTATTGGCTCCTTGAATCACCTGAAACGCATCGTCCAAATATCAGATGAGATGTACAACTTGTGCCCAGATCAAAGTTCAGTTTGCACAAAAACTCTTTAAATGTAAAGCAGAGTCAACACACAGAGACAGATTCAGAGAGCCTTGTCTGACCTGAAAATTATGCAAAACAGCAACCGACTCTTTTTATCAGATGTTGGTTCAACCACAAGTTCAAACACCTCCTCGTGTAAAAGCTCACAGGATCATTCAGCGCTGAAAAGGGTCTTTAGAGTGTAAAATAAAAAGCTGAATGTGACAGGATTCATGCCAAAGAGAGAGTCTGCAGAGCTCACAGAAGACGCTTTCTGTCTCAGGTCCATGTGAATATGTTCAGACTTCCTTTAAATATCTGTTAGTCTCAAAGAGCCGCTGATGGCCACCCTGATGAGTCCCCTGCAGGTCCCTAGACCCTCAGTTTGGGAACCTCTGGGGGTCAATTTTTCAGACATGTCCTCATTGCTGAAGGACAAAAACAGCTCCCTTTGAAACGGTCATTCTGAAGTACAAGCTAAAAAGTGCAGACACGTTTAAATCTGCTGCGTAATAATTGGTGGTAAGACTGAATAACATGAAGTTAAAAATGTCTAAAATGATCTTCGTTATGTTGTAAATTTGATCTCGACTACGTGTTGATAACGCTTATCGAGCTTCACAAACATCATCACCAGCTTCACACACACACACACACACACACACACACATCGACTGACCTAAATATCAGCCTTCTAATCAGGCAGGCTGAACCATCCCCCACCCCCCTACACGCACGCACACGCACACACGTGTGTGTAAATGTGCGTGTGTGTGAGTGTGTGAGTGTGTGTGTGAGTGTGTGAGTGTGTGTGTGTGTGTGTGTGTGTGTGTGTGTGTGTGTGTGTGTGTGTGTGTGTGTGTGTGTGAGTGTTTGACTTCTGGTTGATAAAAAGGTCAAAGTAAATCAAAGTAGAGTGTTTGATATCCATTCTGCAGGCGGCTCCTTCAAACACGCCTTTTTTTAACAAAGAGAGGAATCTGAAGACGTCCAGCCGAGTGCCGAGTCTCTCTCTGCAGAAAGGATCCACATCAGAGGATTTCAAAGTGTGAGGAGGAGAGGCAGAGATGTGAGGGGAGAAAACAGTGTGAGGTGAATTTAAGTTCAGAAAATAACCCCTTTCCTAAACCTCTCGTGAGTCAAACTCCCTGAAGGATATCCTCGTATTAAATAAACAACCAGAATGAACGCCGAAATCTTCCCCTCAAACAGAGAAAAAGATTTTGCAGAACCTGGCGTACAATATTCACATGAAGTGTTCATCAATATCAAAGTAATCCATAACACAACTCAAGTCAGACCGCCGTTTGAGGCCGCAAAATTTACACCACTATGATGTTTCGAGAAGTTAGGCCCCGTGCCCACCTAGCGTTTTTGTTTGAGTGCCAGCGTCTTTTTCCAATTGTTGGAGAAAAAGCACAGCGCCCGGCGTCTTCTCTACGAGCTCCACCTTTTTTGAAGCCGCTTCGAGCGCTCGAGTTGAAAATCTTTCGCTGCTGACGTCACAGCGCTCTTTTCCAAATGAGTGATATTCCCCGTAGCTTTGTCTCCTACCGATTGTGTCTTGTACCCACATCCTCCGTTGTCAACAGACTGTTGTCATAGAGACAGGACAGACGTGCAGCGCTTTTCTTCTCAGCGCACAATAGCTTCATGCAAGAACTCCCGAGCGCACAGACAGCGCTTCTCTGCCGGGAAAAACGGCAGGTGAACACGGGGCGGTACAGAGGAGAGACGGGATCAGCTGAGCCAGCGAGGGAGAAGAGCGCGGTGTGTGCGTGCATGTCTGTGTATGTGGAGCTAAACGAGTTAAAGAGCAACAAGAGCAACAAGGCGTCATTACAGAGAACAAAAGCAGACAGGAAGAGCTGCTGTTTCTTATGGTCCAAACACAGCAGTGATGCTCAGGTTCATTTCAGGATTATTAGCATCTTTACATCTCTGAGCTTGTGGATCTTCCTCTCTGATTACAGCTCCCTTTGTTCTTTAAACTACTGGTTCTGCATGAAAGATGAAGCGGAGGAGGACGGCTACACTGTGCAGGCTCTGTGTGTGTGTGTGTGTGTGTGTGTGTGTGTGTGTGTGTGTTTGTGTGCGTTTCAGACTGCTTACATCAGCCATAATAGCGTGTTGCATGTTGAAATCCTGTGTGCATTTGGAATATCTGAACTGTGGTGCTGATGCTGCTGCTGTCAGAGAGTCACTGAGCGTGCTGCTTCTCTGCCCTCCTGATGGATTTGACTTTTATGTAAGAGCGTTAAGCTTTAAGTTGAGGGGGGTCAGACCGCTGTGTGACGCTCCTCATGCACGCCAACGCCGCTCTGCCAGTGATGGATTATGGGACATAAAGCCAGAACAGGATGTACACAAAAACAGTGTGTGTAAAGCGGGACTCAAACACACACTTCACTCTACATTTAACGTATCGTGATATCCTCAAAGCAGAGCCTCTTAACTTCATTGAATCATCCCTTTAATATGTAAAAATATATGTATAGATGGATTCAATCTTTAAAAATGCAGACAATCAACAACAACACAGGGTCTTCTCAATCGTCATATCTTTGCACAACTCCATAAAATAACGTTGTTAGGTTATGAAATTGTTCCGTATTAAAAATGCGATTGATGCATTTCTGTGTCGTTTCTAAATTTCTGCACAACGATCCTCCTCCTAATATTTGATCTTATCCAACGTCATCGGCATCTCATATGTGCATCCTTGTGCAGTTTTGAGTCTTCAATGTTTCTGTACTGTGAGCTCAACGTGCACATCTCGAAATCAGAGCAGCACACAGACAGAGAGGAGGAGCTCTGTATCTCTCCGGCTGTCAGGAGGGGAGGCCATGAAGCAGAAACAAGAACTGTTGCTGCGAGCTGGAATGTGCTACTTCACTGACTCCTGACGGCTTGTTCAAATAAGGGAGCACGTCCCTCCAAAACACACACACACACACACACACACACACACACACGAACACACACTCTAAACACAAGGACCAATTTGGGTCTGCAGAGGAAGCGAGGAGGAGGTGGAGAAGGAGGAGAGGAGAGGGAGGAGGGGGAGGGACGCACATGCTCTTTGACCCCAGAACAACCTCTGCCACCAGGGTGAAACAGCAGGCGGTTAATAAGCACAGAGAGAGAGAGAGAGACTGTGTGTGTGTGTGTGTGTGTGTGTGAGTGTGTGTGTGTGTGTGTGTGTGTGACCAGCAAGACGTGTGAGACAAGTGAGGATGTGGAAATATTCACATGCAGAAAACAGAGGGGGGTCGTCATGCTACCAGAAATTTAAACTTTGATATGATTCTACTAAAAATCAAACGATATTGATTCCTGTTTGTTACCATGGCAACGACAGAAGTCCTACATCTTTCACACTTGCAGAAATCACCTGAAAAACTCCTGTATGTGTGAACGCAAACAGTCACATTTTTCGCTGGGAATTCACCCAGAGTTTCTCCTGCCTGACCCGCAGCAGGTCCGAGTGAGCTGATGTGAGAACCCAGCAGGATATCATCCGGAGAATTCACCTCGAGCCAATAGGAGGGGGAGTGACGTTTCTATACTACTGTTGAACTGACGTGTTTATTTAATTTACATGACAAACATCGTCAGCGCAGTCTGCATGACTCAATCTGTCACCACTGACACTTCTGTTCAGGCTAAATAAATAAAGTAAGACACAGCAGGCTTAGCTAGCAGCCTGCCTTCTTCAGACACTCAGGTCATTAGAAGATTTCTGTGGAACAGATTTAAGTCTTTTTCTTTAAGGAAAACATTTGAGAGAATACCTGCAGGGGCAGAAAACTTTGAACGACACTTGAGAGATGCCAAATACTTTGAAATTACAGTTAACAAGTCTGAGCGCTTCGATGACCTGCAGGCTTTCTTCTTCTGTGTTCAGGAGATTTCACGAGTTTGTTTGTTGAGTTTTTGTGGTTTCATTCAGGCAGCTGTTTCCAGGCTGCGGTTCAGATTCACACTTTGGTTCAGTTATTTTAAGACGGGGCAGCTTGGACCACAGCACACACACACCGTGCTCCACTGGCCTGACACGCCTGCCGTAATAATCCGGTCAGAAGCGAGCAGTTTAGGTGGACGGACAGAAATAAAGTTCCCGCCAGAGACTCAGAGAACCAGGACAATCATTGGCCCAGTTTTGATATCCCACAATCCTTTGTTCCTGACCTTTGTGACCTCCTAACACACACAAGGTAGCTCATGTGTGCAGAGACTCCGTGCTAAATGCTAACACACAAAGTAATAACAGAGTAAGAACTTTCAGGATCAAATTTCCTGCGTTATGTTCAAATGTTTCTGCTGCCAGATTTTCAGCATGAAATCCATCTGAGCAGAAATAACCTAACAACACTCATCGTCCAATGAATGAGCTGATAATGAGTCATGTGACTTTTGTTTACAAGGCCTGGATGAATTATAACTGAGCAGCATGAAACCAACAAGAGGCCAAAAAGACAAGAATGCAAAGATGTCAGATTTTCCACTAAGAGACAAAAAAAGAAAGTCTACAGAAAAACAGGCAGGCAAGCAGACAGACAGACAGACAGGCAGGCAGGCAGGCAGGCAGGCAGGCAGGCAGGCAGGCAGGCAGGCAGGCAGGCAGGCAGGCAGGCAGGCAGGCAGGCAGGCAGGCAGGCAGGCAGGCAGACAGACAGACAGACAGACAGACAGACAGACAGACAGACAGACAGACAGACAGACAGACAGACAGACAGACAGACAGACAGACAGACAGACAGACAGACAGACAGACAGACAGGCACAAACACAACACCTTCATACAGCAAACAAGAAGTTAGGTCTGATCAGCTGACTCGAAACACATAAATAGAGAATACGTTTGTTTTCATGCAGGAAAACATAAAGGGGAAAAAGGAAGGATGCAAAGGGATGACAAGATTGGAAGGTGGAGAGGGAAAAAGTATGGAGGAGGGAAGGAGGAAAGAGGATGGGAAATAGGAGATGAGAGAGGAGACGAATGGAGGGATGAGAACATGAGAAAGAAGAGAGCAAAAGAAGAGGAGGGAAGAATAATGAGGGTAAGAAGGAAAGGAGATGCAAAGCAAGGAAGAAGGAAACAATGATGGCAGGATGAGGGGAAGGATGTGCTAAAGGGAAGAACAGAGAGAAAGAAGGAGACAAGAAGGCAAGGTTAGAGGGAAGGAAGGATGCTTAGAGAGAGAAAACGAAGGAGGGAAAAAGGGGGAATAAAGGAGGAGAGGATGGAAACAGGAAGTAATGGAGGTAAATAAATGGAAGGACAAAGAAAAAAAAAGTAACAGAGGATGGAAAGAGGAGAAAGAGAGACAGGATGACAGGTTGGTAAAGAGGAGAGGAAAGGAAGGAAAGGAAAGGAAGAAGGGAGGATAGTAAGATCTGAAAAGGAAGGAAAGGTGGGAGGAGAAATATGATAAAAAGGAAGTAAATGAAGAGATAAAAGAAAAAGAGAGGACAGGAATACTAGGAAAGACGGAAAAGAAATAAGGAGACATAGAAGGAGAGGAGGAGGAGAGGAAAATGAAGGGTAGGAAAGACAGAAAGGAAAGGAAAGAAGGAGATAAACAAGGAGAGTAGGAGATGAAGGAGGGTGGAAGCGGAGGAGGAGGGTCACCTCTCCGTCATCCCTCCATCTCTGAACTCCCTGCAGCATTTCTCCTAATAGGATTTTCTCCCCATTGTACCCATTGTGGAGAGACTCTTAAGTGTGAGAGTGTGTGTGTGTGTGTGTGTGTGTGTGTGTGTGTGTGTGTGTGTGTGTGTGTGTGTGCGTGTCTGTGTGTGTCTGTGTGTGTGTGTGTGTGTGTCTGTGTGTCTGTGTGTGTGTGTGTAGTTTATGTATGATGCAGTGACGAGGATCAAAGTCTCTCTCACGAAGAAACAGCTCGCTTCATTTGGAAGAGCTCCAGTCCAACCATCTGATGAGAGTGTGTGTGTGTGTGTGTGTGTGTGTGTGTGTGTGTGTGTGTGTGTGTGTGTGTGTGTGTGTGTGTGTGTGCGTGTATGTGCGTGTGCATGCACGAGAAAGTGTGTGTGTGTGTATATGTGCATGTGCATGCACGAGAAAGTGTGTGTGTGTCCGAGTATGATGGAAAAAAGAGAGGGTCTTTCTCACAGATAACTGCATGGTTGCAAAAGTCAGCCCACTAATTGGCAGCCAAGAAGTGTGTGTGTGCGTGGCGTTTGACATTACTTCTGCATGGCTGAGGATATAGGTTACACACACACCACACACACACACACCGACCCTCGGCCCTGAATACACACCCACATCCACACCCTTTTACAGACACATTCCCCTACATTTATACTCCCTATAGATATCTGCCTACACACACACACACACACACACACACACACACACACACACACACACACACACACACACACACACACACACACACACACACACACACACACACACACACACACACACACACACACACACACACACACACACACACACACACACACACACACACACACACACACACACACACACACACACACACACACACACACACACACACACACACACACACACACATACTTGTTTATGCTACCTCGTGGGGACTCCTGCTAGGAGGTGAAAGGTGGGGATAAAATTTTCTAAATGATATCAAGGCTTTCTTTTAACTCCAAAAAATCTAAAAGGGCTCTGGTATCCCAAAAATGTATTCAAGTATCAATATTTCCAATATTAAAAAATCTTAATTTTTTTCTGGTTTTTCTATTCCCGTGAGGACGATCCCATTGTGTCTTACCACGAACCGCCACCAGGGGTCACGGTTTGACATTTGTAAAAAGAACAAAAATTGAAATACATTTACAGGCTTGTTTAAGCAAGGCAATACAAGGTAAGTTTAGAGTCAATAAACAGCTTTAAAAAATAAAAATGTCTGCATTACCTGGATTAGTCTGCAGTTTTTATTTTCCTTTGCACAGCTTATAAAATGAACTGTCAGTTTAGGAATTCTATCCAGACAAAACAGGCTTTTGTAAACACCCTTTGGGATCTGGAAAATGATTTCCCAACATTTTTTGGCATTTAACAACCGTAAATATCAACAGATAACATTTTTTACAATCTCTAACCGGAGACTTGGAGACTAAGACACATACACTACAGCAACAGTGAACTCAGCTGCTCTTGTGTGGACAAAAGGAAAACAAACAGGCAAGACTATTAACTCCTGAAATTGTTCACAAACACGTTTCTTATCTCACTTTTAAGTGCTAGTATTTTTTTGCACATTAAACATTTTGAAAACTATCAAGTCTTCTTGCACTCCAGACACGGAGATGTTCCCCAGGAACAGTCCTGGTGTTTTCTTCATGTGAAGCCAAGATTGCATGTTACGAGGAAATAGTTTGTACATCTCAAGGCTTACCTCTGTTTCAGGGATTCCCGCTTTTGAGCGTCAATGCGATTTTTCACGTAGAACTTAACCGCCTCCCAGCTCCTGTCTTGAAGAGCTGTGGATGAAGTCTGTATACATTGAAGACACTGGGCTTTACCAGGGACCTTTCCTGTCATGATGAAGTCCATGAGTGTCTTCTCAACAGCCAGGACTTCCTCTTCCGACCACTTTTTTCTTTTGGTTTGCGATGAACCTGAAAAAACAAGACAGTAAATAACATTCTTCAGAAAGAAAGTCTGCATGCAGTGTGACATGATCCCATTGGGCAAGATCCTGGATAAAACATGTAAATTTGAGAAATAAAAAATAGTATTTAAACATTTTATTTTCAAGTAATCCGCAGTTAAGTCCTTTAAGTGAACATGCTTACAGAAACTCTGGGTTGATCTATCAGGTTAATAATCAGCTTCACATGACTCAGCATTTAGTGAAGACAGGTAACCCGAGATACCTTGGGTAAGTTGTACTCGCTTCATGGTAAAGGCCCCAGGGCTGTTATTAATAAAGCAAGGTTTTTTTACATTCTGAGTGTGTTAACCATAAGTTGTAATAATTTACCTTTTCTACTTTGACATTTTGCTGACACGTCCTCGGCCAGTGGCATCTCATCATCTGAAACCAAAGACTCTAAATGGATGGGCTTTTCTGTGGTAGAAGGGCAAGATGTACTTTTAGTAAAGACCAGTTTAGTAATTTTAAATCTACACAAGTAAAACTTTAAGTAACTGTTATTTTACGAGAACAATATTCTTGTACTCTTTCCACCTCTGAATGTAAGCATTAAAGGAGCACTGTGGATCCTGGTGGTGACATTTGAAAGTTGTTGAAGTGAAACAACTCTCTGCTCTGAACTGAATACACAAACAAAAAATAAGTCCCTGGAACATTGTTTGGATCTAAAAAGCTACCAGGAGAGTTTCACTCTTGGGCCCACCACCATAACTTCTCACGTAGCATTTTATCTTCAAACAGTTCCAGGGACCAAATGTTCCTCTGAGGACAGTTTGTGTATGAAGTTATGAACATATACCACAGAATCTGTACATTTCTCCAACGTTCACATTTCTCTACCAAAACTACAAAGTGCACCTTTAAGAAATGTCGTCACCTCTTTTAAATGACAGAAGTGTGATTACCTTTGGCTGGATGTGGATAGTTTAGTCCAATTTCAGAGGATTTCTTTGTCACCCTGGATTTGTAAAACTTTATCTTGTACAGTCTGTTACCATGCGGTTTCTTCTGTGGCATCGTTACTTTCACGTCTGAACTATCCGAGGAGGATTCTCCATCGTCTTTTTGGGCCACCGTGCGCGTCTTCCGTCTTCGTTTGTGTGGTTGGACGATTTGGGCTGCCTGGGTGTTTGTTAAATTCTTTTTCTTGGCCTTTCTCTTTTTATCCTTGTGCTGTTTGACCTCTGCAGAACGGTCTTCTGAACTATCATCGTCGTTTTCGTCAGCAGAATCAAGAACATTCACCACCTCGCTGCTGTCAGAACTTGACAGAGAATAGTGTGTGTACCCCAGCATCTGTCTGTGCAGCTAAAAACACAAAAACAGTTTTAAGTGTTTTGAAGCTTTGATTATTAGGCAAATTGTCTAAGTATAATTAACATCAGACATGTAAAGACAAAAGAAAAGGCTTTAAGTGTTCAGACGTGGTGCTGAAGGTGAGTTTAGCTCATATACAACCTTCATTTTGTTTATATAATGCTGAATCAAATTTCAAATAATACAAATGTATCATCGGTATAAACAAAGTACCAAACAGTGCAAACATGGACTATTCATTTGGGATGTGAAAAATACACAAGAGAACTTTTAATTAAAGGTGCACTATGTAGATTTGGTAGGGACATTTGAAAGTTGGAGTAGTAAAATAATTCTCTGCTATATTTTCTGAACTAAATACACAATCTTTACTCAAAGGAAAAAATGTGTCCCTTAACACTGTTTAGAGTTTAAAAGCGACCAGGAGAGTTACGATGTTACTGATGCGGACCCCCCACCATAACTTCTCACATAGCATTTTATCTTCAAACAGTGTTACAGGGACCAAACTTTCCTCTGAGGACAGTTTGTGTAAAGAGTTATATATACCACAGAATCTGTACACTTCTCCAACTTCCACATTTCTCTAGGTAAGGTAAACTTACACAAACACTCTCAGCTCTTTTCAGCTCAGGTACACTTGTGTCCTGGCCTACATCTGGCGTGGGGTCCAGGAGAACGGTATCATCACTGTCACTTGAGCACTGATCAGCTTTCTGGGGGGGACGAGAAGAAAAATGAGATGCACTTAATATGACAATGGTAGTTTTAGTGTTTAGGCATCTTGTTGTGTTGAGGAATTGTGACATTGTATCTTTGGTCAGAATATATTAGTCTCCCTATATGGTAAGAGAATGTTTTTATGCTTTATAGTAGGTAATTAATGAATATAAACATGATTAAAACTTTCTGCAAACACAAACAGCTTTCACGGAGGCAGAGAGAGTCAGACAGGTGAGAGTCTGTCAGTGATGATTTCTTCAGGAGTCAGGAGAATTCAGATGAAGAGAGTGAAGCAGTAAACTTCTGTTTATATCATTTGATTCATTAACAAGATGTTAGATCAAAACCTTTGGATGAAGAATAATGGCTGTTTAAATCTTTCTAGAATGTTAAAAATTGAGCAGCATCCAAACATTTGACCGTTTTGTTTCAGAGTGGTGCCATAGACGCAGAGAGAGAGACTGTTATTAAAATGTCTTTTTTTTATCATATTGCAGAAAAAAAAAATATTGCAATGTCAGTTTTTTCCAATATCGTGCAGCCATACTTTATAGTTCTTGTTCAGCAAGTTAACTACAGCAGGGAATGTATACTTCACTTATTACTACTGACATTGATATAGTCACTTTAGTAATGTAGCAGCACAGTCATTTTTCATCTAAAGCCTAATAATGTAACTGAAAGCATACTTACTATCAACCAGATGTAAACTAGTTAAAGAGAAAACGGCACAGAGAGTATTTACTGAAGGTATCAACACGTCGCCTCATTCCCCTTCAGTAAATTTCAAAAGTCTTTTAAATGATAAAGTGCTGCAGACTCAGGAGAGAGAGATAAACAAAGACACTTCTACTACTTCCCATATTTAAGTACACAACCTGCTATTAGCATAAAATATGTCTTTACATGCTTAGAGTTACAAGGACATTTTTATTTCCAAGATGATAGAGCAGAGAGAATTAAAGATAACATGAAACCTGCCCTTGATCACTGTGGGCCATCTTTGGCCCATTTGTGTTTGATTAGTGATCTAGAAGTGGATCTCAATGTGTCCTCGGTCCTGATTACATAGGAGAGCAATACAGTGTAGAGAAGGTGGGGACGACATGCAGCAAAGGAGCGAGGGCTGGAGCTGAATCTGGGGCTGATGAGTTGAGGACTCAGCTTTTTTACATGGAGGGTGCACTACACCAACTGAACTAAAGCTGAACCAAGGACACTCATGGTGGGATAATTCAGGTGTTATCAGGCCTCAGGGAAAGAGTTATCTCACTCCTCTAACATTATGTTATGTATGTAACATTTGCTTTATAACTTACTTTGAACCTCTCTGTTTGCGCTTTGTTATAGCGTCTTTCACACACATCGTGATGTGCTTTGAGATTCTTCAGGCGACGAATATAACGACTTCTGGCCTGCAGAACACAACATGTTTTGATATGGTACTATGCTTTATAGGAGAGGACAGCAAAGAGACAAAGCAGATAAAAAGGGGAAGCAACAGCCCAGGCCTGAATTCACTCTGGGCTGCTGTGACAGAGTTATTGTACATGCTCTCTCTTAAGTAAAACAGAGTTCAGGTTTATCTCACTGCTTGTTTTATTAGTCTTGGGTGTATAGTTAATACAATTGAGGATGTGAAATGATTATGATGCGTGGAGATGCATTGTGATTTGTAGTTTGAGATTTGTGTTCCATTGCACCACGACTTTAAACTAAAGATAGATGTATGAAGATGTAATTTTTGCAAAGTTCATATACATGCACAACTTTTCTACACATCCTTGTAGAAAAGTTACCACAATTAACTATTCACCCAAAATATTTATAAAAGTAAAGGTTAATGTAAGGTTATGCATGTAGTAAAGTGGTTACCTGTTGATTTCCAGAGCCCAAAGATGTCACGTCTACCTCTTCATTATCCGTGTCAAAGCCTTTTTCCACACCAGAATCTGCAAGAGATGTCAGAGGATGAAATCCTTACTTGACCCAAAATGAATAAACAAATCCTTCCATGCAATCACGAGTAGAATAAATTTTGATGGGCAGCTTCATTCAAATGCATTAACTTGGCAATGATGGAGTTACTGAAGAGAGAAAGGGAGCGGGGGGGGGGGGGTACAGTGGATATTTATCTTCTCCACCTGAAGGCTTCATCTGTATCTCAACAATTACATGTTGAAGCTGTTGGTAGCTTTAACAGATCAATGTAGTTTAGTGCACATGGCCTAAATTTGGGTGATGATTTTGGGAATAGCTCAGGACTAGATGACGGTCTCCCTTTTCTTTGTACTACTCGCATTTATGATGCTCAGTGTCTGACATGCTGTCCTTCCTGCACTAACTACTCGTAATTGTTTTGATACGTTTTAAGTCTTTAACGCGGCTTGTCCACAAACTGATCACAACGGTGTGAAACACTTCAGAAGTTTACTGCTGCTGCGTATTGAGATACACACACACACACAAGTATAAAGGGCAGGGAGGAGGCGAGGTGGGACATGCTGCGAGCCCTTAAAATGGGAGTTCAAGTGCTTGATGGGAATACACACACGACCCCTAAAAGGGCGGCAAAGTGAGCAGATTAAAGTATTTAGTGAACAAAACCAAAAATACATTGCAGAGAAAGCCACAATTAACTATTTAATGACAAATGCATGAACATGATCCTAAATGTGTTATGTAGTCTGTATCTTAGATGAGTTGTCTTCTTTGCTGAATAGCTGTCATTCCAATGGGTTAATAACTGAATAACAGGCCCTGGTGGAAACCCACACCGCTTCTAACTCCCATCTTCACTCAACTCAAATAAACAACTCACCTTTCTCACGGGCGTATTGAATGCTGCAACCAGTGGCTGGAGGACTCGGGTCGTTTTTCTGAGGGCACAACAACACAGTCTGTTTATATTCATCTCAGAGTGTTCAGAGTGAGAAATTAACTGTTTCAACTTCTACAATTCATAGACATGTTTAAATACACCAGCCAATTAAAAGTTGATTCATTCTCAGCTAAAGAGTGAGTCTAAACATGCTGATGCATCAGATGCTTATTTTTAAAATAGGCCTATACCGACTCTAAACATTTGTCAAGTCTTCTCCTGAGCTTCATTTTCAACCATTTCCTCCAAGATAATACAGAATAAGTGAAAGTGTGTCAAAAAAATAACTAATTCTCAAGCATGCATCTACTGCCGCACAGTCATACCTGCCACCACAGCGCTTTAACTTCAATCCACACTCCTTTTATAAAGCACCTCCCTAACCCCCAATTCACACGTACTCCCTGCGCGCCGCGGTCCGTCAGTGTTAAACCTGATTCATGCTTCTTGCAGTTGGCGCGGACGGTGCGAGCAGGGTACGCGGAGGGTCTGAGCGCGCAGCCGAGCACCTCCAAGATTTTATAACAATGCGGACGCGCCGACCGCAGTAAGCATGAATCAGGTGTCACGGTTTTGCTCCGTTGGACGGCCGTGCATACATCCCCACTGGATCTGTTTCGGTAATGTCATTGCAGCGGAGCGCACGGTCGGAGTATGTGTGAATTGGGGTCACTCTGCATTTACACACGGTGCAGACGAGTAAAAGAAAAAATATAGAAAGAATAAAATTACGTTGCACAACACTGGCTTACTTTTCATCCAAATATATATATACTTTTTTACAAACTATACATGAAGAAATCAACATTAAAACGTTGTGCCAATGATAATTCTGTAGTTAGCCTTGTCTTGCCTGGTTAACTTGACATAACTGCGCATGTGCTGTGCTAATTAGCTTCCCCTCAGCATGTATCC
This sequence comes from Tautogolabrus adspersus, assembly GCA_020745685.1. Taxonomy (NCBI): domain Eukaryota; kingdom Metazoa; phylum Chordata; class Actinopteri; order Labriformes; family Labridae; genus Tautogolabrus; species Tautogolabrus adspersus. Next base: position 14,109,862 of record CM036557.1, on the reverse strand, counting down.
CTGATAGCTAAGTGTTAGCTAGCCAACTTTAACTCATCAGCTTAGTTGACGTTTTTAGAATTTAATTATGCTAATTTCATCGCGCAACACGGTGTAAAAACTATAAAATTAGCCTTCACAACACAACATTAAAGTTTGAGCAGAAAACAAGTCTTTAAACTTACCACTTTTTTGTCGAGCATCTCAGCTAGCTCTGTCGGCTTGCATGTACAGAGCACGGTGCCTGTCTGTCTGTGTCTGTCAGCAGGTGTGCCGTGCCGTGTGCAGATCAGAAAGGGGGCGCTTGATTTATGACACAGCATACACCAAAGTAACCACACTGCTGTGATAAACAGAGCCAGAAACAGACGGGCGAGCCTGGTATAAAATCAAACATCATGTTCACTCGGCCGCCTGCAGAAGTTGGCTCACAGCCAGCAGCTCGTTGAGGAGGGGGAGGGGAAACAGAAACTAGACTCATTCTAATGTCATGTGTTTATCAAGTTTATCTAAAGCTACCGTTGTGTTGTACTTTTAAAAAAACAAAAAACTGATCCATGGTCTGAAACAAGTTTTAATAATTATAACAAGTTAATGTAATAATTATAACTTACAATAATAATAACTTAATATAATTATGTATATAGGCTACACACAATAAGCAAGCTTTGTATGTTGTAATTATTGAACTCAACTTGAGTTTCATCATACGTTGCAGCTACAGTCAGGTTGTTTCTTTAATTTACTGCGGGACTTAAAATGCTGGTAGTCAATCCAAAATGTTATAATATATTTCCCAACCTACTCATTCATTCTCATTTTCCAGAGTAAAGGTAATAATGAGACAATGAAATACATTTCTGGCCTTCTACAATATTCAGGGACCACTTTAATTTCATCCATTAAAGGAACTTTTATCATTTGAATTTTCAGTGCCAGTTAAATCTATTTTTTTGGCCAGTTTTACCTGGAATAATAATGCTGCCTAATAATTATGCACACATTGTTTTATATACAAGTTTATATTTTGAGAGTCAGAAAGTGTTCACTGAAGTTATGATGAGGTCAAACTACTCAATTGCCTAATAAATGTGCACACAGTCATAAGCTTAGTTTCCTATAGCTGAGTGAGACAGTAGGGGCGTGGCCTCTGCATGGGTAAGGTGGGGACGTCTACAGTCAGGAATTGTGTTATGAATCTGCTCATGGCTTGCTCTTGCTGCTACAGAAAGTAGGGGGCGTGGCCTATTCATGGGTAAGGTGGGGACGTCTACAGTCAGGAATCGTGTTATGAATCTGCTCATGGCTTGCTCTTGCTGCTACAGAAAGTAGGGGGCGTGGCCTATTCATGGGTAAGGTGGGGACGTCTACAGTCAGGAATCGTGTTATGAATCTGCTCATGGCTTGCTCTTGCTGCTACAGAAAGTAGGGGGCGTGGCCTATTCATGGGTAAGGTGGGGACGTCTACAGTCAGGAATCGTGTTATGAATCTGCTCATGGCTTGCTCTTGCTGCTACAGACAGTAGGGGGCGTGGCCTATTCATGGGTAAGGTGGGGACGTCTACAGTCAGGATTTGTGTGATATATGCTCGGTGGTTCTTCTGGATGTGTAACACAGTAGGGGCTGCATGGTAATTGTGGGGACTGAAGAGGTCAGGATCAGTGCATCATTAGGTCTTACTCATTTCTACATTAATAACTTCCTTTAGTGAAAATGCAAGCACTAAACTGAAATATAAATTATTGTTAGATGTAAAATTAACAAAAAATATTAACAGAGGTAAAGTATTCAGAATTATTTATTGAATAAACATACTTCCAATTAAGCCTCAACATGTCTACACAATCCTACTATACATAATATAAAGGCCCTTACACAATTAACACATCTGCCCTTTTTATTTACCTCTTGAAAAGATTATGAATTGAAACAAAATTGATGAAGAAAATCCAAGAAGAACCCAATATTTTTGTTTGTTTTCTGTCTGTGGCTCTGTGAGCTGTGTCTGAGACTCTATGAGCTGTACTGTGTCTGAGGCTCTATGAGCTGTACTGTGTCTGAGGCTCTATGAGCTGTACTGTGTCTGAGGCTCTGTGAGCTGTACTGTGTCTGAGACTCTATGAGCTGTACTGTGTCTGAGGCTCTATGAGCTGTACTGTGTCTGAGGCTCTGTGAGCTGTACTGTGTCTGAGACTCTATGAGCTGTACTGTGTCTGAGGCTCTATGAGCTGTACTGTGTCTGAGGCTCTATGAGCTGTACTGTGTCTGAGACTCTATGAGCTGTACTGTGTCTGAGGCTCTATGAGCTGTACTGTGTCTGAGGATCTGTGAGCTGTACTGTGTCTGAGACTCTATGAGCTGTACTGTGTCTGAGGCTCTATGAGCTGTACTGTGTCTGAGGCTCTATGAGCTGTACTGTGTCTGAGACTCTATGAGCTGTACTGTGTCTGAGGCTCTGTGAGCTGTACTGTGTCTGAGGCTCTATGAGCTGTACTGTGTCTGAGGCTCTATTAGCTGTACTGTGTCTGAGACTCTATGAGCTGTACTGTGTCTGAGGCTCTGTGAGCTGTACTGTGTCTGAGACTCTATGAGCTGTACTGTGTCTGAGGCTCTATTAGCTGTACTGTGTCTGAGACTCTATGAGCTGTACTGTGTCTGAGGCTCTGTGAGCTGTACTGTGTCTGAGACTCTATGAGCTGTACTGTGTCTGAGGCTCTATGAGCTGTACTGTGTCTGAGGCTCTATGAGCTGTACTGTGTCTGAGACTCTATGAGCTGTACTGTGTCTGAGGCTCTATGAGCTGTACTGTGTCTGAGGCTCTATGAGCTGTACTGTGTCTGAGACTCTATGAGCTGTACTGTGTCTGAGGCTCTGTGAGCTGTACTGTGTCTGAGGCTCTATGAGCTGTACTGTGTCTGAGGCTCTATTAGCTGTACTGTGTCTGAGACTCTATGAGCTGTACTGTGTCTGAGGCTCTGTGAGCTGTACTGTGTCTGAGACTCTATGAGCTGTACTGTGTCTGAGGCTCTATTAGCTGTACTGTGTCTGAGACTCTATGAGCTGTACTGTGTCTGAGGCTCTGTGAGCTGTACTGTGTCTGAGACTCTATGAGCTGTACTGTGTCTGAGGCTCTATGAGCTGTACTGTGTCTGAGGCTCTATGAGCTGTACTGTGTCTGAGACTCTATGAGCTGTACTGTGTCTGAGGCTCTGTGAGCTGTACTGTCTGAGGCTCTATGAGCTGTACTGTGTCTGTGTCTCTATGAGCTGTACTGTGTCTGAGACTCTATGAGCTGTACTGTGTCTGAGGCTCTATGAGCTGTACTGTGTCTGAGACTCTATGAGCTGTACTGTATCTGATGCTCTGTGAGCTGTGTCTGAGGCTCTGTGAGCTGTACTGTGTCTGAGGCTCTGTGAGCTGTACTGTGTCTGAGACTCTATGAGCTGTACTGTGTCTGAGGCTCTATGAGCTCTACTGTGTCTGAGACTCTATGAGCTGTACTGTGTCTGAGGCTCTGTGAGCTGTGTCTGAGGCTCTGTGAGCTGTACTGTGTCTGAGGCTCTATGAGCTGTGTCTGAGGCTCTGTGAGCTGTGTCTGAGGCTCTGTGAGCTGTGTCTGAGGCTCTGTGAGCTGTACTGTGTCTGAGGCTCTATGAGCTGTGTCTGAGGCTCTGTGAGCTGTACTGTGTCTGAGACTCTATGAGCTGTACTGTGTCTGAGGCTCTGTGAGCTGTGTCTGAGGCTCTGTGAGCTGTGTCTGAGGCTCTGTGAGCTGTACTGTGTCTGAGGCTCTATGAGCTGTGTCTGAGGCTCTGTGAGCTGTACTGTGTCTGAGGCTCTGTGAGCTGTGTCTGAGGCTCTGTGAGCTGTACTGTGTCTGAGGCTCTGTGAGCTGTGTCTGAGGCTCTATGAGCTGCACTGTGTCTGTGTCTAATAACCTGTTTTCTAGGCTTTGCATATATTGCGATTCGCTGTTGAAGTTATTGGTGTAAAATATCTCCAAACTGCCGAGCCTTTGGTTGTAGTCTTCTCCATGCTATGTTAGCTCCGGTTAGCTCTCCGTCTTGCTCAAAGCTGCCGGCGCACTGTTGATGACGTAGTAAGGGCACGTGGTTGGTTTAAACACAGCAGCACAGAACTCACTTGAATAGCTCAGCTTTGAGGATCGGCTCCATGGATCGACACATTATCACCGATCCCCGATCCAGCTTTTTGGGTCAGGATCGGACCGATATCCGATACCAGGATCGGATCATCTCTAAACATAACTAAAATCATAATGATAATCATTATAATTAAACTTTTAAAGTTAAACAAAGTGTTGTATTGAAAAACAATCAGTTAAAAAGGAAGAGAACAAAACTAACAAAAGTATTGATATGTCTCACAAACTTATTAGAGCAAAAGTTTACAACATATTTTGTTTAACATCTAATATTTCCCTAAATTATAAAGGTTAAATTAAAAAAACAAAATGAATACCTTACTTTATGAAAATCTTTACATCCTTTTTATAAATATATATTTTTCTTAGTAAATCATGTTAAAATAAATCAAACCTGAAGTTTAATTTGAGAAATTGCAATGTATGGTTAATAAAAGGACAAGAAAAACATTTTTATCAGCTGTTTAATAGCAGTTTTTGTTTTTTATTAATATATCCTTTATTTATTAATTATTATCTATTAATAAATATAAATTTTTGGTCCGCATAGCCTCCAGTTAAAAATATTATTAAAAACTGTAATGCCGATTTTGACCTTTAGAGGTCCCTAGAGAGTGAACCATACGCGACACACACTTCAAGAAACGTAGACCTCGTGGGGACCGCAGTACTCTGTGTGACCCCAAGGGGCGCATCCCTATACACACTTACACACTAAAGTAGTGAAAATGGTCATCCAAGGGACTTTTGAGATAAATGCATGGGGCGTGTCTAAACACTGTTTTAGAGCTGTTAGAGGGGGTTTGCCGGTGGGGACTGTCATTTTTGTCCCCACGGTGAAACGCGTCCCCATGGGTTAGTGTGCAGTCAGGTCTAAGTCCCCACCGGGATATAAGAACAAGAACACACACACACACACACACACACACACACACACACACACAAAAACACCAGCAGACTCCATTAAGACACAGCGAGGTCACGGGGGGAGGAAGGGTGGGGCCGGCCGGTGTGTGTGTGTGTATTTGTGTGTGTGATGTGCTACTACAGCAAATTTCCCCGACTGGTCTGAGTCTTCCTCCGACTTGCACGACTTGTGTGCAGCGGCCGTGCCACTCACTTAGACCGTAACAGCGGGAAGGTTGCGGCCGTAACTGGGGGATAAAAATCAAACTACAAATGAAAATATGACAACAGTCGTAACGTTGATAAGAGACAGAAAAACTGCAGTAAATAATGACGATTGCGTCCTCACTGATCAAATCCTCTGCGCGCTGTGTGTGAATCCTGACACATCGAGGGATACTAAATGATCCCGTTGTGAGTAATGTGTTCATAACACCACAGTGTGTGAGCCGTGTTTCCGTCTCTCCTCTGGACACGCACACCGTTTATCTCCTAACACAACACGTCACCTGTCTCTCACCGCTCTGACGGACCTGCACACACTTCCAGCTCACCTCAGGAATCCCAAATATGTGGAGGCTGAGCCCCTTCAACCCCCCACCTCGTGTCGACCACCAGCATCATCGCAGACACACACTCAACCTACCACACACCGCTAAACCTGTTGGTCTGCCTCGGAGCCCGCTGAGATCAAAGGGGACCTGGAATCTAAAAACCTTCAAGAATCACTGCAGCAGAGTTCTTTCTTCACAGATTCAGACAGGTGGAAGTCACTCAGGTAACTCCTCAGCCTCTGGGATAAACATCACCTTACTTAGTGAATATTCTGTAATGAGTAAAGAGTAGAGTCAAGTCTTTGGTCTTCGATTGTGCGGGCAAGCATTCAGACATCAGGCTTCAAAACAAAGAACACGAAGCCTCGAAAAACAGCATCTTACAAGAGCTGGGCTCACACCTGAGGGTGCACGACACACAAACACGCTCGCCTTTCAAATCCAAAACAAAACAGGGCACACACAAAAAAAGAAACCTCAGAAGAGAACCACAAAAAGGCCTCCTCCAGAACAGAAACTGGAACTTGGAAGAACCTGTTTCAGTCGTCCTGCGAGCAAACATTTGCTGCTTCCAGCTGCCTAAATGTGAGGATTTCACTTTGTATTCTGTGTTTTATGACAGATAATGAAGAGAGCTGAGGTTTGGACACACTATGAGTTCTGGGAAATAAATAGATTAAACTGTTCAAAAGCTGCTCTGCTCCTGTGCAGTTTGTAAACGTTCACGTGGGTCAACATGCACGCTGTACGCTGATTTGAGAAATAAAACAGACTACATCAATTCATCGTCCTGACAGCTTCACACTGAAGAGTATTCTGCTGCTGCTCTTAAACGTCCCTGAAACAACAGAACCATTTATAAACTCCACATGAAATCTTCCACTGCTCCCTCAAACGTTCGGCAGAGATTCTGACTGACGGAGGGGGCGACACTTGGTGCTAAACGTGTGGTTTCTGTTTCAGGTCAGGACCGTCTGCATGTTGTGTGTTTCAGTCTTCAGCAGCAGAGTGAACCTGCAGACGAGGAGATGATGCTGCTGCAGCTGGAGGCTCCAACATCTGGAGAAACAACAGCAGCAGGACGACACACACATCTGTCTGTCCCTGTGTGTGTGTGTGTGTGTGTGTGTGTGTGTTGGTGTGTGAGGAGAACAGATCCACTTCCTCTCGTCATGTTTTCCACTCGTCCCCCGTCGGTGGAAAGAGGATGCTGACGGTGTGTGTGTGTGTGTTGGTGTAACGATAAAAACATGTTTCTCTTTTTATCCCAAATGTGGAAGAGAAAAAAAAAAAGTGTCTCTGACCTCCAGGTTCAAACTCCGACTTCCCCTCTGACTCCTCTCTGCTATTTTAATCAGGAGTAGCATCACTTAGCTGCGGTTTGTCTCTGATTGTATCTCTGTGTTGTTTTTGTTTGAAGGTGAGAGGATTTAAAGATTCTTCAGGGACTATATTTCATTATTTATTTAAGCTTTTAACAGACTCCGACTCTTTTTAAGTGAACCGAGAGAGAGAACAAAAGCCAGCTCAGAGTAATGAAAGACAAACAACAGTGGCTGGTCTCTGCTGCCACAACCAAACATCACCCTGCTGTCCAAAACAAACACACACACACACACACACACACACACTGATCCCTTCTCTCCCTCCTCCACAAACACTCACACTCTGCCTGAATAGTTCTGCTTTAAAATCACGTTATGTTTGTGCTCAGAGTTTACACTTAAAGCTGCAGAGAAGAAGAAATGTGAGCGTTTAAGTCAGGGCGCTGCAGCCTGAGGTTTGGGACCCCACAAAGGGCCCTGGGATAAATCTGAGGGGGCCAAAACAAGAAGAAAGGGATCAGAAAGAAAAATAGGACTACTGCTCTACAAAATGTGAGCCATGTTTCTCAATCTGAGAAGAGAAAAATAAGACAGCTCATGTTCAGGATGAGCATACAGGAAGAAGTATCTGCTGCAGGGCATCATGGGAAACTCTGGCACATTAAGCCTCCACACATCTCCCTGCAGGTCACATGACAGCTGACTGAAGTGTGATGTCGGTCATGTTTTTACCTTCTGTGCTCCCTCCGTTCATGCTCTCGGTGCTGGACTGGGACATAACCGTCCTCCTGCTGCGTCTGAAGGACCGCTCTGTGCTGGGACTCCCCACTGGACTCGAGGTGGACCCCCCCCTCCCTCCTGGAGAAGATCCCGCTGAAGAATCGAACCAGACGCCTCTCGCTGGAGCGCCCGCCCCCTCCCCTCAGCAGGAAGCCCCCGCCTGTTCCGTCCTTCTCGGCCGCCAGTCGCAGCAGGTCACTGTTGTCGAGGGTCCGGTTCTTGTTGCCGCGCGCTCTCTCGGCGCGACTCAGCTCAGACATGGAGTCCGTCTTATTGAGGATTGCTCCCATCTCCAGAGTCCTGCTCTTCACCCGGGTGGGGTCAGCGAGGCGGGAGGGTGGGATGGCAGCAGGAGCCTCCCCATCCTTCCCCCCTCCGTCGTCCTGTCCGATGCAGCCGGAGCTGCTGTGATGTTTGTCTTTAGACAACGCTCGCAGACGCAGCAACTCGCCACCGCTCCAGTGTCTGAAGCTGAAGCTTCGGCGCAGCAGACCAGGGGGGCGCTTCAAAGGGGGGGTCTCCGGGGAGGTCACTTTGGACGCTTTCCCGTTACTTTTGGAGTGAGACATGCTAGTGTCTCCGTTCAGAGGGGGGTCACAGCCCCTCTCCTCCATGCTCTTGGCCTTCAGCAGTCTCTTCTTCTTCTCCACGCTGCCGTTCTGCACAGCAGCTCCACCGTTCACATCCTCTCTAAGTCTGAGAGAATCCTCTGTTTCCTGCCCCCCGCCCTCCCTCTGAGGGTCTCCTGGACTCTGTGCCAACATGTTCTCCTGAGTCTCTGTGACCGGGCTGGCGGCCTTTGCCTTCAGCTCCTTCTGCTGCTTCCTGCACAGTTTGAGCCGGCCCAGCTCCAGCTGCCCCGTGCTGAACGTCCTGAAGTTCCTCATGAGGCCATGTGATGAGGAGAACTCCTCCGTCTCGTCCTCCACCTCCTCCAGCTGCTCCAGCAGCCCGCCACGCTGGATCTCCATTGAGCCCTCCTTCCTGAAGGCGCTCAGCTTTGGGTTCTCTGCCTGCCGAGGGTCCGACCCTCCGTCCTCTCCGTCCAAACTCTCCCTCTTCACCAGAGTGAGGGAGATCCTGTAGACCGTCTTTCTCTGAGGCGTTCCTCGCTCCATCCTGTCAGAGCAGCTGCTGTCCAGAAGGTACATCCCAAAAACACACTGATTCTCCTCCTCTGCTCCCTTAGAGTGACAACACTCAAATCAGTGAGTCAAGTTTTTTTATTTAATGTGCAGAAATCCTTTTTTTTAGATCTGAAAATAATTTCATTTATATATTAAACTCTTACATTAACTTTTACTGGTTCCAAAGCGCTTTGGGGGCAATAACTGACTCTCTCTTCATCCAGATGTGCAAACAGCAGGAAATACATTCCGTGTTTATCCCGGAGGAATTCAAACCGGCACCAAACGCAGCAAACAGGCGCGTCCTCCGCTCCTCTCTCCGGGCTCACAGCAGCTCTCTGCCCGGGCCACTGAGGCGACCCCCGGCGTGAAAAACTCTTTACTGTCCGAACAGAAGAAGTGCTCCACTGAAAGCTCCTGATCCTGCTCCTGGATGTGCTCCTCCATTACACACAGGAGGGGTAAACATTATTCCAGCGCCGCGTCCCGGACCGTGCCACAGCGTCGGCTCCCATTGTGTGCGCACATCCCCCGCAGCGCAGCGCAGCCAGCCGAGCCTCCTCCACCTCGGAGCGGCTTCTATAGTGATTTAAATGTCGGTGGATTCAGAGCTGAACACCCGAAGCTGTCCTCCCTCCTTCGCGCTGATATAACGCGGATTTAACCTCCCTGACAGAGACAGCAGGTCCGGCAGACTCGCTCCATTCCCTGCTCTGCTGCTCCGCTCCGCCTGCACTGAGAACGATCTCTGCTCCGCACACCGACACACACCGAGCACACGGAGGAGAAAGGAGGGAAAACACGGAGCGGAGCCACAGCAAAGACTGGACCTGGATCAGGAGTCTATAACGAGCTGCATGTCCTCGAGTCAACATGAAAGATGCTCCTTTACCTGAGCCATGTTGAGTTCCACACAGTAAACCTTTAATGCACTCAAAGCTTCACTTTGTTTTTGAAGCCATAAAGGACCCACGTCTCTAAATGTCTGATTTAATCTCAGCACCAAGGAGGACTTCATGGAGGTTTCATTCAGAAGAAATGCCACAAAACTAAAGAAATAAATGACTAAATAATGTACCTGTAGAGCGTTCAGCCCCTCGTTTATTCATGAAACGTTATGAATGTTATCTAATTATTGTGTTGACACCCTGCAGACTGCAGCTCAGTTTAAAGCCACCAGACTTCAGAGAGTCAGGGAGCTGCAGCTCTACGGCCGCCTCCAACAAGTTATTGTGTGTTTTGTTGTGTGTCTGCTGAGAGCGAAGAGAGCGATGTTAAAGCCCCTGCTTTCTCTCCATCGTGTTTCCTCTTGGTGTTCATGTTGAGCGAACCAGCAGGCTGAAGAAGAAGAAGCATGAAACTCTCACCCCGCACATGGACTATTTGAGACTCTCCCCTCTCTCTCACTGTGGCTGCGGTCCATCAGGACCAAAACCTCTCGCCACAAGAACAGTTTCTTCCCCTCTGCTGTCAGCCTGATGAACAATGTCCCTGCCCCCCCCCCCTCCTTAACACTCACTGGACTTTACATTCTTTTTCTCACATGCACTCCATTGCAGCTTGTAGATTGTTATTTTTTATTATTCTTTATATTTGACATTTTTAAATTCTATTGTTTATATTGGTACATTTCTTATATTTTATTTTATTTAAGTTCTTGCTTTTTTGGCTTTATTTCCCTGTTAACTGTTTTTGCACCAACACACCAAGACTAATTCCTTGTATGTGTAAATGTACTTGGCAATAAACCTGATTCTGATTCTGATTCTGATTCTGATTCTGAGGGGGAGGACTCTGTGTCGTGTTTTGCAGGCTGCAGAGGTGTGTGTGAACAGGGTGGAGTCTCCTTTCTCTCCTCTGTGTCTGTCAAAGCTCTTTAAAGCTCCCGGGCGGCCATGGCGGCTCAGACACGGTCACATCTCTGCAGCAGTGTGTGAACCGGCTTCAGGAGGTCTGAGTGTTTAATATGAGGATTAGATCTCTCAGATTGAATGACCTGCGTGGGCTGCGGCTGAGAGAACGTACAGCACAAACATGTTTCAGCTCAGGATGATTGAATGAACCTTCTTCTTCTTCTTCTACATCTAAAGGACTGCTGGAGCAAAAAGAACTAACAGCTCATGTAGTCTGAAATCAGCTGCTTCTCTTCATCTTTTGTGAAGGTAAATGAAAGTTAGCTCTACAAAAGAAGCGATTTGAAGACGACACTCTGGGTTCTAGGACCATTATTTTAAAGTCTTAAAGGCTCAATGATGAGAAAAAAGGTTATCTGACGCCCTGTTCTGTAGAAAATAAAGACAGAAGGTGATTGGAGAAGAAGATAACCGTCTTCTAACGTCGAGGACCAAACTTCTCAAGATCAAAACGCTCTAATTTACTGCACCTTCCCTGACACTTAAACTTCTCTTTTAGACCCTCAGAGATGAACATTAAGCTCTAAGACACCTCATAACTTCTTATTTGTCCATACAGTGATGCTTTACATGATTTTATTTCATTTGTCTTGTAAAATCTGTTGTTTTTCTACAGGAAACGTCTGATGTCTGTTATTTCCTCTTTATGAACTGGAATATTTCAGTCATCACTCAAACTTTTAATATCTGACTCCAAACTGAGCGATCAGCTGACGTGAGGCTGCTGCGCCTCTTTGATCACTTTGTAAATCAAAATCTGTCTTTTAAGCGAGAACTCGTCTTCTCCGCGCTTTCTTTCATCCCACGTTTCCCCCCGTCCTGCAGCGTCTCCCTCCATCTCACACAAGGAGGAGGAGAGGGGGAGATTAACTCCTCACCCTCCCCTTCCTCACCCAAACCTCCTCCCCGACAAACTGGGCTTCTGACGCCTTCTGGATTATTACTGGGATTAATCAAGATTAGAGAAACGGCCGCCGACGGCAACTTTCTCCTTTCACCCACACACACACACATTTAATTTTAATTTTCCTCCCACTCTTCCTCCCCCGTCTCTCAGCTCCTCTGCGATGCGTTTGGGTGTAGTTTGTAAACGTGCGACACCAGAACATCAAACGCAGCTTCAAAAAGCCTCTCCACCTGACAACTGCATCAGCAACACATGAAAGCAGACGGTGTGTGTGTGTGTGTGTGTGTGCATGCGTGCGTGTGTGCGTGCGTGTGTGTGTGCGTGTGTGTGTGTGTGTGTGTGTGTGTGTGTGTGTGTATGTGCATGTGCATGCGTGCGTGCGTGTGTGTGTGTGTGAGAGATACTGGACAGATATGCAGTGTCAGTGTGAGATGATTTTAAGGGAAAATGTGAAGATATGAAATGTGTGGGCTGCATGTGGAGTCGGTAAATTACTCGTCTGTGCCGGCTGCAGCTTCATGACATCAAACACACCTCCTGCTCGTCTTTCAGCTGGTCAGCAGCTCGCAGCTCGCCGTGATGATGTGTGAGACACTAAAGAGGTGCATCATGTCGGGACGTGACTTCACAGGGACAAACAAAGACCAAACATTATTTCAACAACAGGACGCTCGGTTAAAGCCACCACAGACGACAGATTTATGATGATGGTCTGACAATAATCTTTGAGTTTCGACAGTAAGTACAAAGACCTCCCCTCTGCTCCTCCTCATTAACAGCGACAGGAGACAAAGACTCCTCCTCCCTAATTGCAGCTCAGACCGTGAAATCTGCCTCATTTAGCCCGGTTCAAGTGAGCAGGGGGGTTCAAAAGTAGACCACCTGTCCCCCATACACACACATCAACAGAGAGAGACTCTGCAGTGAAACCTGCCGAGCAGATGTGAGAGCACACACGGACGGATTGACTTTTAAATGTCTCTAGTTTTCTGTCCATGCAGGCAGCAGTCTATGAATCAAACATCTAACAATAGAAATGAATGTAAAACGTCTGACATCTGCAGCTCCACACTGGCTGTATTATTTCCTTCTGTTCGGGTCGTCAAAGTCCAGCTAACTCAACCTGGATTCTCTGAAGCTGCAAAAACATGTTTCGTACCCCTGTTGTTTTAAATGTAAGTTATTTTGAGCTTTAAAGAACAACAATCTGGGATATTATTGTTGATTCATTTGACTGCTTTAAAGAAATAGACTGTTGTGATCTACCTGCTCTGCACCTTTCCTTCTGAGTCACTTTATCTGTGATCAAACTCCGTCTGCAGAGCTCTGAGTGAAGCGGAAAGTTTGAATCAAAGCGAGGAGAATTGAAGGAGCTCAGAGGTCTGCAGGCGTTAATCTGTCCTCGCGTCTCTGGAGACACTGAGGGTCTTATCAGGACCTGCAGCCTGCAGCTCTGTTTGACCCCCCGTCTACACCTCAGTGTGTGCAGACCAGCAGCTACACAGAGGACGCTAATGGGAGAAAACAGAGAGGCTAACCAGGGTCAAACACAGCGAGGAGAGGAGGAGACGATAAAAGGACCTTTCACTTTATACAGGTGTGTCAAGTACCAATAAATGACTCAAATCCAACTGGAGCATCAGGACGAGTTGACTTCATCTAGCTCATTATTTCATGTAATGATGACAGATTATGACTAAGTGATGCTTTTAAAACAGAGAAACATGAGAATTTATCTTCTCTGCTGAGCTGCACGTCCGAGAGGACCTCCTCTTTCCTCTTCCTCTTTCCTCTTCCTCTTTCCTCTTCCTCCTCCTTGTCCTCCTCCTCTTCATCCTCTCCCTCCTCTTTCTCCTCCTCTTCTTCCTCCTCCTCCTCCTCCTCCTTTGCGTGGTTAACAGTTCATGCCTCTGCACTCACATGAAATATGTATGCTCACTGTGAGCAGATTCGCAGACAGAACTGAAGCATGTCTTAAATTGCATGCAGCAAAATCTCCGACTGTAACTTAGTTATTTGAAGCTCGGTGTTAAATAAAATGAAACTCCCCGTCCTGATGGAGGCAGGAGAGTTTACACACACGCCCCCTCAGACGCATGTTGTTATTGTTGGTTATTATATCTCGTATGGAGGCTCAATACATCGAAGTTAATGAGGGATTGTTTCTGCAGGATGATAGAGGATCATTTGATGTAACAGAAATGAACGCTCTCACCGTGTCTTCTTATGTCGTTTTTTTAACTCATTATTTTATTTATCTGATTGTTTTCTTCTTGCAAACTTATCTCCATGAGTCCCTTATAAATGTTGGAGGGCTTTACATCCTTTGACATTTTCCCCGATGTTTTAAGGTGGTTTCAAATTAGGGACACAGGCCCTGATCCGAGTACACTTGATCCCAAAGTCACGGTTCATTTGATCAGTGTGAACACAAACGTACCGTACTCGGGTACCATGCATGAGTCCACTTGAAGGGGTGGTCTCAGGCACGATTCATGTGTACTCGAGTACGGTCCGCAGGCGATGTGAATGCAACCGTAATAAAACAAGGAACGGCTCTTGTCACTTCAAAAACCGTTGTTCAAAAACATCCACAGTTAGCAGGATGGCCCGCGGATGGTTGCCATGGTTGCTTCTTCTTCTTTCTGCTTCTTGGCGGATTTGCAAAGTAACTACGTGCATCCTGCCCCCTGCTGTATCGGACTGTTCACATACTCAAGTGTACTCGGGTACGATGTTGCTAATGTGAAAGCAGACCAGCGGGGGAGAGGGGAGAAGTCGTGCTCGTGCACGGTACTAAACGACTGTGCCTAATGTGTAAACGCCTGCTATTCCACAGTGTTCAATTTCACAGGTTTTAAAAAACTATGTTTGCTCAAAATATATTTTCCCAAAATGTTACTTGATCTCTTTTCAGTCTCTGAATTGAATCCCGTCATGACGTATCCTGATAGCTGAAAAAAACAACAACATCGGTCCTCACAGAAGGTTCAAACCTTTCATTTCATTGGCTGCAGCGTGAGTTCATCACAACAAACACAGCTTCCTGAAGGTGACGGATTTATGTCAACATGTTGAGTTTGGTCCAAAAAGTGTTCAAATATTCTGTAAAAAAGGTGAAGAGAGAGAATCTACAACCATCTTCTCTCTTCATAAGTGAATCCTTTTGTCACCTTCAACCTTCACTCTATGCTTTTTATATTCATGACAACAACCAGGTTAATAGAATGAGGTTGATACGCTAACATCAGGCACACACACACACACACACACACACACACACTGCACAACAGGTAAAACAGAAGCAAGGTGCCAACGTGACAGTCATGTTTAACAAACACCCAGCAGGGGGAAGTGTAATCAAACACGCCAGAAACACACACACACGAACGCACACACAACCTCATCTTCCTTCAGCAGGAGTACAGCTTTTTTTTCTGCATCAAAGGGAGCGAGCAGCAGGAGGTACGACTCCCTTCCCTCTTCTCCACCCCTACACACACACACACACACACACACACACACTCACAGCCTCACCCCCCTGAGACGGAGAAAATGGGTCAGTTAGCAGAGGGAAGAAGAAATCGGGGGGGGGGGGGGGGGCAAGAAGGAAGGGGAGCAGAGGGAAGCCCCCTGCTGGCAGGAGGACGATGCACGCCCAAACACAGTACAGACATGCAGAACTCAAACTCACAGCAGAGGATTCTGGGAAACTCGCACAACATTGTATGCACACACAGCTTTGTGATGTCTGACTGATTAAAGAACCAGCCATGTTCACATCCAAGCTGCTAAAGAAATGGACTACAAGTGCAAAAAACTACAAATGAGGAGAGTACAATAACTGATGTTTTTCTTACCTGTGATGTGCGACAGCAGACAGGTGAGAATCAGCAGGACATAAAGAAAGAAGAAGAAGAGAAGCCAATCAGAGCAGAGGATGATTATTGCAAAACTTATAAGATTCAAATTTATATTTTCACAGATTAGCTCAAAAATAAAAACTCAATTAAAATGATTTCTGAGGCAATAAATCGACTCTTCTAAACCAAAAGCTGAGAGGAATTCAGACAGAAATGAATCAATAAATCACAAAACATCAGCGAGTCAGTATCAGCTGTGAGAGAACAATCATTATCAACGCCTTTTATTTGAGGTTATGATCAAAAATGCACAGCTACGGCAACACAGGAGGCCCAAACAACCTCAGCAGACAGGTGACCTTGAAGTGTTTTATGGAGATGAGGTGCTGCAGGTGTGTGTGTGTGTGTGTGTGTGTGTGTGTGAGAGAGAGAGAAAGAAAGAGAGAGAGAGAGTAGAGAGGGGGGAGAGGAGAAACCTGCCCCACCCGTGTTCCAGGCGCCTGGTCTGTTGCCATGGTGACCAGCCTGGGTTGGGGGGGGGGGGATGCACGGCTGGCTTGGCACTCGATGAGAATGTGGGCCCTTACTGAGCATGTGCAGATCAGAGAACTTAAGAGTGTGCATGTTTTTAAGTGATCATGGACATTTGTAGATATAACCAAACTCTATAGAAAAAAACACACATTTTACGCTGAAGATCCTCGATGCCTCGATGTTTTTGCTATTGTGTATAAAACAAATATAAAGTTGAATCTGAACCTAACATTTCAAACACAAAAGTCTAATAACACCACAAAAAACTACTCAATCAAAGCTTTGGTGCACCAGGGACGCTAACATTCTGTTTGGTTAAATCACTGTTTTTGTGAATGAAGTCTGGTGGCTTTGAACAGACGACGTAACGTGCAGAAAGTGTATAAAATGGCGTGTTCCTTGATCATGTTTGGGGCCGTGTCTGAGGCATGAAGAAATCACAGTGTTGTTTGTCTTTAAATTAAAGCTTGTTCTGATTCTTCTCTGGCAGCAGAAACGGTCTCTGCTGCAGCGCAGACCGAGGTCAGTTCATTATGAATTCATGAGTTTCTATAAACATGTAAAAGATCACATCAACACACACACGCTCAAAGGTGTGAGAGGGAGAGGAAGAGGCAGCTGATGTCCAAACTCCCACGAGAGGACAGACTTAATGCACATAATATGCAAACATGAGGAACCACACACACACGCACACACGCACACACAAAGTGGAGTTTTAATCCCTGGCTACAATAGGAACCAGATGCTCGGCTGCAGACAGAGCTGAACTCTGAATAAGGCGCGTTTTAAAAAAAAGACTCTGATTGGTCCGAGGCCAGGAAGTGTAGAGGCAGGAGGAGGTGCCAGAAAAGAAGCGTATGAAGGAGGAGGAGGAGGAGGAGGAGGAGGGACAGCTGGGAGCTGAGTGATAACAGCACTTAGACTGATCCCAACAGATTCATCACAAACACAGAAAGAGAGAGAGAGAGGAATCAGAGCAGTTGGACACCGGAGGACTTGGGGGGAGAATAAATTCACAATATCACAGAAACTATTCAACACACACAAACCGTGCGTGCACGCAAGCTTAATAAAACTTTACAAAGATGTAACTCTGACTTCTTGTTGTCAACTCTCAGCAGAGAGTTTGAGATTGAAGTAGCATCAGAGAGGACGAATCAAATTGTCGCACATGAAGTGTTGTGTGTGTATGTGTTGGGGGGGGTGGGGTCATGACAACACATGTATGCACATACTGATCACACGCATGTATGTATGTGTATACATGTACACACACACACGGGACTCTTCACAGGCTGTGAATAATTCATGCCTCCCCCGCTCTGCTTTCTAATGATGTCTCTAGGGCAAGTGACGCTGTGTGTGTGTGTGTGAGTGTGTGTGTGACTGTGTGTGTGTGTGACTGTGTGTGTGTGTATGTGTCTGTATGTGTGTGTCCCACCACTTACAGAGTTGTTCAACATTGATCCAACAGGATTAACAGCAACACAAAGTGTTGCCCAGTTGTCCGTTTCATTAGATGAAAACAAATATTCACAGTTATACTTGTAGTTTAAAAGGCTCCTCCCCTTTCCTTCTTTCATTTATGTACATTTGAAACATTTTGTCTTGAGTTATTATAACAGATAATTCTGAGCATTGAATACAAAAATGCTCCTCATGCTTTAAACTGTGACTGCAGAGGGAACAAAGAAACAGTCAAAGTCATCAAAATGTGAAGTACAGTACATGAACTCTGAATCAAACTAAACACACACACACACACACACACTGTGGACACACACACACACACACACACACACACACACACACACTGTGGACACACACACACACACACTGTGGACACACACACACACACACTGTGGACACACACACACTGTGGACACACACACACACACACACACACACACACACACACTGTGGACACACACACACACACACACACACTGGACACACACACACACACACACACTGTGGACACACACACACACACACTGTGGACACATACACACACTGTGGACACACATACACACACTGTGGACACACACACACACACACACTGTGGACACATACACACACTGTGGACACACACACACACACTGTGGACACACACACACTGCGGACACATAGACACACACACTGTGGACACACACACACAGACACACACACTGCAGACACACACACACTGTGGACACACACTGTGGACACACACAACCACAGAAAATTCCCAGCGTTCCTCCCATTCCAAAACAAACCGCAGCTCACTGTCGCCCCCTGCTGGTGATGTTCAGCACTGCAACAACAGAAACATCCTGCTGCATAAAGACAGGACGTCATCCTACACACACGCACACACACGCACACACAAACGCACACACACGTTTTCCACATTAAATCTGCTGTGGTGCATTGTTGCTGTTGTTATGATTTTATATTCTGTTGTTGCCACGGTAACAACAATGACTTCCTTAAACAAGTTCTACAGAAGAAGAAGAAGAGGAAGAGGAACAGGGCCTGACCTCGTTGGCTCACGCACATTAAAATGAGCCACATTTATAAACAAATTCCTCGATTGGCTGTCAGATTTACATTGATTTTTATATAAAATAAGTCTAGTAAATGTAAATACTTTCTCAACATATTTCAACACTTTCTGACATTTTTAGAGCAAATAGCTAAAATCAATAAGTGGACAAAAGTATCGCCATCTAAAAAAAAAATGTAGCAGCCCTACATGTTTGTGTTCTAGTTTTATTTACATCATGCAGTTGACAGATCAGTTCAAGTGTATTCATGGGGCGCTGGAGCCGATCCCAGCTGGGAGAGGCGGGGTACACCGCTGTTAGCAGCACAAACATTGTTCTAAAATCATCTGGATGTTTAACTCGTCAGTCGGGCCGTTAAAACAGGAACGAGGTGAAAAGTTAGCAGAGAAGAGAAGGCTGATATGAGGATCTGGATGAAACAGGAGGAGAATATCTGGGAGAGTATCTGGCATTAAATTCAGTCTTTGTGTGTAAAATGAAGCGTCTCTGCCCTTTAAAACCATCTGTGCTCGACTCACAGGAGAAGAAGAAAAAAAACTGTGAGTGAACAGGGCGAAGATTGGAGCTGACAAGCGTGACCCACAAACGGGCCGAATACTCAGCGGGGACGACACAGTCTGAAATCTGTTGTGAAAGGAGACACAACAAAGGTTTAATCTGCCAGCAGAGGGCGCCACACACCTGAGGAAAACTGATCTGAGTCATCTCTAGGAGTTTACTGCAAACAAATCCAACAATAAGAGTTTCATCAGAGCTGGTTAAAGTAAGAATTCGATCTGTTAAATGTGTGGAAGTGACACCTGATCCTGTTTGACCAAGACCATGCGTGTCACTCACTCAGACCGTAACACCGGGAAGGATGCGGACGTTACCGGGGGATAAAAATCAAACTACAAATGAATTGAAGTTATTAGTTCTTTTACTTGAATTTCCCTTGGGATCAATAAAGTATCTATCTATCTATCTATCTATCTATCTATCTATCTATCTATCTATCTGTCTTTTAGAAAGAGGCGTCTTCCTTCTAATCACAGTAATCACGTGGAAAAATAGCCTGACAGTGGTGCTCTTCAAAATCCGAAGTCCGCCCAGTCTGAGACCGAGACAAGACCGAGTAAAAATGCTTTTGATTCCTAGACGTGACTTTCAAAAGGTGGTCTCAAGACCAAGACCGTTTTAGAGTACTCCAACACTAAATATAAAAATAACAACAACCAAAGTGCTTTATATCCATCCAGTATCTATACACGTATCCAGTTTGGGGTCGCAAGGGGCTGAAGCTGATCCCAGCTGTCATTGGGCAAGAGGCAGGGTTACACCCTGGACTTTGGACTGTGGGAGGAAGCCGGAGTACCCGGAGAGAACCCACACATGCACGGAGAGAACATGCAAACTCTAGAATCCCACTTTAAGGGAGAAGTCCTTTACAGTGAGAAAAGAAGCGTTTTGGGAAATGTTACGAGGGTTCAGCCGCTGCAGGCCCTTCAGTGAATTGTTAGCGCTTGTTTTCACAGACAAATTAAATATAAGTTCGTCTTCTTCTGGGCTGAAAACAATCCTGACAGAAAACCCAAACATCCCTCAAATGTCCTCAGCTGGGATTATCTTCCTGAGTCCTGCTTCATCCTGCAGAGGGCGCTGTGCTCTGAGAATTACTACACTGAGTTTACTGGGTCAGATTCCACAGTGCTGGTTAATATTTAAAAACATTCAAGTGTGTGTGTGTGTGTGTGTCAGTGTGTGTGAGGAGTGTGTGTGTGTGTGTCTGTGAAGTGGGTGTGTCAGTGCGTGTGTGTGTGTGTGTGTGTGTGTGTGTGTGTGTGTGTGTGTGTGATACTCAGAGTCATGAAGTGAAACGTTCACAGGCTGTCACGGCTCTCATTAAAAGAGAATACATCCTCTTTCCCGCCAACTGCCACTTCCTACATCCCCCAGAATGCCTTTCAACGACACGAGTGTGCTCTGGTTCTGAAGTTATTCTGAGGGCCAAACTGGACATCACTTTGATCTGTGCCTTAACACAGAAAGCTCAGAGGGAGGTTTGGACCGGAGTCTGCATAATAAAAGATTTAAAGTTTTACTGTCCACGAATGACTGCACTGACAGCAACGTGCATGTAAGACCCCGCAGGAGTCAGAAGGTCAACGAACCAACATCTTTTAAAGACACACACAAAAAGCATTTCTCCCCCTTTTTCAGTGGAATTTAAAACATGAAGTGCAGCTGAAAGAGGAAGCAGGATGAGGCTTGTTCTGCAGAGACTGAATCATTTGTGACTGAGAAAAGAACAAAACCGAGGAGGTCTAAATATGCAACACTCACACACAGAAACTCAAACACACACACGACGAGCCCACAGGAATAAATGCAAATGCATGGAGACAGATAGAGAATCACACTAACAGCCGAGAGCGATACACACACGTCTGAGACATTTGCAGCCTCTCAAACACGAAGCTGAAGATACACTCCGATGCCCTTTGGCTTCACTAATGCAGATTTAAACACGCAAACATGAAGAGAAATGCTAAAAAAAAAAACTCCCTATTAGTGGGACAATAAATAAAGTTCAGTGGATGAATATCAGATAATCGATTTGCAGAAGTTTAAGCAGCAGGTTGCAACTTCAAAACAAGGTGAGAATAAAGACAAAAAGCTGTCCTTCATGATATCTCAAATACTAAACATAAGGCAGATGAGCAGACACTTAGTTAAATCTGTCCTGCACAGAGTCAGATCATGAAATTAGAGCTGGATGGACGCTGGGTCAGAACAAACACATCCAGTCCAGCCACGAAGTCGTTAGCCTGCAGGCTGCCTTCGCTGCTAGCCGAATGCATCGCCGTCGTTTATCTGCAGAGGATGTTCATAATGCATGCATTCAAGTGACACACATTTTAAGGCTATTACTTGGGGGGCTTATTTGATGGTATTTGGATACAGCTGTGCAGAAAGAGGACATGCAGGGAAGATAGAACGGAGCGTTTAAACGAAGGATGTGATCCCACGATGCTTTAGATTCTCAGAGTGATCAGTAATCATGTCAGAAGACGTAAGATGCATCAAAACCATGAATGTTAGCCGCAATTTCCACTTAGTCCGTGCACGTGGCTGCACGCTATGAGTGCACAAGATCACAGGAGAACTACGAGTTCATGCGGGAAAATAGAGATCAACGTTAAACAACGTGTTACTTTGTCTGTCTGAGGATACTTCGTTGTTCATTCAGTGCCTGTTTTGACTTCACGTGGATGGAGTGATGGAAGTGATGGAAAACACGATCAGGAGTCTGTATGTTGTGTTTTATTTTGAATCTATTTTGAAACCTCCGTCTGGTTTATGAAATATTGTATTTATGCAGAGCAGAAACTCCACTTTAACGCTTTGACCTCACACAGAAAGACATTCTGTAACACGATGAATGTCAGATCTGAAACTCTTCAACTGCAGCTGGAACTTTCTGTTATTCTCTACTGAAAAGCGTCAAATGTAAAAGTGAATCATTTCCTCCTCATTCTTCCACTCCTTTCTTTCACACCATAAAGAGGGCACAAGACAGTGAAAGAGATTTTTCTTGCACCGCTCAGCCTTGCCCTAAAATAGCTCAGCCGTCACGCAGTGAAGAATCGAGGGTCTGTGCGGAGCGAGATGTTCGGGGCGCTAATTCAATCCACTGATGTCTCATGGGGCCAAAGTTCACTCTGCATTCACTGGAGGCATCCGAAACATCACGACTCATCCCCCTCTAACAGAGTTTAGTTATTATTCTTTTTTTCATGATCATTTTACACTCCGTACACACAGAGATGCACGCACACAGACGGGTCTGACAGGAAACGACGCAGCGTGTAATCCAGAGTTACCGTTTGTAATTTGATGTGATTGACGTCAGCATTGTCGGCAGCGTAGAAGAGCTGCATCAAGCTTCTACTAACGCTCACAGGACGACTTCTATGGCTGCATGTCAAGGCTTTTCATGCAGACAAGAATGTGTTTGTCACTCCATCTCTAAAACGAGAAACTGGCCGCTGTTCATCAGGACCACGGTCAGAATGTCCTTATTCCTAATGTGCACATTCAAGCGTCTGTTGCTTCTCTGCAAACAGACACACAAGCTGCTCTTAGAAAGAAATCCTGAGCATCAATGGGAGCTCGACTCTGTCTTTTTT
Source organism: Tautogolabrus adspersus (assembly GCA_020745685.1). NCBI lineage: Eukaryota > Metazoa > Chordata > Actinopteri > Labriformes > Labridae > Tautogolabrus > Tautogolabrus adspersus. The sequence goes on along the minus strand of CM036557.1, from coordinate 14,087,090 downwards.
ACCTTTGTCATCCAAACATGTGTCTCTGCTGTTCTCCTAACTTCAGGCTACATTTCTCCTAAAACGGTCTCAAACGGCTGCAGTGAGAGAATTTTGATGACTTCCTGCAGAGGATTTGAACCGTCACTCTGGTTGTTTTCAGACATTACTTTCCTGTCCATTTTCCTTCTTCTCTTTTGGAGGAATTTGGGGCTTCCCACACAAGCTCCATCTAACAGAAGTCCCATTTTTCTCCCAGAATGCTTTGTTGTTGTTGGAGGCGTGGCTCGAGGGATCAGCTTTCCTCTCCTCCCTCTTTGTCCCTAATTCACTTCTAATCCTCTTCCTCCTCCATCTTCTTCTTCTTCCACATATCGGCTTTTTTTTTCCTCCTCCGTCCACTCAAACACTCCAAACACTTCTGCCAATTAGAATTTATGTTTGTTAGAATTTAAGGCAGGAGTTAATTCAATCACACGAACGCACAAGCAGATACATTCTGCAAAAATAGGATGACGAGTGCATGAACATCAGGGGCTTTAAGCAGAAAGCAAAGATATCTCAAAAATAAAGTGGCAGAGAATTTGTGTGAAACACTGAAGATATAAAACACTCGTTAAAACCGTTCTTTTTAGTGTGGAGTCTGGTTGGGAAAAGCTCTGGCGCAGCCGCTGCTGAAATGCTGCAAATCCATAAAATACTGACAGACACACAGGACTGCATTTAGGGTGAGTCATCACTAAGTCACTGAGGAGAGGGATGAGAGGAGAGAGAAGAGGAGCAGAGGAAGGGATGAGTGGAGGAGATGAGGGGGTGAAAGGAGAGAGGAGGTTAGAGGACAGAAGAGGAGGTGAGAGGAGAGGGAGGAGGAGAGGAAAGGAGAGAGAGAGCATAGAGGACAAGGACACACTGAGAGAGGGGAGAAGAGGAGAGGATGAAAAGAGACGAGAGGAGGGAAGAGAAGGAAACAAAATAAGAGAACAGAAAGGAGGAGACAAGAGAGGAGACGAGAAGAGGAGAAAAGTGAAAGAGGAGAGGAGAGAAAAGGAAATGAGAGAGGGGAGGATAATAAGGAGATGATTAGGATACAAGGAGACGAGAGGAGGAAACAAAGAAAGAAGAGGAGGAAACAAGGAGATGAGAGGTAAATGAGGAGACAAAAGAAGGACAGGAGAGAAGATGAGATAATGAGAAAGGATAAGACTGCAAGGAAAGGAAATTAGGAAGTAAGAGAGGAGGTGAGACATGTAGACATCATATTACAATATGATTGTAATAAAACAGATTTTAAAGTTAAGTAATATCTGCATGGCGCCCTCCCCTGCCTTAAACAGCATCACAGAGCGGTGTGTGTGTGTGTGTGTGTGTGTGTGTGTGTGTGTGTGTGTGTGTGTGTGTGTGTGTGTGTGTGTGTGTGTGTGTGTGTGTGTGTGTGTGTGTGCCAAGGGCCCGGTCCTCCTGCCAGAAAGCGATGGCCCCTGGCGTCCTGTGTGGGTCAGCGCTGCTTTCCAACTACAGCTGAGGCAGATTAATAATCTGTACTTAAAATGAAGAGATTAATGTGACGGGCTGCAGGGCACGATGTCCTCGAGTGTGATACTCTGCAGGCTGAGCCGGGAATCAAACCGCCGCAGCACCGCAGAGGTAACGATCTGTAACCCTCTGAAAAGACAGGTGGAATCCAAAAGACACCAAACTACCATTTTTATGAACATCTCAGGATGCTAAAACATACGGACACAGATTGTCAAAGCTGTGCTGCTGTTGGAGGATAAACTGCAGCAGGAGGGGACAGCGGTGCTCATGGGAAATGTAGTTTGAAGGGCAAAAACAGAAGAATGGTTCTCCTGTGGCGTCACAATGATAAACTTCTGTTTTAGAAATGCTGTGACAGGAATACCTGTTACTTTTGTAACCAGTATGACGCAACAGTTAGTCATTTCACCATCAGCAACCTCCGGTGTTGACGAATGAAGCTGATGTGGAAGTTTTAAATCACGGTGTTCCTCGAGTGTCCACTAGAAAAGCACAGGAAGTCACATACACACCCATTCAAAAAAACTGAAATGAACATGTTTACGTATCGGCACACACAATACGGGGTCGAATTATTCGACTCATCCGTTCTGATTTTATGAAGGATAAACCATAGTTTGTAAATATGAATGTTTGAAGCCTGAGTGACGTCACCCGTCTGGTCCTGCAGGGGGCGCTGGAGTCCCATCGATGGCGGTCTCCATGCTGGAAATGCTGTCTCAGTCTAACTTTCAGTCAACCTAACGACAGGCTGAGAGCTGGAGCTGAGGCGGGTTTTAAGCCTCCTGACAATCCGCTACACGGCGCCCAGCTAGGCGCCTTGTTGTGTATCAACACGAATATTACACTCTAGTTCAAATATAGAAACTTCAAACTGGATTTCAGAGTCTAAATATCACGGTGCTAAGTCATCTAACAACATCTAACCCTGCGTTTACCTGAAATGTTTCTGCAGATTAACTGACCAACAATACAATCCCATGTTTTAGTTACAGTGATTGTAACGCACGACTGATTTAAGCCATACATAGAGGAACGCTGATGTGATTGTTATTGATCCGTGAGTGTGAGGAGGACAGAGGTTGGCTTTAGCAGGTTGTGTGTTTGCTGTCACGGTGTGTCAGCATGTGATCACCATTAACTGAAAGTGACGGGAGGAAGGGGAGGATTCTAATGCTTCGTGTGCCCTGATTCACACATTCAAACATCCTCCAGCTGATTAAACGTCTTGGTTTCTCTCAGCTAATGTGAGCGAGTGCTGTGTCATCAGAGCAGGAGGAGGCTGTGACACACTAAAAAACAAAAAGAGGACAGATGGTGACCCAGTCCAAAGACAGAGAGAGGCACGATTGATTTTCTGTATGAAGGACAGATGGGGGAGATGGTCGCCTGTTGACCTTATAAAATCACTTTCTGTAGAGGCAGTGCTCTCTGTCGGCTTTACAACCCTCTGAAGGACACACACACACACACACACACACACACACACACACACACACACACACACACACACACACACACACACACACACACACACACACACACACACACACACACACACACACACACACACACACACACACACACACACACACACACACACACACACACACACACACACACACACACACACACACACACACACACACACACACACACACACACACACACACACACACACACACACACACACACACACACACACACACACACACACACACACACACACACACACACACACACACACACACACACACACACACACACACACACACACACACACACACACACACACACACACACACACACACACACACACACACACACACACTTTGACTCTCTTCATGTTTCTCTTCTTCTACCTTTGTGCTCATTGTTCTCTGTGCAGATAACACAGCCTAAGCTTCTTTTCACATGGGTTGAGTATTACCAGGAGACCTCATCTGATTTAGAAATTACCCAAGTCTTTGTTTCATGCAGTGCAGTCTCCGGGGATAAACAGAGAGTCTGTGTTTTACTCTAATTCGCTGACATTATCCTCAGGATATGATGTCAAGACTCTGCTTAACATTTCCTCCCTGATGTTTCTATAAAAAGATATTGAGCCTGTTACAAGACGGGAACATGTTCTTAATCGGATGCTGTCATGCAACTCATCCATCTCATCAACGTTTGACATTTACCTCGTCATCCTGTCTGCAGAAACTCCTCCACCTAAAGCACACTGAGCCTCCTGCATCTGCACAACGATGCACCAAAACATCCACTCTTTATTTCCAATGCAGCCGCCGTTATGTCAAACAGGAAAGAGGTGAAACTAACAGAAAGAAGCAAAGTGTGTGAGCAAGTGTGCTGGTTCAAACTAGAGAGCAGGGGCAGAGAGCGAGCAGGGAGACGTGATTGGTTCATCAGGTTGGTACCTCGTGGCAGACATTGGTCGAAGTTTTTACAGACTTACAACTGCTACAGATGACGAATTTTCTACGTTCCTTTTTCAGAGCACATGAGTTATTAATTTCTGTCAGGACCTAAAGACAATTTCAACCAGAATCTTAAAAAGTGGATCTGGAGGAAATGACCAACCCTGCCTTTGAGATTGTGAGATGAACAGTGATCTGTGTTGTGAAAAGTTTGTTCTGTGTTGATGTGAATCTCATGTTCAGCAGCCTCAGTTTATTTATTAAAGATGCACTGAGAGGTGAACATGCAGAGGGACGTGTTGTCAGTGTGGGGTGAAAAAAGGAGATTTGATATTAGTATTAAAGTAAATAAAGACACTTCCTCCATGTTCCTGTTTTTATGGAGCCGGTCTAATTAGGCTAGCTGGTGGTGGTTGTGGAGTCAAATTAATTAGGCAATAAATCATTTATCGGTGAACAAGGCGAGGCCTTCAGGGGCTCCCGAGCATCTGCTGTACTCCTCGGAAACATGCAGGACAAACGGAGCGCGGAAAAATCAAAGAAAACCGACCCGACACTCTCGACTCAGGTCTGCTGCCTGCGTCCTTTGAGAGCTCGTCCTGCACCACGCCTCACGAGAACGATCGATGCAGCAGGAAGTGACATCACCCACCCCTGGGAGTTCAGATGGATGCTCGCCCTCATCCTCAGTAACACTATCTCAGAGCGTTATTGTGGTATCTCTCTCTGTTTAACGTCCCTCACTGGGCTAACAGTCAGCGGGCTGTAACGTGAGCAGTCTGGTTTAAAGTCCGCCTGTGCTTCGTGCTCCTACAAGACTTCAGAATGTGGAGCATTGTTAAAGAGTGGGCAGGAAGCCAGTGAGCCAGCGGCCTATTTTTGTACCTTGAGGAGGCTGAGGGCTATTGTTTTGGTCAGGTCAGTGTCTGCAGCTTCCCCTCCTGTTACAGAGGAGGGGGGGGGGCTGCTGCAGCTGGACGCCACAGCTGCTCAGACGCCCACAACACGGCCAAGTCTGCGCTTCCTGATGGACTAAATCATTCTCAAGTTCATGCTCGGCTTAGTGCAACAAAAAACCCTGAACCAAGGCCGGTCTACAGATATCTGATGGATTATAAACATGTAGAGTTTAAAGGGGAATGAAGGAATTCTAAAACCTGGGACATGTTTTGGGTTTTTTACGACTAAAAGGTGAAACATTTCAGATCTGCTCCTGTAGATTTCTTCAGTCTGCAGCCGTGAAACAGGCTGTCAGGTCTTTATACGCCTCCTTCAACACCACAGGTAGAGACAGGAAAACTTAATGACTAAAAAGCAGGACGCCATTCCGCTCGACATGAAGAGAACGAGAGATTCACTGATCGGACAAATCTAATAGGAGGAGTTGATTTGTAACTGATGTTTAATTGAGCTGCATGGAAACAGGTTTAAGTCCAACACTACATGGAGGCTGTGGATTCTTCTTAAAAGAAGTTATAATATTTCACCTAACCGACCTCGTTCTGTGAGAGCTCGAGGATCCTGAAACTTACACTCAGCTGCATCTGAATAACTCCATCACAGACAGAAAGTCACAGCAACGACAAAGAGGAAGCTCAGAGGGACGTGCAGTAAAATCAGGAGCGCTGAGGGAGAACTGAGCAGTTCCTCTGTAAACCACCAGTGAGGAGACGCTGCTAATAATCACTGTTACCTGCTGAAGTTGAGTTTTTATTTAAAGGACGTCCCTCACATCCTCAGCAGGATGTTCACAGAGCAGTAACATTTACATTACTCCTGCATGTCAATAATAACATTTCTTTACAGTCACTATAAACATGTGACGCTCCTGCAGCCAGGGTGTTAATGTGTCAGTGACAGGAGGCAGGTGGAGGTCTGAGAGGAGCAGTTTGACCTCAGCTGTCAGCTCCACTCCTCCTCAGATTGTCTCCTCCGGGAGGAAACGACGCCCCGCTCCTCTTAAACCGGACCAACAGGTGAGACGGTCTGCACATTAAGGCATCACCTTTCTGTCCAGTCAGCGGGAAAGGTGGGAAACATCAACAGCTGTCAGCCAATCACAAGCTGCTGGTTGTTGTTTTTATCTGGCATGACAAAGTAATGACCCAAACTAAATATTTTACAACAATCAAGACGACACGCACATCCAAACCAAATAGGGCAGGTGCAGAGTCGAGCAAAGAAGAGAGACGGCTCGCACACTGCAGGACTTCAATAATCCAGAAATGTATTCCACCAGGGTGACGTTTCGAGCACACTAGCTCTTCATTATTCTGGTCAAAAAGCAGGCACCGTATTTTTTATGATGTAATTAAGCCACCAGTGGAGAACTGTTGTGACGCACACCAGGGCCAAACTTCTCTCCATTCGTAGAACAGGAACAGCTTACCGCTGCACGGATGGAACCATTATCTGAAAGCGAAAAGTTTTACGAGCAATCAGTAACTCTGACACCTAGTGTTTAAAATGGGTACTGCACTCCACATTCTAAACAGTGTAGAGAGCTGTGGTGGACACTGAAGCTTCAGTGTTTATCCAGCTCTGCATCGGTCTGTAAACCTTTCTGCGTTCTAACCTCTCTCCATTTTTCAAAAGCATCTCCAATATTGATCCTAGTTTGAGCACGTTTCTGCTCGTGGAGCATGTTTCCTTAATGTCTGATCATAGAGTAAGGTCACTTTATCATTTCACTCACTACACATCTCACTGATTGGACCTTTAAATTGTCTTTTTGTTACATGCATGGAGCCTGCACACCTCCAAGACCCCGGAGTGTAAGGAATAGAACGATAAAACAATGTATGTTTTGTGTGACGACAGAAAAAAGGTGAATGATTTAATCAAATGCTCTTCATCACGTATCACACTCGCTGTTCTATGCTTGTGTTTGAACTCACTGCAGAGACACAGGTGGTAGATTTGCACAAAGAAAACACAAAGAGAAAAGCTGACAAAGCAAAGGAGTAACTCCAAACAGGAAGACGTCGGCCAATCACAACAGATCATTCTTTCCTGACAGAAGAGGATGTTCACGAGGTTCAAACTACAAGAGAAAGATGATCAAATATGAGCAGCAGGTTTGTCTGACACATAATAACAATGACTGCTATCTCAACATGAGATGACCTTTGAACAAACAAGCCTTCGTTCTGTGAGGTTGTGATTTGTTAAGCTAGTAGATGCTAATGTAGCCTGCAGCAGAGATATGCAACGAGCTCTCACTCCTTCCTAACTTCACTTAAACAGATATTATTCATGCTCATAGTAGCTCCTCCGTCTGACCTCACGTTCACGCTGATCCCTCTGGAGACGCTTCAGACTACTTTTATTTTTACTCCGCTGCCCCTGGAAACACACACTGAGGAGGAGTTTACCTTGAAGCCATGCTCACAGACTGTCGGAGGATGAGTCAGGACTACAACACATCAACACACACTCTTTGTCGTCTCATTGAACATGTACATTTATGATCATCAGCTGAGACGTGCGTGGCTTTGTGTTAAAGGGTCCTGCAGAACTACATCTACATCATCTTCCAATAACAATAATCTTCATGAACTGTGACGTCAAACTTATAACCACGTGCAGAAAGCGGAAATGCTCAAGGTGAAAACATTGTGTTGCAGACTTTTTCAGGAAGGAGGGATGATGGGAGAAAATGACAGAAACTCAGAGATGCAGATCAGCCAATCAGGATTGAGAAGCCTGCAGCTCTGCATTATTCAGACACAATGACCCATTAAAGTGTTTCTGAGGATGAAGACGAGGAGGAGGCTGAGGTCTGACTCACTATCAGAATGCTGATAGATACGACTTTAATTATCTGTTCATATGTCGAGTTTCTCACCAGAGAGTTTTAATGTTTTTATGGACGTCCGTACTGAACCTCGGCAAAGTTTTATTTAAACACAACATACACAGATGTTGGTGTGATCCCCGGACGTGGTTTCCTGCAGCTCTGAACCGGACGTTACGAGAACTTAGCGAGACTTCTGCCGACGTATCAGAGAAAAGCATGGAGCAAAGTCGTAGGACACGCTTACCGCAGCAGCCTTTTTCAAGGACACGCCCACCTGGTAGCTCACACAAATTTCCCTGCGACTGCAAAGAGAGCTGGCCAATCAGAGGAAAGTGTGCATGTGGGGAAGCGGGCCTTAAATAGACAGCAGCTGAAATGAAGCGTTTTAGGCAGAGGCTGAAATGAGGGATCGTACTGACGCCAGTATCAGATAAATAAGGAGGTTTTTGAGCTGCACCTCTCTCATAACCAAAGCTAGCTGTGTATAGAAGTCTTGAATGCTCACGTTGCTTCCTCCGTTCTCACACTGTGTGCTCTACAACAATGCCCTTTACACACACAAGACATGTAGCTATTAATAGCACCTGGAGTAGTGGCGGGCAAACGGCGAGCACTGCAGCATGTTTGGTTATACCTCCACCACAGGAGAGCTTCTCGTTCCACATTCTCTCCATGAAGCTCATCCATCAAGACAGAGACCGACCTGCAGCTCGTGTGTTCTGTGAGGTACAATAACCTTTTCTGGGGCGCCGGAGAGCCAAGCCGTTGTGTTATACGCACCGTGTAAAGAGGCTGTTGTCCTCGTCACAGCGGCCGTGGGTTTGAATACACATTTTGAATTGCTAAATTACAGTAGTTAATCATGATTTAAGAGTACGTTTGAAATTCCATTATTTCACATTTTAATATGAAAGTTGTCAGGCTTTTATTTTGAAATAAAGTAAGGCCCTCCTGGTAGATGGAAGGTTAGGACAGGAAGTTAAGCACAGAAACAGGAAGTGGTTAGGGATCCCAAAGTGAGGTCAAACAGCTCAAAGGTCAATGTGTGATGTCATCAGGTGGATATGACTTTGGACTCGTCAGCTGAGCTGTCTGAGAGTTTGTTAAAGTGAAATGAGACATTCAAAGATGCAGCAGTGTCCTTCTTTTACATCACTGAGACTACAGGGAGACACTGAGGACCACTATCTACAGGGAGACACTGAGGACCACTATCTACAGGGAGACACTGAGGACCACTATCTACAGGGAGACACTGAGGACCACTATCTACAGGGAGACACTGAGGACCACTATCTACAGGGAGACACTGAGGACCACTATCTACAGGGAGACACTGAGGACCACTATCTACAGGGAGACACTGAGGACCACTATCTACAGGGAGACACTGAGGACCACTATCTACAGGGAGACACTGAGGACCACTATCTACAGAGAGACACTGAGGACCACTATCTACAGGGAGACACTGAGGACCACTATCTACAGGGAGACACTGAGGACCACTATCTACAGGGAGACACTGAGGACCACTATCTACAGGGAGACACTGAGGACCACTATCTACAGGGAGACACTGAGGACCACTATCTACAGGGAGACCCTGAGGACCACTATCTACAGGGAGACACTGAGGACCACTATCTACAGGGAGACACTGAGGACCACTATCTACAGGGAGACACTGAGGACCACTATCTACAGGGAGACACTGAGGACCACTATCTACAGGGAGACCCTGAGGACCACTATCTACGGGGAGACACTGAGGACCACTATCTACAGGGAGACACTGAGGACCACTATCTACAGGGAGACACTGAGGACCACTATCTACGGGGAGACACTGAGGACCACTATCTACGGGGAGACACTGAGGACCACTATCTACAGGGAGACACTGAGGACCACTATCTACAGGGAGACACTGAGGACCACTATCTACAGGGAGACACTGAGGACCACTATCTACAGGGAGACACTGAGGACCACTATCTACAGGGAGACACTGAGGACCACTATCTACAGGGAGACACTGAGGACCACTATCTACAGGGAGACACTGAGGACCACTATCTACAGGGAGACACTGAGGACCACTATCTACGGTGAGCCTGAAGGGACAAAATAACATGAGGTTAATGTGATTAACTGGTTAATGCTGACGGCTCTAGAATATATAAAGTCAAAAATCTGACATGGGGACACGCAGAGTGTGAATGATGATGATTAAAGGAGAGATGAAGACAACAAACACAGATTTCCTCTGAAAGGGAAAAACAGAATGAATAAAATATTTGTTCAGAGGCCACAAACCACAGAGCAGACAATCTGCTTTCTGTTTACACCTGCAGGCAGGCGCACGGCCTGGATGCATGTTCATTTAATACGTGATTCATAAACATTTCATTTGTGATTCATGGACTTTTAATACGTGCGACACACGGAGATTATAACTGAAACGTGCTACATCCACAGATTAGTGAACACATCTTTAAATCTAAGATATATAACGAGTTAGTCTTCCTCCAGACCGTGGATCAAACTAATCAGGACACCCAGAGAGGGGGCTGAGGTGTGTGTGTGTGTGTGTGTGTGTGTGTGTGTGTGTGGTCAGTGACAAGCCAAAGAGCCTCCAAACAGAGGGATTAAGGAGCAAACATGGCGTCTCAGCGGGACGTCTGGACCGCGCCGGCTCAGATTAGACAGAGTGACACATCCGCAGACATCAGATTAACATCCTGATGAAGCCGTCAGTGAACCAAACTCTGTTTGTTTCTAACACGATGTTTTATTCAGTGATCTTTACGTTAATAAGGCTGCACGAGTCGTTATCGTGACGTTTGAGCGTTTATAACACATCGTAGAAGTCTGACTGACGCGGCGTGATAGAAAGCAGCAGCACTTTCTCACCCAGCATGTGTTCGTCTAACCTTTCAGATGGAGGCTCTCCTGCTCTCACATCAGTTTGAAGCATTCAGATGCTAACTAGCAGCTACCCACAGATGAACTGATCCCCCCCCCACGAGAACCACGAGGAACAAAAACAGAATGTGAACAGAGACGGATGAAAACATCTCAGGACAAACGTATGGCTGATGCTGCATTCAGGTGCAGTCATGTGTTTGGATCATAACTACGTGTCTCTAATGGGAGCCTGCAGGGAGGTTTCTGCATCATCGGCTACAGAGTCAGAGTGGCGCTTCATGTTCACAGGTGACCCTTCATCAGCTGAGACCACTGACAGTGAATCACAGAAAGTTAGTGCTCAAACTTTAGTGCACGTACAGTTAGTGTTTGAGGAAATCTCTGCTGCCTGCAGGGACAATTAGCTCTCCATCTTTAGGAGCCAGTTACAGCGAAGGGGACTAAAGCTTTCAGCTGATCGTGCTTTAGGCCGGGACATGAGTCTGAAAGCTCTGAGTGTTTATCTACTAGTGACGGATATCTTAACATATCTAACTGAATGTAAAGATGCAGACGGATCTTCTTCATTGTGATTATCTTGTAAGAATGAAACATAAGTTTCCTCTCCATGGATAAGTGTGTGATCAGAAACCTTTCCATCCAGATCGTGTTTAAAATGACGTTAATCACGATAAACTTTCTTTCCCCTTGAAATCGAAGTGCAGATGAAGACGGCGATGCATCAGGTTCCCTAATTGTCCAGCCCCCTTTTTCAGAGCCAATGCGCCTCTCAAGAATACAAGATGAGATGGTCTTCTCATGTTTAGAAACCAATCACTCAACCAGATGTATCCACATGCTGGAGGGTTTCAGATCTCCTCGTGTCAGATGGTATTTAGGACGTAAATGTGCATTAATCCCACTCTGACAGCAGAGAGATCCTGAGTGAGCCACTCCGACACACCTAACATCTCTGACATTTCTCCTGCATCAATATTTCCCCAGCTGCTTCCTCTGCAGACCGATCGATGAGCCCGTCCCGCCGACCGCATCCTCTGGGTTTTAATGACCATCAGGACCGGCTCGGGGACACTCTCATCTCGTTAATCTCATCCTGAGGACGAGAGCGGAGCGTTACCAGGACGATGATGCGATGCTCTGATGCAGGAACATTTCAGTTTGTATTTCTAAGGGCCTTTGTTTACTTTCTTACTTTACAAACCACCGTCTGCAGATACATTCTCTCACCAGTTGTATGAAACAGGTTCCTTTAATGTCTTTTTAGTTTACATCTTAAAGCATCTTCTCTGTTTTCAAAAACCTCCACAGCAGAGGCTGAAAGTTTTCTTGGTCACACCAGATTCTCTGCAGGTCTCCCCACTAATCCGAGAGTTACTGGTCTCTGCACAGATCCATGTAACCCAGCGGAGGCAGATTAAAGGGAGCAGGAAGAGTTGATAATCCCAATAAGATCCCAGTTAACCCTGGACTCAAACTGGTTTCACATCAGCTGGTAACAGTGAGTGACACCTGACCTGGATGTGACCTGAGGATCCAGATCAACGTGCTGCTGTTACGGACCCTGTCCTGCAGGAAACCACTCTTCTCCTCTGTGAAGTTTTTTCTGTTTGATTTGACTTTGAATGACGTTTTCTCTTCACGGTGATGCGTTTATTTTGTGTGCATTGTGCAGGATTCTGAAGAGAACTGAAAGTTTCCATCAAACAGTGCAGATATTTAGCTCATGTATGATGTTAAAACAACAGTTAGCGGCGCCATCATCCTCGTGCTCGGCTGCATCAAAACATTTCAGCTACAATAATCTCGGTTCAGACCCCACATTAAGCTTCAGATGTGGGTCATATTGTGGATCATGATCAGTGTGTTTACATGTTGCTAATCCATGGGCACATTGGGAGCGTGTGATGCTGCCTCTACTGAGCGCGCTCAGTGCATCCTGATGATGACTCATGCTTCACCTCGTACATTAGGCCTAATGAAAGAAGGCCTGCAGGAAAACAAATCATTGTGAGTTTAAAATAACACTCACAGCCACTGGAACAGATAAAACAAGATGTCTGCAGTTTGCTTTAACCCGGTGCAGTCAGCGTGGGCAGGGGGCCGAGTTGGGGGGGGGGGGGGGTTATGGACAAAAGGTGCAGGGATCTCAGTGTATATTCTGAAGACAGAGCGGCGTGCATCAGCTGCGGTTACATAACAGCTAAAGCCTGTTTGAAAGCATCCCTGTGACTGTCATTACTGTTATTGTGGTTATTAGCGGACGTCAATCAGCCCCGCACGGTTACGTAACCGCTCTGTGACGGACGATCCGCCTCCAGCTCCAGTCTGACACTTTCACTTTGTTCTGATATTCCTGCAACATAAAGGGAAGTGCACCGCGTTCAACAACAAGCAAGTGAATACAAATAATACCTCCATGTACACACACACACACACACACACACACACAGAGACACACACACACACACACACACACACACACACACACACACACACAGAGACACACAGACACACACACACACACACAGAGACACAGACACACACACACAGAGACACACAGACACACACACAGAGACACACAGACACACACACACAGACACACACACAGACACACACACACACACACACAGAGACACACACAGAGAGACACACACACACACACACACACACAGACACAGACACAGACACAGACACACACACACACACACACACACACACACACACACACGATCCTGAGAAAGTGCTGCAGGCTGAACCTCTTTCACCCTCATCAGCCGCTCATGTCCGCCATCCTGCGCCGTCACAGACGCTTCAAAAGTTCTCACACGTTTGGTTGAAAACACACGTCTGCATGAAATCAGGATAAAGTCATTTCAGTTGTAAAAACAGCTTCACACGCTTTCTTTACTGTTTAGAAAACATGATGCAACAACTCTTTGTTTGCCCTAGAAAATAAGACGGACAAAGAATATCTCATGGGTCAGTTTGAGAAAAACGCTTTACGATATAAATCAAAGCTTCGATCATTTTCAGTTGATAATAAAAGATGTTTTTGTGTGGTATGTGGAGCTCCCGCTGTGCCGTGCTTCCACAACGCCAAATCGCAATGTGACTTCACAGACTGGGACGCCGATATTACGCCATCGTGGAATCAATATGAACGTACAAAGACGTGATGACAGCTGAGCTTAGTGACGGCACTTCTGTGGAAAAAGCCGTCTAAACGGGGCTAATGAGGGGAAACCAGTTTCTCCAGTTTACTTCTTCCCGTGCACTCATATCGTTAGAACATTAATACAACTTTTATAAAAGTCGGAGAGAAACGCAGAGACAGAGGAACAAAGAGAGGGAATGTAAACAAAGGTTTCAGCAGCCTGAGCAGCAGGTGACTAACTCAGCCAACAGGTACACCAACAGGTAAACCCTGGGTAGAGTTTACTTCACTTCCTGGAAGCTCAGGAGGATTTCCTGCAGCTACAGGTGGTCTCAGTGGGAGTTGAACCACACACCCTGCGAGTCTCAGCGCCAAGTTTAAACGAACGAGAGAGGGAGTGACAGAGTCTGCAGAACCGGCTGAAACATGAGCCTGAGCGTAATGTGGGCACAAAGTGACGAATGAGAGCGGATACACACAGGCTGCAGGCTGAACAAACACACACACAGGCTAACTGGGTCACACGGTGCGTTCACTGACTGCAGGCTGCAGGAATAAGACAAAAGCAGCCCAGACAAAGACTGGAGAGGAAAAAGAGAAGTCTGTGTTAGTGGAGAGCAGCTCTACTATACAGGCTGCACAGATTAAAGGAGGTGTGCTGGACTCTAATATAATCTACTGGGAGTCACGGTTCTCCTCCGACACGACGGGGATGCTCAGGTATACTAACAGCCATCCAGGTTAATCTTCCACCCATACAATCTGCATTAAAGACCAGTCAACTACTGGTAGAAGTTGATGGATCTCTCTCACTCTGTTCCCCTCACATACATGTCGCAGGTGTTCACGCTCAGCAGGTGACCAGAGAGAGAGAGAGAGAGAGAGAGAGAGAGAGAGAGAGAGAGAGAGAGAGAGAGAAAGAGAGAGAGAGAGACAGACAGACAGAGAGAGAGAGAGAGAGAGACAGACAGACAGAGAGAGAGAGAGAGAGAGACAGACAGACAGAGAGAGAGAGAGAGAGAGACAGACAGACAGAGAGAGAGAGAGAGAGAGAGAGAGAAAGAGAGAGAGAGAGACAGACAGACAGAGAGAGAGAGAGAGAGAGACAGACAGACAGAGAGAGAGAGAGAGAGAGACAGACAGACAGAGAGAGATGAACGCTGCTAAGTCTCTCTGAATGCGTTTCTGTCAGTGCAACGGCTATTATACAAAACTTCAAACGCTGTCCCTTCTTTTGTTTCGTGCAGCTTCTTGCTGCCGATGTGATTCTGCTCTCTCTTGGTTTTGCTGTGTCTTTGATAACGTGACGTGAAAAATGTTCCTCCTCCAATGTGGAGGGGGGGGCATGACAGAGAAAGATTGAGAACCAGTGGTTTAAAGTGAGATTTAAAGATACCAAAGCAGCAGTTTGTTTCCGTCTGCAGCTCAGACGCTGTGACAGAATGTCGATCATGTCAGGGGTGTTCTGCCTTTGGACAGTTTGAATCTTCAGGATCACAGAAATCTCAGAGTTCTACTCTTAAAATAAATACTACAATAACTAGAGCAATGACTTTTCTTTGATTGCAGTTTGGCTACACAAAAAACAGGACTCTTTCTGCTGTGGTCAGACAAAGGTGAAGTAATCTTTCATGCACAGGATTCACACAGAGTCTCTGCAAAGATGCACATGAAATGTTAGTATTTGCGTTGGCTGGAACTTTTTAACTAAGCAGAGAAAACTGCACGACGACGTGTCTTACAGATTTGAGACTTTCCTGACCCTACACCAGAACTCGTCAAACCAAACTCCACACTTTACAGTAGTTTGCTTCTCCTCTCTGCGTAGTCGCTGCCCAAGAATTGATTCAGATTTCCTACAAATCTGAATCATCCTGGAGTTATTCAGTGTGTTCCAATCAAACCACAGGAACATGTGTTCATTATGGGATCTTACTGCTGCTGAGGTAAACCACATTCATTCAGCTAACAGGTCGTCTAGAGGTGCAAAGGTAAACGTGAAGTCGCTCAAAGCAGCCGTGAAGTTTCCCGGAGCACGAGCTGTGTGAACCTCCAGGTGATGCTCTGAGCTGAAGGAAAGCGTTTTGTTGTTCGTTGCATCGTGGAGGCTGAATAAGTTGTGTTTAAATGATCCTGTGGTCAAACTTCTACAGGGCTCATATTCACGTCCCCCTGTGTGTTATTTGGATTATTCTATGAAAACATGCTAACACTGCTAACTACATCGCAGGTCTGTCTGGATGTTTCATGCAGCTCAGAGGGACCTGCAGGCTGATATATTCAGCATGATATGATCCTGTCGATCTCTCCGACAGCGTGAGATAGGAAAAGATCAGACATGATATTATCAGAGACAAACTTTGACTCCTTGTTAACACAAAAAGTCTTGACTCGTGTAGTTCCTCTCTGGTGTTAATTATCTCTGATTCACTGCTTTCAGTCTGTAAAACCCTCGGGGGGGGAAACCTGTTTGTTAAAAAAAGAACAGAACTCGGATTCCTCTCCTGCTGTGAGAGAATGAAGTGAGCGGTGTTCACATCAGTGAAGCCGTTTCTCCGTTTCTGTTCATGCAGCTACAAGTTGCAGAAAATGGGTCAGTGTCACCTGGTTGGCAGGACATCCATCCGTCCTCACACAAACACACACACACACACACACACACACACACACAGACACAGACACACACACACACACACACACACACAGACACAGACACAGACACACACAGACACACACACACACACACACACACACACACACACACACACCTCACATGCAAATGAGCCCCGCGTCGCCGTAATATGTGTGTCGAGATTTGAGTCATGGCGCTGTAACTAGGCCGAGCGTCTCCTGATTAATAAGGAGGGATCATAACTCGTCTGATGGAAGTCGCAGGAGTCTGTCTCAGAGAAAAATCGACAACTTTCTCTTACATAACAACAACACAAACACACGGAGGGGACGGTGGCCTCTGCAGCTGAGGGCTTGCATAACATGACACGAGGGTGAGCGACACGTCCAGATGTGCACTGAGGGCAGAGACAGAGGATGACAGTGCGGCTGCTGCTGCTGCTGTTCTGGGTTATTTCCAGCATGACAGCAGGCTGAGTGAGTCACTGTGTGCCTCTGAATTCAGGGAAAATGGAAATGAGCAAAGTAGCAGCGAGTCACTGCTCCGACAGCTGTGCACATTCACACACGATGAAACCTAAACTGGTCCTCGTGTAGGCTTTGATTCCATTTAAATTCTTCTTTTGTGCTTCGATCCAGTGTTAAGTCTCAGTGTGAAACACTCATTTACTCCACTTTCTCTAGGCAGACCCTATTCATCGTCCAGGGGAGCAGACACGTCTGAACATTTAGGCTGCACTCGTTCCCTTTTAATCTAACAATTCTTCACGCCACACACTGACACACTAACATGAGAGGCGACGTGTGGGATTGTCTGGGTGGTACAGAATGCATCAATGTCGACTTGTGTATAAACAGGAGGAAGTTCTGCAGAGATGTGACTTTAAATCTTGTTTTTGCTTCTTTTGCAGGAGATTGAACTACAACATGGGAGTACGCTGGACGACCTGACACGTGTCTACAGATGTTACTAAACAAAGTCAAGCATCACATAAACAGAGCAGCATCAGGTTTGGGAGATTTCTGCAGTCCATGTAGGACACAAACAGGAAGAGAAGATGCTTCAAAACATCAGAGTCCCCTGTTAAACGAGTGTGCTTACTGCATCATGTTTACAACATCTGGAGGAAGATATCAGCCGGTAAACCTCCAGAGAAATCAAACGCGGTCACTACTACCAGAGAGGTGAAGTAGTTTACAAATCTCAAACAGTCTCAGGTAGAAGTTTCAAACATTGATGTTATTATCCGGCTGTTAAAGGATTCCGTCCTCAACATTTCCAAAATACATCAAAGACACCTGCGCCAACCACCTCCCAACACTCATGTCAAATCATATCCAATAAACACATTAATCACGCTTCAACATGACCACTCCTTCATTTGTTACAAACGTCAGAACATGTTTAATGTTTTGATGATATTCAGCTGCAAAGACTCCGTAAGCAGTATCTGACAGTTTTTACCACCATGTTTGGAACTCCTGACAGCTTCATTAAATGTCTTCATGCAACCAGGAATCAAACCAGCCACTCTCTCAGTGTTGCTGCCTCTCGTACATATCTTAATTATGACATCACAAGTGTTCAGAACAGGTTTCTTTTCCATGAAAGGGAATGGATGTGTGTGAAAAAGTTGAAACAAAGGACGATAGATAGACTTCAGAATCAGAAAGCTTGAATCAGAAAATATCCAACGATATCAAAAGTTCTGTGCACCATCAGGGTCAGAACACCCGCCATGCAGAATCTGTTTTTAACTCACAGTGACTTTTAGAACTGAGAGAAATGAGGGCTGGTGATCTTTACTTCTCTGAAAGTTCCCTCCACATAGATTCAATTCTTCTTTTAGACCATTTCAACCACCAGGAGAATGAAACCAATTGTCGACATTCATCACAAGCCACCCCACAACAACATCAACAAGGAGTCGGACTCATTTCACAGACCATTTAAAGGCCTCGGATTTGGTGGAGGAATGAGTCACTCAAACAGGTAAACTCCTGCACACTGTGTTCATGGCACAAATACAGAATATTATCAATGTATGTGTGCAATTAAGACAGTGAGCAGGAGTTTACCTGCAATTGTTGTTTTGACACCTTTGAACCCAGCTCCAGCTCCCTCCTCATTGTCCTACCTTCAATCGCGATGACATGCTCCCGGATCTGGTTCTGCAGCAGCGGCTCCTCCACCCGCTCCAGCAGCTCGTAGATGGAGTAGATGTTGGGGTGGACGGACTCGAACCTCTGGATCTCGGAGCGGATGGCGGCCGAGTTGGCCAGGTGTTGCTGGTAGTTCATCACGGCAACAACTCCTCCGGATGATCCGAGAAATAAAGACGCTTCTCTGCTGATGAGTAGAGGTGAGGAAGGTGAAAGCTGTGACCTCCAGGCGCGCAGGGAAGCCTCAGATCATCATTTCCATCTTTATCAGGAGGAAATTAACACAGCAGGTATAGAATTAAATTAAAACACTGAGTGGGTGGAGTTTTTACAGTCAACGGAGGCAGTTTTCCTCCTCTACATCCCTGGAAATGTCAATGAAAGTGATATTCCAGCGCTGCTTTCTGCAGGGTTTGCTTCAGTCTGCTGCTACTGGCTGGTGAAAGCAGCTGTTCCCCGGGGCGTCCCGGTTCCCAATCCCGGAGCGGTGACAGATGTGCGGCAGGCAGAGCACTGCTTCCCCATATCCTCCTCACACGCCCGTTTCAGATTAAAAACACTCTTCTTCTTCTTGAGTTGAATTTAAACCAGCTTCCAGAGTCACTTAGAGTCATAAAAGAGGACAAAACGGCCTTGTTGTTTGGCGGCTAGGCTAGCCGGCTAAAGCTAACTAGCTGTAGCTTCCCAGCCGGGGGGAAAGAGGGAAAACTGACCGCTTATGAGCCGTTAAAGTCGGCTTCACAAACCGGCTGAGCGGAGAATCAGAGCCCCAGAGAGCAGCGAGAAGCAGCCATGTTTAAAACATAAAGTAAGAAGCAGCCTGACTAACTGTCCTCTCCGGGGTAGTTAGGATGCCTGTTCCCGTCCGTCCGTTGTTTTGTCTCCTCTCCAGGACAAGCTGCGCAAATAAACGTCCCCGGTACACAACCTGCGCGAGCCCAGCGGAGCTCGTGCGCCTCCGAAATCGAACCAGCTGTTGCTAAGAGACACGTATTTTACAGTTAAGTCCCGCACGCGGCGCGCAGTCACTCAGCCGTCCCCCCTTCCCGTGCTGTGAGGTCCATCCCGGGTACAGTGGAGCCACAGTATCCCGACCGGGGACGTCATTACCTTCAATGTGTTTCCTCCCCGAGGTGTCAAGTGTCGGTGACCCAATAGGTGACTTCCGGTTAACACTTCAGAATAAAACCCGTGTTTCATGTTATATGACGTACCAGTGAGATTTTTCTTTTGACATGTTTACACTCCAGTGTTATTCATTAGTGTTATTCATTAGTGTTATCCATTAGTGTTATTCATTAGTGTGAGCTCACTCACTGAACATTTGAAGCATTTAAGGTTTAAAAGAGTTTTCCCCATGTGATGTCATTGCCTCATGTAGTGAAAGTGCATGCTGAGTCTTTGTCTTTACTGTGGCGCAAAGGCTTAGGCTGATGGCAAGTCCACCTAACTCGAAGATACTGGGTTCAATTCCCGAGAAAACACATAAGCTCCTCACTAACACACAGACTCCTGGTCGTGTGTTGTGAGGGCTTTTGCTTTTCTCAACACTTAAATGTTTGAGTGATTTTAAATGAACTTTAGAAATATTAAATATCAATTGGAGCAGGTCCTGAAAGCTGATATCTCAAAAACTAAAAGTGCTATTGTATTCAAACTTGGCCCTATGGTTACTTGTTGTATGCTCAATATACTCATAAATGATCCTATAGCGCCACCATCTGGTCAGTCATCTAGAGTTTTGTTTTCAAGGCTCATTACTCGTTTACCATTAGCCTTAGGAAAGTAATATTTACACAGCATGTTTTTGATCATGCTGATTGTTTGCTGTGCTGCAAGCTGTTTAATTTAGAAGTTCACTACTCTCTATATGTTTGATACTTATGTTCAACATTTTGAAAATAAAAGTGTTTTTAGTTTAAGATGTTAAAAAAGTGTTTCCAGTGTTTTGTCATTGCCTCATCTTGTGGTATGGTTTAATGGTGTCTTGATGGTGGCTCAGTGGGTTAGACTGCTACCCAGGTAATCTGATGATAGAAGATTCGAGTCCCGAGAGTACTAGTGGATTTCTTTTATGATGGAAACTTGTTTCTGTGGGGTCAACAGTCACCGATTTAGATATTCACTACTCTATCTGTTTTACATTTACGTTCCACATTTTGAAAATAAATGTGTTTTAAGATTAAGATTAAAACAAAGCTTTTCCAGTGTTTAGCCATTGCATCAGGTATTGTTTTGTTGTGTCTTGTCTTCTCTGTAGTTGAGGGGTTTAGACTGCTACTCAGGTAACCTGATGATTGTTGGTTCGATTCCCGAGAGCAGTAGTAGATCTCATCTATGATGGGAACTAGTTCCTGTTGTGTCAACAGTCACCGCTTTAGATGTTCACTAATATCTTTGTTACATATACTTTCAGCATTTTGACAATAAATGTGTTTTAAGTTTAAGGTTAAAACACAGTTATTCCAGTGTTTTCTCATTGCCACATCTTGTTGTACTGTTTATGATGTGTTGTCTTCTCTGTGGCTCACTGGGTAAGACTGCTACTCACGTAATCCGATGGTCGTAGGTTCAAATCCTGAGAGGAGCAGGTTATGTTATGAAAACTGCACGTCGTAGTTTATGGTAGCTTAAACATGCTCTTCAGCTCTCACACTGAAATTTCTTCAGGAATTTCCCACTCTAGTTTTGATTTGCTACTTCGATACGACTCTAGAAAAATATCTAACACTGTTGATACCTGTTTGGATACCATGGCAACAGAATATAAATCCCAGACAGCCGATATCTGGTCATTTCTTGTTTTTAACAATCAAAAATTGCAGGCAATCTCTTGCACACTGTCTAAATTGCACAAAAACATGGATGTCTGAAACCAGAATGAAAACTTCGATACGATTCTACGAAGGTAAACAAATCAAACCCTCTTTTTCGAAACTTAAAACAGATCAACTAAATATTAGAGGTGAAGTTGATATTTATTCACTTTGCAAAACGTTCTGATAAAATACCTTCAATAGAATCGATGCTTTTATTTTGTACACCATGTTCCGGTGTTTCTCGGGGTAAACACCTCGTGCTTGACGCAGCTGCCTTCACGAAGCCAGTTGTTGCGTAGAGGCTGCGCACAAAAATCCCTACGCACAAAAATCCCCTCATGTCTTCCTTTTCTTGTTCCACAGGAGCTGACAGAGAAAAGAAGCAGCACAGACAGAAGCTCAGGTTTTATTTATGATATATTCATGAACACATCTGCACGTGTAATGATGTCTAAAAGAGGAAGTCCTGATCCTGATCCTGGCATGCAGATACCTGATTGTCAGTGTGTCTTTGAAAGTTCAGCTCTGTCTCTGCTGCTGCAGCTTCATTGTGTCGTAGCTGGAACTTTCTCCCCGTCCAGCAGTAAATAGTGCACAATGCCGCTCCTCTTCTTCCCACTGCTCGCCGCCTTGATGCAGCACTCGTGTTCCCCCAGCATGAAGTGCGTCTCTGTGCCGTCGTCCACAAACTCTCCCTGTGGGTCATCAAGTCGAGTCAATTAGGAGGAGAAATATGGAGCCTTTTCAAGTCTCAGTGATCTGATGATTTCTGTTACGACTGAACAAAGAGTCAGAAATGATTCCTCATTACAGATGCTTGACTGTCGTGTCTTCTTAAATCTGTATTTACAGACGAGCAGACTCAGTAACCATGCATTACACTCTGAGAAATAAAAAAACATAAACACTATGAATATGAATTAATTGAAGTCAGGTTTGGAGCCTCCATCATAAGAACAACTGTAGGGACTACAGTTCAGACGTTATTCTCACCTTTGTGTCCATTTTCTGCCCGTTGCACCAAACATCCATGGTGTCCTTTTCTGATAGAAATACAGGAAGAATGTTATTTTTTATGAAACAATTTACACATTTGATTTCACAACAACTGAACCTGTGTGTCTCTGATGACATGCTTATTTACATCTGCAGTATTTAAAACCTGCACAGAGGTTTAGAGTGGCAGCAGGCTGATGATTGTTCCTAAAATAACTTTTGCATTCTCAACCTGAGCAGATTAAGCTTCAGTGGGTCACCTGCATTCATTCATGCAAACAATGATCATGCTACAGCTACACAACAAACCTGTAAACACAGACCGTGCTGCAACTACACAACAAACCTGTAAACACAGACCGTGCTGCAACTACACAACAAACCTGTAAACACAGACCGTGCTGCAGCTACACAACAAACCTGTAAACACAGACCGTGCTGCAGTTACACAACAAACCTACAAACACAGACCGTGCTACAGCTACACAACAAACCTGTAAACACAGACCGTGCTGCAGTTACACAACAAACCTACAAACACAGACCGTGCTACAGCTACACAACAAACCTACAAACACAGACCGTGCTGCAACTACACAACAAACCTGTAAACACAGACCGTGCTACAGCTACACAACAAACCTGTAAACACAGACCGTGCTGCAACTACACAACAAACCTGTAAACACAGACCGTGCTACAGCTACACAACAAACCTGTAAACACAGACCGTGCTGCAGCTACACAACAAACCTGTAAACACAGACCGTGCTGCAACTACACAACAAACCTGTAAACACAGACCGTGCTACAGCTACACAACAAACCTGTAAACACAGACCGTGCTGCAACTACACAACAAACCTGTAAACACAGACCGTGCTACAGTTACACAACAAACCTGTAAACACAGACCGTGCTACAGTTACACAACAAACCTGTAAACACAGACCGTGCTGCAGCTACACAACAAACCTGTAAACACAGACCGTGCTGCAGTTACACAACAAACCTGTAAACACAGACCGTGCTGCAGTTACACAACAAACCTGTAAACACAGACCGTGCTGCAGCTACACAACAAACCCGTAAACACAGACCGTGCTGCAGCTACACAACAAACCTGTAAACACAGACCGTGCTGCAGCTACACAACAAACCCGTAAACACAGACCGTGCTGCAGCTACACAACAAACCCGTAAACACAGACCGTGCTGCAGCTACACAACAAACCTGTAAACACAGACCGTGCTGCGGCTACACAACAAACCTGTAAACACAGACCGTGCTGCGGCTACACAACAAACCTGTAAACACAGACCGTGCTGCAGCTACACAACAAACCTGTAAACACAGACCGTGCTGCAGCTACACAACAAACCTGTAAACACAGACCGTGCTGCAGCTACACAACAAACCTGTAAACACAGACCGTGCTGCAGCTACACAACAAACCCGTAAACACAGACCGTGCTGCAGCTACACAACAAACCTGTAAACACAGACCGTGCTGCAGCTACACAACAAACCTGTAAACACAGACCGTGCTGCGGCTACACAACAAACCTGTAAACACAGACCGTGCTGCGGCTACACAACAAACCTGTAAACACAGACCGTGCTGCGGTTACACAACAAACCTGTAAACACAGACCGTGCTGCAGCTACACAACAAACCTGTAAACACAGACCGTGCTGCAACTACACAACAAACCCGTAAACACAGACCGTGCTGCAGTTACACAACAAACCTGTAAACACAGACCGTGCTGCAGCTACACAACAAACCTGTAAACACAGACCGTGCTGCGGTTACACAACAAACCTGTAAACACAGACCGTGCTGCAGCTACACAACAAACCTGTAAACACAGACCGTGCTGCAACTACACAACAAACCCGTAAACACAGACCGTGCTGCAGCTACACAACAAACCTGTAAACACAGACCGTGCTACAGTTACACAACAAACCTGTAAACACAGACCGTGCTGCAGTTACACAACAAACCTGTAAACACAGACCGTGCTGCAACTACACAACAAACCTGTAAACACAGACCGTGCTGCAGCTACACAACAAACCTGTAAACACAGACCGTGCTGCAGCTACACAACAAACCCGTAAACACAGACCGTGCTGCAGCTACACAACAAACCCGTAAACACAGACCGTGCTGCAGCTACACAACAAACCCGTAAACACAGACCGTGCTGCAGCTACACAACAAACCTGTAAACACAGACCGTGCTGCAGCTACACAACAAACCTGTAAACACAGACCGTGCTGCAGCTACACAACAAACCCGTAAACACAGACCGTGCTGCAGCTACACAACAAACCCGTAAACACAGACCGTGCTGCAGCTACACAACAAACCTGTAAACACAGACCGTGCTGCAGTTACACAACAAACCTGTAAACACAGACCGTGCTGCAGTTACACAACAAACCTGTAAACACAGACCGTGCTGCAGCTACACAACAAACCTGTAAACACAGACCGTGCTGCAGCTACACAACAAACCTGTAAACACAGACCGTGCTGCAGTTACACAACAAACCTGTAAACACAGACCGTGCTGCAGTTACACAACAAACCTGTAAACACAGACCGTGCTGCAGTTACACAACAAACCTGTAAACACAGACCGTGCTGCGGTTACACAACAAACCTGTAAACACAGACCGTGCTGCAGTTACACAACAAACCTGTAAACACAGACCGTGCTGCGGCTACACAACAAACCTGTAAACACAGACCGTGCTGCGGCTACACAACAAACCTGTAAACACAGACCGTGCTGCGGCTACACAACAAACCTGTAAACACAGACCGTGCTACAGCTACACAACAAACCTGTAAACACAGACCGTGCTGCAGCTACACAACAAACCTGTAAACACAGACCGTGCTGCAGCTACACAACAAACCCGTAAACACAGACCGTGCTGCAGCTACACAACAAACCTGTAAACACAGACCGTGCTGCAGCTACACAACAAACCCGTAAACACAGACCGTGCTGCAGCTACACAACAAACCCGTAAACACAGACCGTGCTGCAGCTACACAACAAACCTGTAAACACAGACCGTGCTGCAGCTACACAACAAACCTGTAAACACAGACCGTGCTGCGGCTACACAACAAACCTGTAAACACAGACCGTGCTGCAGCTACACAACAAACCTGTAAACACAGACCGTGCTGCAGCTACACAACAAACCTGTAAACACAGACCGTGCTGCAGCTACACAACAAACCTGTAAACACAGACCGTGCTGCAGCTACACAACAAACCCGTAAACACAGACCGTGCTGCAGCTACACAACAAACCTGTAAACACAGACCGTGCTGCGGCTACACAACAAACCTGTAAACACAGACCGTGCTGCGGCTACACAACAAACCTGTAAACACAGACCGTGCTGCGGCTACACAACAAACCTGTAAACACAGACCGTGCTGCGGTTACACAACAAACCTGTAAACACAGACCGTGCTGCAGCTACACAACAAACCTGTAAACACAGACCGTGCTGCAGTTACACAACAAACCTGTAAACACAGACCGTGCTGCAACTACACAACAAACCTGTAAACACAGACCGTGCTGCAGCTACACAACAAACCTGTAAACACAGACCGTGCTGCAGCTACACAACAAACCCGTAAACACAGACCGTGCTGCAGCTACACAACAAACCCGTAAACACAGACCGTGCTGCAGCTACACAACAAACCCGTAAACACAGACCGTGCTGCAGCTACACAACAAACCTGTAAACACAGACCGTGCTGCAGCTACACAACAAACCTGTAAACACAGACCGTGCTGCAGCTACACAACAAACCCGTAAACACAGACCGTGCTGCAGCTACACAACAAACCCGTAAACACAGACCGTGCTGCAGCTACACAACAAACCTGTAAACACAGACCGTGCTGCAGCTACACAACAAACCTGTAAACACAGACCGTGCTGCAGTTACACAACAAACCTGTAAACACAGACCGTGCTACAGCTACACAACAAACCTGTAAACACAGACCGTGCTGCAGCTACACAACAAACCTGTAAACACAGACCGTGCTGCAGTTACACAACAAACCTGTAAACACAGACCGTGCTGCAGTTACACAACAAACCTGTAAACACAGACCGTGCTGCAGTTACACAACAAACCTGTAAACACAGACCGTGCTGCGGCTACACAACAAACCTGTAAACACAGACCGTGCTGCGGCTACACAACAAACCTGTAAACACAGACCGTGCTGCGGCTACACAACAAACCTGTAAACACAGACCGTGCTACAGCTACACAACAAACCTGTAAACACAGACCGTGCTGCAGCTACACAACAAACCTGTAAACACAGACCGTGCTGCAGCTACACAACAAACCCGTAAACACAGACCGTGCTGCAGCTACACAACAAACCTGTAAACACAGACCGTGCTGCGGCTACACAACAAACCTGTAAACACAGACCGTGCTGCGGCTACACAACAAACCTGTAAACACAGACCGTGCTGCGGCTACACAACAAACCTGTAAACACAGACCGTGCTGCAGTTACACAACAAACCTGTAAACACAGACCGTGCTGCAGTTACACAACAAACCTGTAAACACAGACCGTGCTGCAGTTACACAACAAACCTGTAAACACAGACCGTGCTGCAGTTACACAACAAACCTGTAAACACAGACCGTGCTGCAGTTACACAACAAACCTGTAAACACAGACCGTGCTGCAGCTACACAACAAACCTGTAAACACAGACCGTGCTGCAGCTACACAACAAACCTGTAAACACAGACCGTGCTGCAGCTACACAACAAACCTACAAACACAGACCGTGCTGCAGTTACACAACAAACCTGTAAACACAGACCGTGCTACAGCTACACAACAAACCTACAAACACAGACCGTGCTGCAGTTACACAACAAACCTGTAAACACAGACCGTGCTGCAGCTACACAACAAACCTGTAAACACAGACCGTGCTGCAGCTACACAACAAACCTGTAAACACAGACCGTGCTGCAGTTACACAACAAACCTGTAAACACAGACCGTGCTGCAGCTACACAACAAACCTACAAACACAGACCGTGCTGCAGCTACACAACAAACCTACAAACACAGACCGTGCTGCAGCTACACAACAAACCTACAAACACAGACCGTGCTGCGGCTACACAACAAACCTACAAACACAGACCGTGCTGCAGTTACACAACAAACCTACAAACACAGACCGTGCTGCAGTTACACAACAAACCTACAAACACAGACCGTGCTGCAGTTACACAACAAACCTACAAACACAGACCGTGCTACAGTTACACAACAAACCTACAAACACAGACCGTGCTGCAGTTACACAACAAACCTGTAAACACAGACCGTGCTGCAGCTACACAACAAACCTGTAAACACAGACCGTGCTACAGCTACACAACAAACCTACAAACACAGACCGTGCTGCAGCTACACAACAAACCTACAAACACAGACCGTGCTGCAGCTACACAACAAACCTGTAAACACAGACCGTGCACACACTAAACCTGTTGCAGGTAAACGAGTCTCACCCAGGACGACTCGGCAGTCCTCTCCGTCCACATTGAGCTCCCAGGTCTTGCTGATCTTGGATCTGTTGTCGACGAACTTCTGCAGACTCTTGCCGTCGATCTCCAGCGTGTACTCGTAGGTGAAGCCGCTGATGGCCTCAATGAAGACGGTGGCTTTGGTGTTGGAGCTTCCCACAGTGAAGGTTTCCTGTCCGACCAGCTTAAACATCCAGTCCTTCTTGACGACTTCCTGTTGAGGAAACCAGTCGCATGCTGTCACCACAGGGAAACAAACAGCTGCACTGATTTATTCATCCATTCATCAGAGTCTGAAAGGTCGATCAGCGGTGGAGAAAGTTCTAAAAAGTTCTACTTCCTTACTCGAGTTAAAGTGCAGAACGATTTGCAAACAAATGCACTCAAGTTCATGTAAGATCTTTGAAATGTGATAGAGAGAACACTTACACACTGGGTAGTTTCCTTTAGTAATAATACATTTTACTCCAACATGACCTTTTATAAATCACACTGTGCTTCCTCTCAAACCTTGAAATGAAAACAAACGAGTGACTAAACTGTCAGGAACATGTTCAAGAGTCTTTACATGTGAAGGTTTCAGAGAAAATACCCTACAGGCACACAAATACTGAAAGATGAACATGAGGCAGCTTCTGTGCCTGCAGGGGGATCTTTGTTGCCACGGGGGAAAGATGTCGCACTTGAAAATTATGTTTTTTCAAAGTCAAAGATAAACAAAAATACTCTTTTGTCACATAATAAAAAACATGAATGAAGCTGAGTTGAGATGAGCTGAACTCTTATAAGAAACACCACACACTCTCAGCTCTGTCTCGAGGAGTCACACGAGAGGACTGATGACATAGATAATATGGAGTTAGCGTAGCTTAGCATAAAGACTAGAGGCAGGGGGAAACTGCTAGCCTTGCAGTCCCTAAAGAGATAAAAAATGTGCCTGTCATCATCTCCACAGGTCGTGGATTAACGAGGTGCAGCCTGTTTGTTTAATCTGTACAGTGGATTATGTCATCAGCTGCAGCTGGCTGAGGCTCCACTGTGATCACCTTCTCACCAAACACCAGAAAGAAAATCTGAGTGTCACGTCAAAGTTTCCAACATGTCTAACACTTAGAATAATCAATGATTTATTTTTGAATGAATCAGAAATCTATCTGCTCAGCGACTTCAATAAAAGAACTTTAAAAGAAGTCAGATGAGATTCAAGGTCCAGAAATGTTTCTTTTCTATTTAGATCAGCATCTAGTGGCTGTTAGAGGTACTGCAGCTCCACACACCTCTCTCTCCTTCATTCTCCCTCTACCTGCTGCACACCTCCTCTCTCTCTCTCCTTCATTCTCTCTCGCCCTTCACTTGCTGCACACCTCCTCTCTCTCTCTCCTTCATTCTCCCTCGACCTGCTGCACACCTCCTCTCTCTCTCTCCTTCATTCTCCCTCCCTAGTCAGATATTCGTCCTCGCTGCAGAAGACTAAATCGTCTTTATGTTTATATACTGTATGAACATCATGAAGACCGAGGAGGAGGCACAACAGGTTAACATCAACATGAACACTGAAACTAATCCCTAAATCAGACTCAGTGTCAGACCAGAATCTTTGCAGTAACTCAGCACATGAACAGAAACAGTGAATATCATTTCCTCACAGCAAAGTGTAGACACATGAGCGTCTGAGATCAGGCGTTACATGAAGTAGGTGATGATTCTCGTATGTGAACGTCTTTTTTCATTCTTTGACTCTATCTGAGATGCTGTGTTGTCCTCCTCGTTTAGTAACTTTGACCACCTGTTGTTCTTCTCTCTGCTGTGTTCTTACTCCTTTTGTCCTCTTGCTCGGATCACGGTCTGCTCCTCGCTCCTCGCTCCAGACTTCAAATTCAAGGAGACTTTCAGCTTCTCAGGTTGTTTTTTAACATTTATTTGGGGCTTTTGATGCCTTTATTTAGAGACAGGGCAGTGGAGAGAGTCAGAAATCAGAGAGAGAGAGAGGAATAATATGCGGGAAAGGAGCGTAAGGTCAGACTCTAACCCGGGCCGACCGCCTGGAGGACTACAGAAACTCTGCACTGGCACCCTGTGTCTTTAAGGATTAAGTTTAAAATTCTCACCCTCACTTTCTGAGCTCTTCACGGTCAGGCCCCAGAATATTCGTCGGAGTTGATTAACCTGTATCCACCAACCCGTTCGCTAAGGTCGAACGCCCTACACCTGCGGTCCGTCCCACAGACACATTGTAAGACTCGTGGTGATCGTGCGTTTGAGGCCATAGTACCGATCCCCTTCTCATCTCATCTCATCTACATCCTTCTGAGTCTGTTGAGTGTTTGATCTGTGTTTCACTGTGACGATTATCGTTCCTGGTCAGAGCAGGATTTCATGATGTCGATCCATGAACTACTCGTTGGTTCCTGTTTTTATTTTCTGTATTTTGTTGCTGTAAAGCACTTTGTGACCTTTGTCTGTGATTAGTGCTGTTTACATAAACTTGACTTTGCAGCTCTGTACATGAGGCGTGTGCACCCCCCCACTGAGCCACCCGCGCCGCAGCTTATCAGGTTGTTGCTCCTAAACTTTGGGACTGTCTCCCACTGGAGCTGAGAGCTCTGAGAGCCATCTGTAGACTCACCTTTGTTTGACCCGTCCGTCTGTTTAGGATTCATCATCACTGTGAAGCACTTTGTGACGTCTGCTCTTGATGGTGAGATATGAATATAAACTTGACTTTAAATCTTCCTGCCTTGTTTGGCCTTATTTATTTAGCAGACGTTGTTT
Organism: Tautogolabrus adspersus; assembly: GCA_020745685.1. Classification (NCBI taxonomy): domain Eukaryota; kingdom Metazoa; phylum Chordata; class Actinopteri; order Labriformes; family Labridae; genus Tautogolabrus; species Tautogolabrus adspersus. Next base: position 14,056,258 of record CM036557.1, on the reverse strand, counting down.
TGTTGTTTTCTTAGTCTCCTCACAAACTCTGTTTAAAAGGTGCTCAAGAAGGAGTTTATCTGTTCTGTATTTATCTGTACTTTAACGTGACTGAAGTTTCTTTGTGGCTACTTATTCCTGAACATGTGAAGTATTCTCTCGTCACTCTCGGCTGTAGTCCAGGTTTCAGGACTCTGAGGGTCCCAGAAGAAACAAAATGTGTCCCCCTTTGTTTATCCAGGCTTCTCAAAATCCTGCGATGTGGAGCAAAGACTGAACTCATCAGCAAATGATAAAAACTCGAGACAGAGTTGTGGACTAACCTTTCCGTTGATGTGGACGATTCGTTTCCCCGTGGTGGTCCCATGAGCGAACTCGATCATGTACACGCCGTCGCTGAGCGCCACCTCCCACACTGCCACCAGATCCTCGCTGAGCATCTCGCAAAGATCCGAGGAAGGTGAAAAATCACAGAGTCATCTCTTCAGAGCTGCACGCAAGCTGAAGAGGTCATGTTATGAAGCTGTTTGTCGCTGTGTTCCCGCTGTGCTGTGCCGGTCTGTGCCGTGCCGGGGTGTCGGCTCAGCAGCAGGTGCATTACTGTAAGAGGCTTACAGGCGTGGGCTCACTCTATGTTGTTAGCCAATTAGGACAAGCTCTGATGATATCTGGGTTTGTACGAGACAGATGTACACGTCCGCTGGAGGACTGTGTGGAACAGGAAGTCGTGTAACAGGTGGATGTTCTGCAGCTGATACCTGCAGAGAGGAGAGAGAATAGGTTCAATGACCTTGAGCTGCACGGAGAGACAAAGAGTACTTTCCTTTCTAATGTCTAAAAGAGGACTTAATAAGCTTCACAAAGAGAAGACAGCCCATCATTGTCCTTCACTTTCTCCAGAGTCAGTCAGTGAGAGTGTCTTTAGGAGAGGTTACACCAACAGGTGAGAGTGAGAGAGCAGTTAAACAACCATCCCTCCAAACTTAATTTCTTTCAGTCTGTTTTGATCTCTGCACCTCCAGAGCATCGTGAGTCATTCATCAGTCTTCAGAGCGGAGAGTGAGCGGGGGCTGTATGAGGGGGGCATGTCAGGATAAATACACGAGTGCATTCACTCTGATAACGAGGCAGCTCTCCTGCACAAAAGAAAAAAGATAGACGGAGAAAATGAGAACATGAAAAGGAAGGCAAGCAGAAAAGAAGACGAGACGAAGGGAGGGAAACGTATAAGAAAGGAAGGTGAGAAAAAATGAACGAGAAAGGCGTGAAGAGGTCAAAGATGAGGGTCAGGAGGTCAGAGGTCACTAGACTGAGGTACTGAAATGGATTTAAGATGTAAAAGTGAAGCAACAAAAACTAAAAGAAGGACGCGAGTGAAAGGAGGAAGAGTGAGAACACTTTAGAAAAGTGAAAGGAGAAACTCAACAATCAGTGTACTTAAAGCTCGAGGAAAACACTGACAGACAGAATCTATTGTCGAACACAGACAGCAGGAGAGAACGGAGAAATGCAGAGGAAGAAGAAGCTGCTGCTGGTCCGACGAGTTCCACCTGACTCAGACTTTAAGAGTCTGAATCATTGAGAGATCGTCTGATAGAGATATACACAAACACAGGAATTACAGGATTCATCTCACCACACGACCTGAGATCAGCTGCTGCTCATAAACATCCCTCAGACACGACCTGAGATCAGCTGCTGCTCACAAACATCCCTCAGACACGACCTGAGATCAGCTGCTGCTCACAAACATCCCTCAGACACGACCTGAGATCAGCTGCTGCTCACAAACATCCCTCAGACACGACCTGAGATCGTCCCCCTGAGGTCAGGAGGTCAAAGGTTGAAACTACAGCTGAAATATGTGTCACCAGTCAAACATTAAAATGATTTATACAGCAGAGAGACACATGAACGGGTCTAAAGTATCACAGAGAGTTTGTTCAAACATCAATGAAGAAAGAATGAAACTAAACATGCTCAGATATTCACCCTGTGGAGTCTTACACTTCGACTTAGGACGTCAAAAAAAGTGAGTCAGTCTGCGTTCTTTGAATAAAGAAAATGAAAAATGTAAAAAGATCAAAAGAAATCTTCAACTTAAGAAAAGAAGTGACTACAAAGGTTTCTTTTTCTGTTTTAAATAAGAGATGTAACTTCATTATTGCCATCTAGTGGCCAAACTACAAACTACAACCACCTTCACATCTGATTATAGAACAGTGAAATCAAGGCTTGATGGTGGTGCAGTGGTTAACGCTGTTTCCACACAGCGAGGTTCCTGGTTAGAATCCCCGTCTGACAGGAGCCTCTCTGTGTGGAGTTTGCATGTTCTCTCCGTGCATGCGTGGGTTCTCTCCAGGTACTCCGGCTTCCTCCCACAGTCCAAAGACATGCTTGATACTCTTAATTGTCGTAGGTGTGAATGCGAGTGTGGCTGGTTGTCTGTCTCTATATGTCAGCCGTGTGATTACCTGGTGACCAGTTCAGGGTGTAACCCCGCCTCTCGCCCAATGACAGCTGGGAGTGGCTCCGGCCCCACTGCGACCCGAAGGGGAAAAGGTATATAGATGATGGATGGATGGAAGGTGAAATCTAAGTAAGAGAAACAGTTATGAAGGGATGTGTTTGAGCCACAGTTGTCTGCGGCTTCATGACATGAAACCTTTTACTTTGTTGATGCACAGAATGAGTTTGTTATTGTTCAGGTCTGTCAGCACAGACATGTTTTTAAACTCATTTTAAAAGAGAAGCCCAGCTTTAACTCGACAGTTCTCGCCATATAATCTACTAAGAATCATTTGATTTCTGTGCAGGTTGAAATGTGCACCTGCTTGATTAATGTTCTCATTTTGCTCATTGAGCTGTAAATTACTTTGTACTTCACAAACTCACTAATTAATAAATAAACTGGAAACGCTCTGACTTAACGTCAACATCCATCCAGCCGTCACGGCGTTTCCCCTTCAGGGTCACATGGGGCTGGAGCCAATCCCAGCTGTCATTGGGCGAGAGACGGGGTCGGAGACAGACAACCAGCAACACTCACACCTACGGGCAATTTCACAATCACCAGTTAAGCTAACGAGCATGTCTTTGGACTGTGAGAGGAAGCCGGAGTACCCGGAGAGAACCCACGCATGCACGGGGAGAACATGCAAACTCCACACAGAGAGGCTCCTGTCAGACGGGGATTCAAACCAGGAACCTCCTCGCTGTGAGGGGACAGCGCTAACCACTGCAGCACCGTGCAGCCTTGATGTCAACACGATTCATTTAATGATAGTGAAGAAATGAAAACAAAGGGCAGCCATCAAACAAAGCCTCATGGATGAAGGGTTCTTTCCTTTTATTTTGGTATAAATTCATGTGTTGTGTCAAAGAGTCCGTTCACACCACACGTCATAAACAAACACGACATGAAGACCACGTAACGTAAATAGAGTCCCTTTTATTCACCTTGATTATAAACGTGTGTTTGTCAGGGCAGTGAGGGTAGAGCTTTCTTACTAAAGGAGTGTGTGGAAGGGAAATATGATGAATCAGGAATGTGTGAAGATACATAACGACTCGACTCTTCAGCTCTGGTTTCCAGAGGAGAGACTACAGACGTGACGAAGGAGACAGAGGCACAAAATGTTTACGCTGGAACATCTGGAGTGAGAATGGCATTTCTGACATTACAGGCAAAATCCAAGATTGTCAAATAAACCATGTAGAAAGAGAAAAGAGGAAGTTACAGGATGCAGCCAGAAGTACACGGAAACCACGGTCCACTTTCTAAATGCTTTTCCCACTTCCTGTTTGACCATCTGACCTGAGCCTCAACCTCTAGGATGAAGTGTGAGGTCGTCGGTGTTGGACGCTCTGATGCTCTGAACAGAAGTAAATCCCTGCAGCTGGGTCAACATCTGCAGGAAAGAGTGGACATGATAGTGAGAGGTGTGTGCATACTGTTGGCCACGTTGAGTCGCCCCGATCCGGACAAAGAGAGAGAAGACTCAGGACACGCACCGGGGTTTCCTGACATTTTAAAATCAAACGATAATAGAAGTGAGATTTTTCTCAAACACAGGGAGGAACCAGATTCTCGTCATGCAGATTTTGTTCAATAGTTTGGTTGTAAAAACAAAATGGCCGGGTGTTTCTCTCCTCGGCTGATGGAGTGAGTGTTGATGCAGAGAAACGGTGCAGCAGTCAGGCAGGCGGGCGGGCGGGTGTGGTGGGGGGGCAGGTGTGAGGCTGCTGCCTGTTTGGATCAGTCCGTCTGACTGCCTTTTACATTTTATTTTTGGTTTTGGCACTTTGTCACCTCAGCTGTGACCTCGAGGGGTTAAAGTATGCAGCAACGCTTTTTCTTCTTCTTGCCGCTCGGTCCGTTCTTGTCTTTGCTCTCCGCCATTTTCTTCTTGCGGACCTCGCGCATGAGATCAAAAAACACCTGAGAGACACAAGAGAGATAAATAGTTAGCTTGTCTTCTTTTCCTCAAGCCGACGTGTCTGAAGAGGAAAAAGGGAAACTATCTGTGATTCTTTGATCATTTATGTGGCTCATGCAGCATGCAGGTGTTTTTATTTATACTCAAGTTAAAGGCAGAGTCAGCAGCTTTCTCCTTCAAAATAAAACACAGACTTATCCTAAAGTAAAGCTGCTCCATCGTCCCTTCTGGGCCTCAATACATGTGTGCTGGTGACTGAGACCCTGTCCTCTGACTGGATTTTACTGTTCTGGTTTGTTTTGGTTGACTCTGGACGTTTCTGGGCGGAGCTGGTGTGTTTCCTCCAGCCAATGACAGGGCAGCAGGTAAGTTGGAGGACTCCATACAGTTCAGCGACTGGATGAGATTCAAACCGGTGAATATGACAGACGTGGACGTAGCAGCAAAGAAGAGAATATGTAATCACAGTGAGGTGAAACACCAAGCGGATAAAGCTCGTTCTAAAACGAGGGTGAACCTTGTGTTGGCTTTTACCCGTGGGCGTGGAGTTGGTCTGCTTCCTGTTGGACAGGCAGGTGACAAACACTGGCGGTTAGCTTGTGCTAGCGTGCGTTAGCTTGCAGTGTAGGTACAAGCAGTAAATGTACACACTACGTCCTGCAGTGGGCGTGAGCTTCTGGGGGCGATGAGCCCAGGAGGAGGGGCCCAGTCTGAATGTTGTGTTTACAAACATTTCTACTGACTCCACCTTTAAAAGGAACTGTAACATCACACTTCTGTTCAACCTGCCAGTAAGAAATGTAAATGTATTTAAGGCAGCTGTGTGGGAAACAGCAGCTGATGCTACAGATCAGAGAGAACAAAGGGTTAATGAACTATTCTTGTGGCTAATTCAGTTTTCAGCCGTCTTCCCGTCACACTGAGCTCTGGTTATTTGTTACCTTGTCCACGTTGGCTCTCGTCTTGGCCGAGGTCTCCACGTACTGAACCCCCCACTCGCCCGCCTTCGCCGTGGCCTCGTCTGCAGAAACCTGCCGCCGCTCCTCCAGGTCGGACTTGTTCCCCACTAGGAGGAGAGGGATGGCCTCCTCCTCCTTCACCCGCAGGATCTGCTCCCTGACATACAGAAAAAAAACACTTACTGTGACTGCTCTGTAACCTTCATGACAAAGATATACAGCTCCATTTGGTTAGAAATAGAGTTTAATATTTCTTATGTGGGTCAAACGGACATTTTACCGTAAATGCGCAGGAAACAAACCGCAGGAACTTGTTAAAGAGTTGCATTGAAAGGTTAAGCATATTTGAAATCCCAGATTGTCCCTCCCTGTAGTTTCAAATAAAACAGCCTGCAGGTCCTCAGCTGGATGTTGTCAGCGTGCAGCATTTCTACACCTTCATGGACTTTAAACACCTTTTTACAAGGACAGATTCTCATTTTATTACAAACCGGATCAGAGGTGGACGTTTATGAGCTCTATTAAAGAATGCTTTCTGCCGTCATGAGCTGCTTTTGTTGCCTTTTGCTCATTTAATTTCACACGAGTTGAAATGTAAAAATTCTGCAGGCATTAAGCTCTTTAGGCTGTCCGCTCACCTGAACTCGGAGGTGGCGGTGAAGGACTCGTGCTCTGTGATGGAGAAGACGAGCAGGAAGCCCTCTCCGCTCCTGAAGTAGTTGTCTCTGATTGCGGCGTAGTCCTCCTGACCCGCTGTGTCCAGGATGTCGATCTGAACGTCCTCGCCGTCCAGCACCACCTTCTTCCTGTAGCTGTCGGCCTTGGTGGGCTCATAGTCCTCCACAAACTGCGATGGAGAAATTGTTAAGCAACAGGACACAGAAAGGGCTTACGGGAAATGTAGTGATGCTGACTCACCTCGTCGTACATGAACTGCAGGGTGAGGGCGGACTTCCCCACTCCTCCGCTGCCCACCATGATCACCTTATGGAGAGCCAGAGACGTCTGGTTCTTGTTCTTGCCCGAAGCCATGATTCTGGTCTGCCTCAGTCCAGCCGCTCACAGCTCCAGCCGAGACGAGAAACAACCTGAAGAGACGAGCAGGAGCTGGCAGAGGATGAAAGAAACGGGACTTTAATACAAACATGCAAAGTTATACAGCAGCTGGTATAAAACACAAACTTAATAACACACATAACTCAAAATGTCGACTTGTTCGGTACTTTTTTGCCTTTATTGGAGAGGACAGTGAGAAAGAGCAGAAAATGACATGCGACTTGCCAGAGGTCAGATTCTAACCCGAGATGGTCGCTATGACGACCGTGGCCTCAATTGATAGAAGTTTTTGTCACTGAATGACACACAGAATAAAAGGAAACGTCACAGCGGCTATAAAAGAGTTCAAAATCCTCTTGTCGCATTGAAGAAATGCATCTTTGTTGTGTTAAACTTAATTGGCAGGACTTTAAATCGATACCGATGTTTGTTTCATGACTTCTTTTGGTGTCAGACTCCCACAATGCCGACACTTTCTCTCATGTTTGACAATAAAAACGAGTCAGAGGTTGTCCAACAGGTGACTTCATTATCTGCCCAATTAAAAACCTCTTCTCTTTGAATTTCCCTCGGGATCAATAAAGTATCTATCTATCTATCTATCTATCTATCTATCTATCTATCTATCTATCTATCTATCTTCTGAATCACTTGTTAGGTGTACTAGACGCCAGCATGAAATTGATTTGGCACAACAAATAAACATCTGCTGATGTGCCAATGTCTGTCAGCAGGTCCGATACTGATGTTGAACCGATGCATCGGTGCATCCCTGCAAAAATAACACATACTGTCTTTCCATCCACATGCTGAAAGAGTCAGGAAATACCTCACAGACAGGTATTAGACATATGACATTTAAAAAGATCAGCAGATGTTTATCCTTCAGGAAGATGTATGCTCAGGTGTGTGATTTAGCTGTCCACAGGTCTCAGGTGTTTGTGTGTGATCCAGCAGCAGTGTTTAAGTGTTCAGATGGAGGGCCTGCTTATAGAGAGAGAAACTGTAAATACACTGCTGTGAAGTATACGTGGAAAATCCCCTCTTGTCAGTGACCTTTATGGGTTGAATGTTATGCGGGCTGAAGCCTGCTGGGTCACGAACATGAGGGCAGAACAACAGCAGAAGAGTTACAGTAAGTCGGCTCAGAGTCAGGACGGATGGAAATAAGAAGGGATTTTAGGTAAACTCAGCTCTAAAATAACTAATAAATGATCAACCTGCTTGTTTGTGCTGAAAGAGGAACTACAATTCATCCTGTCAACACGCAGCTTCAGCTTCCTCTCTCTAATAACCAGCTGACAGCTGAAAACGACTTATGACCAGACACTGAACAGCCACTTCAGCTCTTCCCGGTTCCCGCCTTCTGCCTCTAACCCGTCTCTGATTGGTTAAAAGCGTGAAGAGCACTCCCCTATGTCGCCTGTCATTGGCTGTTAGGCGTGTCAGTTAGCACAGTGATAGCTAGCTACCGAGACAGTGAAAGATAACGCTTTATTTCTTCTTCAGTGAATAGTGCTTAGAAAAACTTTAAAGGAAAGACTTTTTATGTGTTAAACTACACAGAAAATGTACCACCACTCACCTGCTAACGTGTTTTCCTGTAGTTCGCTGAGAAATCCGCCATACACGGACACACACTGAACTTTTACAAGTTGACCAGGAGATTCTCTGCCCCACCTTGTACCCGGACTCTACAAAGATTGTCGATAATGAGAAGAGGAGCGACTCTGTGTCTAAAAAATGGCGATGAACAGCTAGCTGGCGGTGCTAGTGTAGCCGTTACCAAGGCGACAGATTTCGCAGTTGCTTAAAATGAAGACACAAATATCACCCGTTAAAAACAAATACGACCTCACTCTCACGAGACTAAATAAATGTATCCATAGGCTTTAATCAAATGTGATCTTGTTTGGCGAAATGTGGCCCATCACCATTTTTTAAATTCAGTGAAACTCAGAGACGGACGCAACCGGGAAAAACATACCGAGTGATACCTCTTGTTTTTTCCCCTATCTAAGGACGAGGCAGATAGCATTAACAGGATGTGACGTCACGGAATTCCTCGTTATCTATTTTTTTTAATAAATAAATAATTTAATAATAATTTAAACGGCAGCATATTTTCTAGAGAGTAATATATGAATATTATGAACATACCTTACATATCAGGCGTGTACAAATGTTGTTTTTTAAAATATAAAATTATATACAGAAAATAAATAATTAAGCTACACTTCTAATGATAAACAATTTAAATGGTATTTCTTGAACTTTTAAATCTTTATTAAATAGAAAACAGTGCTCGACTGTCCAACAGGGAAGGTTCTGCATGTAGTTCCAGTATTTGGAAAAAAGATGGCGCTGTTTCATTACATTGCACATTGCAGAGTGGATCACTGCTGGTTCTCTGTTTCTGAAACACAGAGCAGAAATCATGTGAAACTACAAACATTTCAACGCCTGAGTATCTAATCATAGGTCATATTAGAGAATCTTTAATTAAATTAATAGTTTTGTCTTTGAGCATTGCTCCCCTCAAATTTAGACCGATATTTATCGCCATCTTTGGAAACTTTAAGGATTCAGATTGATCAGATTTAGACAGAACAACAAGTGGGAATAAGTTGAATAACTGATTTCAATCAAAACCAAACAGGGTCGTTTGAGGAGAGAAACACACCTGACATGTTTCTACTCTTCAGGTTGTTTTCCTTTATGATAATCAGCAGCTGAGAGGTCAGAGGTCACCTCAGCCGCTCCTACAGCTCGTGCTGTGTGGAGCTGATTTGGTTTGGAGTTTTTACTAACAAATGTAGTCGTCCGGACGTCCTGCCATGTGGGCTCAAAGTGGACACACACACATTGGATGAGCTGTTGAGGATCAGAGTGAATTTGACTACAGAGGCTCGGGCTGTTTGCATACGTGGGCGTCTTTTTGAGGTTTATTTGTAGCTGAAATCTTACAGTGAATGAAATCAATCATTAAAAACACTGCGAACAAACCTCTGGTTCTCACTTTGTGTTATCTCCTCAGACTTTATTGAGGTGTTTTATCCTTTTGAAAAGATGTAAACATTCTTCTGAGCAGAGACTCAATCGTACTATAGCTGAACAGATTCACATGTTACATCACATCCAGTGGCGATTCTAGGGTTTGTTGGGGCCCTAGGCAAAAGTTATTTCAGGGGCCCGCCGACCAGCGCTCAGCAGGGCAACGAGAGTGAAAGCGGTCAGATGGGGCCCCCTTATGGAGGTTTCCTACTGTCATTGCAAAATTTGCACATTTTGGGTTGCTGTTTTGGTCCAAAGTTTGTCAGCCCTCTGGGGCCCCCCTACTGGTCTGGGGCCCCAAGCCGTTGCCTGTCTCTGATGTCGGCTGAATATGATCCAGTTTGTGTGTTTGACTCGGTCTTGATTTATTCGCTGAATTTCACGGGAGGTTTGAGAACGAGTCTCTTCTTAAAGTTCTTCTGTGTTATGTTGGCCTACACTCTGAACGTGCACCTTTTTTAATTGAAGAATAAAATGATGAAAAACATTTAAACATAAATATGTGTAAGCTCTCAGGATGATTAACTTTGCCACATCATCTGTTTTTGTTTCAGGATCTTTATTTTTGTGACGATGTGTCATGATGTGAATTCAGAAGGAATTTTTGGGTGTTTTAAAATCTGTGTGGGTCGATGACACATTCAACAACTACTACTCCAATATGCATCCTGAAAACCTCTGATTAATGGTTGAATAAAGACTTACTAGACCCTGCAGACACGTGGTTCTCCAGTGTCCACCAAACCTCATTCATTTTTATGCATATTTAATGTTTGATGATTCTACTCACGCCAGGTATTTTCGTTTTTTTAACTTAATTTCTGTTTCATTAAAGTTTGAATATAAACCTTTATCATGAACTACATCCATTTATCACCATGTGTTTAGATTTCATGTAGAACAAAGATCATCTAGTGAAAAATGAAACATGAACACTTTGAAAGGTTCCCATAAAGTGCACAAGTAGATAACTACAGCTTCACTACAGCTTCATTATGCAGCGCGACGTGAATCCCTTGAGGAATAATTCAGAGATTTCTCCTCAGGGAGTAACATCGACACCGCCCCCCCTCCCTGCCTCTCTCTCCTCATTGGCCCCGCCCCCCTGGTTCCCCCCCCCCCTTGTATATAAAAAGTTTTCGGTGTGTTGCGGCTCCCGAGTCTCAGACGCCAGAATGGAAACGCTCCTCGGTGCGCTCACTGGCACTCCTCCCTCTCCTCCTCTTGCTCGGCAGCTTCTTCTGAATTGCGCATCGGCACTCCGGCAGCAGCACACCGGGAGTCAGGAGCAACAACGAGAGAAACACATTTAGAGAAGTGAAGAAAAGTGAGGGAGACGATGAGCTCTGTGTGTGCGCGGACCAAACAGATGATGGATTGAACTTTAAACATGTGCAGGTGGATCTGGGTCCAACTCTTCTTCGTTTGTGGAATATGTTAAACGGAGATTTCCAGCTGGGCTGATGCTGATTAATGAAACCATGACACGTTTTCTTCTTCTTCTGCTCACAAAGGTGATGCTTTTTGTGTGAGGCTGATCCAAACTCGTACGCAAAGAGTCACTGAAACCGGGAATAAACGAGGACTCTGCTTCCCGTTTTTGACAGGCTGCTGAGAAAGACCAAAGACATCCAAATAACGATGTAATAAGAAGATTTCCTGCACGCATCGCAGAGTGAATGGAAACAAACTGCACCGAGTGGCATCCAAGTGCGTCAGAACTGAGCGGAGCGCCGTTACGCATGGAGACAGCTCGGCACTGAGAGGATTTTTCTGCCTGTTCTTACTTCTTTTTTATGACTTTAACTCTGACAAAAGAGGGAAAAAGTTATTCTACTCCTCCTCAAACAGAAAATGAGTAGCTGTCTTCTCAGACTAGCACTCTTCGTGGCTTGCGTCCTCTCCATCCGCTGCACCGCTGCGCCCGGGACCGAGGCGGAGGCGCACACGGCGTCCCAGGATACCTGCGCGTCCTGCGGCGTGGCTCAGCCGGAGGACCCCGAGTCGGGCCGGCTGAACGTGGACTTCCTGGAGGCGGTGAAGAGGCACATCCTGAGCAGGCTGCAGATGCGGGAGAGGCCCAACATCACGCACCCGGTGTCGAAGGCGGCCATGGTGACGGCGCTGAGGAAGCTGCACGCCGGGAAGTTGCGCGAGGACGGGAGGGTGGAGATCCCCAACCTGGACGGACACCCGATGAGCAACGACGTGCTGGAGGAGAGCTCCGAGATCATCAGCTTTGCGGAGAAAGGTGCGTGATGGAGACAGGATGCAGATTTTCACACTTTTGACAACAAATGAAAAACTTATTTAAAACACATTTTACATTTGAACTTTAAACTAAAAAGCAACATTAGCCACTTTTAAACTTATTACAGCCTAATTAAGAACACAGATCTTTAATGAGAGGTTCACATTTAATTGCCCTTAAAGGTTGACTTTGTTCAAGGAGAGATGTTTAGTCCGTGCAACAAACAGAAGCATCTTGCAGGAAGAGAGGAGCTGACTGGATCTGATAAAAGAAAACTTGTTTTAGATCAAAACACAGGTGCTGCTTTTGAACGTCACATTTGAACCTGAAACAGGAAAACATCCTCCTGTCATCCATGAATGTGTCAGTGAAAAACTTTAATTAAACTAAACTGTGGTGTGACTGAAGAGGAGGGACAGGAAGTGAGCTTCTTGTTGTGTCATAAGAGGTCTGACTTCTTGTTTGTATGAAATTCAATACCTGAAATGATATTTGATGCATGAAGGTGAAGCATCACTGCACAGTGAACAGCAGCCAGCTTTTCTGTGTGTGTGTGTGTGTGTGTGTGTGTGTGTGTGTGTGTGTGTGTGTGTGTGTGTGGTTGTCTCTATCCACTGACTGAATGAGAAACAACCCAGAGAGCCCGCTGATGTTGAACAGATGTTGATACAGAGGTCTGAAATCCCGCCAAAGACGTTGCTGCTCTTGCACGGTTTAGTAAAAGTCACAGAGATCAGATCAACATAAACTTTGTCTTCCTTCAAACATTTATTAAAATAATCCTGCTGCTTCCGTCATCATATGGATGTTGTTCCGGGTGTGACAGCCTCTTTAGGTCAAGACTCTTTCCAGTAGGAAGTCCTGATTGAGGCCAGTTTAACCTCTTGTCTGGTTTATCCTCTGAGGCTTCTGCTCAGAGTGTTTAGACTGCGACTTCTCACACTTAATGGATGAATTAAAGTTTGTTATTTTGCAGGTAGTTGTACATTTGGTCTGTCTTTGAAAAAATTCCAGAAGAGGTCGTCATCATCCGGAAAGTCAGGTTGAAAGTTGCAGAAGATTCCGTCGAGGTTTGGCGCACAGAGAGCTGATTAGTTCTGGGCTAAGTTTGATTTTTAAGCATTGCCTGTGTGTTGCATTCATGTCCTGGAGAGAAAGTTGGACATCTGGGACTCCTGGCTTCTGTCTCAGTGTTTTGTTCACTTTCCTGGACGCACACACAGACAAATTTGTGCAGCTTTGCTCGGTGTCGGCGGAGGTTTGCTCCCTGCTGAGAGCCTTTAGTTTCAGATGTTTCTCTCTGTGGCCGCTGTGTTGTAGACCTTCCACCTCGGCGCAGTCAGCGTGCCAGTTGGCTGCATTACCGGCAGCGAGCGGCTGTCAGCAGGGACGTGGCACGGTGACAACACTCAGAGGAACGGTTCAGTCTGAAAGAAACTGAAAATTATCAACGACACCACCTGCTTCGTCCACGTGTGTCCGTCCACTGCGTGGAAACATCTGCTTTCCACATCAACAAATGCTGCTCAGAGTCAGAGCTGTTGGGAACCTGTGTGTGTGTGTGTGTGTGTGTGTGTATGTGTGTGTGTGTGTGTGTGTGTGTGTGTGTGTGTGTGTGTGTGTGTCTGTGTGTGTGTGTTGAGTCAGTCCCTTCAGTATAAGGTCAGAGCTTTTGTGTCGGCCGTCGTGCGGCCTGAATGCAGATTGACGGACTGAAACCCTGCAGCCTGGCACCCCATTACAATTCACAGAGTGTGTATATGATTGTGTGTTTTGTTTCCCTCTTTGTGCGTGTGTGTTTGTCTCTGTGTGTGTGTCTCTGTATGCGTGTGTGTGTGCATGTCTGTGTGTGTGTGTGTGTCTCTGTATGCGTGTGTGTGTGTGTCTCTCTGTCTGTGTGTGTGTGTGTGTGTGTGTGTGTGTGTGTGTGTGTGTGTGTCTCTCTGTGTGTTTGTGTGTGTGTATGTGTGTGTGTGTGTGTGTGTGTCTTTGTGTGTGTGTCTCTGTATGTGTGTGTGTGTGTGTGTGTGTGTGTGTGTGTGTGTGTGTCTCTGTGTGTGTGTGTGTGTGTGTGTGTGTGTGTGTGTGTGTCTCTCTGTGTGTACCTTGATGTAAATATAAATAAATATCTACAGGTAAATAATCGATGACTTAATCATGACTCAGCTGTTTTTATAGCAGTCTTTTGGTTGCACATAATCTCCAGCAGTTTGGAGTTTATTGGTTGATGCAGGAGAAATGTAGATCTCTAAATGTTTCCTTTATTGTCAGATAGAGAAGCTGAAGATCTCCCTCTGAGCTCTTCCTCTGTTTCTGTTCGTCCAACAAGGATTAGCAGACGGTTCTTTCCAGAAAACTTTAGTATTGACGTGTAAACCATCTCAAAGTCTTTCTTTCCTTTTTCAAATATTTCTGTCTGAAACTATGATGAAGAGACAAAAGACGGAACATTAAGGAACTTAAAACGTCCTCGTGTGTGTTTTGGTAAACTTAGTGTCAAAGTCAGAAGAGAGTCAACATTCCCAGCGTGTGTTTAGGCAGAAAGTGGAGCGCTTGTAAAGTTTGTAAAGAGAAGTTAGTAGCTGTTAAAGGAGGTGGGTGTCTGCTTCAAGTTTTTACTACAACTTTAGAAACTAGTTGAGGAGAGATTTGCATGTTTTTGCAATCGCTCCTAAAAAAGAAATCAAAACCTAAACATGAAGCGTAAGAGTTCAAACAGCTGCCGTCTTTCTTTTCGGAGCTTTTTCACTTAAACTTCATTTAACACTTGTCGTGTTTTGTCAGTTACAGCTTTGCATTGTTTCCAGTTTTCTGTTGAGCACATCCCTCAATGTCGTCATCGTGTCCTGAAGTTTATGTGAGGAAGCAACATCTCCTCATTACTGTTTCCCACAATGCAGCTGGTCGTCTGTGACAAATGAATTCTCTCTCAGACAATAATTAACCGTCCTTAACCATCGAGCTCATTGTGCGGTGGACACTCCCTCCTTCAGGGACTTCCACAGACTCGTTTTGCAGAGCGCTTCTTCACTCTTTGATCCGTACAGTTTAGAAGAAGAGAGCGAGTTTGAGTGAATATGTGAAGACAGACGAACGCGTACCACCTCTGAGATCTGCACCTGCAGCCCAGCTTGAGCTTTGTTTCCATTTGAAGGCACTTAACGTTATCATTCTTCTCTCTGTCTTTGCTGGGTGACAGATTATAAACGGCTGCAGAGCCTCGCTAACATCCGAGCATCTGAGTAATGACTCAGAGATTATATCGTCTCCTGACGGATGAGGTAACACGTGTGGAGGCTCGCTTTGATGATAGACAACCTCGTCTGCTGCCTCCAGAACTCTACATAAACTTTTCTTCATCTCAGTTTTTTTAATAGTACTAAAAACACCTGCAGGTAACTCATTAAAGGTGTAAAGAAGAAGCCTGATTGGTCCTTTTCCTCAGCTATACAGGATGCATTCTGTCTGTTTGGCCTCAAAATCTCAAGTTCATGTGCTGGACACGGTGTCCTCCTGCGCTCTGATTTCCCACAAACTGTCAATCTCAATTTCTCTGCATGGGATTCTCTCAGGGTTCAGGAGGGTCGCACCTGATGAAGGCCTCTAATCTTCTTCACCTGACAGCTGTCAATCAGCTTCTCCATGAGCTCTCGTCACGTCTCTGGAGCGCTGGTTTCTTTGTGGGGACAAACATAGACAGTAATGTGAGTCAGCGGGAGACTTCATATATAAATCAAAGAAAGATAGAGGTACAAGGTTTGACTCAAAGCTCCGTGAGCATCTCAAGATAAAGCACCTAAAATGTGAAACATTACTATTGCTAAGTCTTGTTTCATCAGGTCATCAGTTATCCTGAAAAGCTCTTCATATGTATCTGCTGCAGATCAAAACTTTCTTTCATGGCAGCATTGGCAGCTGATGAAACCAGGAAGCCTCATAAATAAGAAGATAACTGCAAAAACACACCAAGGACATTCAACACTTCACTCTTCACCTTTTGTTTTAGATCAAAAACTTGTGGTGCTCCTTCATCAAAGGAAAGTCATTCTAAAGACTCAGATTTTTGTTCCTGAGGGGTTTGAATCCCTCCTTTGCCCTCCTAAGTGTTTTCATCATTTCATTTAGATGTTGTTGTTTTTTTTGTTGTCGGCCGTCCTCCAGTTTGTTGCTGCAGCTCCTGGCCCAGCGACAAGCTCTCCTCTCAGGCCTCTTTATGAGGACAGTTAGGCTCCACAAGATCTCATTTTCAGGCAGCATTCAACGCAGAGACTTTGAAGCTTTGTGTGCCGCACTCTTAAGACACCCCCCCCCCCCCCCCCGTTCTCATATTTGGGCTGAGTCGGTGGCCAAGTGGCCCTGCGCCCAACGCCTTCCTGTCACAGTCCACAGAATCTGTGCTGCCATCCCGAACCAAGAGGAGGCGGAGTTACTCTGAGCTGTTCCCAAGTTCACCAAACACATCACACCCCTGCGTCTCTGATGTGTAGTCCTCTTTGGAGCTGGTCTTTTAGAGTTCTGGGCTGGCTGTTCACTGTGATTTCAGTTTCCTCAGTTCTTACAGGTGTTCAGTTTTTCATGGTTGTTCAGACTCTTCTAAAATGAGGTCTCTCAAAGGTCAAGAAGTAAAAGACACATCTGACCTTGTCTCTCAGGCTCAGTAGAGCTTTCTTATCAATAATCCATCTCTCATGTGTTTTTGTTTCTCAGATGATTTGGTGACGTCCAAGTCCAGCCTGTTCTTCCAGATCTCCAACGAGGGGAACCAGAACCTGTATGCGACGCAGGCCACCCTCTGGCTCTACTTCAAGCTGCTGCCGTCTCCCCTGGAGGTGCGCCCCAGGAGAAAGGTGACGGTGAAGGTGTACTACCAGGAGCCCGGCCTCAGCAGTAAGTGGAACCTGGTGGAGAAACGTGTGGAGCTGAAGCGCAGCGGATGGCACACCTTCATGCTGACCGATGCTGTGCGGTTGGTGTTCGAGAAGGGCGACCGGCGACAGAACCTGGACGTGCGATGTGAGGGCTGTGAGACAGACGGTGTCGTCCCTGTCCTGCTAAACCACAATGACGAGTCCCACCGGCCCTTCCTGGTGATTCAGGCCCGGCAGGCTGACAACAAACACCGGATCCGTAAGAGGGGGTTGGAGTGTGACGGCAGCAGCAGCCTGTGCTGCCGACAGCAGTTCTACATAGACTTCCGGCTCATTGGCTGGAACGACTGGATCATCGCTCCGTCGGGTTACTTTGGGAACTACTGCGAGGGGAACTGTCCCGCCTACATGGCAGGCGTCCCTGGATCTGCCTCGTCGTTCCACACAGCGGTGGTGAACCAGTACCGCATACGTGGGATGAGCCCAGGCTCCATGAACTCCTGCTGCATCCCCACCAAGCTCAGCACCATGTCCATGCTCTACTTTGATGACGAGTACAACATCGTGAAGCGGGACGTTCCAAACATGATCGTGGAGGAGTGTGGCTGTGCTTGAGTTTGTTTTGATTGTTTTTATTTAAGGTGGAACTGAAGAACTTCACGATTTGACAACAAAAAAAACGAATATAGAAACAGAATATTTATGGACGATGGAGAAAACATGGGTGCACACAACCTCATCCACACATATCTACACACCGTCATGTATGCCTGCACAAAACTTGTATATATATTTATGTTTGTTGATATATTTTGTTATATTCTCCAGAGGACAACAGTTTCAGTCTCCATCAGAGAGACATGAAGAGTTCTCTTCCAAACATATCTCTGAGATAGTAAAGGTTTGGTTTGAGAGTGTTCCAGACTTGTGTAAGCTACGAGCATCGACACACTGTTAGAGTACAATCCACTTGTTAAGAAGTGAGTCTCGTTCGGAATCCAACTCTTCATGTGTAGAAAACAAACCAACGTGCAGAACATGAGCCTTACATGAGTCACAGAGACGGTGGGGTGATTCAATGATGCCTCTCTTTAGAGCAGTGTGTGCACGTGGGACGAGCACTATAAATGTTAATACACCAATCAGACTTCACCAACGTTCAGCACTTCAGGCCAGGAGTCACATTGATGCTCCAGCTCCACGGGAAAACCAGCTTCAAGTAGAGAAACACATCTGGATACAGTTTAGAAATGGACGAAAACACGAAAACATAATCTGTAGAGACTTGTCATCAAGGTTTTCAAACTGTCACCAAACAGACTCGCTGCATGTATGACGCATCACTCCTGAGTTTGAGTTTCCTGTTGTGGATGGACAACCTTTAGCTTGGGTTCTTCCTCTCGATAATCTTATTGTTGTCGGGAGTTGATCAATCAAAAGTCCAAAAGTATCTGCTCCAGGTGAGTGCTTGACTGTATCTTCAAACCCAAGGGTACTGTTGGGAGTAATGGATGTTTCATCAAAAACCGGTCCTCAAATTACAAATCAATCGGACGTTTGTCTCCTCTTGAATATCAAATATCACATGTTGCACAGAGTTCATCATTTCAATCTGCAGCTTTCACCCGTTAATCTGATCTTTGATGGTGAGATATGAAAACACTTAGGGTTCTTGTTAAAAAAATGGCTTTTATTTCACAAAGGTGAAGGCATTTCTCTTCCCGCCACGAGACAGAGCGGACGGTGCAAATCTCCTTGGATAAAAATGAGTCTTTTCGGCACCTTCACTGTGATGGTCAGGTAACGGCTTATCCAAAGTTTGATTCAGTCTGAAGAAGAAGAGATTTGACCTTCACCGTTCCTCCTCCTGTCTCTGTATCCATGACGATGTAAAAAAAAACAAGATCCTGTTTCCAAGTTACAAACTGTTTCTCACTGAATTTCAGGAATGACCTCACATCTATCCGACCTCGTTAACGTTTGAAAGCTGCCAGACAAAGCTGACTCCCGCTCCCCTTTGAGGGCGAGCTTCAGTTCCTTCCAGATGTTGAAATAAAAGTAATAAGTTCTCTCTCATTACAGTCAGGGTTGCCATATTCAGCTCGGTTTAGAGACGGTGCAGCGTGGTACTTCCCGACGCACTCTTTGATAGCACTTGCAGATTGAAATGCCTTTAATTAGCCCTATGTGGCGCGCCATCGCCCACAGACCTTTGAAAAGAAATAAGTGCCGCATGAGCTATGCAATGTATAGTATTTATCTGAAAAGCAGACAAGCTGAACTGAAGCTCTTCTGACAAACGATCGACGATACTTGAAATGTGAGAGTGGCAAGCAGGGGCAGGTCGGGCTCCGGCCGGGAGGGGAAGAGCCTCGGAGTTTCTGTTTGGGATTGAAAATCTGTTTTTTTTCTGGATAGTAAATGTTAAAGACTTTATTTGATGTAACCCCCTCCCCTCTCTAAAACACATCAAATAAGACAAAGCCTGAAAACCAAGCAAGCTCCGACCCCGCGTCTTTTATGAAAAGTAACCGGCGTCTCCTAAATGTTTGGATTATTTGACTGAGGGGTTTTCAGAATATACTCTGAAAGAAACGTTGCTGCTCCGTGTTGACTTTCCCAGACTTTGAATACTCTCGTAGTATTCTGTCGTACGGATCATCAGGGTTAAGGCCTGAACGGTTCCTTCGATTGTTAGTGAAGAGATCGAGTCAGCTGGCAGAAATGCATCTCTCGGGTCTTTTGTTCGTTCAAGTTAAAGATAACTGACTTTAACAGCTGACAAAGTGCTTTTAAGTTTGCACATCTTTATTTGAGTGAGTTCCAAGCCAAGACCGTGTGGGATTCATTTTTCTAAATATCTATCCATCCATTATCCTTACCGCTTTTTCCCGTTCAGGGTCGCAGGGGGTGGAGCCAATCATTGGGCGAGAGGCGGGGTTGCAGAATCTTCTTAAAAAGGACATAATGATGTTTCACTCAGAGTTATTGAATCATCTACTGGAACCTCTGGAATATAAAAAGGCTAACGGGGGTGGGGGGGCTAACTCTGACCCAGATGGGATGCTTGCTTGAACAGTAGTTTTGGTGTCTTAATGAACGAGTCCCGGTGGAGTTCCCGTCATGGCCTGTTTGGCACCGAAACACACTTTGAGACAGTTTCAGGTCTCGCTCGCTCGCTCTGACATCACTTTGATATTTTCAGGTCAGACGCTGCAGCGACCTGCTATCTCTCTGCTTCATTATATTCTGCATACTGAAGAGAGACACCTGAGGTTCAGGTATCGATTGTTACCTCTCCGCCTTCTGTCCGACGCTCGACCTCCACTCTGCCGCCGCTGTAATCCGTCGCTTGTTCTTCGAGGCGAAGCGCTTGTTAGAATATTTGCACTGAGGAGCTGCGTGACGAGTGACGAGGATAAAGAAAGAATAGAAACTGCCATTGAAATAAAAAAGTTATTTTTATAGAAGCATAATGGAGCTCTGTTCTAATGTATTATACCTAATCATGGAACCAAAGAGGCCACGAGGTTACGCCGCAGAAAGATGGCGGTGGCGTCATGTTTGTGTTGTAAATGATGAGGGGAAAAGAGGCCTAAACACTGTATCAGGGTATAATATTATCACTCCACCATCTGCGTCATCTCTTTCCTTTTTTCTACCTAGACATGGAATATGTTGACTCAAATATTCCTGCTTTTCTTCTTCTTGTTAGCTCTCGTCTCAGATTCATGTAGAGTAAAGCACACACACCATCTGATCCCTGTACAGTCCATGTAACATACCAATATGCTTTGAAATATTATGTTCTTTGTTATTGTTGAAAATAAATGTCTTATTACCAACTTTATGGACTTCTTGTTTGTGTGTTTTATGAGAAAATCAAATCTCAGCGGACAAAACTGGAGCTGCACTCACCTTTGTCCTGCATTGTTGTGTTAGCATGCTAATGTTAGCGCTCTTTAGTTAGCTCGTAGGTTCATGTTGTATGTAAATATACATAGAATGGCCGTGATCTAAAATCTCTTACGTGACATCCAAATAAGCAGTGAGTATGTTCTTCTTCTTCTCTCTAGTTCTTGACTAAAACAACACAAGGGGAGGAGCCGGCCGTCCCGTCCATGTAAACACGGCTCTGATTACTTGAATAAAATGTGTACAGCAGAACTTGTAAGCCTTTCCAAACTGTGTTTTTGTCCACACAGCGACCAAATCTGAGCCCTTGAGTGAACATGTTCATGTCAGCAGCTGGTGTTTAAGTTTCCTCGGGGCTGGGAGTATGAACAAACCTTTCCATAGAGCTCTATGAGCCCACTCAGACATACACAAAGACCCTTAACAGGCCTAATTATACCCACAACAAACCTCAGCAGGTCTTCAGGGGTCAAGTGTTTAACCTCCGAGGTCACTCCCGGCGTGATTGGGAGGAGAGACGCTTCGGCTATGACTGATGCTGCGTTAGCAATTAGCGTTTAGGGGGAGACATTTTTCTGTGCTGATTTTTTCCAGCTGAACGAGCCTTTATAGAAGTTCACATTCACGACAGCCTGAGAGGGAATCAAACACGAGGTGAAGAATGACCAGAGATACATGACGCTGACACACAGAAGTCATTCAAAGGTATAACTGCTCCTAAATATACGCTGCTAAGTGTCGGTGGAAGTCATGGAGATGTTAAGTGCTGTGAAATGATACGTTTCAGTCGACTCCTAATCTGACAGGTGACGAAGGGTCGAGTCGGCTCTGACATCGTCTGCTGTCGCTCAGGAATGAGACGAAAACAAGAATAGAGACGTGAAACAAAGACGTCGAAAAGTTTAGAGATCAATATTTCTGCATTTTTTACTCACATATTCCCGGGGGGGGAAATGTTTAAAATAGAGGAAAGAATGAAACTGGGCTGCAAAGAAAAGGTGAAGGTCTACATAAAAAATTAAATGCTGGGGCGCCGATGGTCTAGTGGTTAGTGCGCCACACGTTGGAGGCTGTAGTCCTCTAGGCGCGGCCGGGTTTACATTTTTCCTGTTTTTTTAGATGTATAACCAGAGTCGGGTTTTCAGGCACAACTTCACCAAATACCAAGATGCACGGAGAGTGAAAGGCTTGAAGAGGAGTAAAACCTGCAGCAGCACTTTGTAGTACGAGTTTAACAACTTTATTAGACCGACGTGTTTCGGCTTGTGGCGTTAAGACTCACGTTACAAACATCGTTTCACAAACACATATTGGATATGTTATCGTTAAAAGCTTACAAAAGAAAACGGAAGCACGTTGCAGTCTGTCAAAGTTGCCATAAAAGCACGTAAGAAGAAGAAGAAGTTGCAGATGAGTTTTCATGAAGCACCATCTAATGGCCATTAGAGGAGCTGCAGGACATTCATTTTCGCAGTTTTCTAAAAATGCCTCATCAAAACAAAAAGCTGCCATAAATCCAGGTATTCTTCGTCACAGATCCAAACGAGTGGCGGTGAGATGAGCATGTTTCTGTCGGCGTAGCGGGAATGCAGGGAGATTGAGTCGATTATAGAGCGGGCTTAGTGGTGATGTCAAGTGACACAGGCGAGAGCTGTTTTATCATGTTGCTCGGGATAGCAGGTCGACCACAAAACACAGGAATGTTAATGAGCGGCGCCTCGGGGGCTGTGCTGCGTGACACTTACCTGCAGTGATCAAGCTGCGGTGCGATTGGCAGGTTAAAACTGTTATGTGTTTTGACAGAGTGGTTCGCTCCGACAGACACATGAGCGGGACTCGATGTGCTCTCTCTGCTGATTTACAGCCAATGAGAAGCAGATCTAATTTGTTTCAGGACTGGGAGGGATTATTAACCGTCAATCATACTTTCACAGAATGTGACAGGGTACAGTACCTGTCGCCTCGAGGGGAGGATTGAAACCTGCAGAGAAACAGGAGCTCTCGACTCGTCAGACTCTTCGGACTCTTCAGACTCTCCGATGGTGATCGCACGCGGTCTGCAGACAGAGTTCAAAACGAAAACATGTTAGAAATGATCATCATACTTGGTGGAGATAAACATCTGGTGAGCTGACAGACTGTTGTCAAACACATCAGTGACAACTTCATTAAAAGCTTCAACAAAAATGCACCGATGGGACAAACATGCCAAAATAAACCAAAGAACGGTTCATGATAAATGTCTGGAGATGCTTCAGTTTGCAAAAAGAGAACTTGTTCATTCAGAGAGTAAAAGGAAGTCAGCATGAACTTTTGTTGAGAAGTTTGAAGAAACTTTCTCACCTTGTTTTGTTAGGATTCATGGAAGATTTATACTGCACCATGTTTTTGGAGGTTGCAGGATCTGATTCAGGGGTCAACGGGTCAGGGGCCTGACGTTTGTGGGTACACGCACGCAAATTCATTTCTTTTTTGATAAGCACTTGTAAGGCAGCCATTTGGCGACATGTAAATCTTCTTGGCTCGATTCTTTAGAGTCAAAAACAAAGATTATTTTAGTACTTTGTAAAATGCATGCTAACTCATGAACGCTGTCTGACCTGCATAAATACGTTTATTGGCATTAAGTCCATTTAAAGTTCGACCGTGTGCACGAGTTTGTCCAGTACGACCATTAGGTTGTTAAAAACAGCCAGAAACGTTGATTTGTACTGAAGTCCCGCCTCTGATTAGGCAAAAAGTCAATCATAGATTTGAACTTTGAGGTGGCACCTGGGGGGGGCAATCAGATTTTAAGGGGGGCCCATACCACCCCTCTGGCCATGCCCCTGGGGGTTAATATTTTTAAACATTGGTCCTAGTTCTCGATATTTTGGAATTCTAAATGACAAAAGAGAAGTTACAGATCTTTCAGCCTGCAGCTGAGATTTGGTAATGACGGCTGCAACATGATCCTGAGTAAACTCCTGATCAAAGCGTTGACGTCGTGTTTGGGTTCTTCTGCTTTGTTCTGATGTTGCTCTGCATTAACCCGTGTTTTTAAAGATGCATTATTGTTTTCAAAGCCTCCAGATTCCTTTGATACAAACATTTGAAATCGCAGAAGAGGAAGTGGAAACGTCTTTTTTTCAGCTGATTGATTTTTAGGAACCACTTTTCTTTGCAGAAGTCAGATTCCAGCAGCGTCGGTCATGAATCGATTAGCAGCTCCGTCGACTTCAGGCCAACGTTCCTCT
Source organism: Tautogolabrus adspersus (assembly GCA_020745685.1). Classification (NCBI taxonomy): domain Eukaryota; kingdom Metazoa; phylum Chordata; class Actinopteri; order Labriformes; family Labridae; genus Tautogolabrus; species Tautogolabrus adspersus. The sequence goes on along the minus strand of CM036557.1, from coordinate 14,032,501 downwards.
GGATTATCAGGATGATTGATGAGGTTTTCTGTTTTTGAAGAATGAGAGGAAAGTTGAGGCATTCTAAGCGAAATCTGAGGAGTTCCAAGGCCAGGCAAGCGCAGAAAAGTGCTCCATGTGTTTGAGTAGAGTTCAAGATGTAGAAAAAACAGAAGTCGTACTCTCTCAAACGCCGCACTCTCTTTTCAGCTTTCCTAGAAGTTCAGTTTTCTTCAAAAGCACAGGTTCCCCTCTTCTCTTCTCAAAGCTGCTGTTAGTTTAAACTTTGGGTTTGAAGTCACTGATTATCCTTCATGTAGCGCTGAAACTCTACAGTTTACCTCAGGTGCAATATCCATCATGCATAACAGTACGTTAGCATGCTGCAAACCAACGGTGAACATGGTTAGTGTTAAACCTGCTTCTCATCAGCATGTTGTTGATTATTTCTCTTTTTAATTAAAGTGATTTTAAAGTTTGAAAATCCCCCAATCCAGCGACAAAACAACTGTTTATCATTTCAGTTTGGTCTCTGGCTTGTAATCGAGTATTTTTCCAAAGTGGTGTTCAAATATTTGGGGGATTTTTCTTTTCGTGGGTGATTCTTGCATTTTTCTGCACTTCAGTGAAAGCGAGAGTCTACAAAGCCACACAGACATAAACATCTCTGAGTGCCTTTCGGCCTCTCAGTCAAGTGGAAACTTTGGGAAACGCTTCTCGTTGCAGAAGGTGAACGTCTGCAGAGAATGTGACGGGAGCTCGGCTGCACATCTGAGCGAGGAGCGCTGATAGCAGCTGCAGGGAGAAGAGGAGCAGAGGGATCTTTTGGTGAGGGGCGTCGCCGTTTGTTCTCATGTATTTATGGTGGAGAATGACTGGAATGTTCCACTGCACTTATCAAAATATGCATGTTACATCTCCAGCTTTTCTTTCACCCGAGGCATCAGCTCGCAGCTTCGTCCTCGCCTTATCTACTTCTGCGGTTTCTTCGACACGTCGTGAAATTAAAAAAGACACGTTCACCACCTCTGCTCGGATTCGAGCTGTCCTCCGGGGAGAAGTCGTAAATGATGATTGATGGCTCAAACTCATAACAAGCGAGGGTCAGACGCAGGTTCACACACAGGTTTCTGTGCAGCCATACCTTCTCTTAGCGGGACTTTAGATCAGCTGGTCCTTTCATGACACGGAGCTGCAGGTCAAATGAACTCAACAGTCAATAAACCAATAAAAAGACAAAGAGGAATTAGAATAATCTGTAGTTCTGTTCTCGTGACCCTAAACGTTAACTCTGATGAGCATATACTGAGAGATGAAAGAATACATTGAGTTTTGCAGGTGAAGTTCTGGTCTCTCATCATTTTGACGTCACATTAGACGATCATTTTGAATAAGATTAGGTAACATTTATGTAATATGTCATAGTTTTTGGGGCACTGATGGCTTAGTGGTTGGGTCGTGCCACATGTGCAGAAGCTGTGGTCCTCCAGGCGGGTGGCCTCTGTTCAGGTCCAACCTGAGCCCCCCCCCACCCCCATGTCATTCCCCACTCTCTCTCCTACTCTATCCACTGTCCTATCAAAATAAAGAACAAGTGTCTTCTTCTTCTTCTTTTGACTTTATTTGCATAATTCAACCACACATTTCTGCATATCTGGTTTTAACTTTATACTTCATAGTTCTGACTCATTAACCCATTATTTTTAAGATGTAAGAGCAAAGTTCCTTCTTAGTAAAAAATGTAAGTGCTCACATGAAGCTAAGACGTGTAAACTATGAGAAACACGACCTCATCAAGACACACCAGTCTGATTTGTTTCAGTTTTGAAGAGTGTATGTTTAGAGGCTCAGGATTTTTGTTTTTGGTTCATAAAAAAACCCAAAACAGTCATAACATTTCAAGTATTTGAAAACAGAAAATTGTGACCAAAAAAAGGTCAGGGTTTGGTGTTCCCGTTTGACTCAGAGAAATCTTTCCTGACCTCTTCGCGAGTGTTTCACGGACAGTTTGGCTCCATTTGGAGGGTTCAGGTGTGAATTCAGACATTTCGAGATGCTTGGCTTCCCTCCAGCAGCGGCGGCGGCGGCGGGCGGATCAGAGTCTGGGATGTGGTTCCTTCTCATCTTGTTGTTGTTCAGAGGTGTCCTGACTCACGCTTCAGGCATCTTACTTCACCCCGAGTGTCTCAGGTCGCCAGGACTGCTGCCGCCCTGAGACACTCGACGATATGAGAGTTATTCGAGACACTTCAGGACGGCGTGAGTCACCGTCTGAATGTCTCTGCTTCTAAAAACAGCAAAAAGAAGCCGCAGCGGGATCACAACAACAATCCTCCCTGATGAGCGGAGACAACACGTTTGTCTCCTCGGATGACTTTAGACAAAGACTCACAACACTAATCATCACAAACAGATGATGAAACTCATCGACCCGCAGCGTTATTACACACAGGCTGAAGGATTACACAGGAATGTGAAGTTATGACTCTCCTTTTGACAAACTGTAAAAAGTTGAAATTTTAACTCAAAACTCGGGATAATAACCTCCTGATGTTTTGATTTTCATTCACAGAAAGCGTTGAATCTGTGAGGCGTAAAGAACACGACGCCAGCCGTGCAGGATCATGTGTGTCTCTGTTTTTCAGCGGCTGTTCTTTCATGCGTCTGACTGGATATTTGGACCATCTGACCAATTTAATGACTCCAGGTTATTAGTGCAGCGGCAGAAAACGAAATGTTTGGAGTGCATTCACTGAGCTGATGATTCGTGGAGCTTTCAGGTGATTCTCGACGTCACTCTGCTCTCTGAGGTGGAGTCTGCGAACGTTTGATTTAACTACGTGCATCATTTTCATTTACAGGATTTGGATTTGTTCACAGTGACTTCTAAACGGTAACTCAGCTCTGGGCTTTGAATCATTGAGGACAGGTGCACCTTGTGAGGGGATCAGTAGCTTCACCTGGGCAGAGCTGGAGGCTACAGGAGAGGAGAAGGGACAAACAGCACGGGGAAACATACAGCCGTAACAGTTGGCTCTGTCTAAAGTTTTAAAACACGACTAATGCTCAATAACTGTCATGTCGGATAGAGGCGCTGCTTGTCAACAGGCACTAAACGCTGTAAATGAAATCTCTCATCAAAACCTCCGTTTATAATCACAGTATTTCCTCAAAGACCGAGTGAACCACAGGAGGTGAGGCTCGGATCAGCTGATCGTCGTCTTTGAGGAGAAATGGAGCGACTCTTTCTTTTCAGGAAATTTAAAAAAGTGATGATGTAACTCATCTTGTACTTTTTTGGGGGGGAGCTAAGTGGGGGTTCGGCGCATTGTGTTCCCTAAACGCTCCAGATGGTTGGTTAAGCCGGAGCTGCTGCTGGATCACTGCGTCCAACTGACCCGCACGATGCGCCGCCACCGCCGCTGACGAGCATCCTGCTGCATCAATATTCATGAGCAGGAGACGAAGCAGCGGCCCGGCCTCATTAGAATATTCATACGGCGGAGGGTTCATGAGAGTGACGTGCAGGCCCTATGACTATTCATGAGGAGGTCTAATCTAATGGAGGAGAAGGAGCCGTTTTGAGGGGAACGTCACCCCCTCCAATGATCAGCACCTCCATTAATGAGAGCCTTATTCACAAGTGGACAGCCAGCAAGCTGCCATTTTTGTTGCCTGATTAAGCCTGATGCTTATCCCCGTTTCTAGGTCAGGGCGAGGCATACCAAAAGCATTAGAGCATCAAGAATCGGGCTGATGACTCGGTTAAGGAAACATACTGTACCCCGGGACGTTATTTAACCGTGACACCACCTTTGACAGAGCTCACCACTTCCTGCAAACAAGCAGCATTTTCAGGGATTTCACACACATCGCCGCTCTCTCCTCTCCCTCTGTCTGTATGTGTTTTTTCTTTTTTGACGTTTTCATTGTTGCACCCGGCGCCCGTGAAAAGTAGGACAGAGCAAGTTGCAAAAGGCACAATGGGGGACAGTTTGCTTTTCTTGGTAACTCCCAATTAGGCATTGTTCTCACTTGAAATGTTTCTTTTGAATAATTGACAGTAATTTAAAGGAAACTAAAAAAAAGGACATCCATTATCTAAATCAGGCCACGTGTCTCTCCAGGCTTACATCAATATTATTTAAGAACTGTGATTGGAGGGAGGCACCCACAATGCTCCCCTGTGCCCTCTGCAGCTACTCATGTGTTTTTTCCCCCTCCAACAGGACTGGAAGGTGGTCTCCAGGCAGGTCGGGTCTTGTTTCGGGGCTAAGCTCTCTGAATAAAGGGTTAAAGCTTGGTTTCTCTCCTTCTCTCTAAGGGTGCTGGGTCCCTGTGCTGCTGCTGCTCAGCCTCTCTAGGGCACATACTTGTGGGGCACATATATTCTCTCTCATTAGTTCTGCAGATTTGGGGCCCTCGGGGTACTCCTGTGCACATGTGTTGGGAGCGTGGTTCCCACTGTGCTCCGCAGCTCTGATTGAGTCTCTGATTGCCTCGACATTAAGGGGGCTGCAATTCTTGTGTCATGTCCGGCCTGATGAATTGGCGGTGCAGGAAGGGGAGGGGTGGGGGTCGCTGCACACTGAGCCGTTGTCGTCCTGAGGATTGCGGCTCGTAGACTGACGCTCAGGACTGAAGGACTGAAGGAATTTGGCTCCAGCACCTGATGGTTAAAATGATCCTGATCAGCTCTGATGCATGGAGCAGGCACAGGGTCCGTAAAATAACTCGACACAAGGTCGACAACTCTGATACATCCCTAATGTTCTCTTTAATATCACTGCTTATTTCTTCTTTGCTAAGAAACTTGAACAAAAGCTTCAAGATCACAAACGAAACAGAAACGGTGAGAAGTTACACTTTTGATGAAGACTTTAAAAGATTCTTTAAAATACCGTTGAGTCCCAGTCTGAGTGGATGAAGAACGGTCTGCAGTCAACCAGGTCAAGCTTGTTAGACTTCAGACTGCCAGATTAAAGTCACAAAACTCTGGAGTTTTCTTTGACTGATGTCTAAGCTTCTCTGTCATCTTGCTGCAGTTTCAGGAGTAAAATCTGTTTTTTTCTGACGCTCAGGGTGGACAAAGAGCGGAGCTGTCACTCACGACGCTCAGGTTTCAGCTTGTACTCCTGCAGTTGTTGTTGTTCATCAGGTTTCTACTAATTCTGCATTTTCAACTGAGGTATATTCTGCTCTCCAAAACAAACAGACGGGGTCATCAGATCCAGAAAATCTCTGAATTAGGCCGTTGGATGTTCAAATCTGGGTTTGGTTGACGCTCTTTGGCTCAAGCGGCTGCAAGACGAGCTGCTGCTAGCTTTGGCTCGACTTGTTTCTCTTTAAATGTCCAGACATCTCTGCGTTGGTTAGAGCCACAGCTTAGTTTGTAGTTTGAAGCAGGAAGAATTCGATTTGAAACGTCTGAATAAACGCTCACTGCAGACTGTAGATGTTGACTTTTACTCCCGCTCTGTGGTCGTCTGGTTGATCTTTCTGTATCCAGTAAAAACCATGTGTAAGTTCTTCCTCTCCACTGATGTGAATTCCACTATGATACGTTATTCAGATGTTTTAATGCCAGTCAAATTAATCGTCTGCACGTCACTGATGTAGGATGAGATGTGAGCTCCATCGTCATGTCACAAACGAAACGAGGACACAAACTTTTCTCAGTCCAGAGCTCGTGATTCAGAGTCAATCTGACTAGAAGTGCTGGTATACTGAGGTGTATGACCGTATCATTCAGGACGCAAACTTGTAAACGCACTCAGTGACCTCTGAATCTGAACCCAGAACACAAACGTTCAAGGTGAATCTGTGGGCCCACCCAGCGCTCTGAACCTGCATAGTCAAACTGCTGTTTGTTTCTCGTCAGTCCTCCTCCACGTCAACCTGTCAGAGCGGGAAACACAACTCGTCTGCTGTTTTTCTTCCTGCACGCTGTGAGCCTGCATTTTTAATCACCACTTAGCTCATTTCATACGCCGCCGCTGCTGTGATAAAGTCATCCACGTTGGAGAAGCAGCTTTCAGAGAGTAGACACCTGGTTCGGATCGAGGTGTGTTGGATAGTTTAACCACAGTGATCACAGTCTACGTGTGAGCGAAGGTATCTCGGCCTGCCTCGCCTTCTTCACATCACGGGTCAGCAGCGAGTCGCTCCACTTCACGCCAAGGCCTCCCAGCCGGCTAATCTCCTGGTATGAGTGACTTCATCAGTTAAGAAGCTGCTGGTTCAAAGATTGTTCAACTCGTATAATTAAGAGGCTTACAGGAGTTTGTGCAGAAGTACAATACGCCATCCTGGCCTGAGCGTGGATCTGGTGTTGAATCATTTTCCTTCTAACCACACACTTGGAAGATTATGAGCTGAGCATCTCGCCTTGGCGCTCTGAACTGTAAGACGGAGAGCTGAAAGATTTATGAGCACAGTTGTTTTTCCAGGAATCACAAGAGTCCTGATGTTCAGAGGGCGGCCGGCTGCTCTGCTCGCCGTCTCTTCAGCACGGTAAACAATACTCATGTTATAAAGGGCTAAGAATAGAACGCAGGAGGTCAACAAGTCAACGGGATTGGACTTTTGGGTAATCCTGCTGATGTGGCGGCTCAAGCCGAAGATGTTATTGTTGTTGTTCCTGCAGTGATGTCAGACTTGTTCACGTCTTTGAGTCGAGATATAAAAAGAATCACTTGATTTCAAATCTTTCTTTCTTATCGCTGAAGAAGAAGAAGTAATAACCTGCTTTTATTTTCTCTTACAGGAAGTTGGAAGTTTCCAAAGAGAACAGATTTAAAAACTGGAGTTTATAAAGATGCTTAAATCATTAGAGCTGCAGTAAATATCTGCTGCTGATAGATTGTCTCCGTAAAGAATGTGGAGCTTCACTTCCCTCCGTTCATCGGCCTTTCAGGAGCCACTGACTCGTACTTATTGAGCTGGTAGCATTTATATTTACAAGTTTGATTTTGATTTAGTGGAAGAATGTACGACTTTTTGATCCAGTAGATGTCGCCCTTGAGCACCAGCATGAAACCAAAACAAACTGCTGTTTGGCCACACCTCCTTAATAATGAAGCCTCCGCTTTCCTCCAGAGACACACCTCCAAACCCCCCTCCACTCGCATTAGCACCAAGGAGTTTAGTGCAAGCGGCGGACAAACTTGTCCTTGTCTCGAGCTGCATTGTTGTGTTAGCATGCTAATGTTAGCGCTCTTTAGTTAGCTCGTAGCTTCACATGTAAACTGACACAGAATGAGCGTGATCTAAAAACTCTTACGTGACATCCAAATAATCAGTGAGTATGTTCTTCTTCTTCTCTCTAGTCCTTGACTAAAACAGCTTTTATACACAAGGGGAGGAGCCGGCCGTCCCGTCCATGTAAACACGGCTCTGACAACAACACAGCCAGCAGGACTCGAGCTTCTCCCTCATTGTAGACAGTCATGACTCAGAGAGACATTTACACAGGAGAGACTGGATTTATGATATATGTATGTGGAACATGTCACACATTCTTCCTTTATCAAGATTGTAAAGAAATATACGTATAAGAAAGAACAACGCAGAGAAACAAACACGAGCTCCAGCTGGGCGACTTTTTCCTCTGAATAAAAACCTGGAAGCTCGTATCGTCCTTGTTTTATTTTGACCTCGGAAATGCCACCAACTCCAGAACAGAAGTTTCCAGAACAGTTTAATGAAGGGTCGGCTCGCTGACCTTTCACACTGCATCATATTTCATGTTTTTCGAATAAAATCTGCTCTCCCCGGCGGTGCTCGTCGCTCTAATGAAGCCATTTTCTCTGCAGGCTGCTCTAAACGTTTCAGACCACACAGATAAAGATGTGACAGTTTTATGGCTTTATGATTACACTAACTTATGGAAACCAGCCTGCTGCCGAGCACAGGAGGAGAATGAGCGATGATTTTTCCTTTTCTGCAGAGACAGAGCTCAGAGCGCTACAAACGGCTCTCCATCGATGGATTTGCATAACGAATCATCGCCAAAAACACGTCGAGCCAACATCCAGTGAACTCATTTAACCCCTCTTGTTTCAGGGCATTTTTGATTACTGCCTGACCTGGTAATAGCACGTGCTAACATGTGTGAAAATAAAGAAAGCACACACACACACACACACACACACACAGTATTCTCCAGGAGAGATGGCAACGATTCAAGAAGGCAGCTATTAAAGGAGCTTACTGCTTCTGTTCCAGTTCACTGCTGAATGTGAAACGCCGCTCAATGAATGACATCACTCGCAGCTTGTGTTCATACAAATCTCACCCGCACCCCGAGATCTCATTCGAGGCAACTTGAACAAATATTGGCAACAGTTCCCTTCCTCTTTTCCTCCCACAAACACACACACACGCACACACACATCAACGCACATAAACACGCACACACACACTCACAGTCTCACACACACATGCGCACACACACACACTCACAGTCTCACACACACACACACACACACACACACACACACACACACACAGTCTCACACACACACACACACACACACACACACGACACACACACACTCACAATCTCACACACACACAAACACACACACACACACACACACACACACACACACACACACACACACACACACACACACACACACACACAGCCAGAGTTTGATGGATAAATCATTTACCATCATGCCCTAATACTCGGGGATAATTTATGGTAATATATGGTGTGTGTATGTTTACGTTAAAGACCGCCTGATAAGCATCATGTGTTTCTAGGATACAAATGGGAGATTTGTTTCGGGGCTGTGGGGGCCCCCATGGCCCCCCATGGGGTCTGAACAGAGGGGCTGTGGTCTGAACACACTGAGGCAGTGTCTCCACCTCGGCTCTGTCCATCACTCACATGCTGTCCGTCAAGTCTGCGCGTCCCCCCAGTTTTACAACGAGAGCGAGACAGGAGGATTCATTCTCCGACATGATTCAGCAGCTTTTGGTCTCCAATGAAAAACAAATAAAGGAGCAAAAAAAACACACTATGATGTCAGTACATGGAAAGGAAACATGCTATGTTGAAGTGCTGGCTTCTCTGACAACAATGCAGCAGCCAGTATGTCCTCCTTCTAACTTTAGATTCTGGTCCTGAATGCTCTGGATTTGTTTGGACCAGAGAAGGTAGGCGGTTTTAAGGCACCCCCACACGGCCGTTTTGGACGCCCCTCGGTTTGCCAGATATGAGAGCAGTTATCAGGTCAAACCAACAGGTGTTGCAGCGATGGAAGCGGGCAAGAGAACTGGTTCAGATAGAAGTGATTGTACCCGACCTAAAAAGCCTCTGCATGTTTCTAATAAGCTCCACGAGCAGAAACGTGCTCAAACTAGGATCAATATTGGAGATGCTTTTGAAAAATGGAGAGAGGTTAGAACGCAGAAAGGTTTACAGACCGATGCAGAGCTGGATAAACACTGAAGCTTCAGTGTCCACCACATGGTGACCTGCGTGAACATCCACTCTAGAGAGGGGGGGGGGGGGGGGGGGGGGGGGGAGACAGCTCTCTACAATGTTTAGAATCTGGAAGAAATGTTTAATATCATAACTTACAAGGTACCGCAGAGAGCCTTTTTTTAACCTGGCCCCCCTTTTTATATATCTTGGGCTTGAATTGACTCCTACGTAGGTAGAATAAGTTTTGTATTGTCTCCGCTCTCTCAGGGCCCGATCACATGGAGACGCGGTAATAGAGAAGTGTTGCCAGCAGACCATTGTTTTCTACGGTACAGCGTGCTTGCCACGGCTCTCGGCTTCTACGTGTCCCGTTTGTCTTGCAGTTTTTGGGCTCTCTTAAAAGTTTAAACATTTTCAACTTTTAGCTCAAGACGAATAGTTGCAGCGCTCATTTGCTCTGGTATCGTGTGAACATGGTGTTATAAAAAGACAGTTCTGTTGTCTCTAACACAATAACACACGAGTTGAACGATACAGGCAGCGACAGAACAACTCCCATGTTCTTAAAATCAGAGTGACGGTTTTCAGGGGACTCCTTGAACTTTTCTTTGACTCTGGACCTGCTGACTTAGTTTTTCCTTTCTTTTTTTTTTTGCACAGAAAAGTGTTCGACATGCTGACGTGTAGAGACCTGCATCCATCAGCCTGACAGGTCCACATGACAGAGTGAAGGCTCCTCTGTGACGAGTCCAGGCGCCTTCATGAATGTCTTCATCTGCTCAGCGGGAACACGGCGTCTGAACAGAAGTGACTTTGTAATGTTGATCATGTTTTATTAGCAGCTAACAAGCCATCAATCACGGCTCGTTTCCTTTGCTGTTTTATACCCGCGATGCTAATCTGTTCATTTGGTGTGAAGGTTTGGCTCATGTGACGTCAGATCTGATCTTTATCTCTCCTCTGGTCTCTACAGTGACTGACAGCTACGAATGAGTCTGACACGATTTCACAGCTTTGACAGACGAGTAGCTCAACATCAGCTTCTGCAACTGAACTACATATTAGCATAAGCTAGCTCTCTTTAGCATGGCAGCACAGAGAATAGAGCCCTGGTTTGATGGCACTTTATGTCTAACTGTGTGAGTTCCTGTTGTGTTTATTTCAGCTTTAATCATTTGTATGTTCTATTCTCGTTCTTTGTCTCGTGGGTTTGACCTCTCAGCTATAGTTAAAGGTCGTCCAGCTCGGAGGCCATGTTTGACAGGATGTTTAATGTCCTTTAACATGTTCACCACAGAGAACAATAAACAGTGAGCGCAGATTGTTTCCAGAGTGTACTGTACGTGTTTGAAACTGAACTCTTTGTTTGTTTTAAGGCTGTCAAACATGATTTACTTCCCTCCGATCGGAAGTTTGTCTCATCAGATTCAGTAACCCTTCTTAAACACAGAGGGACTGACTTCCACTCTGACAAAAGAGACGAGGCTGAGAGCTCTCGAGAGCTCTGGTGCAAACACTTTGGACAAGATGACATGTTGGAGGAATAAATCACCATCAGAGGTGACTCTCCCGATCAGATTGTGGGAGCGGGCCCCTCCTCTGCAGCCTTCTAATCAGGCCTGAGAGCGCAGACAGAAACCAGCTGCACGCTGATATGAAAGGAAACTTTTCAGGAGAGAACAGGTGAGACGTCTCTCTGCTCACTTTGGTGATTGTGAGCAACTTGAAAATACAAACGTCTTTTCTTCCCTGATGGAAATGCAAAGTTTGCAGCGGTGCATCAGGGAAGCAGAGTTACCTCCAGCTGAGTGATTCTGGTGTTGCTCCGGGTCACTTGTACAGTAGTTGAGATGTTTCAGGGTGCTGGAACTTTCCCATATCTCAGAGTAACTGGAACAAGATGTCCTCTGGGTGGATGGACGGTAAAAAGGCGGATCGTTTTGGGGGAGGAGGGGCAGGCGGCGAGGGCAGGCTGTAAGATTGAGTTGGTAAGGCGAGGGAGAGAATTGGAATGGCAGTGGGCCGGGTTCCTAATGCACACAGCGAAGGCCAAAGTTTAGAGCCGCTCTGTGCCGGGAATACCAAGCGCCTGGCTCCCTGCTCGGCGGACAATGGGCCGATGGGCGTGCTACGGCAGCTTAATTCTCAAAGAGCGAGAGGCGAGCGCTGCCCATCTCATTCAGTGCTGAGCAACAAGCCCAAACAGCATAAAGACACTCTGTGAACGTGGCAGAAACTGAGCCATCCGGGTTTTCACAGAGATCTCTCAAACGAACCCAAAGTCAGAGAATCCTGAGCTCAACATTTTCCAACGACAATCGAATATCCAAACCGACACTTTAAACTTCTCAAATGATTTATGACAAATCACATCAGACAGCTGCTGAACGCTGGTAAAGTCAAGCTGGATATTTTTCCTGGCTACATATCTTGTCTGATATATCCTCTCCTTCCTGTCACACTCCTCAGAAGATATCCAGCCATCGACAGGACGATGTAAATACCTTTCAAACATTCCTATGGTCAAAGATTGTTATAGTTTTAGCACAGAGACGACTTGGTTTAGGTCACGAAAAGAGTATGTCAGGTTAAAATCGAACCTTCATCAGGTTTAAAAACAATCAATATTGCAGCTACAACTCCAACAACCGTCTGTTGTCATGCATCAACACTGACAGGAGAATAAGTGCAGACCTCCACCTCATGTGGTCTAGACCCACACAGTCAGTCCGACTGTGTCCCTCTGTGGATTGTTCCTGGAACATTTGTTAAAATGTTCTTTTTCGAGGTAAGACCATCTTGACGTTGCCCAGCAGGAAGACACTACTAGAGAGGCAGAACTGAACGTCATGAATAGATGAACAGTATCTGACCTGCAGTGTTACCTCATCCTGGGACCTTCTAACCACCAGAACCTGCTGTTCTCAACGCACCAGCTTCTATATTTAGCTTCCCAACCTGGACACCTGATTGTCCAGCATCTTGAATTTCAAATCAGCTTTAATTGGCACAGCTTCACACACGCATGAACTCTAAATAAGATTATAAAGGTGAAATAAATCCACAGGAGAGGAGAGAGGATTTGTTGTCCTGAGTGATTTCTGACTTTGTGCAACAGAGAGAACGTACTTTCAAAAACTGCTCTGGAACAAATCATATTTCCTGCAGTCATGAATCTTCTCTCCTGCAGCCTCATTATCCTGCACGAGACTCCTAAGATTAAAATGATATTCAATGTTCAACATGATGCATTACATTTGGCATCATTTGCTATTGTTGAAAACTACAAGAATTCATCATGTCTCAAACCTTGCAGCTCTGCGTGCCCCTGAACAGAAATGTCACAGTCTCCCAGCAGTCGTCCTTTCTCGACTGAAATTCCTCTAAAGTCACAGGAGCCTGGCGTTTGAGCTCTATTATAAGGGGTGTTTGTGAGATCCTTGACATTTATGGGCTCTGATTATTGTCAATGACAGCCTCTATAGTGTGCATCATTTCTCCAGATATCAGAGTGACTGGCCTGCGCTAAACTCCTGACTGACGGCCTGTCTTTGTTTCCTCTGCACACTGGCTTTGACTTGTGTTTGAACAAACGTCACGCTCTCAGTCTGCAGGTTGAACTTTTTGCTCGATGAGATGTTTGCACTGCGAGCGAGAGGCAGCATGCTGCAGAATGTGCAGAAAGTTTTCGCTCTGACAGCGGTGCTGACGGCGGCTCGGCTCCACGTGTCCCATGATTAATCTGCAGGTCATTAGGCTTCGCGCAGCGCCACTGAAACCCGATCCTTTTCACTGCTCACTTTTTTGTTTCTCAGCTCGCCACTGAATTAGCAGAGAGAATACATTAGCATACTAAATACCAGCGCAGGGCCTGGTGAGAGACGAGCTGGGAGCTTTTCTCAGAAAAACCTTTTCTCAGGAAGTCACGTTTACATCTGACACCACATCAAACTTTTTTAAAGTCTGATTAATGATGTTCTGTTACATGTTCTCCATCAAAGTTGTCCTGTGATTATTAACACAAGTTTGTTCTGAATGGGTAAAAAAATCAAAGTCTGAATGTCTGAAAGCGGTTCTTTATGACTAAAGATGAGTAACAGAAGGTGGAGTACGGGGTTATGTTCAGGTCCAGGCTGAAGAAAGTGAAGCAAATAATGCAAAGTAAAAGAAGACTCCATGATTTGTATGCTTGTGCCCATAAAGGCAGGCAGGGGGGTTCATTAGCATAACAAGTGCAGCGCGACCAAAAGCCATTTTGCATCCTTTGTTTCAGCTAAGCAGCTGTCATTTGCAGAACATTATGCATTTTGGATTCTTCTATGCTAATTTTTGGGGGACAATTTTTCCAACAATAAGCACTCGGGCATCGAACAGAAAGCCTTTCATGGCACAGACCCTGGGGTGCCCCGAGCCGTGCCAAGTCAAACAATGGCTTATTGCTCTGAGCAAGCACATCTCAGCCTTCAATAAAGCATTAAGTTCCCAGCACACTGCAGCCCAATTCCCCCGGACCCGCTCACACACACGCATGCACACACTGAACCTGGTCCCCAGGGCCCTCTGTACATTAATCAAGATATTAATCAATATTGACCGGGACATGCATGGAAATCAATTGTTCCATGCTGAGTGGTGTGAACATGATAAACTGCACGTATCACAGATCTCCAGATCACAACTCAGAAAACAAACGTTCAATATCTCAAGAAAAAACACGAACTCGCGTCTTCCAAACTCTCAACCACACAGAAAACTTTACAAAGCTGTTTTCACATCTGCACTGCTGAAAATATCTAAATAACATCAGGAGGACTGCTCCTGATACTCTCCTGATGTGGTCGTTCACACATGCTCCTCACAGCGGGAGACTATCCCTGTCTGACAGGAGGGGGGGGCGGGGTCTCCTGAAGTGAGACGTGACGTAGAGAGTCCTCTATACGACGCTATAATGAGAATATTTGTCTTTCTATCAATGCTACGTGTAGTTGAACAGAATCACAATCTGAACTTAAGAGTGGAGAAGAACATACTGGAGAACAGGAAACAGAATGCAGCAGGTTCATTAGAGCCCGGAGATCGTAGAGGTGGCGTGCAGACAGTCTATGGTCGTGCAACAATCACAGAGAATAAACGTCACCACCCCCTCCCACTCGCTCGAGGTGAATTCTCCTGATTATATCCTGCTGCGTTCTCACATCAGCTCACTCTGACTTTCTGCAGAATAAATACGAGGAGGCTGGAGGAGAAACTCCGGGTGAAGAGAGAAACTTTCAGCTGTTTGTGTTCATATCACATAGTCATCGTAGAGTCCGGTGTGGAACTTTTGAGAGATGGAGAAAACGTTTTGAGGAAGCATGATGTCTGTTTTACGTTTTCAGTTCACATAACGAGAAACGTGTTTTTATAAAGTCATTTGTGAAGTTTTTAAACGCACATTAAAGAGGCCTCCATTATGTTTGTGTCACCATGACACCTGAAAGCAGAGATGTCAAAGGTCGGGTAAAGATGCTCGTAGTTCTGATCAGTTTCATTCCATGCACAGCAGCTTTGAGGAAGAATAATCTCCTGTTCATCGCAGCCTGAGAGATGAGATAACAAACGTCAATGTCAGAAAGGCTCCTTATTGAATGTTCCATGTGGAGTTTTATGGTGCGGTGCCGAGCCGTTGCTCTCATTAAGGCGGGAAAACTTCGAACCAGCGTTGAATTCTTCAGTTCAATTGGATGGAAACAGCAGCACATCATTCTGAACAAATGGTTGTCATCGGGTACTTCTGGATGTGAACACTATCAGACCTCTGCTTTCTTACTGGAGGATCATTTAAAAAATCTATTTCCTGCTCAGACTTTAAGGACACGAACCCTCAGGGTCGTTTTGCATTTTATCGAGGGACTCAGAAGACTCTCTGTGGTGAGAAACAAACTGAGCGTGGTCTCTTCGATCGATCCCGCTCACAGCAGAAGCTTTTAGAAGTGAACTGAATTAGTGGAGTGTGATCATGTGTGTAAGTGTGCATACGTGCGTACGTGTGCGTGACAGTGTGTGGAGGTTGGGTTGTGTTTGACTTCATTGTATTACTTGAATTATAACAGTGTGTAGCTCCGGGCCACGGCTCTCCCTGAACGGGCAAAGTCAACTCAAATTGGGTTATCGGAGACCTCGGGCTGAGCAGCCGGGCCACCAGGAATCCAAAATAAAGCAGCGGCCCCGTCTCCCCCCCCAAAAATAGACCACCATCAGCAGCAGGAAACCAGGTTAACGCTGAGGAAAAACTTCCCAAGGATTTTCAGTGAACTCGTATCCTCCACGTCTCCCCCTGACCTCCGGGATCCGATGGGTTCAGTTTAGAGAACGTCAGATTAAAGAGGAGAGCTCGTAATGTAATTTCCAACCTCTCCGACCGAACAAAAGAGGGCGCTTTAGAGGTCATCGCTTGACCCCTGGGGGCAAAATCAATGACATTATTATCACCAGGAACAACGAGATTACATCCAATCAGCCGAGTTTGAGAAGATGAGGAGGTGAAAGTGCCCGATGAGGAGTCGGCCTTTTTACTCCATCACATCTCCAGCTGGCACTCAGACAATAAAGTTTCCAGTCGACACTAGAAAAGTCAGAGTCCAGCGTCGTGATTGGACGAAGAATCTTCTAGAAATAGAGCCTGAGGGAAGGTTAACGTGGACTGAAAGGAAGAAGAGACGATTGTTCCTCCGCTTTCAAAACCAACAACCTCTTTAACAGAACTGGAATCGACATCCGTTCTTTAAAGGGGGACGTGAGGACTTTAAAATCCACAAAGCCCCTCTGAGAACGATGTACCTCTTTATTTTCTACTCCACTCGACATATTGGGGAGAAGATCATAATGGATAGAGTCACTCAGCAGATTCAATAGTGCTATTGTGTGTAAGAAGACAGGCAGCCCAAGAGACGAGACGTAACCGAGGTTACATATCTGAGACGTCGTGGATTTTGGGATTGTGATAATCTTGCAGCTCCAGTGGGTTGGGTCAAAGTATTTCTATGAAATAATTAACGTCAATAAACAGTCAAGGACCAAAATGTGAACGGACTGATATTCTGCAGAAGAAGAAGAGGACCCAACAAGGTGAGGTGATTGACGGAGCGCCAGTCATGAAAGCGTGTCTGCTAACGGCCTCCTCCTCGCTCAGATGTGTGACAAACTAATCCAACCTGTAGAGGAGAGTATTAATCATCGCAATATCAAAACACAACGAAACAATCCAAACTGGGAAGGATTTCACCTCGGAGGACAGCAGACAATATTTCAGAGCTTTTGGTTTAGCCGGCAGATTTCCAGTTCATCTTCGACTACAAGTGACGTCAAGTCCAACGGCAACTTCAGACACGAGACAGGAGTTGGAGTTTAGAGCTTTCTACCAGCTGACTGTAGTCTGCAGTAACTCGGGGATATCTGGGGCGCACGCTTTCTTTGCATCTTACTCCCATAGTTTACTGGTTCCCTGCATGTCTCAGACTACAAACACAGACCAAAACCTCGTCTTCAGATTCTGCATTCATACTTAAATATATCCATCAACGCTAGTAAAAATGGATTGATTTTTCCATCGCTTGATTCTCTTCATTCTAGTAATTGGGCATGAGTAAGACTCTTAAACTGCATGGTTCAAACATGGAACAGGTGATGTTCATGCACTTTCTAAAAACAGCAGAACAAATGAAAACATTTCACTGATGGCGTAGATTCATTCACTCTTTCTCTCGGGATAATCAGGCATGACTCGCCATGCGGTATGTATCATATCACATGTTTTAGAGTGGGGGAGGGTGAATATGTGTGTGGTGTTGGTATTAGTGGGGGGGGTGGAGGGGTGGTGCTTTACGTGAAACAGGGGCTTCTAAGCACAGGCTTGTCCAAACATCTTGTCCGGCTCTATTCTGACAGCAGGATTAGAAGCACCTGCCATCCAGACAAAGGCAGGCCTCAAGCCAGATGAATGAAGTGCCACTAACCCCAAACTGCACAACCAACCCCCACCCCTCCTCGTCCTCGCTGATCCTCGTCCTCTCCACGGAGGGCGTGACGCCAACGTGAGACAGAAGAGGGCTGGAGTGGATGGAAGAGTTTTCGTTGTGAGGAAGGTCTTATGCTGTATCTCCAGTTTCTTCTCTTAGATGTGTGATGGATCTTGAAGGGTTGGCGTCACAAACACGTCTAGATAAACGGCATCGGAAAGAAGGAAAAACATGTTTTTGATCTAAAGATGTGGATTTTATCCAAACCTTCCTTCTTCAGGCCTCCAAAGATATAAAAATCAAAACAAAATAGAAGACCTTGGAGACGTCGATGAACCTTAACAAGCGGTTGCAAGAAGGGAGTGGTCTGTTAAGGTGTTCACAGGCCAAAACAGGTTGGGAGCAATTGCCCTAAAACTCAACTTTAGACAAAGTTTAAAAGTCACTGCATAATCAAAGAGGAAAGCCAAATGCCAAAAGTGATTGATTTTCCTAATAGGTATGACACTGACTGTCAGAAGAATGTATTTGGGACCCTAAGAGCGGATATTCCCCAGTGAACTGTTTTAATGTGCCTCTAAATACTTCTGATGTCGGTTCTCGTACGTTTTGACCTCTGAACTTTATAACACGTCTCACAGATGTCAAAAGATTTCTTGTGGACTATATTTTTGTAGAAATAATTTCCAGAGTTTAAACTGACGTGGTTTTCGTTGATCCTCGTCTCACACTGCTCTCTTTCTTCACCATGTTTAGTGTGAACTCTGTGAACCACACAGCAGGATGAATGTCCAATAAAAGAGATTTTCATACATTATGGTAAAGATGCTGAATTATCTCTCAGCGGAGGATAAAAGCCTCCCTGAGTCGGGGGGTTTATGAAGTTGGGGGGGGTGTTGTTGTTGGTGCTGGGAGAGAGGCAGGGGGGAGGAGGATAACGAGGAGGGGGTGCAGGGTGACAGCACCCTCGGGGATCTTTCTCCTCAGCCCAGCGTGGTGCTTGTCCCCCGCTCTGTTCCCTGATTGAGAGAGCGACCCGGGGGCTGGCAGGCCGACGAGCTCGCCACGGGATCTGGCCACGTCAAGTCAATCTGCATCAGAGTCAGAGAGCAAGGAACAGGAAGGAGCTGGACGGAGGCTGGACGGAGGCCATCATCAGGTGCAATGTGACATGGATACCAACCATGTGTGAACACAATCATCCATCGGCTGCCAACGAGGTTTCTTGATCCAATGTTTCGGTAGGAACAAGGTTTTTAGAGACACTTTAATGAACTCACTTTTGTTGTGTACGTCAAAGGGATAGATTTAAATTCCACTTGTAATGTTTAATGTTCGCCTAGCTTGTTGGGCACCTGGTTGTGCTCATTGGACTCGAGGACCACGAGCTGTTCTGGATCTTTAATTCTGTTCAAATTCATTTCACTTTCTGCTAAATCTTGATGTCAGAATTGGCGGTTTGATTGTCTGAGCATCAATAGACAATAGTCTGAACACCTTTGATCTTCCTCGTCCAAAGGTGTCCGACTTGACGAGTGCTGCGTGTCGTGCCAGGACTTATTACTCCATCCTTTCACTCTGGTCTCAAACCGTCCCTGCTGGAGGTAGAACAAGGTCTCCTCTCGGTATCATCCAACTGTCAAACATGAGCGCTCCCCACTGTGATGAATTTGGAACAGTCCTTTTTTTCAAACCCTTGCATGATTCCTGGGTGGTTCTCCCCCCTCCCCCACCCTCCCTCCCTCCATCCTCTGTCCTCCCCTCCCTGTGTTTTTTGCCTTTCTGGTCCAGTTCCCATTTCTAAGCCCTGGGGTGTTGACAGTAGCACACATGATCATTGGGGTTCACTTACATGTTCGGGCTTCTGTTTCTTTCTTTTCTGAGAGCCGAGTTAGCCGAGGTGCTGAAAGAGAGAGAGAGAGAGCGCTGTTGTTTGGCGTACAGGTGAGCATCCGTTTAAGGAGCGTCAACCGCAGGACATCCAGCACGCTTTTGATCCCACCTCTGCCTTTGATTCGGTACAAGGCAGAGTACAAACAAGGATTTGAATGGAGCCCCTTTCATCCTGAGCATCAGGGTGGACGAGGTTAATCTCTCTCTTGTGTGCGAGTTAGGCAATAGCTTGTCAAAAATGAGAGGAAGGAATCATCGCTGGTCGAATACGGGCTGTGAATTTGGACTTGAAATGCTTACATTACAAAAACACTCCAAAAAAGTCTGAATTACAGAAGGTCCAAAACATAAAAATGTATTACAAACAAAAACTACTTTGTTATAGTGCTAAACAATAAAACATTTTCGTCAAACAACGCCATTTTCTGCAACTAGCACTAGAACACCGGGCGCAGTACGGTCCTTAAGGTTGTACTCTAACCTTAAAGCGGCATGAGGGGAAAATGTGGAGAAAACTGGGTCACTTGAAAACTGAATCTCAATCATCACATTTTAAATCTGTGACTTTCATTGTTGGGAAAGCTAACTGGTGCAAGCAGCAACTTTCAAGGCTAAAAAAGGAATATGTCATAAAAAACTGCAGATCCTCCAGTGTCCACTAGAGTCTATCTCCTGCAGTGAGTCAGTCCCCATAGAGCCCATGTTAAAATGTCCAACTCTACAGCTGCAGTTCCTCCAGTGTCCACTAGAGTCTGTCTCCTGCAGTGAGTCAGTCCCCATAGAGCCCATGTTAAAATGTCCAACTCTACAGCTGCAGTTCCTCCAGTGTCCACTAGAGTCTGTCTCCTGCAGTGAGTCAGTCCTCATAGAGCCCCATGTTAAAATGTCCAACTTTACAGCTGCAGTTCCTCCAGTGTCCACTAGAGTCTGTCTCCTGCAGTGAGTCAGTCCCCATAGAGCCCCATGTTAAAATGTCCAACTTTACAGCTGCAGTTCCTCCAGTGTCCACTAGAGTCTGTCTCCTGCAGTGAGTCAGTCCTCATAGAGCCCCATGTTAAAATGTCCAACTTTACAGCTGCAGTTCCTCCAGTGTCCACTAGAGTCTATCTCCTGCAGTGAGTCAGTCCCCATAGAGCCCCATGTTAAAATGTCCAACTTTACAGCTGCAGTTCCTCCAGTGTCCACTAGAGTCTGTCTCCTGCAGTGAGTCAGTCCCCATAGAGCCCCATGTTAAAATGTCCAACTCTACAGCTGCAGTTCCTCCAGTGTCCACTAGAGTCTGTCTCCTGCAGTGAGTCAGTCCTCATAGAGCCCCATGTTAAAATGTCCAACTCTACAGCTGCAGTTCCTCCAGTGTCCACTAGAGTCAGTCTCCTGCAGTGAGTCAGTCCTCATAGAGCCCCATGTTAAAATGTCCAACTCTACAGCTGCAGTTCCTCCAGTGTCCACTAGAGTCTGTCTCCTGCAGTGAGTCAGTCCTCATAGAGCCCCATGTTAAAATGTCCAACTCTACAGCTGCAGTTCCTCCAGTGTCAGTGACAGGGAGACACTGAGGACGACTATCTACGGTGAGCCTGAAGGGACAAAATAACTTGAGATTCATGTGATTAACTAGTTAATGCTGACAGCCGTACTTTGTACATTTCTTTTGTGTAGTTTGTGATGTGTTGCCTTCTGTTTCTTCACTTCACCTGTTTGAGTCTGGGCGGTCCACTGCCGCGCAACAAAAACACGATAAGGTTACAGAGATTTAACTGTCTCTTAAATCCAGGTTGGACCTTGTTACGGTTCACTGTGTCCGTCTTAAAAGCTGCTTGTTTTTCGTGTCTTCGGGTTTACTTCAGAAATATCCAACATGCTTGGTTAGTTTAACTGTCCTGAAAGCAGAACTACAGATTTGACAGATTTCTTTGCCAGGCTTGTTTTTCCTCAGATATCATTATACTGGTATGAACGCCGCTATGAAACGCGACTCTGCATGACGAATGCACTGTTGGGGTTAGTTGTGGTGGTCTCGGTGTGGAAGAGGCTCCCGGCTATCACTGACACTGCAGAGAAAACAAAAGCGTGAAAGGAAAGCCTTCTCTAAACGAAACCTGGGCGGTGATGAAGTCAGATAGCTAATCCTCGGCTTAAAGTCTCACACTTTGGACACTGTTGACATTTTTAACATTTCAGGCCCAAAACTTAGAGCCAAAGACCTTTTTTAAACCCACCCACCAACAGCAGTGACGGTTGATCCCAGACTTCACTGAACCTTTGACTGTTTTACAACGTGAACAGGATTTCCAGCAGGAAGATAGTGCTTAAAAAGTGACGTAATATAAATTATCCATGTATGTAAAAACCAAAGATATTCTGCAGGTCTTAAAAGTAAACAAGTACATTGGTAACTTCCTGATATCTGAACGTTTTTAGGACGCTTCCACCTTTTCTGGGGACGGCCTGCTGCTATGGATGGAGAGCACGCATAGACTGTAAATACGAATGTTTGAAGCCTGAGTCACGTCCCCCGTCTGTTCCTGCAGGGGGCGCTGGAGTCCCATCGATGGCGGTCTCCATGCTGGAAATGCTGTCTCAGCCTAACTTTCAGTCAACCTAACGACAGGCTGAGAGCTGGAGCTGAGGCGGGTTTTAAGCCTCCTGACAAACCGTTACACCGCGCCTGCCTGTCAATCAGGTCAGCTACACGCCTTATTGTGAATAACTCTTATCCTTCATCAAATCAAAACTGATGAGTCATCAAAACATTCACCCCCCGTACAGTGTGTGCTGATCGAGACATGAGCTAATCAGACCTATTTGGTTTTTTGAACCAGGCTGTAAACATGTTAATGTCTGCTGTACAAACAGGCTTTTTAGAATGGGTGTGTATGTGACTTCCTGTGCTTCTGCAGCCAGCCTCTAGTGGACACTCGAGGAACTGCAGGATTTTACACTTTGGTATCGGCTTCAAGCTAAACATGTCAGTTAAAAAGAATCAAAAAGAGCCTCATCTGGAAGTTTGAAGCTCAGGAAAAAAAAAGAAGTGAGACGGCTTTGAGAGGATGTTGTTCAGTTAACCAATACTTCTTGAAGTTCAAACTTCACCAACAAACTCTTTTTGATGGCCGTGATCTGAGCACTGACTTCCTGTGCTTCTGCAGCCAGCTCTAGTGGACACTTGAGGAACTGCAGGATTTTAAACTTCAGCATCTTTAAACGCCAGAGGTTTCCACTTGGGCGCGTCTTAACATCATTCTGCTTTTTAAGTTATTTCTTCATCACAGATTCTCAGAGAAACTGCAGATGAAGGATTTGAATTGTTTTCCACTGCTATGTAGAAATTAATTTCCTTCTACATTTGAGAGGAACTTTAGGAAAATGTTGCCAGATGGATGCAGGTTTGCTGCAAACTGTTTCATGTTTTGACTTTATAGACTTTTAATGACTTTAAACCACAAACTTCTGATTTTTGAGACACTGATTCATTTCTTTTGTCGGCTGGATTTGAACCCCAAAACCACTTTAGGCAGAAACGTTGACTTTTTATTTGAATAGCAGTTTGAAAAATGTCTTTCCAACATGTTTGAAGACAGCCTAATTGGATGTGTGAAGCCATGACGAATGTTTTGAGGAAGATAAAGCGGCTGAGAGTCATGAAGCATGTTGTGTAGGTGGCTGTTTGTTTAGTTGTGTGATTGTGAGAGGAGAACATGAGCTCCTCACAGTGGAAGGCAGAGGTCAGCCCTCTGCTGCTCCACTCTTTCACATGAAAACACCCACTCCTCTGTGCTTTTTATTTGGGACTTACTGATCCGGGATCTGCTCTGCTGACGGGATGTTTATCTGCTGTTGTGCTGCTGTTTGTTTGTCAGCGTGGAGGCCTTCAATTCGGAGCAGCGACCCGATGAAGCTCATTAACCCGGACGAAAACTGCTGCCAACCTGAACGAGAGAAAACAGCAAAGATTTCAGTCAGAACTCGTGAAAAAGTTCATCATGGTCATTTTATCATATTTTATGAGAACAAAGGATGAGACTTTACGTAAAGATGATTAATACGCAGAATGTAAACGTCTTCATTCACACAAATAGAGTTCTTCTTGTGAGACATGTGAAGATGTGTCGTGTCAGATGCTTCTCAATAAATGAACAATTCAACTTTTCTGCAGTTGTTTGTCTCCCCAAACGTAGACCTAAACTGTCAACATTTCTTCTTCAGTGTGCAATGAAACAGATATTAATTAAAGGACTTTTTGATCCAGTAGATGTCGCCCTTGAGCACCAGCATGAAACCAAAACAAACTGCTGTTTGGCCACACCTCCTCCACACTGAAGCCTCCGCCCTCCTCCAGCGACACCTCCAACCCCTCTTCACTCGCATTAGCACCAAGGAGTTTAGTGCAAGCGGCGGACTATCTTGTCTTTTGCTCGAGCTGCACTCACCTGTGTCCTGCATTGTTGTTTTAGCATGCTAATGTTAGCGCTCTTTAGTTAGCTCGTAGCTTCACATTGCATGTACATTTACACAGAATGAGCGTGATCTAAAAACTCTTACGTGACATCCAAATAATCAGTGAGTATGTTCTTCTTCTCTCTAGTCCTTGACTAAAACAGCTTTTATACACAAGGGGAAGAGCCGGCCGTCCCGTCCATGTAAACACGGCTCTGACAACAACACAGCCAGCGGGACTCGAGCTTCTCCCTCATTGTAGACAGTCATGACTCAGAGAGACATTTACACAGGAGAGACTGGATTTATGATATATGTATGTGGAACATGTTGCACATTCTTCCTTTAAGAAGTTGTTTAGTCTAACTGAAAATTGTTTCACACTTATCCACATCTCTTGGATTAATCACTTGAATGAGACTGAAATGGGGATTTCATGAGCTGCAGACTACAAATCAAAGGGAATCTGGCCTCTTTAATGTGCTTTATGTAAATTCATGGACATGTCTGGTTGAGGTATGAGGCCTTTTTAAAAAAAGGGATTGTTTCTGCACAGACTGAGAGGGGACCAAACCTTAGGGCAGTGGGTGTACATAATTTATGTATAATTCAAACTGTTAAATGTCCCTCGAAGCATGCACAGAGACCTGAGCTGGCCCTCTTTACAGCGTCCTTCACAAACATTATTAATCAGCTCTGCATTCTCACAGGCTCCAGACAATGGGCTAAATGAATCCCAGCACATGGAGCTTGGGAATGGCTTCGCTGCACATACAGTAATCATCAATCATAGTCTGGATGTATTGTCAGGATGCTGAGAGTGAGACCTCCACATTGCTGCTCCGCTGTGGGAACGTGAAGTTTGTCCTGCTGCTGTAATAACATCAGCTGAATGACAAAAATGTAAATGCACCAAAATGTCGAGTAAAACAGTGAGTCACGGCTGCAGCTGCTCGCTGGATCCTTGCATGGAAGGGTTGATCTGAAGCAGAGCACGCACGCACGCACGCACGCACACACACTCCACACGCACACACACTCCACACGCACACGCACGCACACACGCACACGCACGCACGCACACACACACACGCACACACACTCCACACGCACACGCACACACACTCCACACGCACACGCACACACACTCCACACGCACACACACACACACACACACACTCCACAGTTGTGGTACATGCTGGGTAAGACTTTAGATCCTCGTACATCAAACTTCAGCCGTATCAGAATCTAACGCAGCAAGATCAAATATTCCTTTTATATCTTTTACAGGTTCTCTGCAGACAGCTCCTTTTAGTTCAGTAAAAACACGACGTAAAGAGATGAACACACAGAAGCCACGCCCGTGATTGGGATATTTAAATGTGTTTGAGACTCCAAGTTTCATTTTAAGACCAAATAGCTGCGACTAATGAAGCTGCAGCCTGAGCTACTTTGCAGCTCTGTTCAGACCGCCATTTTAAGCCAAGACATTTACGCCCCTGTGACGTTTCGCCTTCAATCTGAATGTCATGGAGACGTAATGGAGGGGAAGAAGTGATCCCCCGTCTATACATCTTCAGAGGTAGT
The DNA here is from genome assembly GCA_020745685.1 of Tautogolabrus adspersus. Taxonomy (NCBI): domain Eukaryota; kingdom Metazoa; phylum Chordata; class Actinopteri; order Labriformes; family Labridae; genus Tautogolabrus; species Tautogolabrus adspersus. Next base: position 14,007,175 of record CM036557.1, on the reverse strand, counting down.
AACAGAGCTCCCTTAAACACTGATAATGAACGAGAAATAGAACCAGAGCGCCTCCAACAGAAAAACCAACAGTTTCTAGTTCTCATGGGGTCGATAGAGATTCATTTCCACCTCACACCAGAAGGAAAAGCAAATGAAGCTGATAAAACCTCTTCAGTTGCTGAATCACAAACAGGTGGTGACTGTTTTAGAGCTGAATTCTTCCACATCCCAACATTTGGACATAAAGAGGCCAGGCAGCAGCGGAGGACAGATTTAGATGTGTCCTCAGAGGTCAGTCGTCGAGGGGGGGCATGTGGAGCGACAGGTAACACAGTCAAGCTGGTAAGAAACGAAGCTCGCCTCTGGGCTGGAAAGGGACGGAGAGTGCTGCCAACAACGTCATCACAAAGTGCTCTCAGAACACCAAACATCAGTTCATCCCAGCGGGGTCAGTGCAGCACAGGACGAGGAGAGAGAGAGCGCAGTCAGAAAACAACGTTTAGATGATTCTGGAGGCTGGATTTATGCAGAGTAGATGTTTGTTTGCATAAAGGCTCAGCTGCTCAGGTCAAAGTTCATACACCTCGATACCATGAACAGATGATGACGTATGACTGGGCTCTATTATAACCCAGATCTATTTGTAGATTATTAAAGTAGCTGTTACTTAAAGGAGCAATATGTAACTCTGACACCTAGTGTTTCAAATCCTCTCTAGAGTGGATGCTCACGCAGGTCACCATGTGGTGGACACTGAAGCTTCAGTGTTTATCCAGCTCTGCATCGGTCTGTAAACCTTTCTGCGTTCTAACCTCTCTCCATTTTTCAAAAGCATCTCCAATATTGATCCTAGTTTGAGCACGTTTCTGCTCGTGGAGCTTATTAGAAACATGCAGAGGCTTTTTAGGTCGGGTACAATCACTTCTATCTGAACCAGTTCTCTTGCCCGCTTCCATCGCTGCAACACCTGTTGGTTTGACCTGATAACTGCTCTCATATCTGGCAAACCGAGGGGCGTCCAAAACGGCCGTGTGGGGGTGCCTTAAAACCGCCTACCTTCTCTGGTCCAAACAAATCCAGACCATTCAGGACCAGAATCTAAAGTTAGAAGGAGGACATACTGGCTGCTGCATTGTTGTCAGAGAAGCCAGCACTTCAACATAGCATGTTTCCTTAATGTCTGATCATAGAGTAAGCTCACTTTATCATCTCAGTCTCTACACATCTTACTGATTGGACCTTTAAGAAAGGACTCCTTAAAACAATCTAAAACCTTTTTGTATTAATGAATAAAATAGGATTTATTACGCTCCATTAGCAGAACTAAAGAACCTGTTCTGATGGAAGTATTTTTGTGTTCATCACAACATTTTCAAGTCTGAGGGAAGCTTTTTAACTGCAGCTGTAACCTTGTGTGCTCCTGAATCCAATTCAACATGTCTCCGGACTTTGATGCAAAGATCACAGTCGTCTTTGCTCGACTCGTGAGCACCTGGGAAACGTGCCTGGGAGGACGAGTTGTGAGTCTTTGCAAATCAAACTGCGGTATTATCCTCCGTCAGAATGTGCAGCACTTTGCCTCCTTGTTTTTCTCCTGTTGTTGAGAGCTGAAGGATTATTGATGTATATGCTTTGAAATATCAAAGCGTTTGATCCACGTCAAAATAAAGTGACGCCTCCGTTCTTTTATGCCATCACTCATTAGGGAAGTGGGGCTCAAAAGGCAGCTTTGTGCAGGGAGTCGTTTTAAGTTGGAGATGGCTTTACAATAGATTACCACGAGCACAGTGAGATTCAGAACGTGAATGAAAGGCTATGCAAATTGCAGCATGTACATCTCAGGGATGAAAGAAAACAATCAAGACTTTCTGAACCTGAATAACCCCCCTCTCTCTCTGTCTCCTCCTGCTTTACGTTCCCTTCTTTTAAAGAATCCAAAACTTTTTTCTCTTACAGCGTCGATCCCAGCATGCCCGGCTTTGTGACAGGTGAAATATTTATCCAGGGAGAGACGGGGGAAGGAGTCAAAGGCGGCCTATCTTGTTTGAGTCCCTGCGTAGACAAAAGCTATTGAAGAGCTGACAAGCTTGTGCATGGAAGGGCCCAGCATGGCTCGGAAAAGTGGTTGTAAGCGATTGAAAGTGAGACAAACGGGGAAGAAAAGAAGGGTGTATCTCCGGGCGACTATAGGCTATATGACGCTGTAATCTGGGGTCTTTTTAAAAGCCATCTCTGCCCGTCAGGATGCGAGGCTTTCTCTCACGCTGAGGCAGAGAGCACGGAGACGGAGCCTTTCAAAACCACTTGACTTCTGCCACGGTGGCTGGCCCCAACTATCTGATAGCCTTTCTCCTTTTACACGGTGGCCTTTATCGCCCGGCTGAATGGAGACAAAGTGCCCTTACCTGACCCGACCTGCAGCGGCCATCATGTTTTCTTTACAGGACTGATACAGAGTCAGCAAAACACCGAGAGAAAGCTTCTCTTGAAACTGTGGGTGAGAACGGACGGAGACTCTGAACCATTCTGAACCGTTTGCATGACACAGAAACAATATATGAATTTCCTGCAGTCTCCTTTCTGTCGAGGCATCGTGCTAACCATCAGATTTATTCAAATATAGCTCATGCTCCTGAACTTTTATTACTCAATGGATGGAAATGTGTCTCAACCAATGACAAAACGATGGAAAAGATAAAGGGCTTGACAGGCTTGTTGCTATGGAAACAGATTGAAAAGCTAATCACTCTAAACTTTGGTGAAACCTCAAATTAAAAACATTTGGAGAATTATATTTATTCATCCTGGAGTGGGCTCATTTTCTCATAGACTTCTATGGACTTTATATTTGCAGCCAGTGGAGTCGCCACCTGTTGGTCATTTATTTAATACAGGTTTTATTTTTTATTGTTGGGGGTTTATTCAGAGACAGGACAGTGGATAGAGGTGGAAATCAGGGAGAGAGAGGGTTGGGAATGACACAGGTCGGATTCGAACCCACTTGCAGGAATATAGCCTCCTGATTCAAGCAGTAAATCTACAACAAGAGTTTCCACCTGTGCAAACTCCAAACAGTCTCCAGTTATCTGCCGAGTCTCTGAGGAAGACGACGCTTCCTGCAGATCGCTCCCGTTTTACAAACCGGCTTAAAGAACAATAAAAGCCTTTGAGGGCAGGAGAGGGCCGTGCTCTGCTGCTCGTTAAACACAGCCAGTCACGGACGCAGCGGGACACAAGGTAGATGATTATCAGGTCACATTTGTTTGACCTTGAATTAGCCTTGACATTTACGCTTGACCACTTCACCTCGGGGTCGAGGAAGGAGCGCTGCTGCCTGAGAGGTCAGCGAGTTCAGCTCAGACACAGATAACGTCGAACTGAAGCCGCCGCTGGATTTAAATCTTTGCAAACTTTTAAAAAGAGGGTTTTGTTGCAGCGACCTGCGTCTGGCAACGGAAAAAAAGATTCTTCACAGGAAGCCTCAGCCAAACCGCAACTGTTGAGCTGAGTGTGTGCAGACAAACTATTTCCCCTCAGCAAATATCCCAACATGGGAAAGATTTACCAAACGTTAACACGACACTTGGGCCGCTCCGAGGGGTTCATGTGCAGCGCTGTGTGCTCCACAGTTCTGCTGTCCAGGTTTCTTAAAAGGACAAACAAAAGATGAAGGGGAGACATTTCTGCAAAGTCAAAGGAAAAAGAAAACATATAGACGTCAGAGAAAAGAAGGATTATTTAAAGAGAAGAGAGAGAAGAAGAGAAGGATGGACATTTTCATTCTTCTGTCTGCATCCACTTTTCTTCTCACAAGAAATCACGTGTACGAGCGTTTGCTGCACTCATCGCCAAGGTTAACCAGAGACATTCACACTTTGGTCGGCATCTCTCCGGCTCGTCTCTCTAGTTTGTAAATCTGTTTGTGAGAATTAGCCGCGGTTTGTGAGAAATGGTCTTGTTCTGCAGTCTAAACATTTGTGGCGTGGGAATCTGACGGTTTGCAGACGGAGGGACGTTATCTCAAGGACGACCTGAGCATGCAGCTGTGATTTCGACGGACGGTTTACAGAATGTATACATCACAAGCACCCACATTTCTGACTTTCTGAAGACTGAATGAAGTGAGACAGGAAGAAATATTTTTATACGATTATTGAAAAGAAAGTTTTATATGGAACACCTCTGTTTGGTCTGAAACAACATTTTCACATTGACTAATTTAAAGGCAGGGTTGGTTATTTTCGAAAACTAGCATGATTTTGAAAGTTTCATTCCCTCTGTGCTCCCTCAAAAGCCACGCCCCTCACTTACATGTACGAGCGCCGTTGCTCCAGAAGCGGACCTCAGGAGAAGTGAATGCTCAGATCACTTATTGTCACGATAAGACATTAGAAGATAGAAATGATGTATTTGAATGATTCTTGTCTTTGCTGACAGGAAACCATCCACCTGGATGACAGAGTCGTAGTTATACGACATAACAATTCTAACACACACATGCAGTAACAGCTTCTTGTTTGCAGGACAGAACTTCAAACAAAGATATGGACCTCTGTTTCTCTTCTCTGTGTCTTAAAGCTCCAGGTCGTCCATCTGAGACTAATGAGTCCACAGGACAAAGAGAGGTGAAAAGAGATTCAGCCACCATGCTTAGCAAACATTTTCAGACTTCTGTGTGTTTTTGCATCTTTGCGTTTTGCTTCCAAACTGAATTCAAGTTTCCATTCACTGCATGGAAAGCGTTGACTTTCTTGGAGACTCATTAAAGATGAAAACCACTACAAAAGCACCGGCTGCAAACCCTCCGTTTCTCCCTCCGGTCCTGTATGTTAGTGTGTACATATTCTGTTTATGCGAGCAGATGTTCTCCTCAGAGCGGCGAGTACAGAACGACTCATTCGTCGTGGTTTTTAGAGGAACACGCCGCAGCGACACAAGTTCAAACAGATCCAGGAAGCAATGGCCTGGAAAGAGAACAACAACCTCTTAAGTGTCCTGAAACTATAATGAAGCGTCACATGGTGCTGATTGCCGGGCTTTAATGTGGGCAAACAAGACATGAAAGGGAGCCATAAAGAGTCCAATGAATAGATCATCTATCTCTCTTATGGGACGTCTGACAAACGAGGGGTTTAGAAGTTTACTGCAGCCAGAACGCCCTCGCTTTTATCGGCTGTCATTGTGCCGACGCTCCTCACCTAATAATGTTTAATGTGAAGGTTCCTCCAACAACATACAAGCTTTAAGAAGAAGACTCAGCACTCCGGCTGAGCAGTGTGGAAAACACGGGGTTAATCAGCTCCGACTCTCTAATTGGCAGAGCCTGTGCTTTTCCCATGACCCCTCTACACCCGTTATTAGCCGTATTGTTGTGGAAAGCAGAATTATCATATAGGCTGCACAAACATCACAATTAGTACAATTTGACTAAAATAAATGGCACAGCAGGCGACTCAACCCTCGGCTGAACTCTGACGTCGTGCTCACGAATGAACAGAAACGTCTGATCTGAAACGGGGCCCAGTCAACGTGAGAAAGACCGGAAAGTATCACGTCAACTATACCTGAAATATGCTTTTCTAAAACAGCAAGAAGAGGCGTCAAAATTCCCGCTGCACGGTCGAGGGAACGTCTCTGACTTTATGTTTGTGGTCAGTTTGAGTTCTTGTCACCCAGAAACTCGACCGATAATTTAGCAAGTGTTGTTACCTTCAGGTGAATGAAGGAAAATCAATTGATAAAATATGTTCACACTAGCCCTGTTCAGACCGCCGTTTCAAGCCGTGATATTTACACCCCTGTGGCGTTTCTCCTTCAATCTGAATGTCGTGCAGCCGGGGGATAAAAAAATCCAAATTATTGACGATGTCGATGGGAAATCTGACAGTGCAGACAATCAAATATTTAGAGTAGAACAACAACAGAACTCTTTCTTTACACCAACTTGACTTTGCACTCCAGGAAAAGACCATTTCAGTCAACTGTAGAGTCAGGATGAGACCCTCACCTCGCCCCTCGTGTACGCCCCCCCCTCCTCCACCTCCCGAATCGACCCATCCTAACCAAGGCAACTGGAAAGCATGCATAGCTAACGCCTGCTGGATTGTGTGGAGGCTTTTGTCTGGCACACAGGCTCGGCCAGAGGACTTGATTGCAGAGACTTCTTTGGCATCAAACTCGATCCACTGTCCATTTTTCCTCTTTTTTTTTGGGAAGCAAAAGGGGCCTGTTGTACAGAGCTGACATGCATGATATGAAATGTATTCCCAGGCCGGGCCAGTTAAAATTCATTTTAAACTGTTTACCCGGGCAAAACAAAGGGCAGCAGTCACGGCTGTTATCTGCTGATTTATGGTAGAAATGGAGAAAGAGAGAATTGGCAGGCATGCAGTGGTGACAGTTTGGTGAAGGGGTAAAGGGAGATGGGTGGAGGGGGTGGAAGGGGGCCGCATAGATGCACTTAAAAATCACTTCTTTCACCGTTACTCCTTTGGCCCCAGTTGGTGGGACAAAAGGATAAAAAGTCCTGGCACTGAGGGCTCCTTTCACTCAACACAGCTCATCATTGTGTTTGGAAAATGAGCCAATTTCCATAAGCGATTGGGAGGACAATGTATTAAACAAGCGTGCATGCAGAGTGACAATAAGAGAAAACAAAAGGCTGTCCTGGATTTTCTCGGTGTGGGCATTCCTTCTGTTACAGTAGAGGAGCTTTTGATCTCGCAGCAGGAAGAGTTGGAAAGATGGTCATTACCTAAACATGTTGCGTCTGACGTTTTTTTAAGCGTCTGTTTTTCCAAAATAACTGCGACCAGTGTAACTAAACCAACGATATTTCAGTGGACATTTTGTGTCTCTGTGACAAAATTACACAGCTTCCTTTGCTTCAGACATTATGGAATCAGAATCACACAGATAAGGGATGCTGTAGATTTTCTTGGTAGGACTGTTGTGACTCAAAGCATTGTCTGGGTTCAAACTCTCCCTGCCTTTGCACCTGCAGCTGCTAACCTGTTGTTGAAGAGGATGTGCAGCTGCTAACCTGTTGTTGAAGAGGATGTGCAGCTGCTAACCTGTTGTTGAAGAGGATGTGCAGCTGCTAACCTGTTGTTAAAGAGGATGTGCAGCTGCTAACCTGCTGTTGAAGAGGATGTGAAGCTGCTAACCTGTTGTTGAAGAGGATGTGAAGCTGCTAACCTGTTGTTGAAGAGGATGTGAAGCTGCTAACCTGTTGTTAAAGAGGATGTGCAGCTGCTAACCTGCTGTTGAAGAGGATGTGAAGCTGCTAACCTGTTGTTAAAGAGGATGTGAAGCTGCTAACCTGCTGTTGAAGAGGATGTGAAGCTGCTAACCTGTTGTTAAAGAGGATGTGAAGCTGCTAACCTGCTGTTGAAGAGGATGTGAAGCTGCTAACCTGTTGTTAAAGAGGATGTGAAGCTGCTAACCTGCTGTTGAAGAGGATGTGAAGCTGCTAACCTGTTGTTAAAGAGGATGTGCAGCTGCTAACCTGCTGTTGAAGAGGATGTGAAGCTGCTAACCTGCTGTTGAAGAGGATGTGAAGCTGCTAACCTGTTGTTAAAGAGGATGTGCAGCTGCTATCCTGCTGCTGAAGAGAACGGGCAGCTGCTAGCCTGCTGCTGCAGAGTGAAGTAAATGGGCACATAGCACACAGCGAGGCTGCTTCCCAGAGTCCAAACAGAGGAAGGAGAGCCTGGTTTGAGTGGCTTCAGATGCTGAACGAGCAGCTGTCTCCCACTTTCTCCTGGAGGCTGAGACGTCAGATAGAAGTGAGGAAGAAGAGGAGGACAGGGAGGACATCCCAGGACACTAATGAGCTCCTCTTGTCCACTTGTGATTTGAAGGCACGAACAGGATGACACAGGAGCAACATGGCAAACGGAGTGCATTTTGGTTTCATATGTTCCCACACAGACGTGAAACTCCCTCATGGCACAATCATCTGACAAAAACACACACACAATTACTATTTACTCTAGTGCTCCCTCCCTCTCTCAGGCGAACAAAACACACACACAAATACACAAACACACAGGCACAAAATAGGGAGCGAGAGCTTTGTAGGGAGCGTAGGATGTCACGGGCCCCCCGCTGCGCTTCACACTGCAATTCAGTGATGCTGCTAGATGGGACATCGCATGACTGGGAGCACAATAATGTGTGTGTGCATGCATGTATCTGTGTAAGGGTGTGTGTGTGTATAAGAGGTCTTTCTTTTAATGTACTCCTGCTCACACACACACACACACAGACACACACACACACACTCACGTCATTGGAGTGGCCCCCTGCTGTGTTCCTATCAGCGTCAGCAGTGAATCGGAGCACTCAAGCAGCAGTAAAGCCCCCGAAATCTCACTCCACTGACCCTGTGTGGACAATAAACTGCATCTAATTACTGGCGCATGCACTCGCAGCACTCCCGGCGCGGCGCTCCCTGGCACTGGCTATGGATATTCAGTAAAAGCAACCCGAGCGCAGGCCAACTTCTCTTACAGATATAACGTTTTTTGACATCTTAAGCCTTTTCGGCTGATTCGCTGCATGGCGCACAAAGGGCAGCACCCGAGTCGTGCGGCTGGCGCTGGGGAAAACAAATTTCAGTCTGTATGGATGAGAAGCAGCGCCAAGAGCAACATGTTGGCCCGACCTCAGCAGCCTAAAGACGGATAAAACACATCTTTGTTGGTATTTGCCTCCATGACTGGAAAGTAGAAGGACCATTCTGGTTTCCAACAACTGATTTCGGTGTCAGAATTTTAATATTGTTTAGATCAACATGGCAGCTTCACCAACGATATGCAAGAGAACGGTCCTCAATTGTAAAAGTAAAGTCATAAAAACACACATTTTCCCATCTCCACCATCCATCTCATTTCACAGGAATGTAAAAACATCTCTCCTGAACACATGCACGGATCAAAGAACTGTAACTTCAGATTCTGCTCACAGAACAAAAGGTGAAAAATGTTGAAAGATTTCTTTTATCTAACATTTGAAAAAGTCAGAGCCAAATTAAGCTCTTTGTCAGTTACATATGCAAGCATGCATGACACGTTTGCAGCTACATTACTCTGCAGATATTCAGATCTTTAGGCACTCTATTATCTGTATTTTTATTACTTTCTTTCTGCCCTCTCTTCATGATCTGCACCAGCTCACAGCTGTTCAGTGCCGACATGTGAGGGAAGGTTAAATTCCTTTATGTTTCTTCCTACCTCAGAGATAGCGTTGGAGGGGACGCAGAGCCTCGTCGGCTGACAGCGCGCTTTTATTAATGACAGGTCCCCCACCCTGCTTTGAATAGGTGGGCAGACACAAACAATAGCTGTTGTTGGGAAGTTGGAGGAGCAGTGCGGGCTTTTGTCAAGGCCACGGCCCGCTGACAGGTGCTGCAGGGTGTCGGTGCCTCTGCGCCTTCACAGGTGTGGAGACGTCAGGGATGACAGAACACCTGCGACGTCCGTCCCTTCACGCTGATGATTTCACCGTATCGCTTTTCATACGCCACTATGACAAAAGATACGGAGGGACGGTGACGGGACGAGGCAGGACAGCCACGCTCCACCTGTCCACCTCATTGAAACTTTGCTTTAGTGATAATCAAACAACACAATACCACGGCGACAAAAAATGAAGTCCTAGGCAACAAATATTGGATAAGACAAAAGTCCTGCACACTTTCTAAATTGCACAAATATGTTAGCAACGCTTCTGTTCTGAAATGTTGCCGTTGAGAGGCATCGTTCTCTCTCTTTCTCTTGCTCACGGCAGCTCTTGATTGAAAGTACGACTGGAGAGCTGCTACTTTTCAATACTCTTTTTGTACCTTTTGCATCCTCACACATCAAATAGGACACGTCGATAACTACCATTTAATCTGACTATAATATTGATCTGCATGTGGGTCATTAAGCTCCATGGGATTCTGTACTTGTGAATCTGTTTGCTGTCGTCGTTGGTTACTGCTGCTTTAATTTAAATGATGTCACTGTTTGTCTTTTTGAAATGAAGTCATGTTAGTTGAGGGAAGCTGTTTGAAGTTTCTCTGATGGCCTTTCTGTATTTTTTTGACGTTTGGAAAAGAGTCCTTTGGTCACCAGATTTGGGGGCGTCATTGGGGTCCTATGTGGTCAGAGCGCTGTACATGTGACGAGGTTCTTCATACTCTGAGTGCTCATAACTTCATCCCGCTCTGTCCAAATGTCTGCCTTTCATCATCAGCGTGCACACATGGAAACACATGTGTTGAGCTCCTCTGTCATGTTCTTGGCTGAAATGTTTCCATCAATAAATATTTTGTTTGTATTTTGGATTAGAGCTGCTTTTTATTGGTGGGAAACAAGACACAAGTCTTTCAGAGTTTTGAGGCGAGAACGATGGATAAGAAGCAGAAACGTGCAGCGTGGGTGGCGTCCCTCTCAATGGTAATAAAATAATTGGCTGCAGGGGGGGGGGGGGGGCTTATCACTGCGCACACAAACACCCAACACCCAAGCACAATTAGTCTATTAAGCAAGCGATGACGAGCGAATCATCAGGAGCTTTTGTTTCAGTAAAGCTTTTGAGTAAATGTGCATTAAGTGACCTGGAAAAACGCACAATAACAACTTTTGCCTCTTAAGTTTCCTCAGCTGGAACAATGCTGGTATTCACTGATGGAGATGTCGTCATTGGGCTGAGAAATCATCAACAACCTGCCGTGTTTGTCCCTGCTCATTAGGCACAAACGGGTGTGTACACACACGCACGCACACACGCCATCAGAAAGGTTCCCAGGCAGCGTGTATGATAAAGACGCCTTAAAGCTCATGTGAGTTTCATCAATACAAATCTGTTTCAAACGTTCCTGCAGGAGTTTATTACCTGAATCCTGTTCATCTAAAATATAAACAATGCAGTCCTCTTCTTGTTTCAACATCACAACCCTCCTGTGCACAAATCCAGATCCATAAAGCGGGCAAGAGAACTGGTTCAGATAGAAGTGATTGTACCCGACCTAAAAAGCCTCTGCATGTTTCTAATAAGCTCCACGAGCAGAAACGTGCTCAAACTAGGATCAATATTGGAGATGCTTTTGAAAAATGGAGAGAGGTTAGAACGCAGAAAGGTTTACAGACCGATGTAGAGCTGGATAAACACTGAAGCTTCAGTGTCCACCACATGGTGACCTGCGTGAGCATCCACTCTAGAGAGGGGGGGGGGGGGAGAGACAGCTCTCTGTAATGTTTAGAATTTAGACCGCAGTACCCATTTTAAACACTAGGTGTCAGAGATACATATTGCTTCTTTAAAGACTTTTCATCCATATTCACACTACAGTGTTGATGTGTTCTCGTAAACAGCGGCTGTCAAACAATTTGACGATTAAACTGATTTGTAAGCTTTCAGTCTGGATGTCAGCTCTTCTTAAACGTCGTCAGTAGCTTCAACATGTCAGAGCAGAAACAGAAAACTCTGGAGTTTGATATAAATCATATTGAATGAGTCAGAAGAAGCACATCATCTGCTTCTGAGATTGAAATTGAGGTAATTGTGGCGTAAAGAGTTGCCAGCAGCCCATTAGCTGAGAGAACATACAACATGCCCTGAACGCCGCGCTCATGTTTGACAACAATGCCAACAAACAAACACGACAACAAGTGGCGTGTTGGACTCAAAGCAGAAGTGAATTATGGGAAACTGGGCAGACAAAGTCAAATTTCCACCAACCAGGGAGTTTAAATTATCATAATTGGAGGGCACAGTGGTGTGTGTGTGGGGGGGGGGGCGGGTTTGGCAGCCAGCTCAAAATGTGATATGATGAAGAGCGAGTGCACAAACAATAGAGGTGATGTATGATTATTCATGACTCTGCTCGGAGCCCACCACCGACGAGAGACAGGAAGAGTCCAAATGGCATCAGCTTCCTCTTCTTTGTTGTCAGATTTTTATTTGAAGAAATGAGAAAAGACAGGCAGGTTCAGACCCCCCCCCCCCTTCATGATCAAGAGTGTTTCCGAGTCAGTGACCATGAAATGACTGCGTTTCATCTTGATTTTAAAGTTACAAATGAAATATGGAAGAATGATTTCTTTGTTGTTCATTTTTGGACTTTGTTTTATTTACCTGAACAATAAACGCGACCGAGCTTCTCGGGTCCTCGTCTTCACACTTCAAACCACAAACCAAACATGGAAGGTCAGAGGACGCGAGGGACCAAAACACATCTCCTATTCTTGTGGGGTTTTTTAGGGCAGGATCACATGAACACATGTTCAAGCTGGGAGGAAACCGGGGGATTTGAGGAACCATCTGTTAACCAAAGCCTTTGGGAAGCACACTAAGATGATCTTCGGATATTGTTCTCCCCAGGTGGGAATGGCAGGGGCTCCGCGGGGCCCCTCGGGTCCGGGGCAGAAAAGGGAGGGAAAAGGGGAGCTTAAGGGCTCACTGATGCCATAATCTCATTTTCATTCATAACGCCGGGGTGTTTCAGGTTGGAGAGAAAAGGAAACATTTCAGGGAAGTTGGAGCAAAGTTGGACTCATGTAACGTCTCTGTTTGGAGGCGAGAGCAGGTCAGACAGTTTTCCACGTCTTTGAAATGAACTCAACAAGCACAAAAAGCGATTACCTCCGTCTCTAAGCATTGCACATGACCCACAGCAGATCAGCCACAGGTCAGAGAAGAGAGAGGAGCAGGATGGAGGAGTAGAGAATCTCCGTAATCAAATTCAAAATCAAAGTCCTTAATCAAACATCCATCGTCTTCATCACCTGCAGGGAGGTACAGTCCAGCCTCGGATACTTTTCGAGAACTTTAAGTCACTTCCTGCTCGGTGGTGAGATCATGAAGTGAGAGCGGTTGTCCTCAGACACTTTACTCCACAGAGGAGCTCTCGTCGCAGCTTAAGTCCATTTGTTTGGCATTTCCAGGTCGCTCTGTTTACTGACTGCGACAGCCTTGAAGCTGCAATGTTTCCAACAACAGAGTCAGGATGCAGCTGCTGCTCCTACCTGAGGGTCACACCTCGCAGAGCGAGCAGTGTGCAGACATTAGGGACGACATGCTGTTTACATAAGGCTGCTTATTGGATCGGATGAACAGAATGATTGATGAATTTATTGATTGGATTTTACTTTTGTTCCTCCCTCTCCGTCTAGAGCACAAGGAGGTCATCGTTAAAGATCCAACAACTTGTCCACTTATAAGGTCAATGAAACAGATTGCTTTAAGACGCAGTCACTGAACCCGAACATAAAACTTCTCCACCTGTGTGCTGAGCTCTTGCAGGCTTCTGCCCTACGTAGTGTGTCCGAGCTGCTCGATGTCTACACTTCGTTTGCACCCTGGTGCTCTTTCCTAAAGTGCGTCGGCCGTCCGCTTGAGGCAGATTACGGATGTGATTAAGTGTGGATTTGGACAGAGTGGCGATCACAGACTTCCCTGGGACGGTGCCCGAGCAGACATTGGGATTCATTAAAGAGACACCTCCGGGAGGACTGTTTCTTTCTGACTAACTGTTCATCCTTAAAAGAACGACTACAAACGTACCACCCTTCAAACGGTCTGTGTGTCACATCAATACCTGACAAAGTGTTGGATCTGGACACAAACTTCAGGAAAGGTTTGTTTTGGTTTATGTTTCAGTCTCTTCCGTTACGGTGCGACAAGGCTGAACTGTGTAACCAAAACAAGTCATGCAAAATGTTGTTGCAAGCTTGCTAAGCAACTGATCCGATCTCTGTGCTGCTATAAGTCGATGGCTAGATTTCTATAAAAGGTGAGAAGGGATTTTTTGTCGTTTATTGTAAGCTCGACTCTCAGGACTTTAAAATGCTGTTTCATGCCAACGCTCAGGTCGTTTCAGTTTGTGTCGTCGGTCAGGAACATTTAGTGTGCAAACACTAAAGAGGGGATGCTCGCTTTTTATTCAAGCCCTGCAGGATTCCTGTCTCATACTGTGAGTCAGTGATGCCATGACGTCTTCAAATGTGGAGGATGGTTTCTACTTCAGCAACAGGCAGAAAATAGAAAGTAAACAAAGCAGTTTCAAAGTCAACTGTGACTTTAAAGGTTAGAAACTAGCCAGTGATTATTCCCTCTGTGGAGCTGGTTTCCTGTATCATCTCTCCCAGCTAGGATCTGTGACTCGTGCATTTCTCTGCATCCGATGGAAACAGACACACCTCCTGCTCACAGTTAAAGATCTCCCAAAAAGCAGCTTGTCCGCTGTTAGGAGCATTATGGATTAGTTACAGTCTGCAGGCTGCAATAATTACCACAACAAACAAGAGACCTCTAAACCGCCTACTTCTCTGCTGCGTGTCCAGACTTTTCTAACCTGTAATTAGGATTGGACTCATCTGCTCCCCTTTCTGCTCACAGCCACCTCCTCATTCTCCTTTTTCTACACCTTCCTCCTTCTTATCCCTTTATATAACTCCTCTGTCCTCCTCCTTTCACCTCCTCCCCGTTCTTCTCCTCCTCCCGCGAGGTAATGAGTGATTTAAGTCGAGGAAAAACAAATCTTGGCGGGGCGAACAGATTGTTGGATGCTTGTTGACCTGTCAAAGCGAACAGAATTGTGGCACAGGATTGAAAATCTAAATCTGCATTAGAGGCTTTTGTTGGGGCCTGAGGCGACTCGCTCTGCACGAAGGGGTCTTTATCTGACCACGGAGAGGAGGGGACGACACACACACACACACACACACACACACACACACACACACTTAGTACTGCACACTCTGTATATTTAAAGCCTACACAAAGTCAATGCAATGCAGGAGCTCCTTTAAATGAAGTGCATTCATGTGGTTTCACTTGAATGTGACGGTGAATTCTGTCTGGACGAATTAAAAAAAACAAACAAACACATCACAGCAAACAAGTCACGGTGAAGTGATCATCCTGCAGGGACGACGGTACAAACTAAAGACATTTTTGTCCGTCCCTGTTAATCCAACTCAAACTATGTGGAGTCTCTGACATGATGAAGGGAAACTCAAGCTTTGTGATTTCACAGAACGTCAGAGAAATCATCTCTAAAGAAAGCTTCTGCTCCACTCTGACTTTGATCCATAATAACGACCATTATGACTTTCATCTCGTTGTTTGAGTTCCAAACTCTGACGTCAATCTTCTGATTTAACTCTCAACTATGTTTTCAATCTAAACATGAAGACGTCAATCAGACTTTCTCTCTCCAGTTTGATGATCTGACGTCTAGATTTGTGACTCTAAACCAAATGGTGACTTTATTTAACTGACTGGGTTTAAACCACGAGTCTCGTGTCATGATATATAACTATGATGCCTGAGGTCAATGCTTGTTGTGAAATTGATCATCATGTTCATTTTATTGGTCCATGATGTCAACAGTTGCATATTAAAGTTGTGTGCTTGTCGTCTTGTTGCGTAAGTCCCTCTCTGGAGGTTTAAAGTCTCCCACTGGCAGAGGTCGAGGGCGCTGTCCTGTACATTAAACACAGACGGGGATTTAATCGTGTCTGCATGCATTGTTTGTTTGTTTATTTGCTTGTGCCGCTTGTTGTCATATGTGAAAGCATAAGGGCGGTGGAATACGGATAATCCTTTCTGCGGTTAATGCCGTGGCCCAGATTGCTGCACAGGCCGACATGGACTGGATCAGATCAGTTTCCTAAACTGCGGCTCCAGACTTAGAACGGCTCGTCGCCATGATTCGGGCTGATTCTCCTGATGAATACATGTGCAGCACTGACCATTACTCCCTCATTTTATGAAAACACGCCTGCAGGATGAACAAAGCCCAATGATCAGGTATGTGTTATACTTTACTGTGAGAACATGCTGCATACTGCAAAACTTCTACTGCAGCTACTTGTTCTACAGCTACGACCACGTCAATGACCACCATCACCCTTTCCTTCTCACATATTCTTTTTGAACTCATCTTCTTTGTCAGACTTTTCCAACAGCATGACGGGCTGAAAGAACACAGAAGACTCAATGAAGTGTTTTCTTAAACGTCATGATCATTTGTTGTGGACAGAAGCACCATGAGGGGCGGGACTCGTGGATGAGGGGCGGGGCTGCTGGATGCTGTTGCTGCAGTCATATGGTTGCAGGACAACACTTGGGGGATTAATTAAACTGATGCGCCCCAGAGGCGGTCCCGCTGAGCAGATTAATAGCTACAACATTAAGCCATTAAAATCTTATCTCAGAGTAATCATCTATCAAGGAGTCCATCAAGGAAATCATTCATTCATGGCTCATCAGGAGCAGATAAGTCCTGATTAGCATTAGCGCTCGGTCCCCATGACACAAGCCAGTCTGTCAGGGAGCAAGGCAGACAGGCGGACAAACAAGACCAACGTTTGAGACATTGTAAGGTTGTTGTGGTGAGAAAATATAAAACCTCTGAAGCACACACATTTGACGCTTGGTGAATGGACTTAATCTGTTAGTCAAGTGGAAATCTGCGTCGAGGTAAAGTTTTAAAAACATCTGTTTTGAAAATGTTTTGTCCCAGTTTGTTCGTGTTTGACAGTGGACTGTATCGTCAGTGTGACCTCGGGGCGGCTGTGGCTCAGTGGTAGAGTCGGTCGTCTCTCAAAAGGAAGGCTGGGGGTTTGATCCCCAGATGTGTCCGATGTGTCCTTGGGCAAGACACTGAACCTCAAATTGCTCCCGCTGCTTCATCGCTGGTGTATGAATGTGTATGAATGGATGAGTTAATACTGATGGTCTCTTTACTCAGCAGCCTCTACCATCAGTGTGTGAATGTGTATGAATGGATGAGTTAATACTGATGGACTCTTTACTCAGCAGCCTCTACCATCAGTGAGTGAATGTGTATGAATGGATGAGTTAATACTGATGGACTCTTTACTCAGCAGCCTCTACCATCAGTGAGTGAATGTGTATGAATGGATGAGTTAATACTGATGGACTCTTTACTCAGCAGCCTCTACCATCAGTGAGTGAATGTGTATGAATGGATGAGTTAATACTGATGGTCTCTTTACTCAGCAGTCTCTACCATCAGTGTGTGAATGTGTATGAATGGATGAGTTAACACTGATGGACTCTTTACTCAGCAGCCTCTACCATCAGTGAGTGAATGTGTATGAATGGATGAGTTAATACTGATGGACTCTTTACTCAGCAGCCTCTACCATCAGTGAGTGAATGTGTATGAATGGATGAGTTAATACTGATGGTCTCTTTACTCAGCAGCCTCTACCATCAGTGAGTGAATGTGTATGAATGGATGAGTTAATACTGATGGACTCTTTACTCAGCAGCCTCTACCATCAGTGTGTGAATGTATAGGTGTGACCTGCAGTATGGACGACTTTCTGCGCTGAAGAAGGCACAACAGGATGTCAGTGTTTATTGCATCAATCAAAACCTTGTCCGTTGCTCGGTTTGAGACTTCATCTGGTTTCAACTTTCTTAAGAGTCCAAGAAAAAACTAAAGATGTGACCACTGGAAAAAAGGGAGATTTGATGGTTGCAGGATTTGAGTCTTTGGCCGCTCTTCTGGCTCGATGTTCCCTCATTAACGCCTTTAAATGTATCTTTGTGCATAAATGAAGGCCTCAGGACTTTAACATGTAGTGCTGGTCCACGTGACGAGTCATCGAGGGGATGTGGGTGGAGCTGGTGGTGGTGGGTGGCTGCAGGAGCAACAGAACACACCTTCCCGTCACTTTTGTGTGTCTTTGATGTTAGATTACTTTCATAGTGGTGAAGAACACAGAAGGAAAATATCTCACTGTACATCTCTGCAGTTCCCTTCCGCTCTCTTCTTAACCCAACTGTAGCCGGCTTTGTTCAGTCTGAAAACCAACGTGAGACACAATCCAAAACTTGGCAGCAGCATTGCAGATACATAGTAACTCAATCTGCACTGGCTGCTTTAAAGTCTATCTTAGGCAGGGTGGCTTTTGTAAACCGTCAGACAATGGCGAGCTCTGTTAAAGGCACAGAGGTTGATTTTCACCTTTTAAGTGAGGACACCAGATACCTGCCTTTTCACTGTGTTTAGTTTGAGGACAAACTTTCTTTCTTAAGGCCTTTTTGAACACGGGCAGAGGATGAAACACGACACAGGGTCCAGTCATAGCTGCAGGAATATTTCAATCGCTCAGGAAATATTTTGTGTGTTTTAAGTTTATCTAAAAGCGGATTAAGACTTTGGGTCTGAGCCCTACAAACCCTCGTAATCTGATCCGTGTAAAAACAATACCGAGCTGTCTGCAGGACGATTCAGATGTGGTTCAGATGCAACAATAACAGCACCTCAAACCGCTCGAGGGCTTCAGAAAATGTCCGTAGTTTTTATGCTTTAGCTCGATCACCACAGAAATGTCACCAGACATGTTAGCCTGTTTGATCTAAACACGACCACAAACTACAGGAGGATCTCCTGAACCATGACAAGTATTACACATTCAGATTTAGCTGTTTTTATCTCATGGGGTGGCTCATTACAGAGCTGTCTTGGTGTACAGATGTACAGGATTAAATTGGTCAAACCTCGGCTGCTCGTTACATAAATGATGTTTCCATTAAGGTCCAGAGATTTAAGGCAACAGAATCTTCAAAGACCTCCTTTACTTCTCCACATCCCGTCCCTCTTTCTCTAAATCCTTTACAATAACACTCACGGAGCCCCGCACATCAGTCAGACGGGATTTTCTACAACCAGACACTCGATAGTTGAGTCGCACAAAAGCAGCTTACCAAAAAGAAGCTGATGTTTATTATTCCACAGGTGAGCATGAGGAGCTGACGGAGGCCCTCGGACATTTCAGAGGCAGCAGGCATCAAATATTGAGCAGCTGGCGGAGTGTACCTGCTGACCTCTGGACTGTGAGTGTGGACCGCCTGCAGAACCAATGTGTGCAAGAAGAAAGAAATACGCCCGGTCCTGTTTCTTATCAATGCACAGTCCAGTTCCCTCTTTAAGATTGATGCTTACAGGAATCAAGAATGTACTTATTACTAAGAGTTTCTTCTCGGCTAAAGATTTCTTCTTGGGTTTATTGTCTCAGAAGAACCTGGACACACAGACCTGAGGAGTGAATCTTTAAGAGCCAACATGCGTCACCAGGAAGATGTTGTGAGGAAGAGGAAGAAGAAAGAGGAAGACGGAGACGGAGGAAGAAAAGAAACAAACAACTTCAAAGCTTCTTTATGCTGCAGGGTTTTGAATGTTTCGGGTGAGATTTGTTTCCATGTGAAACAGTTACTTTGTAAAGAAAGAGTTTTGATTGGGAGAAAAACAGCGTCCTTCTGGTCACCTGTTAGGAGTCGCGGGGGGCTGCAGCCGAGCCCAGCTGTCATTGGGCAAGAGGTGGGGTTACACCCTGGACTGGTCGCCAGCCAATCACAGGGCTGACATATAGAGACAGACAACCAGCAACACTCACACTTATGAGGAGTCAACAATTAACCTGGGATTCAAACCAGGGACCTTCTGGCTGTGAGGCAACAACGCTAACCACTGCACCACCGTGCAGCCCCAATGTAAGAACTTCTGAACCGTAATCAAACTTCACATGCAGTATGTGTAATTACTCCCTGCTAGCAAACTGTGTGCAGTGGAAGTTTAACATTCTGCAAAGTGTGTGCATTGTTTCAGCATCTTGAATCTGTCCCACAACAGTATGCAGGAACAGATAAGAATGGTGTGAAACTGCTGCGTGATAGACCTTGTTGTTGACAGATGTTTGTAAGAAACTTCAACTCTAAAATGTTAAAGTTGATGAAGTGTGGAAAAGAAGATCATGTGACTGTAAATGTTTTCAATAAAGGAAGTTGTAGCAGACAGGATGAGACTCACCTGCTCATGCTGTGCAAAGTGTCATGATGTCAGAGGATTGTTTTGTGACTATTTGTACAGAGGAAGCTGATGTCGTCTGCCCCCGTCTCACACACATCTCAAATCCAAATTATTCATGCTTCGATTCATGTTTCCCGCTGTACTCAAAGTTTCCCCTCTCCATCCAGGCCCCTCTGTGTTGTACAGTAAAGTACTTTATCCTGTTAAAAGCCCCTCATGAATACATTTAAGGTACTGTATTTTCCCTGTGGCTCGGGGAGTCACCACAGTGTGCAGAAACGAGGGCATGGCCCCGGCCGACCCCAGGATGTTTTGTTTCCCACCTGCCACTGGAAAAGACATCAATCTGCAGCTACATCCAGCTAATTGGCGACTCTGTCCTCCCGCCCACGCTGTTTTCTCAGAGCTCATCCCTTAATTTAAAGAGGTGTGTGAGCTCATTATTGTCGGCCTTTTTGGGTGGCGAGAGGAGGACAGCAGAAGTGGATAAGAGGATGGAAATAAAGAAGATGTGTAAGAAGCTGCTGCATCAGATTCCAGAGAAGCAGACAACAAAGAGGGGGGAGAGTGTTACATTCTCGTGTTAAAATATGATAGATGATTCAGTAGATGCACACACACACTCATAAGTCTTCCCGAGGACAGCGGTGTCTGTGACAGGTTAGTGGGACTAGCGCCGTGGTGCTAATCAGCTTTATTTGTGCCACTAAAACCAATCTGTGGGGATCAGACGTGCCAGCTGTCTGCACTACAGGACGATTATTGCAGGATTTCATATCAGAGCTCAGAGCAGCAGTTATGATGCGCCGCTGAATCATTCTTCACTCGTTCTGCAGGACACTTTGTGAGCAAGCAGCGCTGTGGTTCATGACTGGACTGGGATCTGTGGAGTTATCCCTTAACGCCCTGTAAACCCCACAGGTGAGTGAGTCATCAGCTCGTCAGGGTAAAGTGGGACCGTGATGGAGCGACGGCAGAGGCTGCTGCTGCCGCCGCCGCCTCCCCGGCTCCTGTAATCTGTTGGTGGATTACGGGATTCATTAGCTGATTAGCGTAAATCGATTAACAGCGCAAATGAAAACAAAAAGGGAGGCCGAGCTTCAGGGGAGGAAACTGAATGGCCCGGGGAAAAACACAAACAACTTGTGCACAGGCTTAACCTAGATTGGAAAGAAACAGAGACTGAGCGGAAAGCAACAGGATACAACAACGAAATATTGAAGTGAATTCAACTTTAATGACCTCGGGTGTTGTTGTGGATTAGTCAGTTTTCTATGAGATGCTCCTTAAAGTCCCTGTGATATGAAATACATGTTACTGGTCGTATTTTGACATCTAATTAACTGTATTGTGTCGGACTGATGACTCATCCTGCACTCAGCAGCGTTTACTAACTTTTCAAACAATTAGAAAGCTTTGTCAAAGCTAACGATCCAATCAAATCCATCCCAACATTATGTCCCGCCTTATGTCTTGTGATTGGTTCAATTCCTGTTT
Source organism: Tautogolabrus adspersus (assembly GCA_020745685.1). Classification (NCBI taxonomy): domain Eukaryota; kingdom Metazoa; phylum Chordata; class Actinopteri; order Labriformes; family Labridae; genus Tautogolabrus; species Tautogolabrus adspersus. Next base: position 13,985,856 of record CM036557.1, on the reverse strand, counting down.
CAGCTGGAAACACGTCACGACACAGCAGTTGGATACTCTAACCCCTAAATTCCACCGCGTGTTAATCTGTAAAATAACCGCAGGAATTCCTTTGTCTCAGAACTCCAGCTGTCCGATGTTTGCAGTCCGGTGGTGCTGCTTCGTGCTTTGCACTGAGAACGCAGTCTGTGGGCGTTGATGGTCGAGGGTGCACGGAACCGTAACGAGCGGAGCGGACACGCAATGCACACGTATCTGGTGGAAGTTCTGGGTCAGAGTTCTGTTTCATGGAGACTTGTAGTCAAATCTCTGCGTTTTGAACCTGGGCCCTACTTTACATATTTTTGGCGACTTCATTATTAAAACAGTTTGGAAGTGCTGCGGCAGAGATAAACTGCGTTTTGAGTTCTAAACTTGATTACCTGACGAGCTGCACATTCAGTAACACAGGAGAGTTGACGGCCAATGGAAGAGATGATGTTCATAACCCTGAAAATGTGAAAAAGTAGTTTAATCCTCCATCAGATTGAAGCATTTCAACATGAACAGTGTTTTTTACGTGTCTGCATGTTTGCATCTGGTGCTACTGCAGCTCATCCATCGTCTGAATACCTCGCATGTCTTTGATGTATCCAAAGTCCTCATGTTCTCTCCGTGTTCAGACACCGCTTCATTCAACACAGCAGCTTATGACCGCAAGCCAGCGATGTCACCACCCTCTCGCCTTCCTCCCAATGATCACTAATGACTCCCATGCAGTGCCGCGCTGGCAGAAAGGGTTCAGACAGAGTTCAAGACACCTGTTTGCCACATGTTTGGAGCACACTCACTCCACCACCTTCACAAACATCACCGCTCCATCAAAAGTCCTCAGTGAGGGCTCAGGGATGGTGGATCCCTCAAATCTGGGACCACATGAATCCTGGACGGTTTTGGATTAGATCCCACTGGAGCTCTCTGGTCTCAATCTCAAACTTTTCCTTCGTTTTCATCTTTTCATTCTGAGAGATTTTCTTTTTCCAAGAAGCGTTTCTCCCTTTCAACCCTCCACATTTTCTTTCTCACAGTCCAAACAGAAATCACTGCGAGCATCTGATACACAGACACGTTCAACGGGGAAAACTTCACATTGGCACAATGTTTGGGATCAAAGTTGAGTCCAGTAAACACAAATCAAAGTATTCTCTCTTGGAACAGTAAAAACTGGAGTAACAATCCAGAGGAGAATGTTTAGAGCCCTGGATTGGGATTCTGTGAAATGCAGATTGATGTTTTTGGGATTGAGAAACTTTAACTTTCCCATGAAACGTCTGATTGATGTTTGAATCCAAGAAACCACAATTCAGGAGGTTTTATTAAAGCATCAAAATGTCTTTCTCCATGATTTCAGCTTGACACTTTTCACATGTTTGGGGTCTTTGTCTTGGCTTTTGCATCAAATATGTCAGCGCTTTGATGAAATCGGCTTTAAAGAGTTTAAAGAAAATAGACCCTAAATAAACCAATAAAACAACTTCTCTGCCATCAGTCAGCCTGCACAGAGACCTGGGGGCCAGAACTGTTGGCATCGTACTTTCAGAGTCGTGGTGGTTTCCTCTGCCAGGTTGGAGCACAGTGAGCTAGGTGAGGAGGGCGAGAGGATAAAGACGAGGTGAAGAACGAGATCAAGCAGATCCAATTTGTCTGTAACACTGTGTGACTGTGTGAGCGGCACAGCTGGACTCTGTTAGCCTCAACAGGCCTCAAACTGAGCCTAGTTTTCCTGCTCAGCACATTCAAAGATCACAGACGCCGTCCAGTTTGATTCTTCACTCTCACTGTGAACAGCGAGGGTTACATCAAAGAAGAGGAAGACACCCCAGAAATAAACAAGCTCACATGCAAACAGGGCTAGGTTTGTTTTGTATGATGCACTCGAGCTGCAGAGACACAAAGATCTCAATAAGTCGATGATAGAGAAGCATGCTGTTCCAAGATGAAGCTTGGATGCTGCTGAAGATTGACATCCCACCATTCTGGCTCTTTATTCTGTTTCTTGAAGCATCTTTTAAAGAGGATGGGTGGATCTGCGATCGAGCTCGCCTATGAAACAATCGTGCCTAATGTGAACACGCCCTAAATTTTCATGAAATTAAACATGCAAAAAAAGAAAGAGGGAGGCCAGAGGTGGAGACAAGTCAAATTTGAGTTTGTGTAAAGTTAAACCCAAACGTTGCACGTCACAGAAGAAACAATTGATGCTCAGCTGGAGCGGTAAAAGAAGACATGCAGAAAGATGACGCAGTCTGGAGCCCTGGTTAGGAATATTTTCTGACTCTGTGGGAATGTACACGTTATTTTGTAGCCTACACAAACATGCATGATTCATTATGACCCGTCAGTCAACTCAACATCTGTGACACAACAAACAAACTGTAAGTGTCTGAGTTAAAACACGACTGTGACGCACTGAGGAGAGCCAGAGATTGAGCAACACGGACAAAGACACAAAGTTAGAGTAAAGCTGCAGTCCGACGTGCAGGGAGCTCGAGTGAGCACACTGCACTGACACATCGATGCTGCACCATAAGAGGAAATAAACACTCCGGGAAAACAAGGACAACTGTTACTTCATTCACAAATCAGGAAACTGACACACACTAACGGGTATGGTGACGCACAGCGTGAGCAAGAAGACACATGATGAGCTTTGAATCCTGAAGTGGTTAAAACGCCTCTTTGTGGTTTAGCTTCTTAGATAGACTGCAGCGCGCACAGAGTATGTGGAAATTTGGGGTAACACTGACTTTGTGCAGAAAAAACACCAGGAGGCTGGAGGAGAAACTCTGAGTGAAACATTCTGCTGACTGCGTTCACACATGCAGCTCCTCCTGAAAACATCAGGACACTTTCAGGAGTTTAGTGCAGGTGTGAAAGCAGCTAATAGAAGCAAAAAGTGTTCTCCTTTAACCACAACCTGTTTCCTAAACTTCATGGTCATTCATTTATTGTGAATCGTTTGTGTGAAGTTTTGAAAAGATGCTGAGAAATAAAGAACTCTGAGGTTTAGTTTGGACGACTTGTTGCGACGGGAGACGTCTTTCTAAAGTCCTGCTTCCTTCTTTTCCTCCTCCTCTCCTCTCCTCTCCTTTCTGATCTTCTTCTTTTCTCCTTTCTCCTTCTCCCCCCTCCTCTTCCTCTCTCCCCCCTCCCTCTGTACCAGATGGACACATAGTAACTCCCCCGCCCCCCCCTCTCTATCTGCATTGTCTCACTGGACTCTTTAGAGAGATAAGCCTCGCGGATTTCTACGCACGCCAACCTCGTGAACTTGACCCCTGGACGAATTCATCAAAGGAAAAGCCTCGTCTCCCCCTCCTCACCCCCACCACCCAGTCTCCCCCTGCTTGTTTTGTTTTCCTTTAATTACTTTGTTGATCATATTAAGCGGTGAAATGTTGTTGCAAATGTTTTTTTAAATTGATTGCACCTCATTAAAGTCAAGAGAAAGAATATCAGCACATACATGATAAAGAGAAGGGTTAATAAGGGCTGTTTCTCTTCACAACAAGAAGTCATGAAAATGATTGAAATATGAATCAGTAGAGGCACTAATAGGTCAATCTGAGATCATTATTGTCTCTCTAAAGTATCCGTTCAGATGAAACATACGAAGCCTCTTTCTTTCATTTCTTTTCACTCTGAAATTATCACGTTTAGTTTTTTTTGCTGATTCCACATTTTAACACGTCCATGTCTATTGAGATTTTTTATTTGCTTAAAGGAAGAATGTGCGACTTTTTGATCCAGTAGATGTCGCCCTTGAGCTCCAGCATGAAACCAAAACAAACTGCTGTTTAGCCACATCTCCTCCATACTGAAGCCTCCGCTCTCCTCCAGCGACACACCTCCAACCCTCCTCCACTCTCGTTATCAATTAGAGTTAATGAAGCACCATTAAGTGCACGCAGTGACAAAACTGTTCTTGACTCGAGCTGCAATCACTTGTGTCCTGCATTGTTGTGTTAGCATGCTAATGTTAGCGCTCTTTAGTTAGCTCGTAGCTTCACATGTAAACTGACACAGAATGAGCGTGATCTAAAAACTCTTACGTGACATCCAAATAATCAGTGAGTATGTTCTTCTTCTTCTCTCTAGTTCTTGACTAAAACAGCTTTTATACACAAGGGGAGGAGCCGGCCGTCCCGTCCATGTAAACACGGCTCTGACAACAACACAGCCAGCGGGACTCGAGCTTCTCAATCATTGTAGACAGTCATGACTCAGAGACACATTTACACAGGAGAGACTGGATTTATTTATGTGGAACATGTCACACGTTCTTCCTTTAAGGATAAAGCCGTCTAATCACTAACTACAAAGAATGACATCATAAAAAACGAACAATGAAGCGCCTCATGTCCTGGGAAAAACCGTGTTTGTTGACATCTCTCCCCCCCGACTCATTCATTTGCATAATGAGGGCACACTGTGTGCAGAGGGGAGATAACAACAACACATAAACACACGCAGAGGCCTGCAGATCAGATGCATCGTTCCCCAATCACAGATAACAGGTTAACGGGTTAACGGGGGCTCATTCTGGGCCATATTTATTTTAATATGTGACCACATGTGTCGTGTTTATGATATAAGTTATGTCGTATTCCTGGTCTCAGTTCCAAGTGGAAAAAGTGAAGAACAAACACATAATGTGGCGGGGATCTGAGATCTGTTTAAAGGTTAGTAATGAGAAATGATGTCAAATACATTGTGTAAAGGTTAAAGACATGTAAGCATCGTTAGTTATACTTAAAGATGGAGTCAGCAGCTTTCTCCTTCAAAATAAAACACAGACTTCTCCTAAAGTGAAGCTGCTCCATCATCCCTTCTGGGCCTCCGTACATGTGTGCTGGTGACTGTGTCTGCAGAGACCCTGTCCTCTGACTGGATTTTACTGTTCTGCTTTGTTTTGGATGACTCGGGACATTTCTGGGCGGAGCTTCCTCCAGCCAATGACAGCGCAGCAGGTGAGTTAAGGAGTGGATACAAGTCAGGGAATGGACGCGATTCAAACCGGTGAATATGACGGATGTGGACGTCATATTCGCCAGATGATAGGACATGAAGAGGGGCAGGAGAAAGAGAAAAGAGGGAGGTGGAGGAAGACAGGAGGAGGAACAGAAGAAAGTGAAAGGGGGACGAGATGGAGATGAATATTAGAAGGAGGCGAGGAGGTGGGAAGAAGTAGTGCAAGAGATAGAGAAAGAGGGAGGGTGATGGAGAAGAGGAGAGGCAGCATGAGGAGGAAGAGGGAAAAGAGGAGAGTAGGAAGTAAGAATTTGTGAAAGTTACAGAAGGAAGAGGAGGAGAGGATGAAGTAGGAGTGGGAGGAGAAGGAGGTGGAGGAGGATGAAGATAAGGAGGAGGCTGAGTTTAAGACGGAGGAGAGATGATGAAGAGGAGGCAGGGTGAGAAGATGTAGATAAGAGGAAGATAAAGAGGAGAGGAGGAAGGAGGAGCGTGCAGGAGCAGAAAGACGGGGAGGAGGAGAGGAGAAGATGAAGAAGAGATGATGAAGATGAGACGGGGGGAAATGTGATGTCCTTTTCTTCTTTATTTGTAATCATCTGGCTGACAGCGGTGTCACTTCAGGCCGTGGCGCCCTGAACTCTGCCTTACAGGCTTACATGTAAATCTGAAGGAATCCCATTAGGCTTTGAGAAAGTGCGTCTCGGACCTGAACCCGCGCGTTTTACTCCTCTGGAGCGGCTCCATTTCTGCGCAGCATAAACTCCGATCAGCAGCTTAAATCCTTTTGGAAATGTTCACGTTAGTTTGAAGAACGGAGTAAATCCCGCCGCTGAGCTGTGAGATCCAGCTCTGAGTGCAGGGATGTGGGAAACCTGCTGGCTGTGACTGTCAAAGTCTTCAGATGTGGACTCTCTGGCACAGCACGGCGGTCTGTCAGAACCATCAAGTCTGGAACCGAAGCTGGAGAGCAGAAACAGACGAGTGTTTGGACCAACATGCTGCATTCTGAGAAACTTTAATCCAGAGAAACGTCACTCTGTGGTTTTAAGAGGAGATCTCATAACCACTCAGACTATTCTAAGAATCGATTATTTTACGGAGGACAAAGTCAGCAGATGTTGTGTTCAAGTACGAGGAGGAAAGATTTATTCCAAGAAAAGATGATTCTCTTTTTGGACTCGGTGTGACTGTCAGAAGAGACACTGCTCGTGATTCTTATAAGATTTGAGAAATGATTTTGTGTTACTTAACTCCCACTGTGCAACCAAATTGCTTCGATGTTACGACAAAGCTCCAGATTGTTGAGCTCAAACTGTTGGGTGTGAAAAGATGATCAGACTCACAGCTGATGAAGAAGAGACGGACAGACTTTTTATCTAGCAGAGAAAAGTGGAGAGAAGCGGACTGTTACTGTTTTGATGGAACGTATTCCACGTGACGTTGAGGCCCCTTCTGAAGTCGCTCTGCACAGACACGATGTGATAAAAGGAAGACCATGCAGCAGACGTTCATAAGTATAGGAAGCAAGATGCACTCAAAGAAGCGAAAATCAAATCAAAAATGTGTTCATAATATTGATTGTGCATCTTGAAAAGGTTGGGTTTATGACTCATGTTGATTTCCTCCAAAGATCATTAAAGACACAAGGTTATTTTAACGTTCGTTTTTAAATGAGATAAGACTAAAATGTGTGTTTGCATGGATATTTGTCTTGCATTACAAGCTCAAAAATCCTCTTATCGGGGCGCTGGTAGCCTAGTGGTTAGTAAGGCCCCGTGTCCACTTAGTGTTTTTTTCTGCGTTTGCTGCAGAAAGCGGCCGTCTGGAGAAGAAGCGCAGCACCCAGCGTCTTTTCTTCCGAGCGCTCCGCCTTTTTTGTGCGGCTGCTCCGAGTGCTCAAGTTGAAAATCTTTCAACTTTTCCAAATGTCTGATTTTCCCCGTAGTTTTGTCTCCTACAGATTGTGCTTGTACCCACATCCTCCTCGCTACATGTCTGATCGGGAAGCTAGCAGTAATATTTGACAACACCTCTGACTCGTGTTTCCTAAAGAGTCCAAACAGCCTGAAAGTTTCATATCTCCCTCGCTGCCTCACTCAGTGAGCAGCTGTGAACATTGTGGAGTAGAAGTTACTTTTGAATTGTTCCACGGGACAGAAGCTTGAGAACCACACAAGCACTGAAGAGAGAAAAGGGAAGGACAGGAGGTAAAGGACATCCCTCTATCACACTGGGGTGAATGAAATGTCCAAACTGTGTTAAGAGCAGACGTGTCCTCCTCCGTCTCTCAGATCATCCTCATCGTCAGGTCTGCTCCCACAGGACACAGATCTTTGAGCTCTAATTTCACTAAACCTCAGCGTTGTCAATGTTGTCGTTAAAAGTGATCCATGGGGTGAGGCTGCTACAAGCCGGACCTTCTCCAGGCCGAGCCAGGACAAACGGATGGTGGAGGCCCCGGCGTGCTGCTCTCAATCGTCCTTGCGTTTTTAAGAGGTGCTGGATGACGGCTGTAACAGCAGGAATGCCGGCTGCAGCTGCCCACCGCTCGAGAGGGAAGCAGGCCCTCTAAAGTCCACCTCAACCCCCCAACAAGGCTCCAGGTCCTTCATATAATCCCTCTCTCAGACCCTGACCCTTTGTCCTTCAGTGCAGTGTGGCTCCGGCCTCCCCTCCACACTTCAACCCGTCGTGTTGGCTCTAAACTCATCCGTGATGTTGACGTGATGGAGAGCGAGGCCTCCACGCTGATCGCACCAAGAAATGAAAAATGACCTTTTCACCTCGTCAGAGGGGTCGCTGCTCGAGAGGCTAATGCAGGACAAACACAAATTCTTCACATTTTCACACATTTCTGAAATCACAATGCAGAAATAACTCACCCTGCAGGTACATTTAGTTGTTTCCCTAAAAGACAAAATGCTGAACGATGGCAGTGAAGTGAGAATATTCCCACTTTTATCCGTAGGCAAAACTACAAAGATCAATGAAAAGTATCTATCTGCATCTTTGCAGCAGTTTGAAACGGACTGAGCTGTGTCTGCCTCTGCGTCGTTTTTTTTTACGTCATGTCTTACCTCAGGAGACCCCCCGCCCCCCCTCCTGTCTGACAGGGATAGTCTCCCGCTCTGAGGAGCATGTGTGAACAGCCAGGTCAGGATATCAGGAGCAGACCTCCTGAAATGATCGAGATATTTTCAGGAGTGCAGATGTGAAAACGGCTTTTGTCTCCAGATCCAGCTCTGCATGCAGACCAGACTCGTTAACACACCTCAGTTTTGTCATGAAAAAGAACAATGCCATCACATTGGATTAGAACAGAATTAAGGACACTTCCCTCTTCATGTCCAAACACGAGGAAACAATCTGTGAGCGCAGTGAGAACACGTCCACTCCTCTCTGTTCAAAATGTCCTTTTCTTGAAACTGTATAAAAGAGGATTTACTTCAGAAAAGGGAAACTATGTTCCTGCAGCAGAAAGTTCCAGATGTAAACCTGACCAGAGGGAGATTCACCACAGATCCTCTGTATGAAATTAAAGAAGTGAAAGTCTGATGAAATGCAGTTTTCTTGTAACTTCCAGGATCTTTCGCCTCTCTCTCTCTGCCTCCAGCGGGGCCACAAAAACCTCCATTAACATTTCATCCTGCCTAAAAGTTTGTGTTGCCTCGTCATCCGTGCTCACAGCTGGGATTTTGATCGAAACCTGACCTGGATTAAACCGTCAGCTGAAAGCATCGGACGCTGAATGTCAGCCACATCCAGCCTCTGAAGCCTGGAGCTCCTGGTCACCCACACACCTCGGCTCTGTTTACAGCGTTTAGTTTACAACTTTAAGGCCACAAATATTTCACATTTTTATCTCAGACGTTCGTATCCTGATCCGAGAGAAGCTGAGTGCATCTGCATGTCCCCGCCACCTCATCATTTGTGCCTGAGCCCAAACACATGTTTCCCTTTTAAAGCCACTCCGGAGCGGAACATTTGTACGTTTAGCATCAACATTTTGACAGGCGGCTCTGTGAATCTCTGCCAGTCCTCCTGGGAGGTGCTGGAAGCGTCGACAGGGCTCCGCTAGCCAACTCCTCCTTGCTAAGAGGAGGTCAGGGAGGGTCGTGGGTAAAATAAGCAGATTGAGACGTCTCTGTTTCCGTAAAAATGATCATAAAGAAGGAAGAGGAACACATAAAGAACGAGTGTAAACAGACGGGATGTGGGAGGTGGATCCAGAGTCTCAGACCTTCATCAGCAGCTCCTCACTTTTTAAAGACTGAGGTTAAATGTGAAACCCCCCAACATGTGTGTGGAACTGTTTTACACAAGTGTGAGTTCTTATTTTGATGATACTCATGACCTCGACTTTCAGCTTTTTATCCTCCAGTTTGTCGATTTAAGTGGCCTTGTATCTGTCTGTTGTCTGTGGTTCTGTAAACCACGTCATGTCGTTGTCAATGAGGGTTGCCCCTCAATGACCTCTCGAGTGTGAATAAAGATTGAATGAATCAAAGTGTGTGACAACATTACAGAAAGGATCCCTACAGGGGACACCAGACATCATTCATAAAAACACAGATTTGACCTCACAGGACGCAGGGAGTTGCAGAACGACTTCTAGCTCAATCAGTTTGTGTTGCACACGTAATATACTCAAAGTGCATCAACAATTTATACCAAAGTCCAACAAAACTAACCAATAAGGTCGTTGGTGGTGGCGTTGAAGAGAGCGCTGTGTCGGCTGTTTTTGGTCAATGTCACTTGAACCATGGAGATACTTTGCAGCATCACAGCCTGTTGCCCTGCTTTGGATCCTAAAATATATGAAATCAGGTCCCTAGATTAAAATACCACAAAGTCTGTCTCGATCTCATTTGGATGTGAGGTTTTAAGAACACGTGCGTTCTGTCCGACTACATTAAAGGCAGAGAGAGAGGACTTACTGGTGTTCTGTCCTGTGCATTATTCCAGGATTATTTTCACAACGACAGCAGCCCAAACTCTGAGTCTTATCTGACAACGTATAAAACACATGTTCAAATGTTCACCAAGTCCTACAGAGTTTAGGGACAGAACAGCGGGGGGTATAAAGGATAAAACCTAGACACCATTAATCCGCCATACAGCACACACACACACACACACACACACACACACACACACACACACACACACATACACATAAACATCTGCACGCACGCACGCACACATACACACACATACACACACACACCTTGTATGCTCTTATCTGATGTTCATGCACATGCTCACACACCTTGTCATGGCTTCTAAGCATGCTTAGCACACTAACACGCACACACACACGCGTGCACACACACACACACACACACACACAGAGAAGAAGAAGTAAAAGCACATGAAGAGCCGCGGCGAGGTCTCGGGGTCAGGCCGAGGTCAAGAGATCAGGGCCGATAACCCCGCCCCCGATACGGCCTCGATATGGCCTGTCGCCCAGGTCAGCGCTCTCAGGTTACTCGCTCTGGCTTGTTTGGACACCCCCCCCCCCGCGCCCCTGAACGGACTTGGACGTGGACGTGAATGCTGTCCAGACGTGAGGGACGGAGCGGAGGCAGACAAAGCTGCTCGTTTTTGAAACGTGAGACATCTGAAGGTGTCGTTAAACTTTCAAAAGTTGTATGTTTGTACACTGAGCAGGTTTTTTCTTCACAGTTTATTGGATGTTTCTGTCTTTTATTGACGTGCACTCTTCTCCATTACGTCTTCAGAGACTTTTTATCTCTGAGTACGTCTCTTTTACTTCCCCATAAACGATGAAATAAGCCAAAGCCTAAAGAGCTGCGCAGATAAAGAAGCAGGACACTATTTAAAGCGCATTGGAAAGATGTTGTGAAGCATCTGCAGCCTCTGGTTGTATTTTTATTTAAGACCAAGACCAGAGTGCTCCAAGACCGAGTCAAGACCAAAACCAAGCAGGGGCGAGACCGAGACATTTAGGGATCGAGACCCAGTCAAGACCAAGATCAAAGAAGGGCGAGACCGAGACAAGACCAAGACCAGAGTGCTCCGAGACCAAGGACTGAGTAGTATAAAATCAGATCGTATTAGTTTAAAATAGTCTGGTAAGAAGACGTAGCTTGTAAATCTTTTTTGGATGCCTTGATTTGAGATATTTTCCTCTTCTTTGTCGTCTGAGATGTGTGAGCAGACACTCAGCTGGAAACATGGGAACAGAGTGGGCCTCTATCTCTTCATATCTCAAGGTCCTGACGGGATGAGGAGCTGATTGGTCGGTGGTGATAAAAGTCCAGGTGTCCAGCTGCAGGACAGTAAACCGGAGGGAGTTTCAATCCAAAACAGAGTGATAGCAGGAGATGTTTCTGATTCTCCGCGTCTTATTTTAACACTTGGAGGGTTTGATGACATTCTCACCGGCGTTCACAGAGACAGACCTAGAAGAGAATCATTGTTTTCCCCAGTCATGAGGTCACTCCAACCTGCGGCTTACTCTGCTCCTGCTGCAGAGCTCAAACAGCTGATGTTCCTTCTCTGTGTGTTTATGACAAACAGCTGGAAACAGGAACAAATGCCTGCAGATGTTTAGGCTTCTTTTGGTTTCTAACTGATTGAAATCCATCTTTTCAGAAGCCCGAGGGGTCAAATCATCCAGTTTCTCCACCAAATAAACAAACGTTGAAGTAACTACTGGTACAATAAATAAAGGTTTGTGTATCGACGGCCTTCCTGTCCTATTTTCTGTCAGACTGTCGTTGAGACATTTCACCACAAACATGTCGGGAGGTCTACAAAAACGTCAGTGACAGTGAAAGATGACGACCTTTGACACTCATAGTTTCAGTGTCTTTGTCTGCCTCATACCTCTGATATGAACTATTTGTTTCTATTATTCTGGAGTCCTGGTTGCCTTCTGTGCTGATTTATCCTCAGTTTGCTCATTTTTCAAATCATTTTTTTTAGGTTTTTGTGATTGTGAAACACCAAAATGATGAACATGCATGTGTGCATGTGTGCATGTTTGTCTCATCGGGCCTTAGTGTTGACGTTTAAACCTCTAAAAGCATCAAAAAAGGTTCAAACGTTGTTTGTCAGAAGAATATGACACGTTTACGACTGAAGGAGAGGAAAAAAAGCGACGTTGGAGATCATTTTTTCTGCAGTAAAGTTTTGACACTCGATTCGCTGTAATGTATATGTTGTTATAATAAACACGGCGTTTGAGGTGTTGAGGACGCTCTTTAATCTCTGCAGCTTTCATATCATATGTCACAAAGCTCGCTCTAAGCCGGAGCAGCGATAAGGTCAAACAGCAGCTTATCACGCTCTCCGTGACCTTTACACCGCGCGCACAAGGCCACCAATCAGGGCGCTCTGAGCCTCACCTCTCCCTGCGGTTCAGTGATTTGCCGGGGCAGGCTGCCGGCCAGACGTCGATGACATGTCGGAGCGGCGTGTTGCAGACGGTCCGGAGCTCGGCCTGTCATCAAATGCATCTATCTGAGAGACGGGACGAGAGGCCGGCGCTCAAGTTCAAAGTGAGCCCGTGTGATTGTGATTCATCACCGGCGTGGCGTGGGAACAGACGGAAAAGATGAGTGGAGGAATAACAAAGGAAACCTACTGACCTTTTCCTACACACCCACACGCACACACACACACAGACACACACACACACACACACACAGACACACACACACACACACACAGACACACTCACACACACACACACAGACACACACACACACAGACACAGACACACTCACACACACACACACACACACACACACACACACACACACACAGAGACACACACACACACAGACACAGACACACTCACACACACACACACACACACACACACACACACACACACACAGACACACACACACAGACACACACACAGACACACACACACACAGACACACACACACACACACACACACACACATACACACAGACACACACACAGACACACACACACACACACACACACACACAGACACACACACACACACACATACACACAGACACACACACAGACACACACACACACACACACACACACACACACAGACACACACACAGACACACACACACACACACACAGACACACACACAGACACACACACACACACACACACACACACACAGACACACACACAGACACACACACAGACACACACACACACACACACACACACAGACACACACACAGACACACACACACCTTCCAAAGACTCATTCATAAACACCTTCATCAACACCTATCAGTCTGGAGCGGTATGCTAGTGCCGCCTACAGGCTGAAGTGCTCATTACATCCCTGTAACGGTTAGGGTTCGTCCACAGGGGAGCACGAATGGGATCCTCAACATTTTTATGATCTGACCTGAGTTGATGCCGTTAACGCTGTACAGATATTCATACATGAACCAGTGATTTCTTTTTGATGTTTGTTGAAATCGTCTGAGAACTCAAGTGGACCCAAGTAGTAAAACCTAAAAACTGTCTTTTAAACTTCACTGACTACAGGCAACCGTTGTATCGTACTACTATTAGAATGAAATGATGTAACAGTTTGTTGATGATTTAAAGGTCACATATTCTGTAAAATCCCTTTCTCCATGTTCCTCTAACTCTAACATGTGTCTCTAGTCTGTCTACAAACCCCCCAATGATGAGAAAAGTCCATCCTCTCCGTCTTTTGCCTGCTCCACTTTTCAGAAAATGTGTGCTCAAACAGGCCGTTTGGAGATTTTCCCTTCATGACATCACAAAGGGCAGTAACCCCTCCCCCAGGTGGGTGACACTCCCACAGCTAGGTGTTTGTTCTGTCCTCTGAGTCTGCCTTCTCATCGTAAACAATAGGGCATGGAGCGAGAAAGCCCGAGCCACCCAAGCCCTTCCAGAGAGGGGCGTGGTCAGACACAGCTCATTAAAGCTACAGACACAGAAACAGCCTGATCTGAGCAGGGCTAAAATAGAGGGGTTTATAGGCATGATCAAATACAGGATCAGAGTGGATTTACAACAAGACACTTCACACACATGTTTTGAGGAGCTCTGAGACTTATTTACACTGAAGAGGAGGAGATGTGACCTTTAAAGAGACTGTGAGGGACTGTTTTTGTTGTCAATGTTGGCGCACCCGGGTGGACAAAGCTGTACCTGTTTCTCTTGCTGTCTTTTAACATGCAAATGTATGACCTGTTGTGAAGTTTTGTGGAAAATGTAAACAAAGTCTCTGTAGGCGTGCTGACACAGAAATAGAACATATTGAAGTAGTGATGGTCTCGATGCTCTTTTAGGTCATGAAGAGACATCAGTATGAAATCCGGTCTGATTCATAACCAGATAAAAAAACCCTGAGTACCGCCGTGACGTCTTTGCACCTGGAGGGCCAAAGAGAAGAGACTTATGAGGAATGAATGGCGAGCGTTCAGGTAGATGAGCTACGTCTTGTCTGTAATATTTTTTCTGTTTTCGAGTTATCTCCCGTCATCTCCCGTCCGTCCAATATGTCCCCTCTAAAGTCAGGAATGTGTTTCTTCTTGATCCTTATTACAATCTTTTCTCAGCTCGCAGACCTGCAGCCTCATTTCCTCGTTTTCCAGATGGAGAGGAATTTCAGCTGCAGGCGCACGCACATATCCAACCACAAACGATGCTGTCGAGCATCGAGACGCTGAGCGGCCGGCACAAACTGCCGCCCGAGCTTTAGGCTGTACGAGAGTTTAATGAAAGTTGGGATGGATGTCAGGTGGGGTTCAGAGGAAATGCCTTGATCTGTGAGGCCTGCGCTGAATTACGGGCCGGGCTCGGACGCATCTGGAGCCTGAAACAGACGAGTTTCCCTCGTCTGAGAGCGCACGTGGTAAACTCCAGCAGACGTCCAGATGGAGGGACGGTGCTGAAGCCGGGTCCTCTCTCCTTACACAAACATGTGTGTTCCTCTTTATTGGAGGACATTTCTCAGACGAGGATTCTTCTCTCCGGCTGGAATGTGAAGGAAGTGATCACTGAGACAGACAGAGAGCTGCTAACAGGACAGCGGCAGGGTCAAGAGTCTCCGATAAAGACAAACCATCTTTACTGAGGAGAATAAAAGTGAGGAGAGATGTGACGATGGCCCGGGCAGGGCGCAGAGGTCCGTGTATAAAATGTCTTTGAGATGATGCAGTGGAGAGAGAAAAACAGGACATGAGAGCATGTGTGTGGTTTGAATCTGCAGCTCTTCATGAGAATCAAACACTTCATTCTTCCTCTTTCTGATTTCTGTCCGACTTCTGAAACTTCATTGGTCATGACTCATTACAGAGACGTAAGAGGAACTAAAAGAGGAAAACATTTTCACCATTTTCAGACAGTGAAAGTTGATCTGCTCCAAGAGGTTCCTTATTATCACTATCGAGGATACATTTTCTCCTCTGTTTGAGCTCCGTTTGTCATCCGTTGTCAGGTTGCTCAAATGTTTGACCTTCATGTTTTACTCAGAAGAGAGACGATAAAAATGTGCTTCTGCTAGATTTAAAGAAATTGTTTTATAAAATATCTGAAGTGTTCTTACAGCAGCAGCGAGGTGATCAGCGCTCACGTCACTTCAGCGAAATAAAGACCTGGATTATTTAGCAACCCGAGCCCTGAGTACATTTTCTTACTATGCTACACCAACGCATGACATCAGCCTTGCGTATCCTGCGGTGGTTTGGAGCGTTGGTTGTGCACGTCGTCAGAAATTAACGCTACATGTCCATGAGAAACCACTAGGAGCTGTGTGGAGTCGGGAGGTGATAAGACACCAGAGACTTAATAGATCAAGTCCTCAACTACCCGCATTTGTATGATATGTCGTTGATGTCCATGGCGACAGATCAGTACATTTCAGAAGTCGACGTGAAAACCAGCAAAAACAAGAGGAACAAGTCAGAGACCGGTGTTTTACACGGTCTGATTTATGTGGTGCTCCCTCTACAGGAATCCTCCAGTAACGCGCGTTGTACGATGCAGACGGATATCTACGCGTACACGAGAAGTAGATTTTACAAACCCTACTCTTCATATGAATCAAATCCTTTCACTCATCCCAATATAGACCAATCAGGACTGAGGGTTTGGTTCAGATGAGTTCACTCAGGCGACGGCTGGTTTGAAGAAGAACTTTTTGTCTTTGGATACTAAATGTGTTTTTATTGTTAAACTGATGTGAGAGAAAGGAGGATTTACAGCGAACATGAGGCTGCTCTTCAGGAGAAGTTCAACAAAGAAGACGCTGCAGATTTAAAGTATGGCGGCCTCAACATTCGACTTCTTCTGGACAAATAAAAAGTGCTATGGCGGAGCTTCTTTGTGGGGTCAGAACTCTGACCAGCGCTGCGTTCTTCTTTCCTACTTTTGAATGTTTCATCTTTGGAGAGTAGAACTCAGAGCCTCGGGTTAAACCCCGCCAACAAACCCTCTTACCTCTGCTTTATTTTCCTGACATACAGCTCCATGTGCCTCTAATTACTGTTGAGGATAATCCCACGTATACACACACCTGAAGCTGATATTCATCCTCCCACTTAAATATGATTAACTTCACACACACACACACACACACTCCTCTCCACTTCTCACGCTCCTTCTCCGGGCGTGTTACAGTGAACACAAAGACCTGAGACATCATCGATCTCACGGCGGCCGATCTGCGTCCAGCTGAACAAAGAGCTGAAACTGAAACACGGCTGATCGGGGGCGGAGCAGGCGCCAGTCAGAGCGCCACAGGTGAACCAGCATGTACAGGTTCAGTGTCCTGCTGGAGGGCACACAGGACACGATGGATGAGCCAATACGTCATCCAACCTGTGACCTTTAGGGGGAGGAGGCGGAGACTGAGCCGCCCACTGTTAAACTGAGAGGAAGCACCTGAGGCGGGTAGTTTTACAGAAAGTTGGAGGACATCTCGGCCACGTTTAGCGTGACTTTGTTTTAGTTTTTACTGTGAGATTTCTTTAATGCAACCTGTGATGTGCTGCACAAACTGTGAGAGTGTTATCGAGGTCTCCGTTGTCGGGATGTTTCAATCGTTTTCTCTTTTGTTAAACCTTCAAACATTTTAAATAAATTCATCCAAAAGAAGTCGTTTGAAAAGTGCTTCAGATCCACCCGGGTACCACCCGTCTGAGGGCTAATTGTTAGCGATATGTAGCATTAATATTTAAACGTATCCACATTCTGACAAGGCCTGATTAAATATTCATCAGCTTGTCCTAAAATGTGGAGCACCAAAAGCCAAACATGAAGATAAACTCACTGTCGTCCTCCGCCCATCTCTCCACCTTCTCTTATTTCTCTCCTCGTGTTTGTGAATCAGACCGGACCTCTGCAGGGTCACAGGGATATTTCCTTACACGTGTTGACCTTTGACCTTTCTGTTATTAGTCGTGGTCGTTGAGGAGCTGACATTTCTTTGGACGCATTTTAAATTCATCTTCGTAAAAGTGTGAGCTAACAGCGTGAAATTAAAAGACAATATTGACTTCTGGCAGCTCGTTTTGATCGACGTTTCTCCTCAATATTTAATGTGAGTGAAGCAAGTACACACACACACACACCCACACCCACACACACACACACACACACACACACACACACACACACACCCCTCATCCTCGTGCTCAGTGAGTGATGAGGCAGACGGCCATACGATACACTCCCCTGACATGGGACAGCAGCCTGGGGTGACGGCTGCCACCCTCCCCTCCATCTCCAGAGAGGTCAAATGTTCCTTGTCTGTCAGAATTCAAAGTCATTTACTCCCAAACATGTTTGAAAAGTTACTCAGAAGGAGACGGAAGAACAAAAAAATCAGGGGTCTTAAATATAACTTACTCCACGCCACGTAAAGTTTCATAATCCCAACGTTTAGACCAGAAAACCTCTTCATTCTTATATTCTAAAGAAAGATAACAGAGGACAAACTTCAGGGTTCAAAGGGATTGTCGATCACAGATTTCACGATGTATCTGTGAGATGTTGGGGACTCTTTTCTGCCCACGAGCGGGTCAGAAGTCTGTCTTTGACCCTGTTGTTGAAACAGGTCAAAATGAAACCGCCCTGACGGAGACCTTTGAGTGGAGACTTTGTGATTATTACATTTTTTGTGGCATTGAGTAAGTGAGCGAGGTTGTTTCCTGGATAAAGACGAAGCTGAATGATTGATTCCTCGTCTTAAAGTTAGAAATCTGAGTTTCCTTCTCGGGTCAAAGTGTTCTGGTTTGTCCCTCAGGGTTGATTTTTTTCTTTGTCTCGTCCTAGAAAAAAAAAGCTTTTCTTTTATCATTTATCCTCTTGACTTTCAGATGGACCTTATTTCAGGAGATGAGATGCAAGGATCGAATGAAAACTTTCAGGATGCATTTGGAGCCAAGTTCAGAGCTCTGAGAAGAAATCAAGTTCAAAGTCTTTACAGTCGAAATGAGCAGAGAGCAGCTGATTACTGACCTCTAGTGGCCGGAGCTGCTGCTGATCAAACATCTTTCTGTGACTGGTGTTTCATGCACTAGTCCTCTCTGCTGAGGGCCGCGAGCGTCATGCTGAATTACCCGAGCCGGGCTTCACACCGTAAAAAAAGCTTGGGTCAACTTGAACTCTGCCTGCGACCAAATCTCCTCTAAACTGCAGAACATTGGAAGCAGACGAAGGATGTGAAGAAGAGCCGGAGCAGCTCGGAGTCTGAGTTTGTTCAGGTGAAAATATGTTGTGGATTCAGAGCTGTTTGCTTTCTCTGCGTTGTTTCCTTCGCGCTCGGTGACGGAGCTGACTGAGGAAACATAATCCTGGTATGCAGGGATGAACTGACCTCGCTAACCTGCTGTTCAGACCGGCGAGGTGGAAAACACCTGATCTGATCTGATCACGCTTTTCATGCAAAGAACAACAGTAAACATGACAAATCGGAGACAATGTTCACGATTTTTTAATCTGTTTTTATCTATCAGAGAATTTTCTGCAGACTTCTCCTCCCTTCATAAACATACAGACTCTTGAAAACAGGAAGTTAAGAAAACTAACCAGACAGCAGTTTTACAAATCTCCCAGGAGAGTCTGCAGGTGAGCTGCAGCTAGCGAAGGCTTCTTTCAGAGTCGGTGATAGATGCAGAAGGTGACTGTCAGCGTCTTTATGAGATGCATCAGTCTTTAAACTCAACCTTTCACTTCAGTGTTAGACAGAGACTCCCTTTAAGGCTGAGGTTTGGGATGTGGATGAACCAAACAACATTGCACCGTCTCTTAAAGCGTGCGCGAACCTGTTTTAAAGCATTGTGTTCCGTAACCGATTGTGACTGACGAGGCTGTGGACGTCTTCCTGTGCACACATGAAGAACGTGACGCTCCTGCAGGATGAAATAAATATAAAAGTTTTGTGCTGATTGTGAAACTCCTGATTCCAGTCCAGCTCTAGAGTTTCCCACTTCCCTCTCCAGGCCCTCATGTGTGGGCTCATCTTTCTGGAAAGAGGCGGGGGACACCCGGGGTTTGTAAATCCACAGGCGGGTTTAGCTGTGGGGGCCTTGAGCATCCCAGCACCCCCCCCAACAAGTCACAAAGGCAGAACGGAAGCAGCCCTGCTGCTGCACATCGAGCGCTCTCTGACGCCGCAGCACAATGGATCCAGACCTGCTTCATCCCTGAGCTCTAATCTGACTCCTCTCCCTCCCTCCCTCATTCACGGCCGCGGCCCGGGTGAGTGACGGCCCACCATGCGGTACGGCGGCACAATGGTGCTAATAATGTGTCAGAGAGTCTCCGCTCCCTCCGTCACACAGCCAAGGTTTGAGTCCCTGACAAAATGTTGTCTGATTGAAGGTTTGAGAGCGAGGCTGCGTGCACAGATCTAATTAAAGCACAAAGCAGCAATTATACTGCTCCTGTGTACGAGACGAATCAACACGAGGACACACTGCAGGGACAAACCACACACACACACACAGAAACAGGGCATGTGGTGTTTGTACGAGACACAAAAATACTGACTCTGTGGACTTTGAGTAGCAGCTCAGTGAGGTCTGAGGAACCTGCGGGGGTCTTTCAGGGGGTTAAATGAGTGACGACTCAATTTATAGTCAACCTTCCAGATTCATTGATTCATAACCTTATGTATAAGATGTTACAGTGCAGGAAAAAAGGCCCGTTACAAGGTCCCAGAGTCCAAGCTGAGGCTTCAGATCTCGTTCTTTGAAGGACTACAGGTCACAAACCCAAACCATAATCAAATCCTCAAATTCAAATAAACGTGGAGATCGTTAAGTGCTGCATCTTTTTGATGAAGTCTTTAACTTTGTATTGTTGTTATATAACTTTATATTTTATATCTATTTCTATTATTTCTTCATTTCTGCAGAAGATAACAAAGATCAAAAACAGTGTCAACGTTACGATTCACACATTGCACATGCAGTCTTTCTCACTGCTATAGAAACGTGAAAACAAAGAAGAGAAAAGGTTTTCAATTGGGTGAAAAAGTCTCTTCTCTTATCTTCTTATCCTGTTTAAGTCTTTGGACATATTCAGAGATCATGTCTTGTAGCGTACAGCAGCTGTGTAGGAAAGGGAAAAAGAAACCCTTTCTTTTTTGTCCGTTTTAATTTAGTTGAATTTTTTGGCTTTTTATGCCCTCATTTTGGAGATAAGACAGTGGATAAGAAACGACACACAGGAAGGAAGCCAAAGGCTGGATTCAAACCCGGGCTGCTTGGAGGACCCTGGCCTCCGTACATTGGGTGCATGCACTAACCGCTTGGCTACTGGAAAAATCAACCTCTAAATCTAATTTAAACCTTGATAACAGACGGCTTCATAAAGTCTTTCCTGAGCACAAGATCTTAGAAGAACTCTGTGAATGCACAGGCTAAAGAGGGACTCTATGGGCTAGAGAGAAAACTTCAAAACTCTCTGCAGGAGTCAAACGTGTATTTGGCTCCTACGAGGCGGAGGAACATGCCGCAACAGTTGCTGCTCTCACGCCGGCCTCATGTGATGAAGCTTCTAGAAAAAGTCTCCGATGAGAACCAAACCCTCAGCCGCTCCGGGCCAGTGGGACTGGTCAGATGTGACGGGACCTCCATGAGGGGACCCCACTCTTGACATTCATCTCCTCTCAGATCACTTGAGTGTGACTTTCCCTCGGCTCTGCCCAGCGTGGAGCCCGCCGCTCCTCCACGACGCCGCTGACATGCATTGTTGGCGTGTCACCGGGTTCTGGAGAGGGCCACGTGCGTCCAGTCGGCTAAGACAAGTGCTCCCATACATGATGTCAGACGTGAGAACAGACGCTCCCGTCTGCAGGCTTACACAGAGACTTATCTGAGAAGGGGCTCAGCCGGCTGCTTTGTGCTCAGAGTGACGTCTTCGTGTTCAACAGGAATTTACATTTTTAACATTCTGACGCTCTCATACTGAACAATTTGTGCAGGATGAGTGCCTCAGAGTCTTTCTCAAGGACACTTGAGCAAGAAAAATAGTGAATGACTGAAGCGTCTGTGACCTTCTGAATGCTCGGTAATCTCTTAAACCCGCAGGCCGCCGTGCCGGGAGGTTAGAAAGTGGATTCTGAGGGAAATCAATGAAACACACATCCTCCTCTCCATTTCAGAAACGATGGTTACACAAAGTTGTGTTTGTGCACTCAAACTGGGATTAGGGTTGTCAAGATAGCAGAATTTCAAACGACATATCTTACAGAGTGCTCCTTTAATATGTGGTTTGTCTTTGTTTGCATCTGTTCTGTTTCTGTCCTTGTGTCCCTGCTCCGGTCTGTTTGGTTTCTCAGTGTACTCTAAGTCCATGTGGGCTGGGCACCCCTCTTGGTGTACGACACGTTTTAAAGAATAAACTACCACCATGTGAAATAGTTCAAAGGTCTGGAAAGAGTTGAAGATGGACTTTGAATTGATGTGGTTTTGTTAAGTTTTGTTTCCAAGGTCATGAGGGAACTCAGAAGCTCGCCCCTCTTAGAAAGATGGAAAGATTGAAAGGCACAGTACGTAGATTCCTCCACCAGGGGGCTCTCAATCAATACAATAATCAGAATGAACCATCACCATCAAACTCTTTCTGAAGGCCGTGATCTGAGCACTCAGGGACATGCAGAACCAGAGCTGAGACTGTAATGATGAACTCTGTGACTTGTTTGTTTCAGACAGCCCCGTTGTCACAAACCAAGAAGAATTTGTCGTCTGATAAACAGACGTGCTGGTGTGAAAGAATCAGAGTCATCAGTTAGTCAGACAGCGAGACGGGCAGAGACGTGGGGGAGTGTGTGTCCTCCTCATTGTCCACACACACACACACACACACACACACACACACACACACACACAGCCTGATGGCTCCCTAAAAGACTGACAGATTTCTGTTGGCCCTCAGCCAGCAGACAAACACACACACACACACTAACACACACACATTTACATAGGAGCGGCACCCTACACAGCATGGGAACTTCGGGGCTGCTGGTTTGGATGAATGGCCGACGGAGGCGGAGGGCAGATTGTCCGACTATTAGTGTCAAAGATAGGATTCAAAATCATGTCCCCCGCCAGCTGAGGGAGAAAGAAATACTCATAATCAGTTATTTTAATTGAGAAAGAGTGACGTGTTCTCTGCAGAGCTGCAGCTCATGTAAACACTCTTTTACCCACACATCAGGAAATATCACACTAAGATCGGAGCAGACTCAAACAGCAGACAATATGAACGAGAAATCAATTCTCCTTTCACACTGACACTGATGACAGCTTGTGTGGGAGAGCACAGAAACGACCGTCAGGAAGCTGAGTTAACTCCTTTATGTCCTTGATGAGGATCTGACGGTCAGACTGAAACGGTTCCTCTGTCCAGAAGCAAGACATCACAGAGATCATGGTGCATCCAGGCTATCCTTGTTAACTTAGAAAATAAGTTCCACCAAGAACACTGGCCATACGTGCACCTGCTACAGGTATTTACTCCATAACGGCCTTAACTCATTACAGATGTTTGAAGGTGTCATAAAAGACTTCAACCAGCGAAACAGAACCCGATTCAAACACCTCATGAACACGTCTCTTTTTTAGGGTCATGTGACGGTTGATGCCCTTACTATATGATCAGACATTAAGGACACATGCTATGTTGAAGTGGATTTGTTTGGACCAGAGAAGGTAGGCCGTTTTTGAGGCACCCCCACACGGCCGTTTTGGACGGCTCTCGTTTTGTCAGATATGAGACCAGTTATCAGGTCAAACCAACAGGTGTTGCAGCTCATGTCCTGAGTCACAGGAGGGTTGTGTGTCCTCACAGCATCCTCACATCGTCCTCACAGAGTCCTCACAGAGTCCTCACAGCGTCCTCACATCGTCCTCACAGAGTCCTCACATCGTCCTCACAGAGTCCTCACATCGTCCTCACAGAGTCCTCACATCGTCCTCACAGTATCCTCACAGCGTCGTCACAGAGTCCTCACAGCGTCCTCACATTGTCCTCACAGAGTCCTCACATCGTCCTCACAGTATCCTCACAGCGTCCTCACAGAGTCCTCACAGCGTCCTCACAGAGTCCTCACATCGTCCTCACATCGTCCTCACAGTATCCTCACATCGTCCTCACAGAGTCCTCACAGCGTCCTCACATCGTCCTCACAGCGTCCTCACATCGTCCTCACAGAGTCCTCACAGCATCCTCACAGAGTCCTCACAGCGTCCTCACAGTATCCTCACATCGTCCTCACAGAGTCCTCACAGCGTCCTCACATCGTCCTCACAGAGTCCTCACAGCATCCTCACAGAGTCCTCACAGCGTCCTCACATCGTCCTCACAGAGTCCTCACATCGTCCTCAGAGTCCTCACAGCGTCGTCACAGCGTCGTCACAGCATCCTCACAGCGTCCTCACATCGTCCTCACAGCGTCCTCACATCGTCCTCACAGCGTCCTCACATCGTCCTCACAGCGTCCTCACAGCGTCGTCTCATCGTCCTCACAGCGTCCTCACATCGTCCTCACAGCGTCCTCACATCGTCCTCACAGCGTCCTCACATCGTCCTCACAGCGTCCTCACAGCGTCGTCTCATCACTTCTTACACAAGTTTCAACCTAAAAATCAGTTTAAGAACTGAATTTGCCTTTAACTAAAAGACTGAAGGTGTCAGTCTTTGAACGCAGCTCTTCTGCCTCTTTCACACGTAGACACTTCCTGGTTATGTCATGTCGTCACCCCTCCCATGAGCAGAGGTGGGGGCTGTATATGCATCGACTCGCCTATATTAAGGTCAATAGAGCCTCCCGGTCAGTCATAGCAAACACAGAGGAGACTCGAAGGAGACTCCGCTCTAAATCAATTTACTTAAAAAACCTGAGGTCGGGGGGGTTAAGTAAGAGGTGACGGGAGGGGGGGGTTACATATCTGATTTAATACGCATCTGAGCGGGGGAGGTGAGGGTGGAGGGGGGGGAGCGGATATTAAAGGTCCGAGGTCGTCCAGCATGTGTTTAGTGAGACTGAAGACTGAAGCAGACGAGTCACAGCTGAGAGGAGTCGGCTCACATGTGGACCGAGTCAGAACGAAACACACCGTGAAGCATTTAGACGAGTCGCACAGGTACAGCAGGCCGCCAGGTACACGCTGAGGTCACTGTCAGGGAGTACGGCCCGGGGTGGGGGGGGGGGGGGGGGGGGCTGTACCATGTTCCAACTCAACATCCCAGGAACATGGTGCATTATTCTTATGTCTCAGATAACATTCTGACTCTGGTCTCTGAGTTTTATCTTCTCAAAAACGTAAATTTTTTGAGAAACAACATAACAGACTGAGAAACCACAGAAACAGGCATTCTGGGAACTGTAGGAAACAACACTTCACCTCCATAAATACACTAAAATAACACATAAAGACAAACAATCCTTTGTGTGTGTGCAGCGTTCAGTGTGTTGCTCAGGTGCACTTTCTACGTCTCCTGTGTCTCTGTCCGCAGCCTCTCTGACGTACGTGCATATAAACCCTGATCAGTCTGATTTCCAATGTTCCCACAGCGCCGACAGATACGAACACAGTAACGTCTGTGGAAGTCATCAGGATCAGATGGCACGACGGGGGAAAAGATTTGTCACGCAATCGTTTTAAAAGATATTCTATATCGGTTTAGCTCGCGGGGAAGATTATTTCCATCTGGCCGCAGCGCTACAAGTGATACCATCATTTTTTAACAGTTATGATTTCACTTCCGTGTTTTATTTTCATTTCATTTCACTCGTTTCATCGCTGTTCACTCGAGCTGGAGGCCACACTGATCCTGTCTGCGATCAGGCAGCAGGTGGTCACTAGCTTCTTCCAACAGAGGAAGAAAAAAATGAGGATGTTATTCAAGCTTTACAGGTCGGTCCACAGAAAACAGACAAATATGTCCACCAGACAGGCACTCACCAGGACAGCTGCTTTAACACTGTTTTTAAACCTGCACTAAAGAATCATTAGAAATGTTCAATATTTTAAAATGCTGATTTTCTACAATCTGACGATTCTATAATTCATTTATGATATCATATATTAATCATATATACATTTATCAGGTAAAAAGTTTAAGTGTTATATGTCTGCACAGAAATGTCAAAGTTCAAGTTTAGGTACATTTTTAGAAAGTGGTGCAGTTACACAGTTTGTCCACTAGAGGTTGCTGTTTCCTCCAAATGTCTGCACAGCTGCACAGAGCGTGTCCGAGTCAGAAGAAGTCAATTAATAAGATTTAATAAATTAAAATAAAGGTGACACTGTTAAAAATGTAAATGTGTTTGTTTGTGGAAAGGGTTATTAGTGGAATATAGATTATTATAAAAATTATGTGTCTGTGTCTGTGTCTGCCTGTCTGTCTGTCTGTCTGCCTGCCTGCCTGCCTGCCTGCCTGCCTGCCTGCCTGCCTGCCTGCCTGCCTGCCTGCCTGCCTGCCTGCCTGCCTGCCTGCCTGCCTGCCTGCCTGCCTGCCTGCCTGTCTGTCTGTCTGTCTGCCTGCCTGCCTGTCTGTCTGTCTGCCTGCCTGCCTGCCTGTCTGTCTGTCTGTCTGTCTGTCTGTCTGTCTGCCTGCCGGCCTGCCTGTCTCACTCTGAGCTACTAAACTGACAGTAAAGATCTAATCTGAACAGGATCCAATAAAAGCCTGCAGTACACTCAAGCTGCCAGCAGGTGTCAGTGTTTCATTAGAAATGAACTCTGTGTGTGAGTGGATCATCTGTTCATATTTTAAAAGCGAAGTAACATTTGTTACACAAACTGTTTCAATGTTTAGACACTTTATATAAATCTGCGATCCTTCACAGCTCTGTGACTTTATTATTTAACCCTTTATTCTTCATTTTCTGTTTTAGGTTGACTTTAGCTTTGGCTATGTTCACGTTTGTTCCCCTGCTAATAAATAACAATACAAATACATTTTTGCTTTTGAAGGAAATCTTAAAGAGCGACGATCGGAATAAAAGCTTAAAAACAGTCAAACAGGTGAAATCAGGCAGAGTTAAAAACAAGATAAAGATCTTAGAACTGAACTTTGAGACACCCCATCATCACACCTCTCAGAGGATCAGAGGTTAGTGATTTTTATATCTTAAATATTTGACTAAACACGCTCAGTGTAAGAACATGCTGAAGATGATTCAAATCTCATTTTAGGTTAAGGTCACCTTGTTGTGTTTTAAGGAACTCTTTCATCTTAATGAATCTGACTTCTATTCTCTATATTTGTCTCTTTTTTTCAGATGTGCTGCATCTCTGCTCTCAGTTGAATCGAATGTATTTTAGTTCAAAGGGACGGAGTGACAGTAATCTTTCATTAACATGGCCGACACCTTGATCAGTGGTGAAGTGGTGCCTGAAGAAGAGGGTATACTCTTCATTTTTCCACAAATGATTTTTTCAAGTGTCCAGCGAAAGATAAACGGCCTCTGTTACTAACAGTGACGTAAGACTCCTCTTGCATATTTAGTCAGTGCATACGAGCCAGTTAGAGAGCGAGTAGGGAGGGTCATCCCTTCAACCTCCTACTGAATATGGTCCATCAGTGAATGGTGTGAATTAGAGGAGATTTAGAAGTGGGTACACCCTGTGGAGACCCAAAAATAAAAGAGAAAACTCCGTAGGCCTATAGCCTGCACTACACCCTTCAACCAATTAAAACAGACTTATTCTCACATGTTGTGAAATGTTTAAATATAAATCTGCATTAAAGTGAAGGATCTGAACTTACAACAAATATTAGATTCATTGTTTTTCTTTAACGGAGGTAAAAGCATTTGATTTACCGCACAGCATGCTGGGAAATAAGAAGAAGGATCTGATCCTGCTCATGAATCTGATTCATTCTCATTTTATTTACATGATGATAACATGATAAGAGAGAGAGAGAGAGAGAGAGAGAGAGAGAGAGAGAGAGAGGTGCATTCAAGCAGAAATAACTTGAATCCTGATCAGTAATTAGACTTTTTTTTAACAAGTTTTAATTTCGTGACATTTTTGTCTTGACCTGCCAACTGTCCACATCTTGAAATGAATAAATGTTATTGATGATCTGTTCTGATTATTGATTACAGGCTGACAGGAGGGATGAATAGACCGAAAGACAAACGTTATTTTAACACCTCAGCGGGGAGGAGGGCAGAGAGAGAGAGAGAGAGAGAGAGAGAGAGAGAGAGAGAGAGAGAGAGAGAGAGAGAGGGGTAAAGAAGTGAAGGGGGTGGGTGCATGAAGAGTCTCGCGCTCCGCAGCATCCCGGTGAAAAAGTTCCCGTTAGTTCCCGTTAGTTCACGTGTTCAAATCTTCGGTCAGCGCTGTTTAAACTCCACTGCAGCCGAGAGGCTCCGCGATGCGTTCAAAGACACACGGTGAACTTTCCGTCTCTCATTGCGAGGACTAACTTTTTCCACTTCACGCGCTCAGCTCCGCGCGCCGTCCTGTAGATGGGATTTCACGTTAGGAGCGGATTTGTGCAGCACGGTGGGGTTTCTGGTTCCTGTTTTCACTGCTGAGAGAAAAACAAAGTTTGACTTGAACAACAAAGAAGAAGTGTTTTAAAAAAAGGAAAGAGCGAGTGTGAGGAGGAGGAGGACAGCTGCCCGGACTCATCCCGGGACCAGTGGAGGGACAGAGGGGTGAGTGTGAGACCGACAGAGCCATGTGCTCACCGGAGAACCGCGGGGCTCTAACGGCTCAGCACACACACTCACTTCACTGTCTGATCTGTATTTGTCTTCATGACGGCCTTTACTAAATAAGTCTCTCTCTCAGCTGTTCTCTCTTCTTTAAATCTTCTTTCATCCACACACTTTGATCTGTTTCCTGCGACTCCATCAGTTCTACACACTCTGCAGCTTTCATGGAGGCACACGGTGTTTCAGGGCCTTTTGAATCCATAAAACGACTTCATTATTTGATCGATTATTTCAGGTTATTTGAGGGTTTACGCCGAAGCTGGAATTCCAGGAATTTGCAACCTGATATTTAAGATGCTGTCGAGTAAAGAAGTCCACAAGAGACGGATTGTAAAGATGTTTTTAAATTCAGAGGCCCTGTTCGGCTGATTTAAACCTTCACTTTTATATTGTGAAGACATCTGAAGGTGTTATTAAAACAGTTCAAATGAAGGATTAGAAGCTTTATTTAATCCTTCTCTGCTCGTTTTGATTCCCCCTGTGCACACACATCTTTAAATGAACTGATCATTGAGGGGGTTCTGCAGCCAAAGGCCTCGTAGATTTAAATCACGCTGTTTTCTAAATCATTAAAGCAGTCAGACATACATTTATATCATAAAACAGGACAAATATAGGAGCGTAAACACTACAAACCTGCAGGCTCTCTGGCCTCGACTTTTTTTTTGTAGCTCTGAATGGCCGGTTGCATTCATTTGCATCAGAAAAAAAGTTTTAGTGCATTAGCTATTGTGCAGGATGAAGAGTTCCAGCAGTCAGGGAGCCGGAGGAGGGGCTGAAGAGATGTGAAGAAATAATGGGGCCCTTCACATTATTCAGGATGACATGGGGGCTTCCCAAACCTGTGATGGGGATGTCACTTTCATCCTGCCCCGAGCCGAGCGCCTTCCCTCGCTGTCATTTCACACGTTTCCACCCCCGCGGCCCCGCGGCCCGCTCGGCCGTCACCACTGATTGCTGCTCGGATTCTGTGCAAACTCTGCGGAGTTGAATGACTGCAAAACGCCGGGAAATAAAGGCAAGAAAGGAGGGAAGGAAGAAAGCAGTCTGGCGTGCAGGGAGCGATACATGTGAATTGGAAGTGAGTAAAAACTCCCCGCTGTGAGGACTCAAAAGTCTCTTATTCCACAAAACAACAAGTCCACACCAATTACTCCGTGTGGCCCCGGGGCCGTTGTTCCGTGTGGGTTTAGTGGAGAAAAGAAGCGTCTGAGGTTTAACACAAGCAGGGGGAGTAAATCCAGTGAACGCACCGGGACAGAAACTCTCTGCATGTTTCAAATGTCCCACAGAAAGCTGCTCACACATCCATCATGTGAGGGAAGAAGACGACAGATCACTTCAGAGGTATCATCTGAGTTTGTTTCAGCTCCTCCTGACTCTGTATTCAAGCTGTAAATCACTGCACACTGTCATCTCCCTTCATTCTAATTATTAGTTATATTGAAATATTTGTAATGTTTAAATATGACTCATATTTAAAGTCATATTTAAAGTCCAGTGTTGACCACAGCCAATAATTTAATGTTGAGAATATCCACAAAGAACAACACAAATATTCAGATTGTAAACCAGTCGATGGTTTAAAGACGATAAATCAATCATCTAAATATTTTTGAACAATCAATGATCTCTGAGTTCAGCAGCACGACAAAGCAGGAGAGAGACGGACTAACAGAGCTCCTTTTAAAAATAACTCGGAGAATACTGTCTGATTTTTTTTGATATCCAACCAAATCAGCTTGTGCAATCATTTTCATTCTTAATAAAGTCTGCACCTTTCTTCTATAAACCTGCAGTGAAGCTGTGTGAATGAAACATCGATTGACGTGAGCTCGTCAAATAATCTGTGGAGAAATCGTTCTTAAAAGCCAGCAGTCCCTAAAATCATTCACCAAGAACTGTTCTCTGTATCGAGCTGCTGGAACATGAAGATCAAC
Organism: Tautogolabrus adspersus; assembly: GCA_020745685.1. Lineage (NCBI taxonomy): Eukaryota > Metazoa > Chordata > Actinopteri > Labriformes > Labridae > Tautogolabrus > Tautogolabrus adspersus. The sequence goes on along the minus strand of CM036557.1, from coordinate 13,955,725 downwards.
TTTACTTTGAACTGAATTTATCCAATTTAACAACTGAAGAATGTGTCTTTCATTTCAAACCAGAGATGAGATAGTGAGAGAAATGTGAGCTGCAGCCTCAGATAGAAAGCATCACTATTCCACACCGTGCTGCCGGAGTGTGTCGGGGTTTGAACACACACTTCCTGTGTGTGTGTGGATTACAGCCGTTTAATGTGTTGAAGTGGATTACACTGTTTGCTTTTCTCACTGACCCCGCTAATCACCACAAACACGACCACGAGTCAAAACCACCGCCACATTATTTTTACTGCAACGTACAGCCGGGACACACGAGGACAGAGAGTCAGTGTGAGCACCACGACAGACAGAGTGAAGACATGTAGTCTCTGTAACACACACACACACACACACACACACACACACACACACACACACACACACACACACACACACACACACACACACACACACACACACACACACACACACACACACACTCTCTGAGCTCTACAAACATTTACTCTGAGTTGCTCTCTAAAATATCTCAGACGATGTTAGAAACTTCCTGCGACAGAGGAAAGCATCTCTCAGGCAGCAGCAATTACTCATGATGAAAACGAGCTGTGTTTAATGCAACGCCATCACACACACTTACACACACACACACACACACACACACACACACACACACACACACACACACACTCAGAGCCAGAGACATCAGAAATCAAAGGTCCAGGGGCCGCTGGGGGCCTGTAGTTCCTCCTCTTCGCTGTGTACCCCGAGCTCTCAGGGAGCGGGCTTTGATGGGTGTGTTAATTAACTCCTGAAGGGACGGAGAGAGCGCCATGATCACGCCTGACAGTGCCGAGTCGAGCAGGGGAGTCCGTGTGTGTGTGTGTGTGTGTGTGTTAGTGTGTGTGTGATTTTCAAGGGCGGATATGAAGGATGCCCCACGCTGTGCGGAGAGACGCCCGCCGTGACATTTTGACACGTGCAGAAAACGAATGATCCCAGATCAGTGGAGGACACATCATCTCTCCCGCCTGTTATCACAGAGCGCTGATCACTGCGTGTGAAAGCTTTGCTGCGTTCAATGATCGCAGAGGCTGACGTGTTGATGAAGAGCCTCGGCCTCTTCCTCGTCTGACAGGCGGTTAGAGAGAAAACAAGCTCTGAGAAGCTGCCAAACTGCAGCAGCATCAGACGAGCCACAAATGAAAACATGTTTTATCCCACATGCCGGGGCCATGTGGGATTCTTTAGCATCAGTCCCTCCACAGCCGAGTCCTTCCCTCAGCTCAATCAGACCTCGGGGTCAGGAAGAATCCGGCCGGCCCCCTGGAGGCCCCCAATTCTCCTTTCCTCTCTCCAGGAGGGGGGCAGACTTCATCCTGAGGCCCCTGCAGGTCTGTGACACTCTGTTAGCGTCGGGGCCTCCGCAGGTTTTAAACTGTGTCAGTGACTGTTAGCGAAGCGTTTAGGTGCTGCGGTCGGATGTGAACCTGAGAGAACACACCTGCAGTGTGACCGTTCCACGAGTCCAAAGCTCAGAGAACAAACACCCTGGGCTCTGCAGACAGAACGAGAACAAACACCACACACGACAGAGAGGTGCACTCACACTTAAACTACTGAAGTCAAATGAATAGAGGGGCGTCAGAAGGACAAGAACATTCAAATGAAGAAGCCAAACTTTCAATAGCTGAAGGAACAAATGCTCCAAAAATGTCCTGAAGTAAAAAAAAACTAAAAACCTGCTTGTAGAAGCTGAACAGTCCAAATCTGTGTTTTATTATTAGTCATGATTTATTCAGCGTATTACTCAACATAAAATGATGTTTTTCAATCAAACTATTTCACCAAACAGTCTTTAATCTGAGGAAGATCTTTATCATCGGAGCACGATGCATTCGCACACAGATCAGTTGTAGGTTAAATATCAGAGCTGCTAAAATCTTTACACGACGTCACACAAGAGACCAGAGGACGTGTGACCACCAGGCGTCGGACAAACACATACATGACAATGTAATGTTTAAATGTCCCTGTAAGGTTGAACTCTGTAGAGTCGTTTGTGAATGTGTTCACGTCATCGTGTCCACACCTGCAGGCACACTCGAAGCACACACACACACACACAAAGAGTAAGAGACTGAGAGCAGCAGGGAGGGGGTTTACCTGGACGCTTCATTATTGTCTAAATGTCATGAGGCTGTCGAGCAGATATCAGGTATGAACACTCATACAGTCATGGAGGGTGAAAGGTCAAGTTTGCAGAGTGAAAATCAGCCGTAAGAGAGAGTTAGTGCATCAGCAGCAGAGACAGAAAAGTGACTCAATGCTCAGATCAGATCATAACGCACACTACTCAAGGTCACATCTGTGACATGTAGGGCATGAAAAGTGATGTTTGCAAGCTTCCTACGACTAAAGAAGAGGCTGTGATCTTATAAGGTAAAGTCGAGGGATGTTTGGGGTATGAATCAACAGCATGTGTGTGAGAGAGAGAGAGAGAGGGCGTAGGTCTCTGCTCATGATGCGTCTGGCAGCATGTAGACTTTGGTTCCAGAAATAATCGTTAACTTCTGGGGTAAAATCAGTCGAATCAGGTGTGAACGGAGGTAGAGTGTTTGAATACAAGTTAAGAAGACGGACTTACCGTAGGTGTTGATAACTTAAAGGGCCCGTCCAGGAAGTGTGGAGGAAGTGAGCAGTCCAAACTGTGGCTGTAAAACAGCGAGCGGCCGGGCTGAGGTGGGAACATTTGGCGGCGGGTCAGGGATCAAAGCGGTCAGTCAAACCTCGGCGGTCAGTGTGGACTTCACGCCGTCAGGAGGCGGAGCTGTGGAGACAAACACATGGCAGGAATTCAAACTTTACCGTGTAATCTCCGAGTAGGAAAGAGGGAGACGGATCATGTTCATGTGATGAGAAACAGGTTTAGCTTTCATTCATGTGAGGTGACTTGAAGCTGGACGTGCTGCTGCTGTGAGTGGAGATCTCGTTTCTGTGTCTTAAGTCTTTGATTAAACAGTATTATGTTAAGAAAACAAACAGCAACATAACAGACATGACATCGTGCTCTGTAGCTGCAGGTTTGACCCCTCAGTGGACTCAGCTGTCTAACAGAAATGTTACTCTCTGATTTGTTCCTGTTACTTTTTTTATCAGCACAGTCGTATCTACACACCGCCTTTGTCTCCTGCAGAGATGATTTTTAAAGATATTTTTCGGGCCTTTTTGTCTTTAGATAGGACAGCTGAAGAGAGAGGAAATGTTGGGAGGAGAGAGAGTGGGGGATGAGGTGCAGCAAAGGGAAGAGGTCGGATCTGACCCCACGGCCGCTGCGACGAGGACTAACGGCCTCCGTACAAGGGGCGCGCGACATAACTGACAGGCTACCGGCACCCTGTAGTATTTTACTTTTTAATCACACTGAGGTTTAACTTTTTAATTTATGTCATCAAAAGTCACAAAATGTTTTCAAGAAGGGACGGGGACATCTTCAAACTCATCGCTTTGTAGAGCAAAACTGTGCAAGGTAAATCAGAATAAAATGAAGCAGATACAAAATGTGACATTTGAGCAGCTGGACAAGTGCAGACAAACAGACTGAAATGTCCCGTGTAGAACAAACAGATTTATGAGCACGTTGTTGCACTTGAAAATGATGCATGTCAGGTGAGAAAATAAGCTGGAGTCCAGAAACGATGAATGCATGAATGAATGAATGCATGAAGATGCACGACGACTCAGAAAAATAGTGAGGACAGAAAATGAACCGACAGCGTTTCTGCATTCTGAAGATTCTCACAGGAAGCATTAAGCTCCCTTCAGGCGATGCTACTGCAAACTAAAACAAAAATGGAGGGCAGGGTGTGCTGTTGGGTGAAGAAGTTGAGCCTGCAGCGGGGATTTCTCCTCCTGAGCGGGGCCTCCACATCTGTTTGCTGTTGCGTTCAGCAGGAGGAGATCAGCAGCAGGATATTGAACATCCAGGCTGAGGGGTGTGAAGCTGCTCACACAGACGGAGGCTGAAAAACAAATCTCATTCAGAGTTGCTCACTCGCTCTGGTTCCCCTCATCTTCTGTCCTCTGCTTAAGGACAAATGGTTAAACAGAAAACACAAGGCTCTGTCTCCTTTGGCCTCGGGGGGATAATGTTCCTCCTCTGTGCTCGCTTTTTTAGTTTCCAGCTCTCTTGTAGTTAAGAGGAACAAGTGTGTAAAGTCGGTATAAATTCAAATGTCACTGTTAGCCTCTATTTGTACATTCGCTGCTCGCACAATAAACAACCCCCCTTCTGTCGAGGCTGTATTCTATTTAAGACTCGCCACCGACCGACCTGGGCTTCTTTTACGGGATAGCTATTATTCAAAGGAGAATAGGTGTAGGGCCTGACCATAAATTCCAGCAAGTGGCCCTTCGAAAGGAGGAGCCGCGGCGAGGAATTGACTGCGTGCTCTGTGATTTTACTCTGCTATGCCGTGACCTTTTGAGCGGAGACAGACTCATTTGTTTGGTTGACAAGAGCTGCTCTAATAACTCAGGAGGACAGCGGCTGCTGGTAATATTCAGTGACGAGCCAAACTGTGCTCTCGTGGGCCGACTACACCTCGAAGGCAGAGGCATTTGTTTTCCAGACGCAGGAAATACCCTCTTACTGCAGGACGTTTGATTCCTCTGTGGGACTAATCTAAATCACGTGTGTCTCTGAGTGTGGCTTCATTTACTGAGTGTCAGAGGTGTCATTAGGGAGGACTTACTTTGAGAACTTCAGGGTGAACTCCATTTTTCTGCACAAACAGCAGCTCCTGCAGAGAGAAAAAAAGTTCAGTGTGATTTATGTAGTTCAAGTAAAAGTGCACAAATCTAAAAGTCCTGAAAGTCCTGCAGGAGAAAAAACGTCTTCATGTTCAAATGCATGTAAAAGCACAAAGGAGGTCATGATACAAACTAAGGCTGTCACGACACCAGCATTCTAAACGTCAATATGAGTTTAGTAACTTTGATACCTGTTGTGATGTCACAGCAACAGATAGAAGTCCTAGACACCTTATATTGAGTTATTTCTTGTCTCTAATGACCAACAGATGCAGGCAGACCTCTGACGTTGCCAACACTTTTGTGCAATTGAGACCGTGTGCAGGAGTTTGCTGCAACTATTGATGCAATCCTTGATCTCGTATGTAACTGTCTCATGAAATAGATGTAGTTTAAAAGCTTCAGCACGTTTTCAAGCGTTCAATTAAATAACGGAGATTCTATCGCTGACTTGGAAAGGAATCCAAACTGTTGACAACCTTTATTTAAAAGACTCGTGCACAGCAGAGACAACGCTTCAAATATTCAAATATTCATGTCTGTAATCATTAGAGGCTTTTTTAAACAAACAGCGAGTGTTTGCGTCCCTGACAGAGGAGTAAGAGCATCTAAAGGAGAAGGAAATAATAAACTGACTCAACAATAGATCTCAGCATAATAAGTTGGGGGGGGGGGGGGGGGGGGGGGGGGGTTGTTTCTGCCTTTAAATCACTTTATTGTCAGGATCCATTCTACTCAAATGAACCATTGTTTGTCCTTTGAGAGGCAGCCCACCGTCAACAGTGGGAGGCGGTTAATTACACGGCTAACTGAGCTGTTGACATGCTAACGTGGTTGTTAGCTACTCCTGCTTTTAAACACGCTGAGTCGAGTTAGTGTGTCATCATCACATTCATCTGCTCGTCTTTTACTTTCAGCGTCATTTAAGAGCAACTTTGATTATGTGTGAAAACTAGCATCCTGCTAAAACTTTATGTAACACGCCCGTCTGTAGCCCATGCTACTAACACCAACGCTAACTCACAAAGTTTATCACTAGATGAGAATAAACTTCCAAGTACATTTTTGGATTCATCAGGAATAGCATACTGCGTTTAAAAAGGCTACTTTACGCTGGAGCTTCATGCTAAAAAGCTGCTAGCCATTTTCAATCTTTCATGGTCATCCTAAACTAAGAGAGGACGGCATCAGCAGCAAGCAGCTGCAGACAAATATTAATATGACGACATAATAAGCCCCTGTCTCTGCTCATTAATACGTTAGCCTGCTAGGTTAGCTACATGCTACAACAAACAGCAGCTTAACATTTGTACTAAACAGGAAAACAGCTACAAATCAAATGATACTCTGAAGGTGACTGGAAGCATAAAATGTAGGATTTGAAAGCTACAGTGCCGGGGCGGTGATGGTTAGGTTGCGCCCCATTACACTGGTTGAAGAGGAGGAGAACATGTGACCTTTAATACTTTTCTCAGAGCAGAAATTCTCCTTCTTCTTGCTAAAGCAAACAGTAGCCTATTTGTATTTGTCCAAAGAGAACAGTTCATTCAAAAAAAGAAAACACATCATGGCAGAGTCTCTGCATAAAGAGATGCGTTAGGCTTGAATAATTACAAGCACTCAACAACTCATGCTGATTAAAAAATACTCACAAACTGTCGATGTTTGAGATTTACATCCAAAGAAACCCAGCGTGTTTTACACTTATTTAAGTCATCTTTAAGTCTGCGGTGTGAACACCAATCAGAACGCTGTTAATGTGTGAACAGCAAATGTTCAGGCTGACTAATCATGATTTAAGAGGACAGATCAGAGGACGGCAAGCGTAAAGACGGCCATTATGTTCCTCATATATCACCTACACTAAAGGAGCTTGTGTGTGTGTGTGTGTGTGTGTGTGTGTGTGTGTGTGTGTGTGTGTGTGTGTGTGGGGTGAGGGGTGAGGGACTTCCCATGAGGCTTCACTCCTGGCCTCTCACACCTGTTACACTGATTCATCTGCAGCAATAAAGACAGCAGACAGAGCTGTCAGTCAAACCACTTCAATGACCTGGAGCTTCATCAGAGTGTGTGACGTCACGTCAACACCATGATGTGTGTGTTGTTGTTACTGACGCCGTCCTGTAACCCAAAGGTCACAGGTCAGATTCCTGGAGCTGACAATGTGTGTGTCAGCAGCTGTTTACACCTGAAGATGTAGAGATAGTCCCTCAGCGTCACTCCTTCACGTTACTTTAACCAAAGTTAGAATACTCCAAACTGAAAATACACAATGACATGTTTTTTTTTTCTATCGAATTTTAAATGTGAGGAGCATCTAATACAAGCTTTGAAACACACTTGTGTGAGTTTATCACCTCACTAAATAGTCAATCTGTCGATACTTTTTTAATTGACCTGATTTATGATTTTTCAATAAACGATTTCTTGGCTAAATAAAAGTTAGAATCCCACAGGTATGAGATCAAATAAGAGATTGATCAGAGATCAAGTTAAACAGCGTTACAGAGAAGGTCAGGACTGAAAGATGTGCTCAAAGTCTGGACGGGAAAAGAAGATTTTCTGCACAAAGCTCGATCCGTCAGTTTTCACTGATAATAAAAAGTTTGTCCTCTCCTTCCTTTGTCTCTCTAACCCTCGTTGCAGTTTGACTGTACAGATAAATATATGTGATTTCATACGTACAAATGATGCCCAGTGGTCGAGCTGACAGTTAACTCAGCTATGATTGGTTTTTAAAGGGACCTGGAACACAAGAGATCCTGAATCAAGAGTCTTCAATCCTGCTTTGAAGATAAACTGCTATTGTTCTAACTGTTCAGGCCACAAAGCTGCTCTGAATAGAGCTAGCAGAAAGGTCAATAGTCAAATAAACTTTGATGACATGAGAGCCGAGTCCTCCGCCTCCCCATCCCCCGCCCCCTTTAACCTCCAAAGCCCCCTCCTCGACCCCTCAACCTCCACTGCCACAAAGCAAATTGAGTTGTGAAGCGCAGGGGTTCCCATGAAGACAGCGAGCCCCCGCATGGCGAGCTGTCTGTCATGGAAAGATCCCCCGACGTGTTTGCCCGGCGCTCAAGGATCCTCTGTAAGGTTGAGCACAGAAAAACAGAGTCGCAGAAGTCTGAGCATGCTCAGTGAGGAAACCACCGAGTCATCTTCAGTGAAACTTTAGTCACCAGGTGGATTTTCTTCTCTATCTCTTAGTAAACTCTTCCAGTTACAATAGATAGAATACAGAAAAAATAGACTTAGAATCTACTTAAGACAAGTGTTTGTTGCCCCAGCAGCTCTGCTTTCATGTATTTAAACTCTTCGTCTCGTTCAGATCACTCTCAGGACTCCTGGCTAGTCTTTTCATGAACACTGAGTACTCGAGTCTCGAGTGCATCCTGAGTGTACTCATCTCATCTCAAATTAACACCTCCTCTTCCTCAGCGTGGCCCTCAGAGTGCACTCCACTCATTCAGCATTAACTTCCCCTCTTGTGTTCTTTACAGAGACGTGGGCCATGGAGACATCCGCATCGAGAGCTGCAGAGAAAAAGGACAAAATGGACGGGAGCAGCTTCTCCGACCTCCCAAAGAAACCCTCCCCCTCAGAGACGAGAGGTAAGACTCAGGGTTGAGTGTCCGGCCGTCTGTCAGGCTCGAGCACGCTGTGTGACAGAACGAGCAGAGTCTGTAAGGTGCTCAGCCAGGGGGCAAAGGGGGGGCTGACACCAGAGATGAAATATACATTTCAAAGATAAAGCGTGATCTCTGGAGCTGCTGCTCGTGGCTCCTCTCAGGCCTGATAAGAAGCAGCAGCAGTCAGAGGTGACTTACAGTAACGTCTGACAGGAATCCTGAACACACTCAGGTCTTTAAAGAGCATCATTAATGCGGGGGGGGGGGGGGGGGGGGCTGCCCCGGTGTGAGCCGTCGAGGAGTGTGGCACCGTTTGAGCCCATAAACATGGATGAATAGTGAACATGACAAGAGAAGAGGAGAGGGGGGTCGGGGCAGGTGAGAACCAGTGTTTGTGTTGTTGAACTAAATCAGGAGCAGCAGCGATCCTCTTGGGCAGAGAGAGAGAGAGAGAGAGAGAGAGAGAGAGAGAGAGAGAGAGAGAGAGAGAATACATGTTTTAAAGATGTCAGAGGACGTGTGATGAAAGCCGGGCATAATGAGGCTCAAAGACCTCGTTCTTACCTCCAGAGAGTAAAGAGAGAAAAGGAGCCGAGGACGACACGGAGCTTCACAGAGTGACAGAGATGCAGAGTGATGGGCTGCCTTTGAAATGGAAATTAAACGCGTGATTTAGTGACATTTTTACTCATTAATGAAGGACTTGGTGGCCTGCCATTCTAAAGAAACACACATTAATTGATAAAGAAGGAACAAAGCTGGAAGTGGAGCTCTGAAGTGGGCATGTCACCAGAAAAGAACTAACAGATTTTTCTGCTGTGTTACAACTTATTTATGAGCACATTATATTACCAAAGAAATCCTACTACAGCTGCACGGCCTCATGTTGGACCGACCGGCAGCAGAAATGTTTCTCTCTCTCTCTGACTGTAACAGAGATCTAAGTTACCTGACATAACTTTAACCGTCGTTTATCAGCGATAAGCACGACCCCTTTAAAGAGAAAAGGTGAAATGTTACACAGGAATCTGCAGAATGAGGCGAAAAGTTCTCTCTGACAATAAGGTCGTACTATAAAGTCTGACTTACGATAATCAGTCGATCCAGAACTGATCAAACCCTAACACTCTTGAAATGTGTTCACACTACTGGAGCAAATCAAGTTCTAACTGCTTCATATTTCTCTATAAATGTTCTGAAGAGGTTTTTAATCAACCGTCAAGGACTCTAAAGAACTTTTATATTCGGTTCTTATTGTAGACAGAATACTTTTGATCTCAACAGAAATGTCACATTTAACTCCTTTGAAATCGTAGCAGAGAGAATCACTCCCATGATTCCCCGCCAGCCTCGATGTCATCTTTTGTTATTGTTTTGATTGAGCGCCCCCTGGTGGAGGAATTAACATACTGAGGAGAATCTGTAAATCTCTGAAAACTTAACGGTAAAATCTTTTGAAATACGATCCATGTCTGATGCTAGTGATGTCGGCTAACGTTAGCTGTCCCCCTGTGATTGCTCGCCTTCTCACCTCTGCTGACTGACCTCTGGACTCCATCAGGGACCATTTCTGGAGCCAGGGGTCTGACACATCCTCTGAATGTCTCTAACAGGGTCTTCAATACACAGCTGAGAGTTATGTGCACAATGTGACAATCATAGCGACATCACATAGAGCTAAACGCTTCAGATCTGTGCGGTAACAAATACTCCCGGATTACGATGGGGATGTTAAGATTGACTCTGCCAGAAACCCCGAGCACCTTTAACCAGGTTTAGTGACTAAATAAAGGAGAAAATGTCACCACGACGCACTGAAGAGCCCAGGCGAAAGCTTGTCGATCTGGAAGTAGCCCAGCAACGGTTGCTATGAGAGGGGGCTCTCTGGTTGGTGGGTCAGCGGACCAATCAGAGAGCCAACAAAGGGTCAACTGTGCTTTAGATTTTTCTCCATGGCACTAATGTTGCAGCAGATATCACAACAAATCCACAGGGAACATCTTCAGTGAGCTTTTAAAAACAGGGGGATCATGAAAGAGCAGGTACAGCGTCGTACGTCGAAGCACTGACCCACATTGAAACCTGCAGACGTGTTTTCCGGGTGATGGTCCCACCTGCGGAGGTGAGGACAACACAGAGGGTGCATGTTTGAAAGATGTCAGAGAGCGTGTGATGAAAGCCGCTGATAATCAGGTTTAAAGAGCTCGTTCTTTCCTCCAGAGAATAAAGGGATGAATGACTGCGGCGAAGCGGTGATGGTGTCTGAGAGACTGACGTGGACGAGGAGTGACGCACACTTTGAAATGGAAATCCAGCGGCTGATTCAGGGACAGTTTTTCCCTCTGAGGCAGAAGTTGGTGACCTGCCATGATGAAGACACAGTGAGAGTCCAGAAGAGAATATGATGTAGGACAGATGTACATGAAGAGTTGGCGTGTATGGTGTTGTTTCTTGACGTGGTCGCGTCTTCAATATTTCAACAAAGCTGGAGTGAATTTTCCTCACATGGAGAATAAAGGACTCGGGGCATGGAGGGAATTGGTTTGATGATTTTTAAGATACTTAAAGTCGAGTTCATGGTCAACTCTTCTCAATCCCACGTGTTTGAAATGATAAAATCTGAAACATTAGATGAGCTGTAGTAGCAAAAGTTCTGCACACTGTCTAAATTGCACAAATACGTTGCCAACGTTCACATTTAGACTTTGTGCACGAGTTTGTCTGCAATATTTGGAATTAAAAAACAAGAAATGATCCAATATTGTGCGCCAAGGCTTCGACTGTTGTTGCCGTGGTACTGAAGCAGGTTTGAGTTTTACTAGAATCACATGAACGTTCACATTTCCGGTACTGTGTCGACCCTCGTTGGTCATTTTTAAAAACTCAGTGCTCCAGTGTTTGTCTTGACATGTCTGCTCGTGTCGTCAGTGTGAGTTTGATTCCGGCCTCCTCAGTGGATTGAGTGTCTAAAATGACGTAAGGATCTCTGGAGGCGTTGACCTCCCAGCTGACCTCTCCAGAACTCCATTGTATATTCATATGTGTTTATTTTCCATATCAATAACAAGTCCCTCTGTAATAACTCTTCTTCCTATCAGCGCTCTGTATTTTAATCTGCAGTAAACAAGAAGCTGCGATTCCCGTCTCGCGCTCGTCTCGACCAATCAGATAGCAGAGAAGAGGCTCACAGCGGTCTGCCGCTGAGTGGAGACAGAGTAATTACTTATGGCGGTAATCCTGGTGATGATTGGTGTAGCAGCGGCTGATAAGTGAATATGCAGTGTGAACGGGAGGAGAGCGGGTCCTTGAACCTGAGAGCTTTTTATGAAACAGGTGAAAACTGCACCTTTCTAATATACTGCTGCTGTTCAGCTCTTTTATCGTCATGCTGTTGTTTACTGTTGGCTGCACGATTCCTGTCACCTAAGTCATGCCCACCTCTGAGCCACGCTGGCGCCTGGGTAACAGCCCGCCCTGTTTTATATTCCCGTCCCGCGTTATTTATTTAGAACAATTTCCTCTCTATCAAAGGACATGGCTAATGCCGAGTTTTAATATGTTATTTACACATAAAAACCAGCTATTTACAGCGCTGTGCGTGTGCCGAAGGGAGGAAAATGAATGGGCCCCCGCGCCGCTCTCCGATCTGTTATATCACAGTTTAACAATCTGGATTGCTAATAGAACCATTTATCATGGAGCGGTCATTTATTTTATGTGAGCAGCCCAGGTCCCGTTCCCAGAGGCCTATGGAAATGGGGTGCACGTATAATGAAGCTCAAGTGCGAGTCACTTTGTTTAAAAAGTGGATCCGCCGCGCTCCGAGTCAATTAGGATGGACCCAGGTGCTCCAGACGCTGCTATCAGAGAATTTCTGATGATCAACCCTCCTCCCCCTCGTCTTCCTGCTCCCACCCCCCGACAGGAAATGTATTTTTTTGTGGACTGAAGGAAACAGGCTCTAAAATAAAAAGCTCTCTGGCACGGTGACTTCTGGACCCATGGTTTGGTGCTGTTTACTGGGATTCGGCTCTGGCAGCGTCCCTCCTCCTCTGGCCGAGCTCGGGACTCTGCTGCCCAGTTAATAGATTCAAACGAGCGCTTGTATTTCCTCTGACAGCACGCATCTGTCTGCTCACACATGCCGAGCCTCAGCGCACAGATTTACGCCGTCTCAGGGACCTTTATGATTTCACAGCCATTGGTAATAACTCAGGGTATTTAGAGGGAAAATATTGGTGAGAAAAACCGAGAAATGACAAAGAATCCAGCCGCTGTTATTGATGTATGTGTCACTTTCTCCACTCGGGGCCTCGGAGGATTAAAGCCGCCTCTATTAGCACGAAAATTTCCCTTTTTTTATATACATTTAAATCCAGAGACATTTCTTTAAGGCTGGCTGCAAATCAGATTTCTGCAGAGTTGGTTAAATTTAGAGTTATTGCCTTTTCAAAAAGCCATCCGTTTTCTCAGGCAGTCCTGGAAACACATCACAACTCAACTTGATCCTGATTGGCTCACAACAAGGGCAATCTAACAGCTCACCTGGAGCGTTCAGACACTTAGCATGCTCTTCATCAGCGGGAGGATTTTCAGGCTCCACATTTTAAGAATGTATCCTCCATAGAGTCCTAAAAGTTCAATGTTAGAAGTGATGCTTGACCTTGAGCAAACAATCCTCCAATAAGGAACACATGAGTCGCTCTCCTAGAGCTTTACATCTTATTAAATGATGTCCAAGAGCACTTTCCTCAGGCTGCCAGTAGCCCTGTGGTTAGTGCACGCACCCCATGTATGGAGGCCATAGTCCTCAAAGAGCTCTGTCCTCGAGTAACGCTTGATAGCACTGAAAAGTACAGAAGCTTTAAAAGAACTACAGATCTTCAGATTTCTTGACCAACAGATAGGAGCCAACGAATGTGTGCAGTTCAGATGTCGTGCAGGCGTTTCTCTGCAGATTTTCTGAATTAAAAACCAGAAGTTACAAACACTGGGTGTCTGTGGGACATTTTAACTGTATTGAAGTCTAAAAACCTGGTTTCACACATTTCTGTGGAGTGACCCCAAAATGTACTAAAAAGGTGTGTTGTGAGATCATCATGATGTTGATCCTCTTCCTAATCTAGAGACCGAATAATGAAGGAGTCGGTATGTGTTTGTTCACAGGACAAGACGAGGCTTTGTTTGTTTGTTTTCTCTCGTCTGTCTGTGTCGGTAAACTAGGCCAGAGGAAACACCGGCTGCTGCTAATGATTTGATGAAGCGGCTTCGGAGGCTCGTGACATACATCTTGTTGAGAGTGAGTTTGTCATTCGAGAGGGAGATTGATGTGCTGCGCTCAGAGCCCCCCCCCCCGTCTCCAGCCCTGCAGCCGCCCAGGTCTTTCTGCTGAGTCTGGCTGGTCCGCAGGGAGGGAGCCTAAGTACTTAGCACCTCCTGGGCTGCTCTGGGGCCACGGGGTAGGGGGTGTGCAGGGGGGAGGTGGACCTAAACAGGCTAAACAGAGTCACACCTGAGAATAAATCACAGGACAGAGGAAGAGGAAGCGTAACCCTGTTAGAGGTAGCCTTCACATTCTGCACTAAAGCTGCAGAAACAGTCGAGTACACTACAGAATTATTACTCAAATAAAAACAGAGTCCAGCTTTTAACGGCGACCATTCACTGGTGTTATGTGCTTTTCTTCATTTTTAAAAGAATATCTTTACATTCGTGACATTTGAAGAAGTCTCTGTGGATTTCCTAACCTGCTGAAGGTTATTTTCTTTCTGTTTCAGATTTATTTTGGGGGCTTTTTATGTCTTTACTTCAGAGACAGGACAGTGGATAGAGTCAGAGAGGGAGAGGGGAATGACACGTGAATTCGAACCTGGGCCGCACGCTTGGAGGACTTCAGCCTTCATACATGGGGTGTGCACACTAACCGCTAGGTTACCGGCGGCCTGTGGAGATTATTTTGGAAGACAATGTGGACTTTGAATGCTCTGAATTATGAATTGAAAGCATCACCCTCAGAGACATTAGCACGAAGCTCAAGGATTTGGCAAGCTTGTACTTTTTTAGCTTGTTCTACGGTTGGACCCATTTTCTTCACTGTGTACATCAGTTATGATGGTTATTTAAGCGTTATAGTTTGTTGTTTGTTTGTCCGTGTAAATAGTGTTTTAAGAGAGGTGTGTTCGCGATAAGGAAGGATTTCTTTATCTGGCCGGTAAAGTGGGCGCCGGTGGACAGTGAGTAATTGATGGTGGCTCGATGCAAAAGGCCCCTACCGCTAAAGCAGGCGAGCTGCACTGAGAGCACTCAGGGGGTCAGGCCCGCTGGCAGAGAAAAATGCCACCGAAAAAGACTCGGCATCCTCCTCCTCCTCCAAAAGGACGGCCACTAATCTTCCTGAGAAGACGAAGGAAGAAGAGGAGGAGGAGGAGGAGGAGGAGGAGGAGGAGGAGGAGAGAGAGGAGGTTCTTTTCTCCTCTGCTCTGTGCGCTTTAAATGACGCGCTGCCCGGGGAGCAGAAAAACAGCCCCCTGACATTAGCACAGGCTCGCTAACACACACACTACGACTGCTTCAGTGTGATGGGACAGCTGTGCTGCACACAAAACAACATCTTACTGAGTCCTGATGCTTGGATTTGTAATAACACATCGTCTTATTACAGTCCAATCAAATGAGCTCTGGAGGAAACTAAGGTATCAACACCATGTTTATATCAAGCACATATCATTAACGGGTACATTCTAAATGATGAATGCCTCAAATTCAAGATGTAAGCTGAAGGATTTCCTGTTCTTCAAGTCTGTGACGTTAACACAAACATGCTGAATTAAATAACACAACGCTGACAGAGCCACTGCAGAAAAGCCTGCAGCTTTTTCAAGCTGGGTATCAAGTGCAAATATATACAAATGAGAGAAAAGATCAACAACTAAACCTCCAAAATCAAGACAGACCAAAGAAGAGGAACACAGGTGTTGTTCTTGTTGGAGAGGTACCTGTGTGTGACAGGCCGCTGAATTTGACAACGTGTGAGTGAGTTTAAATAAGCGGTGACACTTCTGACGACTTCTATCAGTCTGTCGTCACGTTATCAGGAAGAGCCAATCAGGACTGCAGGACTGAAAAGATTTCAGATTTTCTTTGTGTTGAGGCCTTAAATCAGATGTTCCTGCAGCATGTGGCCCCTGAGCGTGGCCCCGAGGTACACTACAGTGATCACTCTCTGCTGTTTCCACATGTTCCTGCTGCGCACGCACGCGCACGCACGCACACACAAACACACACTTTGTAAACATTTAGCTTGATGACTTTCCAAGATGCCCTCCCTCGTCCCGTTTTATCTGAAGTTTCTCTCTGGGGAGGGGCCGCTCTGAGGGGCCGTCAGATTACAAAGTGAAAACAGAAATGTTTCTCTCTCTCTCTTTTATTCCGTCTATTTAAAGACGAGTGTTAGATTAGTGAATAAAGACATACACACGTGTTTGTGCCCTCGGTTGCTCCTCACTTGTTAGTCGTGTTTTCAGGCGGAGACGAGTCATTAAGGAAACTTGTAAAAACAACATGGCCTAGATATTCCAGATGCACTGCAGAGGCGTCCAACATGGAGTTCAAGGAAAGCTGGAGTAATACTCCGAGCATCGCTCCAAAAGCTCCGCAGGGCTGAACTGTTGATTCTTAAAAAGAACTCGTCTAAGATCCAACCCAAACGTGAGCACTTTAATGCCTCTTCGTGGTGTTTATCGACTTCCTAAATTGTCTTAATTTAAAGTGGCGTTCTCTTTCAACAGGACTGACAGAGGACGGAAGCATTAAGATAAAAAAAGAGGACATTGAAATAGAAGTTGTGGAATCTATCACACGTTATCTTGGTAAACAAAAACTTACATTTACTGCATTGTAAGAAAAACTGGAGATGGATGTAGCCTAAGACAAAGACAGGAACAGGAAGTTAGTGGGCACCCTTTGCTTATTCTTTTTGAAGGTTTCGTTTCAGTCGGCCCGTTTGTAAAGCTAATTGTGGTTATGTTCTCAGCGCTCTTCAAAGTTTAAGTGAGACTGAAGAGATCCCACGCTGAAATATTCAACCACAAGCTTCAGGCGACGTCTGCAGACTTCAGTCTCTCAGAGCCATTAAGGTTCGCTCGCACTGATTCCAAAAACAACAGGCGGCATTCCTGCAGATTTACAACTGTGGCAAGCGATGTATGGATGTTTGAGAGGATTAAGCCAAAAAAAAACTCCCCCACCTTTTCGTTTTCCTTTCCCCTATCCCTCTTTTCCCTGTCGACCAGACTGCAAATTAGCTCCCCGCCCCCCAAGAGAGGTCGCCTCTGAGGTTTAGGGGCAGGTCTTAGGCACCGACAGTCCGAGGAGCAAACACAGTGACAAACGTTTAATTCTACAGCTAAATATCCATGTTTCCCTCACAGACACTCACACTTAAGGATTATTATAGATCTTATCCATTAGATCCGTTTAAGCACATTTAGACCCTCTAGTAGAAAATCTTTAACTTTAACACAAAAACAGAAACAGCTGGAAAAACACAGATTTAAAGATATTTACTTCTTTCTGTTTAATATGTTCTTTCTACAGTAAATCAATTATAAACGACCACAGAGAAAGATGCTCACTTTACTGTCTGAAGATCTCCAATAGGAGGAGAAGGAGGAAAGGGTAGAGGAGGAGGAGGAGGAGGAGGAGGAAAAGGTAGAGGAGGAGGAAGAAGAGGAAAAGGTAGAGGAGGAAGAAGAGGAGGAAAAGGTAGAGGAGGAGGAAAAGGTAGAGGAGGAAAAGGTAGAGGAGGAAGAAGAGGAGGAAAAGGTAGAGGAGGAAGAAGAGGAGGAAAAGGTAGAGGAGGAGGAAGAGGAGGAAAAGGTAGAGGAGGAGGAAGGGGAGGAAAAGGTAGAGGAGGAGGAGGAAGAGGAGGAAAAGGTAGAGGAGGAAGAAGAGGAGGAAAAGGTAGAGGAGGAGGAAGGGGAGGAAAAGGTAGAGGAGGAGGACAAACTGAAGCGTCTTATACAAACAGGTCGGGGACGTCTCGACGTAACGAGTCAGAATGAAAACACTGCACACGTGTAAAAGCTGCGAGTGTGTGTGTTGAGTTAACTTGTGACCCATTAAGCAAACAGAGGGATCAGTGTGTGTGTGTGTGTGTGTGTGCGTGCGTGTCACTGAGGCGGCTCGGTTATCATGCACTCATAGAGGGGAAGACGGAGAGGATGCAGCTACTGAATGAATCTAAAACATAGTTTGATTTGAAAGAAATCTGCAGTATCTTTAAATGTGCACAAACATCTAAAGTAAAGACTGACCTCTCCAGACATGCTTTTTTAAATTTAAAAACACAAGACGTCTCGTGAGCATGACGTCAAAGTTTCATATCTGTGTGCACAGCAGAGCCTGAGAGAGAAGTGGAAAAGTAAAAACCTCTCCCTTCATGTAGGACAATTGAATTATTTGGAGGTTTTAGCAGCTCGTTGTGGTTCTGACCAGTACGACCACAGCCTGCAGGCCCCTCCTGTGAGGTAATAGGACTAAAAAATAACAAGCAGGGCAGTGAGTGTAAGAGGAGTTTGGAGACATGAAGGAACAGTATTTCATAAAGAGGAGCTTCATCCTCGTCTATCTCTGCCAGCTGATGGAAACCCTGAGCGTCTTTGCCAACAGCACAAAAACACCTCGTCACTTCAGCTTGAGACGTGTTGAATCTCACTGACGTCTTTGTCAAACAAAACAATCAGCTCCAGCCCCCTGCGACCCCGAACAGGAAGAGGGTTATAGGTAATGAACGGATGAGCGGATGTGTAAGACTTTCCTTTTTTACATTCATTCATTTTTATTCGTGTTTACGGTCGATTGTTGTGATACAAGAATTTTAAACTTCAACACGAGTCTAATGAAAATCAGACGATATTGATACCCGTTTGTTACCACGGCAACACAAATAAAAGTCCTAGACATCCCATTTGTAATTTGTAATTATCAGGACTTGCAAGCAAACACCTGCACACTGTCTAAATTGCACAAATCCGTTGACAACATTTTAGTATTGTGTGCAAGAGTTGTTCCTCTAATACCCAAAAGATGTGTTTGCTGTAGTTATGTTTATTTGTTTGAAATGTGGACTAGTTTACGGCGAGCTGTTCTTTGAGTCCAGAGACGTGGCGAGAGTACGATCAGACTGATGAGATGTGAAACATGAAGGCAGCGCTCTTTGCTCATGTTTTCCACGCGGGGAGTCGTATGTCTACAGACACTGACTCATGCCCTCAGTAGCTTAATTCCATGTTATTGCAAACTTAATCTGTTTTGGATATTTGTGAAGGCCAAACACTCGCAGTGTACACACAGTGTGAGGTAGTGACAGGTCTGAAGCCCCCGCCCTCTCAAACAGCTCACAGCTGCGGCGCTCTTTACTCGCTTACAGTGAAACCAGAAGAGGCACGCTAATTGCCTTGTAAGTATTACAGAAAGCAGCTGGAGATTAGCAATAACAGCTAATTAGCTGGGCTAACGTGGAAATCAAAGCTCGCACGTGAGGATAAACACAGAGTGGTGTTTGTGTGCTGGTTATAAATCTTTACGAAGCACCAGGTTGGCACGTCGGTGGATTTTAAAGCTCCGGTGCGACACAGAGAGAGAAGTGTCGCATTTCAAAAAGCTGCTAACTTAAAGTCACGTCTGCATCGCCATCGGCCAACAGCAGCTGTTAAAACACACAGACATGACTCTGCCCTTTTCTTCATTCATCACTGAGGAATATTTTCCACCGTTCATGGGTCGCCATGAACGGGCCTCGTGCTCCAAACTCACACGAGCCTCCATGAGAGAAACTTTGTTAGACTGTGAAATCACTCATGACACGTTAGAGTGATGACTATATGACGAACATTAAGAGGTGATTTGTTCTGATGAAGACGCAGACCTCTGAAAACATCATGACAACAAGATGAAGTTAACCTGCAGAGCCGTGTTTGTTTGGTTTTGATAAACTAAAGAAGCCTGAAGCGTCTTGTCGAGTAGAACATCTTTGTTGGAGTAAGTTAAATGTTTGTTTAACATATGTTTGTCGTCTGGTTTTGTACAGAGGATAAAAAAGCAGAAACTGTCGCGGTGTTTGTTGCCGTTGTCCTGACCGTGATGTTTAAGGAAACCTCTAAAAGTTCCAGTTCAGGTTTAGATGAGACAGAAGAAGAGCGTGCACATGATGCATGATACTGATGCAAACTGAGAAGCTGTCCGACTCCAGACTACGTAGGTATTCTTATTGTTGAAGAAAATCTCCGTAAATGACTAAAGCCAGCAAACTTGTCAAACTGCTCAACTTTGGTCCCTCTAAAGATTCAAACTTCTACAAAGACGAGGAAGTCTTTAACGCCTCTTTTAAACTGTCCCAACTGCACAAGTTTAGCTGAGGAACCTCGTCTGAAAAAGGTAGAAGCAGAAGATAAGATCATTCTTTATTCATCCCACAGCGGAGAAATAAACATTAGGGTTAGGGTTAACCTACAGCAGCAAAGAGCAAGGATAGCCATGTTCTGATGTTACTGCAGTGAGAAGAGGGAGACGAGTGAAGCAACAAGACGACTGTTTGAGGGATTGTTCAGAGAGAGGACAGATCAGCCTGACTGTGAGCGATCTGCTGTCACTATAAAGACTGAAACTGTACATCTTCTCCACAACAAGATTTGAACAGGAAACTATCTCTCCCGGTGTCTGAGGGTGAGTTTAGTGTTGCTGGCTGATATCAGCTGTCAAAACAGAAGAAATCATTCAGAAATCGATCCGTCTCCTCCTCCAGCTCCTGCAGCAGCGTAACGTGGGTGTGATGACACATCTCTAACTGACGGGGAAACTCGATCACAGCTGACAGCCTCGCCTGCGGGGCCTCGTACAGTAAACACACCCAGCTTTAACCGAAACAGGAGCCTGAGAGAAGACGAGGGCCGACATGAACCCTCAGCAGGCGGCCTCGTGCCCCCGCTCACACCCAGCAGGGCTGACGGAGGTACGAGGAGCTAATAGCTCCCTCAGACTAATCGTTGTCCTGATG
Source organism: Tautogolabrus adspersus (assembly GCA_020745685.1). Classification (NCBI taxonomy): domain Eukaryota; kingdom Metazoa; phylum Chordata; class Actinopteri; order Labriformes; family Labridae; genus Tautogolabrus; species Tautogolabrus adspersus. The sequence continues at coordinate 13,935,232 of CM036557.1, read as the reverse complement.
TGCTTTGTCTTGTAGCCATTGGTGGTGTTTGTAGGAGATAATTAGCCACCAAACCAGGCCGAGCAGGGACAGAAATAAGGTCAGGATATATGCAGATGAGTGCTGCTCTCATTTACAGCGTCTCTGTTTTAAAAAGTGGAAAGGCGAGTCAGAGGAAGTCATTAGACAGATGTATGAGTGTAATGAGGCTCCGTGGACGCAGCTTGCTTTTTTTTGGTCAGCGTTACGTCGCAGAGACAGAGTTCATATTCACTTCTAATGTCTGCTTCTATTTTAAGACAGACTTCTTTGTGCACAGAACTTATTTTCCTGCTGTCTTCCTCTCCGAATCCTTTTCTCTGGTTGTGATTGGCTGAGACAAGACGAGGTGCGTGGGTCAGCGTTTAATTGTTTGCCGTTCTCTCATTGTGTGAGGCGGCCTCCTCCTCCTTTTCTTCTTCTTCTTCTTCTTCACTCTCCGGTTAAGCACTTTATCATTACACACTGCGCTGTTTGCCAGGCTTTGTTGCCCTCGCCGTCCCTATTCAGCGGCTGAACTGTGAGGGTCAGAGGTGGCCCGCTCTGGAGGAGAGGGAGGAGGATGGGGAGGATGGTGAGGCCGCTTCTTCGGCCAATGAGACCCAGAACAAGTCTCCACTCCACCAGGGAGCTCAGTTCATTTAAACTGCCGTGTGTCGGCCTAGAGCGGCCAGAATCGCTCAGAAGATCATTAAAATGTTCACGCAAACTTTTGCCGACATCATACTACTTTGGAGAAAGGAATTAAAACGTGCAACTTGCGTTAAATATCTCTGGGTTAGCTCGGTGGGAGTTAATGCACCTGACTTTGTTTTCTTCACATTAGAAACTAAACAAGTCTTCTGATAATAACTCTGTTTTTTTAATCAGTGCTTACAAGCAGTGACTCTTTAAGTGACTGAATGATGCACAGATTCAGGAGACGGATAGATTCCAGGTCTTGATGGTTAATGAATTCAAATAATTGGCACAAAACTTTATCTGCTGATGGGAATGTGTGTTTGGAGGATAAGTGCAGGAGAGAGTGTAAAGCAGTCCGGCTCTTTCTCAGCAGGAGATTCCTCCTCGACGTTCTGCTCAGACATCTTAACATCCAACTCTTTTCCCCATGAACTTCTCCCTGGCTCCGTATTCTTCGAGTTGCAGCAGCTGTTGGCTTCAATGAGTTCAGCAAAAAAACACAAACTGTCCATCATATCAACCATGAAGGTCTTTCTTTATGAACGGGAAGAGGGGGTAGTTGGACGATTACACGCTTGTTTCTTTGCTAAATAAAATAACTGATGCTCACTTCCACGTTTTAGAGATTTAGGAAGCATCGAAAGGAAAACAAATCCAGTCTCATTGTTGATATAAGACAGGAGCAAAGAGAAACATCAGACCTAAGAGCATGTTGGCGACGTGGTCTGAGGCTCCTCACAGGCTGTAATCACACCTACACTCCTTCTTTTTGGACCTTTAGTGGTGGACTCTGTGCTTATGAAGTGGTTTGGTTCACTCTGCTCGATTACAAGCCGAGCGGCTCGTGTAAACTCAACTCAAACAGATTCCTGAGCAGCGTGTTTATGGGAGAGTTTTTGTAACGTGTCATCGCACCGGGGCAGAGATTGTGTCGGTGAGCTACGTCCAAACAAATCAGAGTCCAGCTCTTGTAATTTCAGCTCAAAGTGATGGGAGCTCTGTGGTGTAATTCCCCATCGCTGCTCTTCAAACACACACAGAGAGGACAGGATCCGAAGGTGGAATCATTCTGGAGACGGATATGTTGGTCCCGCTCTTCTTGCAGTATTGCTGATGTCCTCGTGTGTGTGTGTGTGTGTGTGTGTGTGTGTGTAAGCAGAGAAAGGAGCTCGGCAGTGGGAAAGTGTTAATCAGGATTAGAAAGTCAGTTCCCTTTAGGTTTGTCTCCTTTTCTCTATTGTTTCCTCCCCAGCCGTCTCCCACATGCCTCTCTTTGACACCGAGAGGAGCGCCATTGTTGAGCAGAGGTCAGTTTGAAGTGTGTGAGAAGAGGCTTTGGTGTGGAGGCGGGAGGTCAGAGGAACAGAGTGAGCGCCTCGTGTTCCCTCTGCTGCTTCAAGTTTTTTTTAAACAACTGTTTAGACAACTTACAATGGATTCTTTTACAAGGTTCGGGTCTTTGCTCATCAGTGTTCAGGACTATTTTAAGACGTTTTTAAACATTTACAGGTTTAACATTTTAACACTAATAAGACATGGACACTTTTTTAAAAACCATGATTTGTTCACCTGATCAAAATGAAATAAACCACGATTATTCTGCTTCCACAGAAACGTGTGTTTTGTATCTGAAAACTCCGACTTCCTCCTCCACATTTGTTTGTTTTCGAGAAGGACAGTTAATCTCTCGTCCTCAGGCAGGTCAGAGAGTTGAAACGAAGCCTCTTCTCTCTGTGTGTCTGTTTGGAAACATTTATTGGAGTTGAAGAGGTCGGACCATCTTTAGAGGAGTGAGGAAGTCATCCGGGGGTCTGCTCTCCGTCATGCTCGGCAGCAGAATGTCAAACAAACACAACAGCAGTAAAATAAAGCCCTCGGAGCCCGGGGAGCAGCCGGGTCAAAAAATAGAGACTCTCCTGCTTCAGCAGATTGTGTCGACGTGCAGCGGACCGTTTATCGACACGGGAGGCGGACGAGTGCTGACGCGACAGCTCCGACCTCGATCTATTTTGGTAGATCGAAGAGGAGGTCCGCGCCTCCTTGGGGGGATCGTGGGGATTGTTGAGGTGAGCGGCGTGAAGCAGGTACAACGATTTCTGCTTCCACCTGCGGCACATTCATCACCACGACGAAGAGGAGGCGCATCACTCAGAAGACTCCCCAGTGTTCGCGCTCCTCTCTGCAGAGTGGGAGCCTGCAGAGGCCTCCACCTCATTAAGACTCCACAACAAGCCCCGCGCCGAGCTAATGTGGAAACTATTCTCTGCTCAGAACTAGGTCTCTGTTTCATTTACAGATGGCCCATTGGAGTCATTTCCCCCTCAGCTGCTCCTCCAGTCCGGGGCGAGGCGTAATCCCAGGCGCCCCCCTGGCGAGGGTGCCAGCAGGGTAATATGGATGTTAGCTAGGGAGCACGGTGACAGCCCCAGAAGCGACTATTTAATTCATTGTATTTTAATTATCGCTCTCATTCAGCCGCTTCGAGGCCTTTCTTTGGCTGCTCTCGACAGCGAGCCTTTATCACCGGCGTGTCGAGGAAGATAATAAACTTGAGCTTTCAGGTAATTACTTAATCTGGACAAACCTGTGTGTTAAGCAGTGCTATTAAGCGAGGGGGCGATAAATCAGGCGTGCATTGGAGGTGGGTGATTACACGACGGTGCAATCAGTCTTCGAACTCTCGCAGTCTTTTAAGTAGCTAAATTGCACAAACAGCATGCTAACAACATGCAGCTCGTGGTGCGGCGAGCAGAGGAGGCTCATCAACGGCGCCACCTCACTGCCTGCTTCATTTTGTTGATGCCAGCCGCTGCACGCTCACCTTCAGCACAGTGATGCATGGAGGTTATTAACACCTGGCCAGAGCACAGTCCAAAACTGATGATAAGGGGGTTCACCGGTTGGGCCACCAACCACTCAGAGGTGAGAGCAGGAGGGACAGAGCGATGGATGGATGGATGAAAAGAGCGATTGATGGAGGGATGGAATGATGGATGAATGGATGGATGGATGGATGAACAGAGCGATGGATGGAGGGATGGAATGATGGATGAATTGGATGGATGGATGAACCGAGCGATTGATGGAGGGATGGAATGATGGATGAATGGATGGATGGATGGATGAACAGAGCGATTGATGGATGAATGGAATGATGGATGAATTGGATGGATGGATGAACCGAGCGATTGATGGAGGGATGGAATGATGGATGAATTGGATGGATGGATGAACCGAGCGATTGATGGAGGGATGGAATGATGGATGAATGGATGGATGGATGGATGAACAGAGCGATTGATGGAGGGATGGAATGATGGATGAATTGGATGGATGGATGGATGAAAAGAGCGATTGATGGAGGGATGGAATGATGGATGAATTGGATGGATGGATGGATGAACCGAGCGATTGATGGAGGGATGGAATGATGGATGGATGGATGGATGGATGGATGAACAGAGCGATGGATGGATGGATGGAATGATGGATGGATGAATGGATGGATGGATGAACAGAGCGATTGATGGAGGGATGGAATGATGGATGAATGGATGGAGGGAACTCTTCTTCTCCTGCTGTGACCCTAACCCTCGCTGACTCTTCACCTTACTGACGGTACAATCCTCTGCTGGACAGGAAGTCATGCATGTTACATTTCATTTGTGCCTTCTGTAAAACAGACAAGTGAAGAAGAAGTCATGAATCAAGCAGCATGAACGTTGGACGTGACCTTGTGTGAACCCGTTTGTGTATTCAGGAGTTTAGCCAACTGCTGTCATTTCCTGCCTGGATCTCCAGCTTCCTTTCTTACTCAGTGAGTAAGACCACGTCTGTCATCTTTTCTGGTTTCAGTCCGTCTGTTAGAGTCACTTTGAATCTCTGATGGAGTCGGAGTCATGATCTGATGAATAATCATCAACTTATAAGGTCACAGAGTGTCTCCACAAAGACAGGACAGACTTAGTGACCTGCAGCAGTAAACTGTTACCGTAAGCACTTTGAGAAATTTAAGGACTACATTTAGTAAACTTTTAGACAATGCAGCAACACAAGAAAACAGCGTTTCTGCTGAACGGGGGGGCTGACTTTGAAAAACTGTACGGGGCCCTCTGCAGCGCTCCTCCACGCGCTAAAACAAATGTTATCAAGCAAAGACTAATAGATGGCTGGAGCCTGAGCGGGGGCATGGTGCTGCTGCCTGACGCTGCGTACGCCCAGGGGGGATCGGGGCCCAGTGAATCAGGTAAATGTGCCTCTTGAACTCTCATGAGCGCTCGCCTTTTGTTCTTCCTGTGGCGGCAGAACAATGGAGCTGTCGCAGTGATGGAATAAGCCTGCCTGGTCAATCCCCCGGCCAGAACGCCGGCCCCGCAGAGGAAAACCGCAGCCTGAGCTGAGAGGAGGACTGGCCGGATCCATGACAGGCTGACTGGCTGAATAACTTCCTCCAGGTCCAACATGTCCGGACCTGACGGGTCATGTGAGCCCAGAGACGTCTGTGCTGACACTAAGCTCTGCTCAAACCATCACAGCTTTCTGCAGGATTCATAGAAACCCTCCACTCTGCTCGTACAGGGAGCTTTGCAGAACTTCTCTTGACAATAAAACAACAAATCTGTCTTAAATGACTGTAAGAGAACTGTTGTGTTCACCTTGTTGTGTTGGTTACACTGCATTAACATTTAGTCTGCACATCATCTTTTGCTTTCGGAGCCAAAGCTTCAACATTTCTGATTTTACTTTCTTTTTCTCCATTTTGATGCTTCTTCCTCGTTTATACTTTCACTTCTTCTAACTCTACTTTCTTTCATCCTTCTCTTCTGTAACTATTTTCATCATTTCATTGTTTGCTAATCCTTTTTGTAATCTCTTGATTGGTGCAGATGTTCATGTGAAGTAAGGCTTAGTAATGCAGACACACCCTAAAAACAAAAATCAACCTGAAATCTCAAACAGCAGAAACACGTGGAGTCTACTTTGAGAAACTTGGACCACTGAAGTCTTCAGAGGAGGATTTCAAGACTTCTTCCTCTCCACGTCACGCCTCGCTGACCCACATTTAGCTGCTCTTTGTCTCCCACCCTCACCTCCCCCCTGACCCCCTCTTATAATTCACCCCCAACTGTTATGAATGGTGCATTAACTCGAGGTGCTCTCTGAATGGGGTCCTTTAGCCCCCCCCCCCCCCCCTCTCTCACACACACACACACACACACACACACACACACACACACACACACACACACACACACACACACACACACACACACACACGTATGGTTTATATACTGGCTCTACTCAGCCTACACAGTGTATGGAGTCAGACGGAGGGTAATTATACCAAATTACAATGGAGGGTGTCTGGGAGCGAGAGGGAACATTTTTAAAATATGTGAATTAAAACAAAAATGGAAACTTTTTATATAGAGACACGCGAAGAGATGGACGTGGATAAAGACATACAGAGGGAGAAATAAAGAGAGTGAGTTAGAGTTATAAAATGATACAGAGAACAGATACACATCGATGTGTTGAGATAGAATCAGGTTTATGAACAGAGAATCCTTCTCACTGACGTATGGAGCTGATATAACTCTAAAGACATGGTGATGCAGCTGAAGATAAATAAATGTTCTGACAGAGGTGGAGATGAGATAAATGATACGAAGATGCACGTTGTTGTGTTCGATGGATAAGAGAGATAAACAGAAGCCATGTTCAGACTGCTGTTTCAAGCCGTGATATTTTTTCATGCAGCTTTTAAGACAAAATGATGAAGAAAAGGTTCCTTAGCGGACGGTGCAACATCTCACACAGCGGAGAGATGAGTTAGCTGACACGTCACAGAAAGACGAAGGAGGGAAAAACTCATCAGAAACTTGCTTCAAAGTTTTTCTGCACTAAAAGATGTGAACACTAGCGTCTTCTTCATCAGATTTGTATTTCCTCTAACCTAAACTCTGCTCGGCCGGCGCTGTGACGAGAGAGGAAACACGGCTGAAGTGGAGACGGAGCTGAAGAAATCCAGCCCCGTCCCTTCAGGCCTCGGTGGCATAGTGCAGGCTGAAAATGAAGTCAAGAGCTATTTCTGTGCGTGTTTGGGGACCTGGTCTGTCCGTCAGCCTGTCAGCGTGCAGAGTGAGAGGAATGGACCTGGAATGCTGACTCACTCAGGTCCCCGGCCCCCAGGAGCCCTGAGAGGCCCCGTTATCCCCTCCCAACGCTCGGCCCAGAGCAGATAATGATCCGTGGCCCTGACCCCTCCGCTCTGAAATCCCAGTTCACCCCGAGAGATTCCCACCAGAGAGTGAGTGAGTGTGTGTGACTCGAGAAGAATTTTAATGCAATCCAGAGATCAGCTGGCTCACCTCCTCCTCCTTCTCTCCGTCTTTTTCTTCCTCTTGTCTTCTCTGGTCCGGCAGCTCGGAGACGAGACACACCAGGTTGCAATTAAAAGGATGTGAAACCTGTACCGAGGGCGAGCGAGGGAGGAGATGATGAGGGACATGCAGAGAGAGAGAGAGGAGGGGGTTAGTCTATGCCCTCTCGGAGCTTTTCCAAAATAGAGACCTGAGAAAAATGTTAAGTAGAAACATAACTCCATAAAGACTTTAAAGAGCCCGAAAGGCTTCGTTTATGTGCTGGTAAAATAAAGACACGACATCTTCTGCGGGGTTCGTGTTATCGCAAACAGCTAATTAGTTCTCATGTTTTGGATAAACTCCCGGGATCAGAGGAGGAAGAACACAGGCCTTTAACGACAAATAAAAGGGGCCATTAAAAGGATGCACGATGAAACGCACAAAGCTCATAAAAGAGATGACTGTTGAACGTAGACGAGGTAAATTAAAGAGCCTCGTGTTTGTTTAAACAGACTTCAGTGAAAACAAGGATTTTTAATTTAAAAAAAAGAAACATTAAGACGTATCTGAGGTGATTTACATCCTTAGTCCCACTTTAACATGCACGCAGCCTAACATCAGCACGAACATGAAGATACCTCACAGAACGTCTTTACATCAGCTGCATCGACTCGTCTGATTCACATTAATCTCAGCCTCTCTTCTCTTTTTGAAGCTCGATCCAAAGACAACTGGACTTAGCTGAAGATCTTGAAGACGTTTCACATCTCCTTCTTGGAGTCAACTCTTCGGAGATGCAGAGAATCGTCTTCAAGATCTTAATTGTAGTCCAGTAGCCTTTGGATCAAGCTTGATTTACCATGACCTGGATGACTGAGAACCCTCCACAAGTCATCGCCTCTCTTGTGGTGTATCTGTGTTTGTGCAAGTCTCTCACCTGGTCCTGCACGATGCATCTGTTCACTGCGGGCCTGAAACACAAAACAAACACAGACTGTTACTTTATTCAAAATAAACCGTGGAGAAACAGGCGAGAATCAACATCCGCAGCATGTTTACAGTCCACACAGGGGTGAGAGTCGGTGAAGAGGTTTAGCTGTGTTCCAGAGGAGACTCATGCTGTTTGTACGGGCAGAGTGCGAGCAGAAGAAAGCTTTTCCCAGAGCTGTCAGGCCCGCTTTGAGTCGGGCTGCAGCTTCCCTCCACACAGTCCATCATCCCGTCTAGTTCAAAGAGCGTCTAGCTGCAGGTCTTTGTCAAAAGCCTGGTTGGATATCTTTTATGTTCAAGATGTAGGATTTCTTCGGACGACTTTGATTATTTATTTATTCCACTTCTCTTGTGTGATAGTGCCAATATTTTACACGAAAGTGCTCAGCTCGCTGTGAAATTCATGTTGCTTTATTGTAGCCCTTTTGCCTTTGAAAGTTCTTTTTTTTGAAGTCTCCTCTCTCTCTCTCTCTTCCTCTTTTAACTCTCTCTTCTTCTTTGCTCTTCCTGCAGCCCCCCACCACATCTTCCCCACCTTCCACACGCCGATCCCGATTGACATGCGCCATCACGAGGGGCGATACCACTACGAGCCTCACACGCTGCACACCATGCACGGGTAAGTCGCCTGTTTTTCTGCTGGTACGTGTTGATCTAAAATGATTTCTGCACGTCATAAAGTAAGGAAAAAGATCACGAAGATGCAGGTTGAGGTCGTCAATCTCCGTGATGTAGAGCCTCACTTCACATGCTGTTACTGCTGGACAGCAGCAGCTTGTTTTCCTTTGTAACTCTGGAGGATCGGCTTTAGAGAGCATGTTAGCGGGCGCTGATGAGAGCTGAGCGTTTGCCAAGTTCAATATCAAAAGCAGATGACAACATGCTGACTTCCAAAGTGAATAATCAATGCTGGTTCTAAATTTCCCCTCTGCAGCCCTTGTTTCCAGTACAGTTTGATTTTGTGGGCAGACTCTGCTCTTTGGGCTCCAGCCGTCCGGGGATCAAACACTCTCATGGTTTCAGAAGTCGGCTCTCAGTCTGAAAGTTTCTCCAGTCCAGAAATCTCACAGCATAAAGGGGAAATCTTTTTCTTTCCAGATTTCAGCAGATTTAAAAATCTGTGTTTGTGTTTATACTCGACCTGATCCGTTGAGTTCTGAGCTGCAGATTAACTACAGATTATAAACAAATATTATCTCAGGATTCATTTAGTTCACAAAGCCGTACTATTGTTAAAAAGTAGACACTCGACCAAGAATACTTCAGAAACTGTCAGAAACGATTAACATGGGGTGCTGGTGGCCAAGTGGTTAGGGCGAGCGTCCCACGTACAAAGGTTGTAGCCTTGAGGCAAGCGGCTCGGGTTGGAATCCGACCTGTGGCACCTGTCCTGCATGTCATTCTCCGTTCTCTCCCTCTCCCTGATTTCTGACTAGATCTATCCTGTGTCCTGTCTAAATGCCCCAAAAATCAATCTTTGAAAAAAGAAAAAGAAATGACGAACAAATCTGCAAATCTGAGCAGAAAGGGATCAGCATTTTAAACTGAAGCCTGAAAAAGATTCACACGCACATGAACAAAGTATTTAGTAATTCATCTTTTTGGTCGACTGATTGATTCATCGACCAATCACTGCAGCTCTGATGCACTTTAACGTAGATTCTCTTTTGCACTGACCTAAATCCTCCAACTTTCAGGACGTATTCAGACACCTGAGACAAGATTGGGTCAAGTCAGGGCGCAGGTGGCCGAGTGGTTAGTGAGCGTGCCCTGTGTACAGAGGCTGTAGTCCTCCAATGTTACCTTCTTTGATACATAAAAAGTTAACAGCGTACCAGCATGAGCAGGTAAATAAATCTGTGTCAGAGAGGCGGTATCAATCTGCAGCTCGCTCCATTAGAGGCGATCAGCAGGGCTGGATCCATCACTGATGACATCATACATCCAACCAGCGTCCAGACCTCTTTATATTCATTAATGGCTTGTTGTGCAGCTAATCTGTGTGGTGCAGGCCGTGTTGCCCCCGAGCTAACGCCATAATTAAACCCTCAGAGTGTAGAGGTCACAGCACAGGCGGTGCTGGTGGTGAGCTGCACACACAGCCGGCTGTGGGGCTCAATAACACACACGTTACCGTTTATGTTCCTGAGGGGAACGAGAGTCTGTTACACACAACAACAGTGTGTGACATGTAACTTGACACATTTGTTTAGTGTATCTGGGAGTGTTTGGAAAATCACTTCCTGCTTGATGTAAATATTAAAGCAGCGTTTTTGAATCTGCTTTGAAAATAACTGAAATGGAACAAGCCAACGTATTGACACCAAATGTTGTGTGAAGAGTTTAGGGTAGGTGTGGTTTTATTTGGTCAAAGTTTCCTTTTTGTTTGTACGATAACTCAGCTAGAAGGGACAAGTCTTTGGGAGGTCGACCACTTTATGAATCACGGTTGCATCTGTATGATTGTGCCTGACCATTCAAACGACTTCCTGATCTCCGTCGATGTAAACAGTTTAAAACTGGTCCAGTTTGCTGACCCACTCGGCCGCGTCCAGCTTTAAAACCTCACACGTGAGTTTGATTCACCGGGTCCGAGTGCTGCGAGTCTGTGGCACACTTTGAGACCGGCAGCTTCCTGCAGGAGTTCAACGTTACTTTATCACAGAAGAGAAACTGGCAGCGGGACAAAAAAAGTCAATAGAATTCTCCAAATAGTGCTCTTACATTTAAATTCACAGATTTGATGGTGATGCATACTTCGCGCCTGGCGGGAGCAGGGCTATTCATCACGCCGGCAGGGAGAGAGGAGGGAGTGGGAGGGGAGGGGGGGCGTCTGTCCGCGGACTCGGCCACCTTGATTAATGTGATTTGATCTTGACAGTGGACCCCTAATTCATCAAGACCTTGATCTAGCTGTCGCTCCCCCCTGCCTGTGCCAAATTCACCTAATTACAGGAACATTGCACAGCAAATTAAGTGCGGTGTCATTTGTCGCCTGGTGCAGCACTTTGTTATCCAGCGGTGGCAGCGTGTCAGGGGTCCCCTCCCTGATTGTCTAACATGACATCTCTGCGCCGTCCTCTTTATCATTGTTTGCATATAGCGTAATGAGAGGCCTGGTTATTCTGTCAGGCGTGTCATAAAAAGCAGCCGTGGGGAAGCCTCTTTTTCTTCCTCAGGATTCATGTGGGGTTTTTTTTTTATTTGGCTGCACTGTCAGACAGAGAGCAGAGGAAGAGCATGAGGGAACACCTCTTCTGTGGACGGGGCGAGGCTGGAAACCAAGACCAGATCTGTGCAGGACCTGAGAGCCCAAAGTCATGTATGAAGACTAATGAGGGCAGCACAGACCCTCAGATGGCCTCCAATGGAGTTACTCATTTTAAAATCTGTAATCTCGCGTCTGTTTGCGTAAATGCCGTTGACGACTACTGATAACGTGTCAGGATCTTGAAGGGTCGTCCTATTTCTGCTCCGGGGTAAAGCGGTACAGATTAGAAATGGGACCGAGTCTTAGTCTGAAATGCTGCAATATGCAAATAAGTGAAAGAAATCTGCATTTCTGTAAATATCTTGAAGAATCCCTTTTGGTTTCTAGACAAAGCTTTCAGGTGTGAATTTGGGCGACATCGTGTCCTGAAGGAGGGACGCTGTTCCTTAAGGCTCCTGAACGAGCAAATTCTCTCCACACTGCAGTGTGCTGAACATGCTTTTAAAAGAGTATGACAGTCTTCTTTTCACCCCTCGACTGTGACATCTGAATGTAGGACTGAACCTGTGACACCCGGGCTCATGACTTCCAAAAGTACACAATGAATGATTCTGCAGCTCAGGTATCAGGCGTTCAGACTCCTTGTGCTCCTGATCGTTCCCTCTCTCTCTCTCCTAATAACACAGCCATCGTTACTTTTGTGTTTCACTTTGTGATAGAAACATTAAAGACCCCAGTCCGGCTCTCAGGACAGAAACTGCATGAAGTTGAAATTAGTTTTTAAGGGGGCAGTGATTTGCAGCATTGTGATGTGTTTGTTTGTATGTAGGTCATTTCTTCCTCTGCATGAGGATGAAGGCGTTCGGGATATTCAGGTTTGGGGGTTTTAGGATGGGGGGGGGGGGTGTGTTGCCTGTTAAGTTTGAGGCGTCCGCTTCACGCAGCAGACTCATAAACCTACAGTGGGAGTTTATTCAGCAGCACGCTGGACGCTGCGATTTATCTAAATCAGAGAGCTCCCCGAGCACGACACGGGAGACGAGACTCACCGTCACACCGTAATTCATCTCTGGTGTCACCGCACAAACACACACACACTCACTCACACACACACACACGCACACACTCAAACACGCAAGCACACACACACTCACTCACACACACGCATGCACACACACACAAACACACACACACAAACACGCCAGCACACACTCACTCACTCACACGCACGCACACTTGAGTCAAGTGACTTGAGTCGACACCTCTCGAAGCAGCAGAATCTTCCATTACAACATCAGCGACATAATAATATATGTTCTATGAAAGTGTTGGAACATACCTGTGAAGTGGTGCACCTCATTAATGCTGTAATATGATGTGAGCAGCTGTTTTACCTAACTGCTGTAAACAGCTGTTAAACCGAGAATAAGGTCACGTCTGCCACGAGGTGTGAGAGGTGACACGCATGATTCACTTCCTTCAGAGCTCACCTCAGTGTGTGAGAGATATTTCAGCTGGTTCACATCACCCAGGTGTGTTTTTATTGACGCTGACGAGAGAGGATGTTCTGAGGTTAGAGAAGACGGGACGGCAGGACGGGGGACGACTGTGTTCTTTGATACCATGTGTTTTAAAAATGAAACGATCGAAAGCTGCACAAAGACTTTAAAATTCTGCTATCATGTCGACCCTAAAGGTCAAAGACTTGTGGGAAATGAAAGCTGTATGAGTGGAAACACAAACAGCTAGAGACTGGGGAACTTTCTCCAGAAAGGTTCAATAAAAAGGGCGCCTGCACCATGTAGAGAGGCTGTAGTCCTTGAAGCAGGCGGCCCGGGTTCAAATCCGCCCTGTGGCTCCTTTCCTGCATGTCATTCCCCATCTCTCTCTGTCTCAGATTTCTGACTCTGCCCACTGTCCTGTCTTGACAATAAAGGCATAAAAAGCCCCAAAATAAATCTTCGAAACAGTTAGAAATCATCCTGGAGAGACGAAAACACCCCCTCTTGTCTCACTCTGCTGCCTGGCGCCAAACGTCACGGTCCAAAACCCGAGCATTGTGTTTGCCCAGCGCCGCAGCGACGCCCGAAAAACTCCCCTGCAGCCACGTCTGAAGAGAAATGTGAATATTACATGATGATCTTAAGTGTGCCCTCTCCTTCACCAAGCTGCTTGTAAAGAGAAATATTCACACATTTCTTCAGGAGTCAGACTCGCTGGAGCTCGTTATCAATAAACAAAGCGCGTTAGAGCTCACCTGCTGGCTGTTACATGGCGAGAGCTTTAATGATTCAAACACACCGTGAGGATGATTATGTTTTTAAGTGAAGAGTCAGATCTTTGTCTTCTGCACCGAGAATCAGAAATAAAAACATTGTGATGCAACACGACGATGTGAGCCGTAATGAAGCCTTTGGTGGACGATGGAGAGTGTTTTTTTGATAAAGCAGGCGTGTAGAGAGAATAGTGTGATCTGCAAACACAGAGAAAAGGCCGACAACGAGCCGGTGATCCAACATGCAGGGGAGACTGTCAATGACACGCTAGGAATCATCATTATTGACATCGTCTTCATGACAGTTCTACTCTTTAAATCAGACTGCTTTAAAAAAACCAAGGCGCCAACTTAACAGTCTTTTATCAGACTCGTAGTTTCTCCTCTCAGGTTGAGCTCACACACAGCGACACACACTAATCCCCCGTGGGTAGGAGCGTCACCTCGTCATTCGACTCTTCGTCCCTCCCCGTGGCCCCGATCTCACCCCTCTGCTCAGGCTCTCAGATCAAACAGTCGATACAGACACAACTTAGACGTGATCTCACTCCTGAAGCCGTCCGTCCACACACAGAGGTGCAGGCTCAGAGGATCAGGTGTGCGGGTGGATTACTGACGACCATCAGGAGGGGGAGGAGTTTGTCGAGTGTGAAGACACTTCAGGTGGTCGTGTCAAAGCGTGACTTGTGTTCTTAGCATTTACTACACTGACTGTTTATCCTTTATTCTCAGTCTTATTCCATCATCATCATCCTGCCGTCTTAGAGTCCCACTGGAGCTCTGAATGTGGATTCATCCGCAGCACGAATAGGCCACATTGCCATTTAGTCTGTTAATATTGCATTTCACAATATTGGGAGCCTAGGGCTTCTATTGTTGTTGACGTAGTATTGAAACAGGTATCAATCTGACTTGACTTTTATCTAGTATGTTATAAAAGTTTAAAAACTGTGTTGACAGAAGCATCAAATGATTTTTATGTCAAAGCAGAAAGCTCTTTTTTTTTTTAAAGTCACAAATCTTTCTTGTCTTCTTTTTTTTCATGCAGCCCTGCAGGTTTGGCCGGCAGCCCCGTCATCTCAGACATTTCCCTGATCCGCCTCTCGCCCGCCGCCGTGGCAACCGGGGACTCTCCCTTCAGCCCGCCTCACCCGTACGTCAACCCTCACATGGAGCACTACCTGCGCTCGGTGCACGGCAGCCCCACCCTGTCCATGATCTCTGCAGCCAGAGGACTGAGCCCTGCTGAATGTGAGTTCAGCGTACAGCACACATCAATCACTTTTCTCTCTACAGAAGTCGAAGAAAGCAACTCTGACAGCTGCTGTTCGACTGACTCTGAGTGAGGGAAGACCTCGGGGATCTTAGAGTCACAGAAACCTTGACTGGCTTTTCTTCGGTCGTACTGATCACTTTTAACCAAAACATCAACATGTACTTCTCTATTAAGCCTCTGAGTTTGTGAATTTGCAGGTGATAATGACACCTGCAAATCTTCAGCAGCAGCAGCAGTGTGCACGGGCCTAATCTACACTGTATAAACAAAGACATTCAGCAGGGAGCAGAATTAAGAGATCGTAGGCTCAAACATGAACCATTCTTTGAGCAGGGGAAACCTTGACCTCTGCTCTCAGGAGGAGCTTTGATACAAAGAGGGGAGCCTTTAAAGAAAAAATGTGTGGATGTTGATAAAAGAAAAATCCCATCCTGGCAAATACTTATCCAGCCCTCCAAATTCAGCGGGACGCGATGACAACTCTTTCCTCAGCGCTGAATTACAATAACAGATCGGAGCGGGCCGGCGGGAGGGGGTATAAATCTTCTTTTACAGTCTGTCAGTGGTAATGTGGCAATGCTTTCAAACTTCAATAAGCGGCTGTAGCTCAGGTCTGGATGTGATAAAACCCATCGAGAGGAGAAAGAACGAGGGGACTATTTTCAGAGGAGGAAGGTAAAGAGCTTGTTGAGAGACCAAGCCTGGAGTTTGAGGATTGAAGTGTTCAGGTGACCTCACAAACATCTGACATGAGAGTCAAGACAACATCGTGTCACATCAGCTGGAGGTTTGATTTGGAATAAGTGATAGTCTCTCTCTCTTTGTGTTTTTTTTTACTCCCTAACCTCAGTGCTCTTTTTGCTCTCTGTCAGACTTTTATCCGAAGAAGAAAAAAGCTCTGGCTTTATCTCGGCCTTCCGTCATCATTCAGAAGTTTTTCTTAAGGTGGAAATGTGATTCTGTAGGAGCAGCTTCATCAGCCATGAAGTCAGCTCGAGCAGGACGTCTGCTCCATTTCAGGTCGAGAGGCGTGATGTGGTCTGAATGTTCGCTCAGGAGGTGAAACATGAGGGTGTGTTTGCTTTGCAGCCAGGACTCTAAGTTAACGGGGAGTTCGGATAGATTCATAACAATCTCTTATCGGCTCTGACACTGTAAAAGTGCTCTGCAGGGTTCAGATGTTAGCCTCATTTAAAAAAAAAGAGTTGAAAACGACGAGCCACTTCCTGCCTCAGCTTTGACCCACTGTACTGACACCGTCTTCCTCCTGCACTCAGTAAAATGTTGATCTTAGCGCTCTTCGTTTGTGTTCTACATCATGTGGGATATTTAAACTGGACAAACTGTTCGTGACCTGCGTGATCGTCTGACTACTTCTCAGTTTTTTTTTTGCACCACGCTTCAAAATCTTAGAGTGTGACACAAGAGTAAAAGAACAGGATTCAGATGATGAGCTCGATGCAGAGCTGGAAACAGTTTGACACTTTGACACGTTTTGTTTCAGAGAGAAAATGTCCTGTAAATTTACAATCCAAATCTGTCATTGTAGAGTCGGGTTTTTTTCTGCAGGGTTTCCGTCTCTCAGTGTTTTAATATTTTTCCCTCAGACAGTCAAGCAGAGGTCTGCAGGACGGGGTGGGGGTGGGGGTGGGAGCACCTACACGGGCCGTTGCACATCAGCCACCCCGCCCTGCTGGCCCCTCGGTCCATTCAAGGATCTCCTCAGCGTGAGGCGGGACAGACCAGGAATTCACCCCTTTCTCACCCCTCCCCTCTCCACTCTCTCTCTCTCTCTCCCCCCCCCCTCCCACAGTGACCCATGAGCATTTAAAGGAGCGCGGTTTGTTCGGGCTCCCTCCTCCTCCTCCCGGGGCCAGTCCGGCGGAGTATTACCACCTGATGGCGAGCCACAGGAGCCCTTACAGCGAGCTGCTCATGCAGGGGGCTGGGGCCACCGCGGGGGCCCACCTGTCGGACTACATCACCCCCATCGATGGTAAGTAACAGACAGGCTCAGACGGCTGTGAGATCACATGTTTTAGTTTGTGTTTCGTACTGAATTCACTGTCAGGTTCAGTTTGTTTGCTCTGACGTCCAATGAACCGCAGACAGACACAGAAAGAGTCTGACTGCTCAAAAGGAGGAGCACTGAGCTGAGAGCCCTCAGGAAGTGGTGGAGACCAAAAACAGAGCTAAAGGGGAGGGGCTAACAGACTTAACGTCAGCTCTACATACATGGAAATGAAGTCAATTATACATTTAGCTCCACAGAAGCACACACTGGTCTGATCTTTAAAGTCAGAGAGATTTGATTCAAGGTGTTACTAAGTTAGTCTGCCCCCTAGAGGCCAACAATCTTACAATGCAGCTTTTTAAAGAGGGAAATACGAAGCTTAAAAAAGCCAAACAGGAGTTCATAGGGAACTAAATGCATGTCCAGTGAGGACTTTGAGGACAGGTTTCAGCTCCTCCATCAGTTAAACAAACTCCTCTGGTCTGAAGTCACAGAAGGTCTTGCTCCCTGCAGCCCACCCTGCTGTGTCCAGCGAGCGGCTTTGACACTGATTAAGCAGAATGAAATTCCTATCAGGCCGTGGAGCTCAGCTGGGTGATGAAACAAAGATCACAGGAGAGGTGTATAAATAAAAAAAAAGGCCTTGCATACATTTTTCATGTCAAACTACTTCAAACGGTCGCTGGGCCTTCAGGTATCGGCCGTGTGCTGCTCAGTGTTTCTGATCCTGAGCCAGCACTTTCCATAAACATGGAGGACTTAATGTGCCGCTGTGACATCTCACATGGACGCAGACGTCGGGCTCGTCAGGTCACTGCAGGTATATTAAGTGTCGAGATGCATGCTTTGATTGGGCGCCTTGCTCTGCACCTTAAAAGGGGAGGATTGTCTGAGAGGAGACGGATGGTGGAGAAGACGTCGTGATGATGAACACCAGAGAGCGCGTGTGTGTGATGAAACACACCGACTACACTTCTCTTAACGTCCGCCTGCTCGGCTCTCCACTGGACTCTAACTTCCTCTTTTAGATATACAATAAACTGACAGGATCTCACCGGGATTCGGGGCATTTCCTTGGCCTGGAGGGCCCGTTAAACAAATAAAATGTTTCCAGAGAGAAAAACAAGCATTTATATCAAACATTTCCTAGTCCCTAAACTTCGCTCCATTTCTACACAGAAATGATTGAGGGCCAGCTCAGACTGTCACACTTATTTCTAAAGACACATCATTGCG
Source organism: Tautogolabrus adspersus (assembly GCA_020745685.1). Lineage (NCBI taxonomy): Eukaryota > Metazoa > Chordata > Actinopteri > Labriformes > Labridae > Tautogolabrus > Tautogolabrus adspersus. The sequence continues at coordinate 13,917,166 of CM036557.1, read as the reverse complement.
ATTCATCTGTGTCAATGAGGTATTACACAGCCACTGACCTGGGCAGCTAAACCTTTCAGGACAGGTCTCAACACCTTTAGTGGGAGAAACAGATCAGCTGATTTGTACGTGTACGTGGTCGTGGGACGCCCAATCGCTGCAGTTTGTTTCACAACCTCAGGAAGTAATCACGGCAGCATTTTTGTTTTTGTCATGAGATCCAGAGGTGAAGTGTAGCTAACAGGAATGTTATCTTCAGAACTATTTGATCAGCTTCTGCAGCGTTTTGCCAGATGGTGGTGCATTAGCTCCAGTTGAGGAAGATTAACTCTACCACTGGACATTTCCCCTGACGCCTGACACAGAAAAAACTAGCGCTCAGGATGCTCTGAACGCAGATGAAGTCAGAGTTCTAATGACCGACGTCATTTGTTGGTGAATCAAAGTGAGGAATTAAAGCTGAAAGTTCTGATGCAAACTTGTGAAAGAAAATCTCATGTTGAGCTGAAAATGTGAGAAGTGATGTTGATCTCTCAGACTGAAACTAAGACAAGCCGAGTTGCTTCTTCAGCTCGAAACAACAGCTAAGATCTCGCAGATAAAAAACTCTGAGTTTGGAGACTTCGAACTGCTTCTGAGAATAATATCTACGAATATTTCACAACATGCACTGAGAGCTCAGCGGCTAAGCAGGCCGTCACACCGGGTTAAACCCTTCTCTGCAGGTTCAGCACACAGAGCGCGCTTGTGAATGAGCCGCTGTGTTGTGGTGTCGAAGGCCAAACGAGACTGCTGGGAGCGGCTGCGGGCTGCCAGCAGCGTGAAGCCGTCCAGCCGCTCTCACTAAAGCTGTCATAACTTAGTTTGCAGCCGTCCTGAACACTGTGCAGGCGCTGAGGCCAAAACAAACGAGGAGCACGCTCAACTCTGTCTCGCCAAAATGTAGTCGTTAAGTTATTCACTGAAACTGTTGGACGTGGCTGTGAGAAGAAAAATCAGTCCACCTGCCAAGTGCAGCGTGTGTTTGGATATTTGAGACTGTGGGACAAACTGAGAACATTTCTCTCGTCTACACGTCCACAGATGAGGAGTTACCGCATCTCTGGACTGTGAGGTGTTAGCTCTAACCTGAGCAAGTTTCAAGTCAGGGCAGGATGACTACACAAAACATTAGGCGGGATGAAAGGTCGGTAAACATTTAGATTGATGTAAAAACACTCTGCAGAAATCACCCGTTAAAGCCCTTTGCTCTGTTTTTTGAGTCCTTAATTCAAGTTCTTAATTTTCTCAAGATTCAGGAAAAATCTATCCGAACATGTAAGTTAGAATTCTAAGATGATCTGACTTTCCTCCAGAGGGGAAGTTTCTCTTTGTGAGCTCACAGAACATAGTGTAATCTACATGCACTGTTCCTGTGTGCTGCTTTACGATTCTTGCAGGTTTTCTTGAGGAAAAGTTGGTGTCAGTCAAAGAATGTTGTCAGACACGTAGAATAACAGTACGAGTCCGTCAGTGGCAAAAACAAGAACTTCAAGAAGCCAAAAAATCATTTTACTGATATTAATGCATTTCCCTACAAGTGCCCGGGAGAGGGAGAGAGAGAGAGACAGAGAGAGAGAGAGAGAGAGAGAGAGAGAGAGAGGGAGAGAGAGAGACAGAGCCACAGAGAGAGAGAGAGAGAGAGACAGAGCCACAGAGAGAGAGAGAGAGAGAGACAGAGAGAGAGAGAGAGAGGGAGAGAGAGAGACAGAGCCACAGAGAGAGAGAGAGACAGAGAGAGAGAGAGAGGGAGAGAGAGAGACAGAGCCACAGAGAGAGAGAAAGAGAGAGACAGGCAGAGAGAGAGAGAGGGAGATACAGAGCCAGAGAGAGAGAGAGAGAGCGAGAGAGGGAGAGAGAGAGAGAACTTCTCCTTTTTATTTTTCCCAAATGTGTCCCAGCAGCTGCATCAACTTTTGAACCTGCAACCTTCTGCTTTCAAACAGGTCAGGTGCACTGACAGACCACAGTCACAGAAAGCCTCACACACACACACACACACACACACACACACACACACACACACACACACACACACACACACACACACACACACACACACACACACACACACACACACACACACACACACACACACACACACACACACACACACACACACACACACTCTTCTTGTGGCGGCTGCTGATATAAATCAGGATGGAAGAGGGAGGGGCTGTTAGGGAACCAGACGGGCGGGGCTTTCCATTGGTCCATTAATCAGGGGAAGTGGCACATTAATAAACACATCTCCCCAGAGGTGAGAGGAAGTAACAGAGATGAATACACCTTTACCCGAGCCGCCGCGAGCACCGATAACAAAAAAAACACACCTGATCTTCTACACCTGCCCCCCCCTCCCCACCCACCCCCGTCAACCTGAGCTCAACTTCAGCTCTTTAAATGTCCAAATTAGCGTCCCAGCCCTGCAAACAGTATCGTCTTTGCTAATGAAGCCTCGAGTGGAGACGTCCCTCGAGAGACGTTGATGTTTTTTCTCTTCTGCACATTTGTAACGTCATCATTCAAACGCCACATCTCCCAGGATGAAGACGTCCCTCCCCCATCTTCAGCCTCAAAGCACTAATTTCTAAACAGATAACATATGTTAGAGATTTGTACACGCTTAGAAAACAACCTCAGAGCTCTATTAGTCATTAAGGACGGCAGTGAGAGCAGACGAAGCAGGAAGCGTCTGTGATGCAGGACTGAGCCGAACGTCGGAGGAAAAGTCGGTGACAGAGAGTCACGGTTTGATCTGTGCAGCTTTTCTCTGTTTGAGATCCTTATAAATCCTTTTTATAACGGATTTATCAAATAGAGAGACGCCTCTGAACCTCCAGTTTGAAGAGAAGTTTCAACTCTCGTCCTCGTCTGATTTACATTTTGGTCGCGGGGATCGATCAAGTCGCTCTGCATACATTTCCTCTCAGTTGAAATCAATCCTCGGTAAATTGCCCTCATTTAACATCGTGAAGCACAACCCAGACTGTGCGATGTTTATCTGAAGTGATTACGGGGGGATTATTGTGGGAAGATTGATTAGTCATGTCTGAATGTTAATGAGGTCGCCACATGTGGGCAGATGTCAGAGCTGCACGGCTCCGAGCGCTCTCATACAGACAGGATTTTAGAGGTTTATTATTTGGGGACTTTATTTAGAGACAGGACAGTGGATAGAGTCAGATATCTGGGAAAGAGAGAGAGAGAGAGAGGGGAATGACATGCGGGAAAGGAGCCGCTGGTCGGAACACGGGCCGCTAGTTTGGAGGACTACAGCCTCTGTACATTGGGCCGGCACACTAACCATTAGGCCATGTGCGCCCCCCAGACACGATTTTAGACCATCCTCGCACTTTTCCACGAAACAGTAATGACCAGAAGATTGAGGAAAGAAGATTGAAATCTCGATTCTTTCACTTCCTGCTCGTCAGGTTTTAGGACTTTTATAAAGGGGGTTTGGGTTAGATCTTTCTTTTTACCTCCTCCTGTGAACATTTGTGTCACTGGGACAAACTTCCAGCAGCTGCAGGACTGTTTTTGTCGTGCTGTTGTTTGTGCCTCAGTGAGACTTTTTTGAATAATCTCCTCTGCCACGTTCACTTTGCTTCACTCTGAACAGATTGTTCACTGTATTGGCTGTGAATGAATCTCCAGCTCTTATTGAAAGGGTTGTTTTGTGTCTGTGGGGTTTGAGTGTCGCTGTGAGGACGCGGCAGCATCCATCACACACCTCCGTCCTCGGCGAGCGACACGGCCGATGAGAGGCGTGACTCGTTAGATTTCAGGAATCATTTGTTTAGATTGAGAGTGGTTAGTGTCTCTGAGGAGAGCGGAGGATGTCTTTGGATTAGGTTTGAAGGGATGTGAGGTCAGGATAGAGGATGTGGAGCATTTATCACCTCTGTCACATCAACAGCAGGTATCTGCGGAGAGCGGCGTGCACTGGCTCTTTAAAATCATACAGCTGCATCACAACAAGTTCATTATTAAATAGGTTAAAAAAAAGAGTTTATTTGTGTTTATGTAAAAAAAACAGCTGCAGCCTAATCACAGACAGAGGAGGAAGTTGTGCATTAGTTGGGGACTACTTTTTGTGGCGGATGGATACACACTAGGCTCTATGGCACAGACGACAGTGTTTTCATTATAAGGGAAAGTTTTAGGTCTTAAACTTAAAGAGTTAAACCTCCTTTGGGTGTAATTAAGAGTGCAGAAGTGTGAAAAACCAGGTGCTCTCTGGGAAATGAAGTCCAGAAACTGAAGGGACTCACCTGTGCGTCCACAGTGTCGAGGTTCTCCAGCCCCAGACTGACGCCCCGGCTGAGCAGGAAGCGTGCTCTGTCCATCTCGCCGCTGTCAGACGCCAGCATAGACCTGCAGACGATGATCCGCACCTCGCCCAACTCGCTGGTCGCCTACATCAACAACTCACGCTCCAGCTCGGCGGCCAGCAGCTCCTATGGACACCTGTCGGTCGGAGGGCTCAGGTAACACATTCATGTCGTACTTATGCAGCTATTTCTCTTTTTTCACGTCACATCTTTCCTTTCCTACCTCCGCTTGTCGCTTCCTACCTCTTTATTTCTTCACTCCATATTTTCTACCTTCTCTCTATGCCTCCTCTTTCCTCCTCCCTCTGTGCCCTAACATGTAGTCATCTTCCTTACATCCTCCTAACTTTCTCCATCTCCTTCAAACTCACTCGTTTCCTCTGTGCAGTCCTTCCTTACATCCTACTTCCTCACCACCTCCTCTTTGTCACTAACATCCTCATCTTTTCCTCTCACATCCTCCAATAACCTTATCTCCTTTATCTTTCTCTACGTCTCATTTATGCTCGCCGCTCTTGTTTTACATCCTCAAAAGGTTCCTTAACTCATAATTGACCTTTCTATTGTCGTTTCCTCTACCTCAGTGACCACCCACTTTTTCCTCTCCTTTCCTACCTCCTGATTTCTTTCCCTGTTCTCCTTCTTCCCTCTCAGATTTTCTTTTCATACCTCCTCGCTTGTACACTTCTTTCTTCTTTGACCTTTACTTTACCTCCCTATCTCGCTGTTGAACCACTAAATCCTTTATTTTCTGTCTGTAGCCTCGTCTTTAACTCCTAACCCGTCTGACCCTGATACATGTCACTTCCTGCAGACAGGTGTGTGCCTGATTGTAACCTCAGCTTCTTTTTGTCAGTCCGTCCTTCCCCTTCCCTCATCCCATCAACCCGATGGCCTACCAGCAGCTCCTCTCCCAGCAGCGGGGGCTCAGCGCCTTCGGTCACACCCCTCCTCTCATCCAGGCTCCACCCTCCTTCTCCAGCCGCCAGCCGGGCCTCGGACTGTCCTCGCTGCCCCCCTCCGCCCACAACGACCTGACGTCAAAGGTAAGAACCAACATGTGGTTAACATTTTTTAATGTTTTAATCATATTCATGTGTCCAAAGATCGCTCTGCGTGCAGAAATGTGGAAATGGAATTGAATTCAGATTAAAGTCCACATTTCTGCACAAAAAATTCAAGTTTCCTTTTCCTTAATTTAAACGAGCGAATAAAAGTAGAAACACTTTCATTTCACAAGATTCACAAGTTTTTAATTAAGTTTAAAATATTTGAACTCTATTTAAAATGAAATGAATCCCAGAGAGTTTGGTGTGTTTGAGGCCCCCCCCCCTTTAACCTCCAGGTATTTCTGTCTCAAAACAAACTATTTAACCAGAAGTGGAATGAAGCTGCTCCGGTTTCAAACAGTTTGTCCTCGGGTGGATTGTGTTTGCGTTACGCTGTTTTGATTTGCGGTCTCGGCCTCAGCGTGTGCAGCGTCTCCTCCGAGGTGAACTCTCAGTGGGGGAGACGAAACACATCATTTCCCTCCTCCCACACGCTCATAACGTGGTTTTACTCTCCCATCCAGTCAGAGTCCAGTCAGCTGTGACTCAGCCTGACTTCATAAATGTAGGTCAAGGGGCAGCGAGGGCACGCGGCGGCTCAGACACCACGCTGCGTTTGTTCCTACCTTACATGACGAGTTTCACAACATTATAACATTAAAATATTCAAAGGAGGTCACACTGTTTGTCTCTGTTTGATAACATCTTAGAAAATCCTGAATCTGTCTCTCCCGTCCTCAGAACCACGGTGGAGACCCGGCGGTTAGCAGCACCGTCGACCCCATGATGACCAAAAGATCCAAAGTCAAGAGCGAGGCGGAGGGATTGAGGCCGACGTCTCCGTGTTCACCGGTACAAAGTCTGACCTGAATGTTTTTTCAACGTGCATGTAACAGATTCTTCAGTGACACGAGGCGAGCTTCACTTCCTGTCTGCTGAAAATCGTCCGTGCGAGCTTTGAAGGTGTTCGTCTGTTGTTCATGTGATGCAGTAAACTTGAGAGCCTCTCTTTGTCTCTGACGTGAAACCGTCTCATTGGAGATGCTGAAGGGTCACACACATGTTGGAGGAGTGTTACGATGTCTTTTGAAGAGAGGACTAAAGATACTTCACCTCTGTGGCTGTTAAGAGGCTTTAAAGCTGCGGGGGGAAACACGGGGACTGTTGGAAGCTGAAGATACTTTTCATACTGAACTGAGTCTCAGTTTTGTTTGGTTCTTTATTTGTTCTCTCCGTCATGAAAAGCGTCTTCGGGTCCTTTGAAAGGTGATCTACTATTATTATCTTGGAAAAGTCTGAGAATTTGTAAGACGCCACAACTTTGGAAGCCAACGTGTATTTAAGAAAGTCAGGATGTTTGGGGAAGCCGAGAGCTTTTGTAAATCAGAGAGGACTTTTAGGAAAGCTTCCTGATGCAGCTCATGGTTCGGAAAGTCAGAGCATTTTTCAAACTCTGATTGTTGGAAAGTGTAGAAAGTCAGGATTAGTAAAAACAACAGAGTCTTTTAGGGACATATCTGACATCTGTGGGAGGCCTGGGTGACCTTTGACCTTCTAAAACATGCCGTCACTTCCGGAAGCATTTTTAGAAGCTAAACCTTTTATTAATCATTTGATGCTAAGGACTCTTCAAATCTCAGCGACCGGTTTGTAATCCTAAGCGGGGGCAGTTTTAAAAAACAATGACCTCCTCTTCCTGGTTTTTTTCCTGTCTCCTCGATGTGTCTCGATCGTGACGTCTCGCCTGGCGGCCCCATGGAGCCCTGTGTGACCCCTCTGTAAAAGAGGTCTCAGATAAAGAAAATCTCCACATGATAAGAGCTTTGCACCCCCTCCCCCCCTCGCTCCCCGGCCACTGTAAACTGTGCCAGAGCACTTCATTTTCATGAAATATTGGCTGGGCTTTATTGTCATGTGAGGAGCCTTTTTCTCTCTTTTGACAAATTTGCGGCTCCTCTCCGATAGCGAGGCAGCTCCGGGCGTGATGCATGGGGACGGCGGTGCGCGCAGTCGTCTTGGGGCCACCAGAATTGATGAAGATAGCGTGCGTGGGGCAGAGACAAACATGCTGCAGTCAGCACGTTCTGTGTGTGTGTGTGTGTGTGTGTGTGTGTGTGTGTGTGCGTGTGCGTGCGTGTTTCTTTGGCGAGGCTTACAGGAAGCCGTTTGGGACAAGTTAAGTGTCAGTTCCCTTTCAGTCGATTCACTCGGTACAACACATATAGTATGGGATATCACGTACTATGTGTGTTGTACCTCGTTCCTCTCCTTCAGGGAACAGAAGTTATAGTTATAACATTTCGTTTGTCACGTTCAGCTGTCTTTGTGAGGACACTTTGAGTTTCGAGTGTGAGGACGTTTGTCATCGAGAAAAACTGAAAAAGTCTTTGGACTGTCTCTCAGTGTATTTCTTTATTTGAACATTTTAGTGGAAACTCCAACATTAGGCGACCTTTAATGTTCCTCTGGTGGATCTAATGTGTGAGCTGCCTCACTTTCCAACCATCCAAACCGTTTGGAAACGTCTTGTTTGGCAGAAAGACTCAGAGAGCCGAGACTTGTTGGGTTGTGTATTCGGGCTATAGTCCTCGTTGCAGCGGCTGTGGGTTTAAATCTAAACTCGGCCCTTTGCTGCATGTCGTCCCCCAACGTTTCCTGTCTCTCTTCAGCTGTCCTGTCCTATAAAGGCAAAAGCCCCCCCCCCCTTTTGGAAACTTTCTTTGGAAGGTTTGGTAAACCGGGGACGAGCTCTGTGAAGACTTGCATCCTGTTTTTAGAAGATAAGCTCTACGTGGAGTTTTCTGGAAAGCATCGTGTGTTTGTTTCTGCTGAGAGAAAAGAAAACTTTTTAGACTTTATCTTCGTAGATATTTTGCAGAACGTTTCAAACCCCCGACTCTCTGGGACGCTGAGTGCGATCAAATGTTTTTCATAGTTTGAAACACAAACTCAGAGATGTTTTATTTGCTTCGTTAGGGTTCACGCCGCTTTATTACAGGGAGGCCAAGAGTTGTAAACAGTCATGTGTGTGTTTTTGTGGTTGTGATTCCAGCGTCTTGAAGTCCAGTGAAGCGTGCTGGGCTTGAATCTGTAATTGAGTGTCTGTGGCGTTCCCGTCAGGTCAAACATTGGAACAAACAGCTGATTAGGAGTCCACACAGCTGCACTTTGGGCTCTAAACTCTTCCACATGTGTTTGGAGAAAACACGCCCGCACTCAAACTAAAGTGTATGTGGGTCAACGTGCTCTTTAATGTTTACATTCGACCTTTACGTCACATGGAGAGTTAAAGTCTGATTTCCCACAGAATCATCACAGCAGCTTGTTGGACTTGAAAGACGACCTGGATCGGGACGAGTGTAAGCAGGAGCCGGAGGCCGTCTACGAGACCAACTGTCACTGGGAGGGCTGCAGCAAAGAGTACGACACGCAAGACCAGCTCGTCCACGTGAGTGTGTGTGTGTTTGTGTGTAAAAAGTAAACAAACCTCTCCACACACAAGAAACAAATCCTGTAATCTGGAGTCCGTTTACGTAATAAACAACAGAATAATGAGGATGAAAACACGATCACTGAACTATTCTTTAAATCACCTCCTTCCCTTGAAACTTAAAACCCGCCCACTGAAAGTAAAGACAACGGGAACAAACGATCTGTAGACGCTACAGAGCAGGAATTTCAAACTTCAGATTTTAAAACTCTCACAGATTCTGTGGGAACTAACAAAGATGCAACATGGACGCTACAAAGGTCACTTTTGATATCGTTCATTTCAGAGTTTCTCACTATGCATGAGACTGATTGTCTGCACACACAAAGGTAGCAGAGTTTGATATTTAGTCACTATTTCCCTCGCTATCTGTTAGAGAGTTCTCTCTTCATGTTCAACGCGCCTGTAAGACTAAAGAGTTTCCTCTCGCCAAAGAAAGACTTCTTAAATCACCTTTGAATTTAGGGGCGCCAGTAGCCTAGTGGTTATGTACAGAGGCTTTGGTCCTCGTCACAGCGGCCGTGAGTTTGAATCCTCGGCCCTTTGCTGCGTATCATCCCCACTCTCTCTCCTCCCAACATTTCCTGTCTCTCTGCAGCTGTCCTCTCTAATAAAAACAAATATCTTTAAAACAATAAAGTCAGCTTTGAATAGATTGAATCAGAGTGATACGTCTGAAATACGATCATTGTCATGCATGCAGAGGGCTTCTTTAGGGTCTTTTATTTGAAGGTGTAACACTTCATTTGGTGTGTCTGAGTAGAAGCTCACCTTTTGAGTTCAGTTAACTTTCTTAAACTTTGAACCCAAACTTCAGCAGAAACTTGCAATGTCTCGATACTGATCAGAAAAGTGCCTCAGATTGTCTGACATGAAGTGTCGCCTGTTTGCCGGCCTGACCTCCAATCCGTCTTCAGATTGTGTTGTTCACATCACAACAGGCAGAGTCTTGGTTAAAAGGGTCTTAAACATTCCTCACTTCCAGTGAAGCAAAGAGAGGAAGGGGGAGCGGGCGGAGGGGATTAGTGAGGGTCAGGGGGCCGTCACTTCACCTCTGTGACTGTTTGGAGACGTTAAAGCTGCTATGTGTGGCTTCTCTCATCACCAACAGGACTCTGATGCATTGATGTGATTCCTGTGAAACAATGAGTAACGTTTCTAATAAACTCCTAGTATAGTTTTCAGCTCTTTCATTCTTTTACTTCACTTTTTTGGGGAAACGAGATAAGTGTGTTTAGAAGTAAATTCTGTGTCAGAGAAACCAAACAGACAGCTGAGCTCTGTCGTCTTAATGCGATGCACTTTTTTATCTTATCCTTTTATCTATGTAGCTCTAGTTAAATCAAGCAAATACTTGAGAAAAGACGCAGTACATTTTCTACATTGGAAGATTGTTTCACAAGAATGTAAAACACAGAGTGATCTTTAGGGCAGAAATCAGAGTGAATATTTAGACTTCACTCTGGACTTTGAGTCAGGCTTATTTAAAGAAGCTGCTGCTAATTAGTGCGACTGTAACACTTCTGTGTGCTGCAGACGTCCTCGGAGAATCTCAGAAGACGGATCTGTAGAGAAAAACTCTGCCCAGAACAACATGAGAGCCTCTTAGTGGACAACTCTCTGCAGAAAACTGCTCATTTCTCTGTTCCTGTGTGTGTGTGTGTGTGTGCGCGTGTCCCACAGCACATCAATAATGACCACATCCACGGAGAGAAGAAGGAGTTTGTGTGCCGCTGGGAGGAGTGTTCGCGGGAGCAGAAGCCCTTCAAAGCTCAGTACATGCTGGTGGTTCACATGCGCCGACACACAGGGGAGAAACCACACAAGTGCACGGTGGGTAACGGATGGCCCCTGCGCCCCCACGGGCCCCCCGAGGGCGGCAGCTCACACTCTCTAAACACCGACAACCGCACGTTTCTGCACACACACACACACACACACACACACAGTTTTGTACTGTAGGTGAAACAACACAAACACACACACACACACACAGGAGACGGCAGGATTCTTTCCTCTTTGACTCAACACACATTACAGAAAATATAAATCTCCCTGTGTCTGTTTAAACTGTGATTCATCCAGAAGAACACTTGGACGCCATCTTTATGGAGTCCCTTTAAAATGATGCACACATTTATGTCACTAAGAATTTTTTTAAAGAAAAAGGACTTCAAATGTAAGAGTTTAAAACCATTAATAAGACACAAGGCCGATTATTTTCAATCATTTTGTCTAAAAAACATCAGAAGTCTGAACCTGGGGCCCTGACTGATGTGACATCTTGAATAATGTTTCTGTTATACAAACCTAAAATGATTCAGTCCACAATGACGTGAAATAGATGTCAAAGTGTAAATCACTGCCTTTAAAAAGATAAAAACAGACAAAGACAGCTTTAGTCCAACGCTCTTTTTAGACGTTTTAACCATTTTAAGAACTTCATCATTGCTCTTAAAGTTGAGAGATGACTCTGAATTAGGCGAGATGAGATGTCAACGTAAGCCTTCTGTTTTAAATAACAATATTAAATGGAAAATGACTCAGTGATGGTCTAACGTTTCCTGTTTTCTTTCTGCTCCTCTGCAGTTCGAGGGCTGCTCCAAAGCTTACTCCCGTCTGGAGAATCTGAAAACACACCTGCGCTCTCACACCGGAGAGAAACCGTACGTGTGTGAGCACGAGGGATGCAACAAAGCCTTCTCCAACGCCTCGGACCGAGCCAAACACCAGAACCGGACTCACTCCAACGAGGTACACGCACAGAAACAGTTCATCGTTTGCCGACCGTTGTCACAGGAAAACATTCTTCCTTCCTGAGCTCAACGATAAGACGTGAAATCTGGAGAGACATAAGTTCATCTTCGGCTTAAACTGACTTCTTAATGGAGATGATTTCCTGTCAGGCAGCACTGAGGGGGAAATTCCCCTACTGTTTGTTTGTTGCTTCAGTACCGCTGTGTTTGTCTGCTGAGCTTTGTGAGTAAATAACGAGGTGTAGACATAATGAGCACGACAGCCCACAATGCATCAGGCCGAAAAATCCCTCCCCTCCCGGCTGAGTGGGACCACCTGCAGACGGTGAATAGAAAATGAAACCTGGCAGCATTTCAGAAACTCAGAGCTTTTCCATCAGGGGAAACACGGACACTGCAACAACACACACTTACTGTACACTTCGATTTACATACACAGACCCGAACAGATGACAGAAACAATCTCAAAACACAAAATTACATCCAAAATGTGCGAACGCCAGGGAGGGGGGTTGGAGTGCGTCGCTGGAAGAGAGCGGAGGCTTCAGTATGGAGGAGGTGCTCAAGGGCGACATCTACTGGATCAAAAAGTTGCACATTCTTCCTTTAAGAGTTAGGAATATGAGATTAAATGCAGCGACAAAAAGGTGGCTTAAAAAAGTATAAGAAGTTATATCATCCAAGGCGCTATTAAAAAGCTGGCGTGGAGAGCGTTCTTAATCTAAAGTGTAGAAACAAGATGCAATTTTGGCATAAAAGTTTTCTGATGTTATTTTAGAAATCCATAATTCATTTATCAGACGCTTTTATCCAAAGAGACGAACATCAGAGAGTAAGAAAAACAAAAGCAAGGATCCAGAGAGGAGGAAACAACGTCAGGAAGTGCAAACAGCTTTAAGTCTAATCGGACACACAGGTGCTGACAGGAAGTGACCAGAGCTAGAGCACAGGTGCTGACAGGAAGTGACCAGAGGCAGAGCACAGGTGCTGACAGGAAGTGACCAGAGCTAGAGCACAGGTGCTGACAGGAAGTGACCAGAGCTAGAGCACAGGTGCTGACAGGAAGTGACCAGAGGCAGAGCACAGGTGCTGACAGGAAGTGACCAGAGCTAGAGCACAGGTGCTGACAGGAAGTGACCAGAGGCAGAGCACAGGTGCTGACAGGAAGTGACCAGAGGCAGAGCACAGGTGCTGACAGGAAGTGACCAGAGGCAGAGCACAGGTGCTGACAGGAAGTGACCAGAGGCAGAGCACAGGTGCTGACAGCTGTTCTTGAGATCTGCCATTGTCACCATCATCATCATGAAGGTCGTAGGTGTTCATAAAGAGCTGGGTCTTTAGCTTTTCCTTAAATGTGCAAAGGGCCTCTGCAGATCGAGTGGAGTTTGGTAGTTGGTTCCACCACCGGGGGGCGACAGAGGAGAAGAGTCTAGTTAGAGACTTAGGGCCTTGTTGTGAAGGTTGGATCAGACGCCTTTCATTGGCAGAGCAAAGCATGCAGTGTTTTACGTTTTTGTTTAAATAGATATTTGTGCTTTTTCAGCCGTTCATACTCCGCTTCTCCCGTTCACATACGTGTTTTTTATAGTGGTCTGAATACATCTACTACAGTCTCCTTTAATACTATCACTGAGACAGAGATGTTCAGATCCTGCACTGAGGGCCTTAAAATGACCACAGAGATCAAATCTGAGCTGCTTAAGTTTATCTTTATTTTTCTCTGTTTGCACAGAAACCCTACGTGTGTAAGATCCCGGGTTGTACAAAGCGTTACACAGATCCCAGCTCTCTCAGGAAGCACGTGAAGACGGTTCATGGTCCGGAGGCACACGTCACCAAGAAACAACGCAGTGACCTGCCGCCGAGGCCGCCAGCGACCAGGGAGAACGGCGAGAACAAGGCGGGAAACAGAGAAAAATTCCAGAAGGAGGACAAGATATCAGACAACAGCTCCCCTAGAGGCGTGGATGAATACCTTCACGTGAAATCCATCAAGACGGAAAACTCTGTGGTAAGTTTGTTGATCATCTAAATACAGAAAGAAAGATTTTTATACTGATCTCAAAGTATGCTTCACATACTCAAATATAATGATATGTATTTCTTACTAAAGCTACAGAAGTGATCAGACTATGAAAAGCTGAAGCAGACTTAGTGAGTGATAGATTTAGATTTTGAACTCTAATATGTGTCTCTAGTCCGTCTACAAACCCCCCAATGATGAGTAAAGTCCATCCTCTCCGTCTTTTGCCTGCTCCACTTTTCAGAAAATGTGTGCTCAAACAAGCCGTTTGGAGATTTTCCCTTCATGACATCACAAAGGGCAGTAACCACTCCCCAAGATGGATGATACTCCCACAGCTAGGTGTTTGTTCTGCCCTCTGAGTCTGCCTTCTCACGGTAAACAATAAGGCATGGAGCGAGAAAGCCAGAGACAGTAACACCTATGTGTGATTATTAAATTAACCGATTTGACAATCGACTCTGGCGGCTTTGAAGAGTTTGGCGTAGCAGCTTCTTTGCTGATTAAAAAAAAAGTGGATTGGACCCTAAAGTTTGTATAAACATGGCCCAGGTTTAAAAAGACAGGAACAAACTTTTACATTGTCATTGATAAAAGGTTATGAAGTGTTTCTAGTAGTCTAACAGTCCTGCAGATTAACAACACAAGCTTCTTTATCCTAACCTGTTCTCTGCCTGCTGCTTGATTGTTTTTATTCTTCTCTTTCTGACTTTCCTCTCGGACAGACCTTACTAAGGTGAGCTCACCTGTAGCTTTTTATGTCACACCATTTTATGCCATCCTTTGCCATTTTCCTCCATCAAATAGACACTTCTTTTCAAATATAAGACAATGACAGATGAAAATAAAAAAACTCAAAGAGGGAAGAGCTACTAGAAACTGTCTAAGAATTTGGAGGATTTTGTTTCCACTCATACTGCATGTGATCTGTGATATCGTGAGCATCACTTTTCCTTTACAGAGGCACGTTAAACCTACAGTAGAGACCCATCACACACGTCACAGAGGCTGAACATGATAAAAGCCACTGCAGGATTAATATTCAAACTCTGGGAATTGGACTGTGCGCTCTGTGCAATCAGAGCCAACTATCAAGCTGTGATCAAGACAGCTTTTTAGCGGTGAATAAATTAGCGTCTGGGAGGAAACTGAGGCTGGCCAATTCAGACAGATACTGTAGCTGGTATTGTTCTAAGAAAAGAGAATTATTTGTGTGTCAGAAATGGACTTCCATTTACACAATTTCAGTCAAGTTATGATCACATCTTTGCACGTTTTGGCTCTGGTACTCTGTTGGTGCTTTAGATAAATACAGCCATGAAGAAAAATCTATAAATCTCACCAAAACACAGCTTCTTGCTCACCTAAATGTTCAAGAAGCTGCCACATTCATGGTTCAGTTTTTGAGAGAAAGAAACATCTTGTGATTATTGGCCTGGCTCGGCTCTAGCTGCCTTTCATCCTGCCCATTTCTAATTCACAGACAGACTAAGACAGCCTGTAATCTGTGGTACACCCCCACCTCTGCACCCCATCCCCAAAAACACTCATTATTTACAATTAAGCTGGGGGAGGATAAAAGATTCAATGATTCACTGTTCTCTGTGCCATGTTAACCACTGTTCTACTTTTGTTCTGCAAAGAAAAACATTTTTTAGGACAAACAGTCGTGTTTATTCTGCTCCTCTCATGTTCTTTTTTATCTTCTCCACTGTTTTTCTTCACCCTCTGCATCTCCTCCGTCACTCTTTCCACACATCTTTCCCTGTTTTTAGATGTATCAGTCCAGCCCTGGCGGTCAGTCATCATGTAGCAGCGAACCATCCCCACTTGGCAGTGCCACCAACAATGACAGTGGAGTAGAAATGGCGGCACACAGTGGGGGGAGTCTGGGGGACCTGAGCAGCCTGGACGACCTGCCCTTTGTGGAGTCCTTTGGCTGCGACCATTCGAACGGCGGGATGGCGGTGTTGGGTCTCCACTTTCGGAAGCAATTTGGCATCAGCCAGCGCCTGGAACAGCTGAAGAAGGAGAAGCTGAAGACAGTGAGGGACTCGTGTCGATGGGCCAGCAACCCGACACCCCTGGCACTCGGCACCAAGCTCCCACCCATACCAGCAAGTGGTGAGTACAGAGAAAGGACGACGTGTTCTTACAATGTTTAGAACAAATCGTTTTATGACCACTTGGGGGCAATGCTCTGGCTTGATCTCCACCAACTCCTGAGAAAAATGTATTACTTTAATGTAGGTTAGGTTTTGTGAGCCTGATTGCTGGAAAAAGGTCAACAAGGCGATGAGTGAGTAACATGGTTGTTTGTCTATCCACAGGGTCCCTCCTTGAGAATCCAAGTATCGGTGGTTGTCCAGGATCCTTCCCTGGCTCTGGCTTGGGTGATCTGAGCTCTGGTAAAACGACTCTATTGGAAAACCTTTCAGAGCGCAGAGACAGCACTTCCAGTACCCTGAGCTCAGTTTACACCCTTAGCCGCCGCTCCTCAGGCATCTCCCCTTGCTACTCTAGTCGGCGCTCAAGCCAGGCCTCACAGTTTGGTGCCAACCGCCCCAGCAACATTAGCTCTGCTGACTCCTACGACCCCATCTCTGCAGACATGTCACGACGCTCCAGTCAGACCAGTCAGTGTGGAGGGATATTTGGAGGTACAGGAGGGTGTGGAGGTCGTGTTCCCAGCCCTCTAAGCCTTACCCCAGCCCAGCACTATCGCCTCAAGGCCAAATACGCTGCTGCCACTGGAGGTGCACCGCCTACACCTCTTCCATACATGGACCGAATGTGTTTGAAGACCAACACAGCCTATGGGGACTCCCAGGATTCCTCTACCACCAACAAAGGTCTGACATCAAGGCAGTACAGCAACTACAACTCACGGAGCATGATGCCTCATGAGGTCCCGACAAATATACCCCGCCGAGCCAGTGACCCCGTGAGACGTGTGGCCACAGATTACATCAGCCAGAACCAAATGCAGCGCTACAACAGCATGGGCACGCTGAGCGGAGGGGTGACCATGAAACCTCACCCGCCTCCTGCTGCAGATCACCTACATTTATCCCAGCAAGTGTGCCTCCGCTCAGATGTTAGTCCCCATCGCCACCCTTGCAGTGTGAGACCCCCCAGCATTTCAGAGAACATAACCATGGAAATGATAACGAATGACATTCCTGAGGAAGACCTGATGCTGTCTGACCTCAGCACTGACAACAGAGACACCAATAACAGGGTGCCAACCAATCAACTATACATCCAAGGAAACTCACATCTCCAGCATCAGTCGTACTATCAAAGAAGAACAGCGGTAGGGAACACCAACAGGAACCGACCTGATCAGGTTTTGACCACCTCCAGCATGAGTCCAGGACAGCAACGACAGATGTTTCCATCTTCACCACAGGACAGTAAGGTCAACGTTCTTGGTCAATGCACCAGATGGTCTTCAGTCTCCTTGGATGCCGATCAGCGGTATTCCCAACCACAAGTCAGAGGAAACCTAGCTGTCTTCCAGCAAAACCAGAACTTTGGATCTTTCCACACCAATCTCAGCTCCAATCAGCAGATGATCCCAAACTTAAGGACAACCCCGCAGAGATGCAAAGAGCTGAATACTGAACCTGAAGGAAACCGTTTCCAGCAGTCGTCAAATCTGAATGAAGCAGTTAGCTGTCAGTACGGGTTCAGTGAAGGCATGAGTCCCTATGACCAGAATGGTAACAACACTCATCAACGTTGTAATAACAAAACAGTAGTCACTGGAAGCTTATTAAGCCCCACATGCAAACAAGAGCCAGTGGACATGGACAATATGGACATGCACTTTCCCGAATTTCAGCCTGTGCAAGTTAAAACTGAGGACTGTGACAGATCAATCATGATTTTAGATCAGCAACACTGCACCTTGGCCTCCCAGAATCCCTTGCAAAGTGGCAATCAGAGCCATACTCAGCCGAGGCCACCGACAGAACCAAAACCTCTAAACAGGCACGTTTCAGGGACAAAAGTCATACAGCAAACAAGGAACTCAAGTAACGCAGACCCTGGTGTTTCTTCTAAATTACCCAGCAGTAGAGTTTTTGGATTTCATTGCAGCAACAACACTGATAACAATACTATGTACTACACAGGACAGATTCAAGTACTGGAGTCCAACGGTAACTTTGACCATCTTGTTTCTCCGGTCGTGCATGTACCTCCTTTTGAAAACAATGCCATGTCTTCCAGTTCGAGCAACAACCAGGCGTCCAGGACTGCAGACTGTAACTCAGCTCTGGAGCAGGAGCAGATAGACTTTGAAAGCATGCTGGACGATGGAGATCACTCAAGCCTCGTGTCGGGAACCCTGAGTCCAGGTCTGCTCCAGAGCTTGTCCCAGAGTTCCTCCCGACTGACGACGCCCAGGAACTCTGTCACGTTGCCCTCTGTGCCAACAGGGACGGGTAACATGGCCATCGGGGACATGAGCTCACTGCTAACTGCTTTGTCAGAAGAGAGCAAGTTCCTCAACCTGATGTCTTAGCCACATGTCATAACAAACTGCTTCCTCTGACAGAAATGTACTTAGAGAATGTTTTTTTACTCTTCTCGCCCGGTAAACATTCAACCAACTCAAGATGGATGTGATTGGATGCCAAAAAGCCTCAGCAGTGTGCGACTCTGGTTTTCTTGTACAGTCTCAGTTGTGTATTATTTGAAAATGGCATTTTTCTACATCTTTGAAAAGCCATATTGAGTTGTTTTGCCTTAGTAAATAAACAACAGAATCCTGTCGGTTGTTGTAGAGGTCTGCAGTAAGAAGTTTACTAAGTGCCTAGCTCAGCCAGAACATGTGCTTACTGTGGACACATTTAAAAAGTGTGAATGCATCCAGGTTTATCTGAATGTATCATCAACACAAACTTACACTGTAAATTAAATGAGCTGATTTGTATTCTATATCAAGTTGATCATTTCTGCTTGAGGGTAAAATAGATCTTTTGTCCCCTCCTCCATCATCACAGTTTACCGTCACTGTCCTCTGTGAGACTAACTGCTGAGATGAACGGTGACATGTCAGTGTCAGGCTTCAGAGACCATCTGGGACTGAATTATGAACCCATGCATTAAAAAGCGCTCGTGCTAGTGCAGCGAGAAGAGAAGAAGACTTTTGAGGAAAATCTAACTTTTTCTTTTGTACATTGTTGGACCAGTTTGTTGAGCTGGTTTGATGTAAATATCATTTGTACATTTTTAACAAATACAATATTGACATTGATTTTTTTAAACCCTGTTTGTGTTGTCCTTCATACTGATGTTTTTCAGGTTTTGCACAGATCATATTGAAGAAAGGTTCGATGATAGGTGTTTAAAATGAACAAACAGATACGTCGCTTCATGCTACCTTTGAATATTTGAGTATTATAATGATTCCTGATGGACCATCCTCATGTTTCAGGCTTGGTTTAGACTAAGGGAGAGATTATAATTTGTGCTACAAAGAAAATACTTTGCTAAGAGTAATGAAGTATTCTTCTTCACTTTTAAAAGACAATCTGTTCTCCAAAGCTTTGGGATACAATCCAACTGTGACTGTTTGAAATGAGGAACAAATGAATTGTCTCATGTCTTGATCTATTCATACCACCAAACCCACTCCCTCCAAGGTTTCGCAGTAACGTTGCAACTATACATCCCGAGATTTCCTCTTTTTTACTAAGAACCACAAGTCCTAATCGAAATGGAGAATTGTATGTTAAAGTTAGTCATGTTTGTAAAGACAACATTCAAACGTGGCCCCTCCTCCTGGGCTCATCGCCCCCAGAAGCTCTCACTCACTGCAGGACTTAGTGTGTACATTTACTGCTTCTACCTACCGCTAATGCACGCTAGCACAAGCTAACCGCCGGTGTTTGTCACCTGCCTGTCCAACAGGAAGCAGACCAACTCCACGTCCACGGGTAAAAGCCAACACAAGGTTCCCCCTCGTTTTAGAACGAGCTTTATCTGCTTGGTGTTTCACCTCACTGTGATTATGTTTTCTCTTCTTTGCTGCTACGTCCGTCATATTCACCGGTTTGAATCGCGTCCAATCACTGAATTGTATCCACTCCTAAACTAACCTGCTGCGCTGTCATTGGCTGGAGGAAACACACCAGCTCCGCCCAGAAACATCCCGAGTCAACCAGAACAAACCAGAACAGTAAAATCCAGTCAGAGGACAGGGTCTCTGCAGACACAGTCACCAGCACACACGTACGGAGGCCCAGAAGGGACGATGGAGCAGCTTTACTTTAGGATAAGTCTGTATTTTATGTTTTCAGCTAAAAGATTAGAACTCCATCTTTAAGCCAACTGTTTTAAGCAAAGATCCAGACCATTCTTGATTGCCGTCACATTTGGTGACTGAACATTGGGCTACAGAAAACTGTGATGAGCATTCTCAGTAAAAAAATTATTAGGAATAAAACATCAGACTGATTGATAATCAAATGACTGGTTAGCTGCAGCTCAGCATAATAAATCAAAACTTAGATACAGTATTGTGTAATATGTCATGAGGCGGCCATCTTGTTTTCTTAATATGACAGCTCTATGTCGTCAGCTCTCACTTTTCATAGCTGAGTAAACATCCTCATTCGTCAGCTCGTCGCTGGATCACTTCCTGCGTGAAGAGTGTTGATGGCTTCAATAATTCAACAAGAAAACTTTTGTCTTTGAAGCCATGCTCCTGCACCGTTTTCCGACAAAGCACTTTCCTCAAACCTTTCCTGTTGAAAGTCAGACGGAGGCTACACACATTCTTCAGACATTATACGACCTCTTTCAAGGCTGCTTTGAAAAACTTCCCCTGACCTCATCTTACCTCGCCAGCAAGAGCCGGCTTGACATAATGTAAATCCTCGCTCGTAAGCTGATGAAAAAGGACGCTAACAGGAGGGGAAAAGGCGAGACGCGTGCAGAGCGGCTGCTGCTGCTGCAGTTAGCCTGTGTGTACTTCAATATTAGCTCTGACAGAGCGGCCCTGAGGACGCAGCTGCTGAAACCACATAAAACAAAGCTGCTGAGAGGAGCGCGAGGTTCCGGGGACGCAGCGCTGAGTGTTAGCGAGAGGAACAAATGATTTTAGTCTGTCAGGGAATTCAGCAGAGGATACGTTTGATCTGGAGTTTGTGATTGCTTTTGCCACTGGAATTCCTTATTCTCTCAGAGATGTGAAGTGGGAGAGAAAAGCGCCTCAGGCTGTGAAATCCAGCCCGGCCCCGAACAAGAGGTGGAGATCAGACTCTCAAAGATTGTGCTTTAACAGCACCTTCATTTATTGATGGAGATAACCGAGTGCCAGAGATGAGAGACACGTTTCAGCATTATAAATGTAAGTATTGTTTGTAATAAAAGAACAGGTTTTAATCATTGAAAGATGATGCAAGTAAACCCCCGACAGGATCCCATGAAGAAGCGACAGACGATGAGCATGATGGAGACGATAAGGCTCCTTTATTTGAGCTCGTTTGAAAAACAACGCTTGAAAGCTTTTAAGGTCAAGTTAAGTTGAGTTCAGTTTGGCGAAGAGCCAACATCCTCAGACAGCCTAACATATCTGGAGCTTCGTCAGGGATGATAACCTGGAACAGTATTTAACTTTAGACCCCGTGTCCACCTGGAGTTTTTTTCTGAGCGCCAGCGTCTTTCTTTAATTGTTTTCAATGAGTAGAGAGCGTTCGCAGCAGCAAGAAGCACAGCGCCCAGCGTCTTTTTTCCAAAAAATCTTTCAACCTTTCAGAAAGGCGTTGTTGACGTCACCGGCGCTCTTTTCCAAATGTTTGATTTTCCCCAAGTTTTGTCTCCTACGGATCGTGTCTTGTACCCACATCCTCCTCGCTCCACGTCTGACCGGGAAATAAACGATCTCAATAAAAAACATGCAGAACATGCGGAGCAGTGTCGGGTCATACAGCGGCCGTTGTCATAGAGACAAGACGGACGTGCAGCACTTTTAATCTCGGCGCACAAACACTCAATGCAAGCGCTCCCGAGCGTGCAGCCAGCGCTTTTCTGCCCAGAAAAAACGCCAGGTGGACACGGGGCCTCAGAGTGTCACTGTGTTCTTAATGATCATTGAGTCATCATTTGTGCACGGGAACCTTTTGGATCAACAGCAAAAGACTTTAAGAGTCAAGTTCTGCGTAAGTCATCTTATTATAGCTTTTACTTCTTAATTCCACTTCATAAACTGACAGAACTGTTGTGACTCAGACACCGATCACATTTACGACATTATCAACTGGTTGAAAGTGAAACATGAATAGAACGTACCTCCTCCTGCAGAAGTCTGTGAAGTCAGGTCATCGACCTGTAAAAACAGAGAATCATTAGACATGGCAGCAAAGAGACGGTTACTCTTTTTGAATTCATTAGCACATTTCTATTTGTTTCATTTGACTTCAGAGTGGCATTAAACTCTTCTTGAAATACGTCACAGAAAGACTTTATTTAGGATAAACTACATAATGACACTGGATCTCTGTTTGAGCGTCATATCTGACGATCTCTTTGCTTTAAACTTTTTATTAAACGCACAGCACGTCAACTCCACCACCAGGGGGCTCTCAATCAAAACAATAACAAAGGATGACGTTTAGGCTGGCGGGGAATCATGGGAGTGATTCTCTCTGCTCCTCCCCCCAACCCCGTGGTGAAACGACCTCCGAGTTGACCGTAGTCATGACGACCGGGTGAAACCGACCTGAGGAAGAGAATATGTTTACAGACGAGCTAATGTATCCGAGTATAATTGACATGATGTGTTTATCACAGCAGCACATACAGCAACAGTACGGCAGCTTTCAGGAGCAGCTCACGCTTCTTTATGCAGCGGTCTGTGACGTAACATCTGGTGTTTCCACGGCAACAACAAACATTTTGTGTCTGTCATGGTGGCTCATGATGGCGGCCGCCACGACAAGACACGTCCTGTTACAACTATAAAATTACAGCTTTCTCTGGCTTTGATAACTTTTGGAAATATTTGAGGTGATGTAAGTACTCAACAATAAAATATGTATAACATGGGTTTAGTTTAGATATTTGAATGTAAACAATGTCATAAAAAGGAGGAACAACCAACAGGAAGCTCTGAAATCTAAAACTCAGGACGCAGATGTTCACTTCGTCCAAGAATCAAACACAGAAGACAGAAACACTGGATATCAGGGAGATAATTATGGAAGCCATGATGTGACCTTTATGACCTTTTCTCATTCATTTTTATACTCAGCTGTAGACGATGTATCACTGAAGGCCAGAATCAAGAGAACATCGAAACAAAACTAGATTTGCAACAACATTAAAAAGTGATCTCCAGAGTCACCAATATGTAGCACTTGAGCTTTTTGGAGATTTCACGAGCTGAACTCCTTGCAGAGACGCTCTGCTGAGGGTTTAACGATTTCGGAGGAATGTGTTTTACAGCGAGCGCTGCATTCTCCCGCGTCTCTCAGAGGCTTCAAGTTCAACAAACTCTTTATGAGCAGGAAGCTTTTTCCAACACTCGGACTCATCTGAAAACAACTGCCTGCTGCTCACATACACGCAGGAAAGCTTCCCCTCAAAAATGTTTAAGAAACAACAGGATGCATTCAGGACAACTCGTCAAGGTGGACATTTTCTTTTAGATCTAACCAAAGCGGTTGAAGCTGAGGAATCAGTGCGAGCAGGTGGAACGGAAAAGATCATATGTTAATACATGTACAGAAAGGTTGTCATATCTAGAAGTTTCCTGAACAGTGATGATCAAGAGGTTTGAACTTCCTGCTAAATGTTCTTCTTCTCCTCTCCGGGGCATTAATAAAACTGAAATGAAATTTAAGAAGAGTAGAAACCCTGTCCTTCATCCAGAGGAGTTTTGAATGAATAAACTTGAAAGCAAACTCCTGCACACGGTCTGATTTACACCGAAAAGTATCATGAAGTGTTGAAATTTGACAACCTGAGATAAATGTGCCAAACGAGAGTGAACAAATTGTGAAACAGTAAGAATGGAACCTGAGCGTGTTTAAGTGTATAAAATGAATTCGTTCAGCCCAAAGTTCATTTTCTTTGCATAGGAAATCTTCTTCTTCTGTGGTTTTCCATTCAGCGGAGGCCACCCACCACCATCAAGTATAGATTTCAAGTCGCCCTCGCTGAAAACAACGTCGTGACCACTGGGCCAACACGGACGCCAGCAGCTCACTTCCATCTCTGACAATGAAAGCAGCAGTGGGCGCTCTCTGACGTGAAGGAGACTCCGCGCTCTGACCTCCGCCTGCCGCCTCCTCCCTTCCTCCTGATGACACCTCGTCACATCGGCAGCTCGCTGCATTACTGCGTTATTATCCCACATGCGACGGGCTAACAAGGCTGCATCCCTCCTCCAGCTCCCCGTGTCAGAGCGGATGATGGATAGTCACTGATCCTCATTCATTTCTATTAGACTAATCTAAAAATCCCCTCCACAGCTCAGCCGCTCATTCTCAGGCTGCAAGACAGACATTCATTTAGGAATCAATTTCAGGAGCTTCTGCTCAAACTGGCACTTGACGAGTGTGTCTGTCTCCATTTGTTTCTGCCCGCTGATGATCCCGCATCACAAACACTGTCTGAATATGAGTCCGCGACTAGCAAGACAGAATAATCCACCAAGAAAGATAAAGAGTAGAGCCTCTGAGTAAGCCATCAAACGACATCCTGAGGCCAGTTTCACACCTCATCAGGGCTTTACATCTTTAAAAACACAAACCAGACCAAGTGGTGCATTCAACCATCCAACAGCAATAAAAAACCCTTCAGTGTCAACATACTTCATAAGCCATGAATTATTATACCTGAAAGTGTCCGTCATGTGTTCACATATTCATCCAAATCACCTTGCAGTTTCAGAAACGCAGACATTTCTTTGCATGTGTGGCCCCTGAGGGACAAATGTATTATTAAGGCGTCTCCTCTCATTTCAATAGGGCCACCTCCCCGCCAAGAGCGAGTGCCGAGGCCTCCGTGTCAACGCTGCTTAATATTAACTACGGCCCTCTGAATAATCCTCATCCCCAGAAACTGAGGTCAACACAGCCAGAGAGACTTGGAGGACAGAAACATCGGTCCACTCCTCTAACGAGGCGCTCAGCACGGAGCTTTAAATCTGTCACAGAGTGTTCAGGGTTTCACTAGTTTACACGCAGCTTTCTCGTGTTTTATCAGTCGCTGACCAGCACGAGGAAGATGTTGTCTGAGGGACGTTTCAGGTTTTCGAAGGTGGGAAGTGGGAAGAAACACATTCTCTTACAGGGAGGATAATTCTGGAAGAATGAAATGTTTCTGGGTCTGATTCGCTCTTTTGTCTCATTTCTTCTCTCTGCAGAAAACTCATCAAACATTGAAACTGTTAAGTCACTCCGAGCAGCTGCAGTTAACTTTCATTTTGACTTTAATAACAGAGCTGTAGGAAACGCTTCACATAAATGTGTCCTACATGAATACAAAGAACTCCTCTGACTTTCTCTAGTGTTGAAAACAGTGCGAAGATTTCTGAGATTCTTAAATTCAGAGAACACACAGTTTCCTGGTTCCTGTCGGGGAGCTTTGTCAGAAACTATTTCTAAACATTTGACAGATTATTTCTGAGATACGTCATTTTTTTAAATTCTGATCAAAGACAGAGTCTGCAACTTTCTCCAAAATAAAATACAGACTTATCCTAAAGTGAAGCTGCTCCATTGTCCCTTCTGGGCCTCCGTACATGTGTGGTGGTGACTGTGTCTGCAGAGACCCTGTCCTCTGACTGGATTTACTGTTCTGCTTTGTTTTGGTTGACTCGGGACGTTTCTGGGCGGAGCTGGTGTGTTTCCTCCAGCCAATGACAGTGCAGCAGGTGAGTTTAGGAGTGGATACAATTCAGTGATTGGACGAGATTCAAACCGGTGAATATGACGGACGTGGACGTAGCATCAAAGAAGAGTAAATATAATCACAGTGAGGTGAAACACCAAGCGGATAAAGCTCGTTCTAAAACGAGGGTGAACCTTGTGTTGGCTTTTACTCGTGGACGTGGAGTTGGTCTGCTTCCTGTTGGACAGGCAGGTGACAAACACCGGCTTTTAGCTTGTGCTAGCGTGCATTAGCTTGCAGTGTAGCTACAAGCAGTAAGCGTATACAGTGAGAGCTTCTGGGGACGATGAGCCCAGAAGGAGGGAGAAATAGTATTTGTGATATATGAATATAAGATATCAGTTCTGTACAATGCTTGAATGCCATGCAGTAACAATATCTATTTATATTTCTACAATATTTACTTTTCATACTGTGCAATATTCACTTAAATTTCTGCAATACCTATTTATATTCTGTTATGCTACTACCTGTAAATAACTCCTACCATACATTGCCCATCTTACCTAAATGAGAGTTCTTTATTTTGATCTTTTTTTAGCTGTGGATGCATGTATGTGTGTGCACTTAAAGGTGGAGCCAAATCATTTTGTTGTACAATTGTATAATGACAATAAAGACATTCTATTCTATTCAGTCTGCTGGCAAGGTTCACTGCCAGCATGCATCACTTCTCTACTTTGGTGTATTAGCAAACATATCGTGGTGTTTCACTTGAACCAGTCTCAAAAAGACTATTTAAAATGTTGTAACTTTGGACTCAGCTGTTTTACTTCTCCCTCCTTCTTATGCTTTGATATCTCCTCTCTTCTTTCTGCACATTTAATCTCTAAATGATCCAAGAAAAGCAAACAACACTGAAGAAATGAGTGAAAATAAAGACATCAAACACGTCGTGTAGCTACAGTTAAAAGGTTGTGTTGGGTGTTGCTGAGGACGGGAGAGCCGGCCAATCATCAGCCAGGCCTTCAGTGTCATGAACTAATACAGCATGCATATTCATGATATGTTCCTATGCAAAATAACATCTGTTTCCCAACAACATGCCATCTGTTTGAGGGACTATTAACGGCTCATCACGGTTAGAAAACAACAACACTGAGAGCTGCTAAAAAAACTATTGTGCAGGTGATTATCTGTGATATCTCATGCAGGCAGAGTCTCCGCTGTCATTTACATTGATCACAAACGCAGGCACGCACACACACCTGAGTGAGAAGATACAATAATGGCTGCAACGAAATCCTGCGTTGAGTGTGTCCACAAAAAGTTGAGGCTTTTGGCCCTGACAGGTTGTTATTCTAAGTGTGTGACAATACCACAGAAAGGATCCCTGCAGAGAGAGAGACCTTCTTGTTACAGAGGAAGATGATTTTTTTCTTTCTTCAAAGCCACCAGACTCCACACACAAAAACTGTAATTTTAGTTTGCAAAGAAGTAGACGTAATCAAAATGACTTTTCTGTAACTCATCAGGAAGTTATGTATCATCTCTACACGAACAAACTATGAGGTTTAAATGCTGGGACTAGGACCAGGAGGAGGAGGAGGAGGAGGAGGAGGAGTGAGCAGCAGGGGTGTCGGGGTTTCAGGGAGTCATGGATCCCGGCAGCAGCTGAGGGAGGTCAGCAGCAGCACCTCGCTGCTCCTGGGTCCTCGCGGTCTCCTCTCTCTGGAGGTTTGAGGATGGAGGTCCTCATTAACACCTCCCATCGCTATGCCCTCTCCTCCTCCTGCTCGCCCAGGCCTCCTTCTCTGAGGATTCACAGCTCTAAACGTATGCTGGGACGGTCCAGGTGTCATCCAGCAGGTGTCTGCTGACGGCTGCCGGATTCTGATTAGAACCCACTGTGAGAACTTTACATCCCTTTAAAGCGTTGTATCCGTAGCTGTTCTCTTTAATGATGTTCTGCCAACATACAGTAAAAGTACCAAAAACGCGTCTGAAGTTTTCACAGAAGTAGAAGTATCTGTAAATGGCACTCAGGAAATACTTAGAAATGTTCCACCAGCCAAATTGAGGCCTTACTTAGAACGAAAGCTTTTCTGTGTCGTCCTGTTGTATGAAAACTAATTGACTTGAGGAATGGGTTTTCATTTTAAGTTATTCTGTGTTTCTAAACGTCCCACGAATGCAGAATCAGGGTTTTAATATTGACGATGCACACGAGCTTCAGCGAGGGAACACCTGAACTTGAGGGGCAGCCATCTTTGATCGGGCACAACAAAGAGGTCAGCTGTGTATCGGCGCTGTGTGTTTAGAACATTTCTTTCTCAAATCTTGACATGAAAGTAGATTTTTTCTGGAGGATGGTATCCCGTTGTGGTCAGGCAGAGAAAACATGATCTCCTGGAGGGGAGTTCATCTCTACTCGCTGTTTCAAAGGCACAAAGCAAAAAGCAGAGAACAAAGCAGCTCTGTGTGTAAAGGCCGGCTGCTCGCTCACTGTTTGTGTCTCAATTTTTAACCCCCCGCCTTCCTCCTCCTTCATCACTGGCAAAGACAAGGCTTCAGCGCGGAGTGAACACTATTATTTCATAGCCTGTGAAAACAGAGATGTGAACGCAGCGTACATTTGAAGCAGGAATCATAAATAGGTAAATGTTCTCCTTTTGTAATCAGAGTGAAGAAAGTTGACACACCTTGTTCACAAAGTCTTTCTTTATGTGCTTCAGGGCTTCGCCAAAGAGTACACAAGAACACAGACAGCATCAAGCATTCACCTCCTGATGCAACGCTGATCTAAGTGTGTTCATGTTTCTCCCCACGGTGAAAATGGGCTCACGCCGCGCCAAAAGGCCTTCTCAGCTTCATTATTCTTCCTCATATTAAAGACTGAAAGTTTATAAATCAACCTTTTTCTTCAGACGAGGGGGGGAGGGGGTTGTTTTCTTTGCAAGCTGCTTCAACAGGCGGGAAATGCAGCATCATTTTTCCACTGCAGTTAATAGGGAGGCCCTGATGCTGAGGCAGCGCGCTGTGCCAGCTCCGTGGACGGTTCTGGCACCTTCACACTCTTTCTGGAAAGACTTAACAGGCCTTGGTTGCATGTCTTGGCTCCGAGATCTGAGCTTGAGTCAGTCTCCCCTGACGTAATCCTTTAAGAAATGGCTCTCCTCGCTGGCTGCGGACCACGCCGCCTCTCTGCAACATAAAGGGAGTCTTGCTGTGATTATCAGCACGGTTAATAACCTCGCCGTGGAGCCAAAGTTTGCAGAAAACGTCGAGAGAAAAAAAACACTCCGCTCTCTTCTCCAGCTCTGCATTAGAGTCCATTTATGCAAAGCGTAGCTCGGCCTGTCAGCGGCTAATCATTACAAGGATGATCGATGGTGTTTATTTTCTGATGATGGAACGCAACCCCCTGCCTGATGATAATTGGAATAAAAAGGACAGATCAAGCCGGCACAGTTATTAAATTATCAGACCATAATTTGCATTAATGCCTGCGTTTGGGCCGCAGAGCTGTAAGGGGGGATGGAGGTTTGACAGAGGCCCAGCGCCGGCTTGTTAGAAAGGGGGGTCCACCTTGAAGAGCTTGCCGTGCCCTTGGCCCCCCGCAGACGCTCCCAACACCATCATGACACACTGACAGCGGTCACATGACGGAGGCAGACAGCTGATTCACTGTCAGACAGCGAGCGCTGATGAAGACACGTCTGATGACTGAATTTGGCTCGATTGAGTTTTGTCCTTGTTGAAGTCGTTATCTCTGGGTCAAAACGTCCTCAGTGAAGCTCAACGAGCATCATCGCTTAATCTCTGTAATTTTAAGAAAATGTGAAACAATAGACTGAAGCTACACTTTGTTTCTTTAAGTGTAAATGGAGAGAAACGGAGCTGAAATTGTTGTAAATAATGAAGTGCGGCCGGTCATGTTTCATATCTCGGGTATCTCCACTCTGAGTTGATAGAGAGTTCAGTCTATTTGAGTTTGAAATGTCTGAAACAGAGCAGAGCTGCAGAATGTTTTGGGCTGAGAAATGTGCTGAATGGTCTTTGATTCAGACACCAGAGGAAAAGCTGAATGAGGCTGATTGTCCCGACACACAGCAGCATCAGACTTGAAGTCCAGATGGACTCCTGAACCGTCAGTCGACTGATGTTCATTACACGAGCTGAGGACTCCCCCCCCCCCCCCCCCCGTACACCCCTCCATGTTTTTTTTTAAGTGTTTGAACGGGTCTCACAGGAGCGGGAACTTCTGGTTTGGAGCCAACTGGACGGAAAAGCAGAGGGGGAAAAGAAAATAAAGTGCTCAGAAAAAAGGAGGGCAGCGGCTAATGGGGCTCGGCTGCTTTTAAGTGCAGTGCAGCAGAGGAAAACACCAATTCCCCGTTAGCCCCGCGAATCACAGCAGAGCGTCCTGGAGAACTTCAAACTGAAAAGCACAGACGCTTCAGACGGACACATACATGTGGAGAGATGCTACGCTACAGGAGACACGTGAATTAAACACCATCATCACAAAACCAAAAATTATCTTCAAACACAACCGACAAATTAACTTTTAATGTTGTTGCACAAATTCCTCAAAGGCAGATTTCTGCCCCCGTGTCATCGCGACGGAAGAAGATGTGTCTGTGTCAGAAAACAAAAGGCTCCAGGCTCGACGGTTTTAAAATTAATCTGTCAAAATAACGATGTCCTGACAAACACTTTCTCTTGCCTCTCACAGATTTTGACCCTTTGGCTCGAACACGTTAGAGAGCATAGATATAACATGACACAGCTGATCGACAGCCTCAGCTAAGAAGTGTTTAATCAGCCACATGTGTCAAGATAAACTCGATCATTTCATTCATAAAGATGGAGCACGAAGCTGCAGAATCAGCGCTAATACTGATCTGTTCGACCGTTCTGACAGGGACAGCAGCTCGCAGATATCCTGCCGTCTGCTCTGAACACGGTCACATTACAGGGGCTGTTTTAACAAACAAACCTGAAGAGAGCCAGCAGAACCGACAAAGACATTCACTGTTCTTCTGCGCTTCCAAACAAACTGTTAAAGCTGCCGGTCACTTGGGAAATACTGCAACATCAGAAACAGGTCACCGTGCATGAAGGCCTGAATCTGAAGTTCATATAACTTATGTTGATGTGTTGCTTGCACGCACGCACGCACGCACGCACGCACGCACGCACGCACGCACGCACGCACGCACGCACGCACGCACGCACGCACGCACGCACGCACACACACACACACACACACACACACACACACACACACACACACACACACACACACACACACACACACACACACACACACACACACACACACACACACACACACACACACACACACACACACACACACACACACACACACACACACACACACACACACACACACACACACACACACACACACACACACACAAAGGATTAGATACAAACATGTCTCAGCTGATTCAGCTTCACTTTGCTTCTCTGAGTCTTTGCACGTCTCGTTTAAACTCGGACGCCTTCTGTGCTCTCCGATTGTCCAGAAGAAAAACGAACTCTGCTCAGTCTGTGAAAACATCGGTACTCAGCTAAACAAACTGTGAACACACGGGCAGGCACAGACCCCGCCCCATTATCACAAACGGCGATCTAAAGCAGATGTTAAAGAGGAACGATGTGTATCCAGAGTTTAGAAAAAGATCTCATCTTAGTCTCATTTCCCCTCTTCTCGAATAAAAAAACTAAATCATTCTGATCTAGTGTTTCAAACTTAAAGGATAGGAAAGAAGGATTTCAAGAGGAAACATGCTAACACATCTGGACAGCTGTGCAGCAAATTAACACCACAGGGTTTCAAAACAATGATGAAGAAAACATCACGCAGAACAGCTGCAAACTCACATTTCTATTTTGTATTTCATGGATGTGGTGAGTTTGTTTAAGGTTTATTTTTGGCATGTCTATCCCTTTATTTAGAAACATGACAGTGGATAGATAGAGAGAGAGAGAGAGAGCGGGAAAGGAGCCACAGGTCGGATTGAACCTGAGCCTCCCGCCTGGAGGACTACAGAGTCCGTACATTGGCTACCGGCGCCTCTTGGCTATATTTGACGGTAAAGTTATCTCCAATCAAAAGTCTATTCTGTTACCTTTCAGGAGCGTTTAACTTTATCACACAGCCTAAGAACACCTTGGCTTAAATGTTTGGCGACGATAGTTTAGGTTAACGTCAAAGAAAACGTTTGAGAGCTTCAGAAAACCACAACACGCAGACACTGGTTCAACTCTGTCTGGTGGTGCAGTGTTGTTTCAAAAAGCTAACGTGCCAAAAAAGTTCTGGAATAAATGAGAATAAAGAAAGTTTTCTGCAGACTTCTGGTGCTGAAAACGACAGCGTGGCGTAAAGAAAGGCCAGAAACGAGGAGGGATGTGGAGCCGAAAGCATTGAAGAATCAAGCTTTTAAAAACCGATCCTCCCACAGAAGAGGCGTCTGAATAAACAAAAGAAGTGTGGTTTTATTGACAGGTGGGCTTCTGGGAAATGTAGTAACTCTACAGAGTGAGTTAATAAGAGTTTAAAAGGCAGTGAGCAGCTTTAAAGGCCTGTAGCTGCATGTTCTACTCCTCACTGACTTCATGTCTAACAGGTACTGTTACTGTCAGCAGCTCTGAAGCTCCCTCTGCTGGTGACGAGTGGAACAGATTCTACTGTGCACACTCCTGAACTGAAGGTTATAAAAGTAAGGATGTTGCTGCTGAGACTCTAGAAGAAGGAGAGAAGGAACATGTCCTAAAGGAGTCTTTCAGATGAATAAAGTTTGGATCTTCAGGTGATTTCATTTCTGTGTGCCGCTGCAATCCTAACCCAAAGCTTTTTTATCGTGCTTTATAGTGATGGAAATGTTTGCATGAAAGTCTGCAGTACTTAAATGTCTCTGTCATCCATCTTTTAAAATGTCACCATGTGTAATTGAAACCTGTTCCAATCTCGATTTACATCATTTTTCTTTTTATTAATCTGATTCCAGTAGTGTTGGTGTCAAGACCACAGTAACCAAGACCAAGACATGCCCGAGACCAGAGGGCTCCGAGACTCAGACAAGACAATAAGGGATCCAGACCGAGTCAAGACCAAGACCAAGGCAGGGCGAGACTGAGACAAGACAATAAGGGATCCAGACCGAGTCAAGACCAAGACCAAGGCAGGGCGAGACTGAGACAAGACAATAAGGGATCCAGACCGAGTCATGTGTGGGCCTTTGTTTGTTGTTGTTTGTCTTGCTTTTTGTTTAATTTGTGAATTTCTGGTGTATGCTGAAGAAAACAATAAAAAGCATAATGTCTAATATCCAAATAATCTGAAGTATTTGCTTCATTTGGAGGCTGAGCTTGCTGTGATTTGAAACAAAGTTTGGACATGGCAGTAGAAAGCAGGAAAGCATCTTTACATCTCCCTTCTTCAGTGATGTCGGACATTTCTGTTCGTCTCCTGCATCTGCTTCACTTCAGCAGAAAATCTGACTTAAAGGACTTCCACCTCATGAAAGAGGCGTTAAAGGAGCAGTTCAAACTTCCACTTTAGTGAAACCATGAAGTTTAAACACAGTGCGAGTGTGTTGCTGCAGCACGGCGGGCTGCAGTGCGGCTGAATCCTGTTCTGTTAAATAATCATGATGAATAATGAAGGCGTGAGCGGCCCGGCACATCTCCCCTCCTGGGCGGACATTTAGTGTCAACCTGACAGGTCTCAGTGCGGCTCGAGGACGAGGGGGGGATGAAGTTGTCTCCATATTAAGCAGGCAGATTAGACCTGTTAAACGGAGGGCAGCGTGCAGAGGGGCTGCACGTGGACCTCCGGGGTCTGAATTTCACAAGGTGAGCCCGGGCCGAGCTGCAGGGATGGGGGGAGGGAGCGAGTCAACCAGGCCTCTGGCCCGCCTCCACCACACCTCACGTCTTCAGCATCCACAAACTGAAACTGACCCCGCGCTTCTGCCAGCCTCCGTCGCAGCTAAGCCCGGCCCTTCCCATCATGCACAGGGGCTGCAACGAGCTCCCATGAGCCCCGGCTCGCTCCCTGCCATCTGCCGTGATTTATAGAAAACGGCCGATGATTTATGGGCCAGTCATCTCACAATGAAGTTGTTCTCTTTCATTTAGGCGACCTTCCGACCCAGCCGCCACTCCCAGCCAGGTTGGGGAAATGTGCGCTAATCATACACTATGAGGGCTTTTAAACAGGAGGAGCTGGGCGGGTGGAGGTGCTGTGGGGGGGAGCGGGGTGGGTACAAATAGAGGGACTTTAATGAAATTAATTTTCAACAGCATGTGCATACTGATGAAAGAGGCAGAGCTCTGTAATGACACACAGGCCACCGCAGAGAGAAGCTAACGAAGCCGTTTGAAGGTCTGACGACGGGGAGGCCGACACCTCCACGCCCCGCATTGATCCACCAATGAAACGCCCCATTAGGTGTCGCCGAGCTGAGCGAGTGTTTAAAGATTTATACAGTGTGGAGAGGAGTGTGTAAATCAAACAGTGTGGCCCATATGTTAGCCCATCTATAATCACCAATAATCAGATTAAAGCGGCTCTGACACGACGTCTGATCTCAAACATCCGAACATTCATCTTTCACCTTCGACTCTCATTGGTTAACGGTAAATGGACTTGAGATTGTTTATTTCTTTTCTAGTCTTCTGCTTACGCAAAGTGCTTTTACACCGCAGGTCACACCTACACATTCACACACTGATGGTAGAGGCTGCTGAGTAAAGAGTCCATCAGTATTAACTCATCCATTCATACACATTCACTCACTGATGGTAGAGGCTGCTGAGTAAAGAGTCCATCAGTATTAACTCATCCATTCATACACATTCACACACTGATGGTAGAGGCTGCTGAGTAAAGAGACCATCAGTATGAACTCATCCATTCATACACATTCACACACTGATGGTAGAGGCTGCTGAGTAAAGAGTCCATCAGTATTAACTCATCCATTCATACACATTCACTCACTGATGGTAGAGGCTGCTGAGTAAAGAGTCCATCAGTATTAACTCATCCATTCATACACATTCACACACTGATGGTAGAGGCTGCTGAGTAAAGAGTCCATCAGTATTAACTCATCCATTCATACACATTCACACACTGCAGATGTAGCAGCAGGAGCAACTTGGGGTTAAGTGTCTTGCCCAAGGACTCATCGGACATGTGACTGCAGGATCTGGGGATCGAACAGTGGACCTTCATGTTGAGAGATGACCGAGTCTACCACTGAGCCCACAGTTTATTATTGTCACAGGTCGAAGAGACAAAATTGGAATAAAATCTGCCAAAAACGTTTCCCGGAAGAGAACCGGGCCTCGGACTTGGAGTTGCTGACCCTCGACTGCGCCTTGAGATCGTGTCCATGAAAATCACAAACAGAATAGGTGACAAGAGGAAGCCCTGGCAAATATTGTTTTTCACAGGTCTTTCTGTAATTTCCTTGTTTTATCGATGGATTATGTTTCTTTAATTTCTTCTGATTTTTGGTGTTTCAAATATGTGGGCCAGACGTGGCCATCAAACAGGCCGTGAGGAGGGTCTGGCACCGTGTAGTTCCTAGACCACCTCCTCTTTTTGCATCCTTTGTACGGGATGGAAATAAAGTAACGCTGTTTCAGCACGTCGCCAAAGGTTCGTGGGTGTAAAGCAGAAAGCCCCCCACAATAAGGATGAGAGTCTCCTCCTCCTTATTGTTAGACTTTGGTCACCCACTCCCCCTTTAATAAAGTTTATTATGTTCCTTTGATTTACTAGTTAACTCACGTTATCATAAATCTACAAACCTTTGCAACAAGTTAAACCGCTTTTGGGGATGTTGTGGTTTGAGTTCTTCGATTTATGGAGATCTTACCCGACCAGACACAAGGGAAACATTTAGAGAACCTGTGTGTTGAATGAAACAGCCTGAAGTGTAGCGTGCAGCGTTTTTAATCTCTGTACCTGCCAGCAGATGTTCTGAGTGTGAACCCTGAGCTGAGCTGTCTCTGTGGATCTGACTCTCTCTCTGTCTCTCTCTCCTAAAAGGAGTCCTGGAAGGTCTCGCCCTGTAGAAACAAAAAGAGTCACAGGTTGGATCTTCAGTAGACACATTGTTCTGCTGAAGGGTCCTCGAGCAGCAGACACACTGAAGAGCTTTGACCTCAAAAGGAGGAGCTGATCTCAACCAAATATTGAACCTTGTATTATAAAGACTGTCCTATATTTCTAAAGCACGGACGAGTAAGCTCTTCTAGGATAACCTCTTCTGCAGAAGCAGACCATTGATGGATAATAAGCATGTAAACAGCTCCCTCTGGTGGTTGTTTTTCATATTTGTCCTCTTCACACAGAGACTCTCACAGGGTCGTACACTCACACCACTTCTCTCAGACTGCTGACAGTAACTCTCATTGAAGCTCCATTATACGACACGTGAATAACTTTCTTTAATTTGCATTTAAGGTGAAAAATATCAAGAATTTTATAACAGGAATACTAAAGCACACTCCTCTTAACTGCAACTCTTAACGGTCTTATTGCAAATATATTGCAATAAGACAGTAAAGCAATCAGGAAATATAATCAATGTAAACATCTTAAAGGTCACATACTATCCTCCTCTTCAACCAGTTTAAATAAGTCTCAGAGCTCCAGACTAGGGACACATTAGAGAAACATGGTGAAGTGGATTTTACAGAATATGTGGCCTTTAAGAAACCTTCTCAAATGTCTTCAGGATGTAAGACAGGAAGAAAAGTAAGCTTCGACACAGCTACATGTAATGACAGAGACAAAGACAAGCGAGTAGAAGTCTGATAGTTTATTTCAAGTTCTATCACAGGTGGAAGAGAACCAAACATGTAAATATATATACAATCATACACAGGGAAGTAAAACATAAATATTGTATAGCATGAAATAAAACTAATGAACTAGAAAACAAACAGGAGCCATGCACTGGAAGTGGTTTCAATGGAAAGTATCTCCCTGCAGCATATTTACAGCCCTTCTTCTTCTCTTCTTCACGACGCTTTGTTTTCACGTTTAGTCCGACTTTAGAAGCAGTGTACGTTGTGTTAGTAAAGGTTAGTATTGCCAGAAATCTTCACCCAAAGGCACACATTCAGGAAATCAAGAGGACGATTGTGGAGACGGACGCATGCAGACGTAGTTAAGAAGTTACACTGTACAAAAAGTAAAGGGAGTAGACTCTGAGTCGCCTAAACTGCAGAAGGCTAACACTGGATCTACCGGACGACGTGCTCATCGGTTGTGGAGGAAACATTCAGCCCAGAGTTAAGAGCAGATCAAATTGCCAACTTCTCTCTATCTCTCTCACACGCTGAGAAAAGTGACAACGGGCACAGGTGCAGCACATTTAACAGTCCGAGTTTGCAGATAAAATAAGGCCTGGGAATTTTTCAGTGACAGCATCCTTCACTTTGTCGTTTCAAACGTCCGTAAAAGAGAAACGTCAACAGTTTGGGAAATCATTCTCAGCGAGAGTCAGACAGGAGCTGCAGCTGCTTAGCTTAGCATAATATCTGGACAGTAGAGGTGTGAGGAAATATCAGTAAAGCAGAGTATTACTATACTTTATTCTGTTATTTATTTCTCTATGCATGTGCTTTGTTTCTTCCCTGACACAAGGTGTTTATTCCTCTGGCCGGATTGCACAAAAAGTCGTTTTACGATGTCAAATGTTAAAGGGACTGCATTATAAAACCTGTAAGTTTTATGCATGTGGCAGTGTGTTTCTTATTCTAAAAGTTTAGCTAACTCCTTTATCATGATATGTGCATTATCCCCTGATGCTTGCAAAGCCTCATTATGATGAAAACATAACAGACAGACAGACTCCAGTATTTTGCAGTGAATGTTTGCCTCATGTTTGTTTAGAACAAGGCTAGCAGTTTCCCTTTGTTTCCAGTCTTTATGCTAAGCTAAGCTAACCTAACCAGAAGTAGCTCTATATGTAGTGTATAAGCAGGATAGTGGAATCAAACTTCTTCTAGCTCTGCAAGAAAACTCGAAGCACGTTTCCCAAAATGTCAAACTATCTCTCTGATGTGACTTAAACTCTCTGTAGCATTTGTTTCAACTCGCCTTGTGTGCTGGATGGGCGGAGTTCAACCAATCAGAGGACTTTAAATATGTTCAGAGTTCAGTCGTTTAGTTTCCGTTCTTCATCATCGTAACTGTACCCGAACCTTTCTGTTGTTATACAGTACAAACGCTGGAGTAATTAGGCGTGTTAGTTAGTATTTGAAGAAGCAGCAGTAACATTTTATTTCGATATACTTTAAAATGAAAACACGTCTGAGGAACACAATGGAAGTTTACAGTGCATCGACGTGGAAACCCAAACTGGATTTCTGAGAGTTTATTGCTTAAGTCCGAAGATCAAACAATCGCCTTCATACTTTTCATTTTTAAGAGCTGGCACTTTTAGAGATCATCGATCAGCGCTGTCGCTGGCTTTAAAGGAGATCTATTCGACTCACTTTCACCATTAATGATGTCAGTCAGGGACACCTGCTGAGTAGCGTTGTGAGATGTGTAGCTCAAAATCCTCATTTAACTGATACTGGCGTCAATAAATTCCCTCATTTCAGCTTCTGCCTGAACCGCTTTATTTCAGCTGCTGTCTCTTTAAGAATTGGCAGAACCTGGCGTCAGGATCTGAACAAGTCTCGCCAAGTACTCGTAACATGTCGTTCAGAGCAGCAGGAAACCACGTCCAGGGATCACGTCAGTAACTGTGTATGCTGTGATCAAGAAAACTTTGCAGAGGTTTAGTACGGACGTCCAACATCATCACATTATGTTTGTATTTAAAAAGGATCAGCAGAATAGATCTCCCTTAAGTCGATTCTAATCATTCAGATTGTCAGTCTTTCTGTCAGATTCACGTATTGCCCTTTAGTTTAATATTTCACATTTTTAAAATCAAAGTCACCTACATTCAATTTAAGACCGGCTGAGAGAGCGGACGAGTTCAACTGTTCGAGCATCTCTTTAAAACAAGAACACGCCGTCAACAGTTTGTAAACTGAAGAATAATTAACCTCAGATTTTTAGTTCTCATAAATTAAACACTGACACTATTTTGAGATATTAAGACCTCAGTCTTGACCTTTTTAAGTGTAACATAAATAAACTACAGTATTTGGGAATAAAACTACAAATCCCAGTAGTCATGACTTTACAGTTAGTGTTGGACAACAGGCGTTTCAGTTTGTTCACGTCCTCAGCTGACAGACGTTTGTTTCACTTCAGTCTTTGAAATGTAATATATATATATATATATATATATGATATATAAATGACAAATTAGGTCTGTGCAACACATCAGCTTCATTTAACACTTTAAAGAATCTAAAACAGATCGTTTAAGATTATTATGGGAGGATTTCTGCCTCTTCAAAGGAAGTTTTTTCTTGTTTCTGTAACTTGGCTAAATGTTGAGTCTTTCCACAGAATGGCCCCTCCCAGGATATGGTTCAAATTAACGAATGCACATTGGATCAGTACTGTTAGCGTTAGTCTCCTGGCTAACATTAGCTCCTTCTGCCTGACTCCCATCAGCCTCTGGAGCCGACTTAAAGGCAGGGTTGGTATTTTTTTTTAAACTAACATTCTCAGTGCTCCGTCTATGGTGAGTATTTAGGTGTAAAATAAAATGTGGTCATCTTTGCCTTAAATTAAGATGGACTTTTTTTTTTTGTTAACCTCCGTGGACTGGGCCCCAGAAAGCTTTGCCCTTGATCCCCTCTTATAGGCGGCCTCGATTATAACGGTAAAAATAGCGTTATTATCCCGAGGTAACGAGATAAATAAGACAAGATCTTGAGAAAACAATTGAAATGAATTAGTTATAACATGAAAACCCGCCTTATTACGAGGAAACAGTCAAATAAATATATGGATGTCAGCTTCGGGCTTCTGTATTTATTGCCTGTTATAGATTTTAAAAAGTGAATTAAGCTGACAAGTGCTGCACAGAACAAATCGTCCTTTTTAAAGTTTGTTGCTCTTTAAATAACACTGATATCTGCCGCTGGTCGTCGGGCTCTGCAGAGCTTCTAATCATTGGCCAGCCAAATGATCGTTCAATGTAAACCAACATCAGGTTGGATTTCACATTTTCTGAAAGCTTCAACACTTTTAACTGTTTTACTAACGAGTGCAGGAAAGGCGCACAGGTCCTCTGGTGTTGCACTCGTTATTTTCTGACCTATAACGCTTCAGATTGGACCCTTTGATTCAGCCTTTTTTTCTAAAACCGCTCAGTGCAGCTCATTTTTGTTTCTAATGCACATGTTCAAACTGGAAAACATTCCTTTAAAATCGATCCACCGGGTGTCAACGAGGCAGTAGTTCAGGAGGGAGAAACACAGGTGAGATCCACATCCTGTCAAAGCTCTTTACATTCAATATACAATAAGGTTTGATGTGTCAAAGCAAAATAAAGTGTTAAAAGAAGTGGATTAAAGGTTCTAAAAGGGAGTAAAAATACCGATAGCCACAGGCATGAAACTCTCCTCTTTCTCCAACATTTCAAACTCAGCTCTTGCTTTTAAAAGTTTAAGGAGACGGTAATGTTCGGATATATTTTTCAGCTGCAAAGAGCTCCTCAGGTCCAGCTGGGAAAAGATGATGGAATGAGGAGATTTAAAAATGGTGTCTGGATCCATCGTACATTGATGGAAGATAAAGTTTTAAGGCTCATGACTCTAGAGAAAAAGAGGAGAGGTTTGTTATGAATCATTTTAGCAAAGCTTTCAAGATGATGAGAAGACGAGGGAGACGACTTCAGCTTTACGAGAAGCTGAAGGATTGAAATGGGAACAGCTGGTGTGGACGTCATAAATATCGATGCGTTGATACCGTGTGTTTTAAAATGATACAGCCGACATTATTTTGATGATCAGAAGTATCAAAGCTCCTGCACACGTCTACATTTTACAGAACCTTTTTTGCACGATTGGGACAGCGTGCAGGAGCTTGCTTGCATTGGGTGTTTAGGACTTCTGTTTTTTTTGCCATGACATTGAAACAAATGTTGATAAATTTGGTTATTACTAAAATCGTATCGAAGTTGAAATTTCTGGTCCTAGAGAAAACCCCTTAGCTCTGACTTCTGCTGAGTGATCGGCTGCAGGAATGAAAAGGTTTCCGAGTGACGGAGGAGGAGATGAAAGCTAAGCGTGTGCTGTGGAGGTTAGTAGGAGGAGATGTCAGAGGAGCTGCTGCTGTTGCTGGTGGAGGTCTGGGCCCTCTTGATGTAGAGGTTGAGCAGCTTCATCTGCAGGAGTGAAACAGCAGGAGTGTTAGAAGACTCCACACGTCTGACTGTCTCTCTCTCGCTCTCTCAAACACTCACCGTAGAGTTTTATCTGAGTCCATTTCAAACCTTCTGCTCCTGGGCTTCATGTCTGCTGTCAGCTCACATTGCTGGAGCAGTTTTATTGAATAAGAACCTTTGTAAGGTATTTTTAATCATGATGTCCTGCAACAGTCTGCACCTTGTTACCCTTAGTTATGTAGATGCTCTTTCCGAATCGTCGCTACTCTGTTTTTAAAGTTTCACTTCATTTACACTTTGTCTAAACACAAAAACACTAACATATTAAATGCCAATGAAAGAGTATTATGTTATTGTAACATGAAATGGATTCTGACAGCAGGCAGTTTACCTGACTGACCAAAGATCGAAGTTATAAAAGGTCAGAAGGTCACACAGAGATTCTGGAAAATAAGCTCTGAGCTCTCACGGACTCCAGCTGTGGGTTTTTCTGCTGGAAATGGTCCTAGATTCAAACCGTGAAACTAGAATTCTTGAACGCAATTTGATATAACTTTGCTGATACAAATCTGCAACTGTTAAAAAAATGCCATACTTAGGACTGACACTGTCTCATAGATGAAGGACTGTGAAATGAGCGTACCTTGCTGCCGGTGAGCTGAGCCAGGTACGGCTTCAGCTCCTCTCCGATCACAGAGTAGATGGCCACCAGGCAGAAGACGCTCGCCTTCCTCACGCTGCTCTCCGTGTTGTCGTAGCCCTGAAACAGCAGATGGTGCTCAGTGAAACAGACATGACTGCAGCATGAAGTCAGAATACTGAGCATGCTAAATGAGTCTTTAAACAACACATTCACGAAACGAGCATCTCACCTGCAGGAGTCCCGGTATGATGTCCGACAGCAGCTGATGGAGTGGCTCCTTGGTGATGCGTTCGATGGCCCTCGTCTGCATCTTGATGGCGGCGAGGTTGATGGGGTAGTCTGCAGTCTGCACGATGGGACAGAGAACCTTAATGCACTGCTCGGGGTGGATGGAGCTCGCAAGTGTGGAGGCCGCCTCCTCCGCTGCACGCACCACCTGCAGGATTAGAAATGACATGCTGTTAATCCTACAAGGTTTTAAAAACAGGAATCACTTTATCAGGCTTTAAAGTAATCCAGATTGCCATCACCTCCTTGTGCGAGTCTTTATGAGCCTCCAGCGTCTTCATGATGGTGAGCTCGGCGTAGTTCTTGAAGCGAGCCGGCTGGTTCCTCAGGATCTCCTTCAGGACTCTCAGGGACAGGGCTCGGATTGTGTGCTGGGAGAGGAATCAGGTCAAAACAACTCTCAGAGAGTTAAAAAAAGTACTTTACAGATGATGATGACATTAAGAAACTTGGGCTGGGGGCTTTTGTCCTTACGTCTTTGTCTCCCAGCGTCTCAAGCAGCAGCAGCAGCATGGTCTTGAAGTGTTCCTCCCACACCACCAGGCTGTCCTCTCGGGCCACTTTCAGCAGCTCCAGCAGGGTCCCCCGGCGCTCCTCGGGGCCCCGCTCCCCTGCTTGGCCCTGAGAGAGCTCCTTTAGCAGCCCTCCGACCAGCTCCAGCTGCTCAGCGGGCGCGGCTGCAGGACGAGGGGGAATATAAACAAAAATGCTTTAAACTACAAACACAAACCCTTCTAAGCTCTGCCACTTAACATGTTGTATGTTTTCATTCATCCCAGAGTCTTATAGCAGAAATGAATGGGCTGTTATTTCTGCTGAACTCAACTAAAACACAATCTATGAACAGCTCTGAGTGTGTGTGTGTGTGTGTGTGTGTGTGTGTGTGTGTGTGTGTGTGTGTGTGTGTGTGTGTGTGTGTGTGTGTGTGTGTGTGTGTGTGACGGTGGGAAAAGTCTAAAGCTTGAATTTAAATCAACCAAAAGATAATCAGACGTAGAAATGAAGTGGTATATTTGATGTACAGACGTTTTGCTCCATAAATTAGTTCCTGTTTATCTTTAAGCTGATGTTTCATTCAACTGTCACGCGGCTCCTGACGGATTCTTTTCTTTATCCATTTGAAGTTTCTTTTGGTGAAACACAGAGACAAACGTTAAAGGACGCCTGTGACTCAGCCTTCTTGTTTCTTTGTGGTTCTCAGCAGATGTGTGTTTTCTGTTGTAGAAAAAGAAGGCGTCTTTACCTGGGAAGTTTTTGGGGTTCAACATCTTATTTTCGACACATTCTTGTCGGCATCCTGAAGAGAAAACATTAACTATTAGTGACACAAAAATGTCAAAGTAAACACTGATCATTTCCAGCTTCTTGGAGAGTTCTCACCGTCTCTCAGCTGCTCCACAGCGTCCTCGTACAGCGCCTCCTTCAGCGAGGCTTTGTCCAGTGTGCTGATGCCGTCCGTGTAGTTGTACGGGTTGTAGTCTCTGAAGCGCGGGCCGGAGAAGGAACGCGCGGAAGGCGTGTTCAACAGCGAAGTCTTGTTGTCCAGAGCGGTGCGTCCTCCTCCCATCACGTCACCGCTGAGCCGAGCATCAGAGTCTGGGGACGCCCCGACTCCAGACTGGAGAATGACAACAGAGCATCATCGTTATAAATGTTGGAATAGATGCTTCTTAAAAAATTGCCAAAGTGTATGTGTTTTATAACTAAGCGTCATCTTTGCCCTCACCATGCCGTCCCTCTTCCCGTCTCGTCTCAGCGGCTCCACCAGGTCTTCTTGGCTGCGGAAGCTGAAGTTCTGGATGGCCTCGGTGACGCCGCGGAGCGAGCTGTAGATCTCCTCTGAGTTAAGATTCTCGCTGTCGTACTCCAACATGCTGCCGTGAGGAAAGAGAGAGGAGGAGGTTAGTTAGACAGAAAACAATCATCCTGAGATACTTAAAGTGCTTTACTCTTTCATTTCACATTTTCATGGAGGGTATTGTTTGTTTCTAAGAATTATTGCATCATGATGAATTACAGAACATTTCACATGCAGAGAGGTAAACTTAAAGACGCAGGTAGGGACAAACAGGCGGAGCACAGAGACACTGATTTTGATATAAATCTCAGAGACAATCGAGCAAAGGAAAGCTGAATGAATGGAAACAGTTTGAGCAGATGAAGGCACAAATTATAACAGCAGAAGTACAACAAATGAAAAGTTAGTGAGTCTGAGTTTAGAGGTTCACAGTATGCTTAACAAACTCCAGAAGTGAATCTTCTTAAAGATAGTTTATACACTCTAACAGAAAGAAATGAGACGGTGAGGGCTGCACATTTATTGGATTTTAGGTGATATCAAAACAGCCAATACTGTGAAACTATGATGAGGAGGCTGAGGAGGAGATTGAGGAGGAGAAGGGGTGGGGTTACCTTGGGGAGATAGCCCGCCGCACTGCCTTGAGGGCGGAGTGGGCAGCGGGAGGAGGAGGAGGGGAGGGGAAGGGTGGAGGAGGGAACTTGGAAAGGCCGTCTGCACTCCAACCCCACAGCCGACTGCAACCAGCCGGGGAGGAAGAGCAGGGTAAGAAGGGGAGAGGAGGAGGAGGAGGAGGAGGAGGAGGAGGAGGAGGAGGAGGAGGAGGAGGAGGAGAGCAGCCAGGAGAGAAGATAGAAATGTGAGAAAAAGGAGAAGCTCTGTTCTTAGTTGGTGTTAGCACGTGCAGGTGGAGAATTGGCAGGTTAACTTTGGATGCAGCTGTGAAATCTGGTGTCGGGTTTCTGCACTGAGATCAGACAACGGTCTAAACTAATACAATACTTTCAAAATAAGAGACCCTGTGTCACAACATGAGAAAAGGAAGTATAATTTGTCTCTATCAGAACAATCTCAGGTTTTTGCTACAGAATGAATCCTGTTATTGATGGTAACAAAGAAAAATCTGCGCTGATCAACGAAACATAGGCTGACACTACATTTCTGCCGTCTTTATCAGCTGGTTGAGGAAAAAAAAGATTTGTGCTTGTGATGGAGATGAGCTGTAAGTCAGATAAAAGCAAATAAT
The DNA here is from genome assembly GCA_020745685.1 of Tautogolabrus adspersus. NCBI lineage: Eukaryota > Metazoa > Chordata > Actinopteri > Labriformes > Labridae > Tautogolabrus > Tautogolabrus adspersus. The sequence goes on along the minus strand of CM036557.1, from coordinate 13,872,312 downwards.
TTAGATATGGAGAGAAAGTATTGTATGTCTTAATTACTGTGTTGTGACTCGTGGATTCGGGGTGCAGTCTTTCAGATGCAGTGTTACGGATGCGTACCTGGGAGAAAGCCCCCCGTGGGAGCAGTTGGTCGGAGAGGTGAGCGGGCTGCTGCGGCTGTTGGGCTGTCGAGAAGGCGTCCGACCAGTCGTGTTACTGGGAGACGTCTGAAAATCCACCAAACACACCGCAGGCTTTAGAGAAAAACATCTGAAGTTCTGTTCTAAGCTGTCATAAAGACATCATCACAAATCTACAACCAAAGATGGAACTCTGAAGTCCTTGGCTGTACCTACCCATTATGCCGAGTTATGGACTACACAGCTTAATATTTACAAACATACTTGTTGTTTTTAGTTTTTAGTTTACAGATAGTTTAAAATGTCAGAATAATTTTAAAGGTGGAGTCAGTAGAAATCTTAATTTCTGCTTGTGAACTCAACATTCAAACTGGGCCCCTCCTCCTGGGCTCATCGCCCCCAGAAGCTCACACTCACTGCAGGACGTAGTGTGTACATTTACTGCTTGTACCTACACTGCAAGCTAACACACGCTAGCACAAGCTAACCGCTGGTGTTTGTCACCTGCCTGTCCAACAGGAAGCAGACCAACTCCACGTCCACGGGTAAAAGCCAACACAAGGTTCACCCTCGTTTTAGAACGAGCTTTATCCGCTTGGTGTTTCACCTCACTGTGATTATATTTTCTCTTCTTTTCTGCTACGTCCACGTCCGTCATATTCACTGGTTTAAATCCTGTCCAATCCCTGAATTGTATCCACTCCTAAACTAAACTGTGCGCTGTCATTGGCTGGAGGAAACACACCAGCTTCGCCCAGAAATGTCCCGAGTCAACCAAAACAAAGCAGAACAGTAAAATCCAGTCAGAGGACAGGGTCTCTGCAGACACAGTCCCCAGCACACATGTACGGAGGCCCAGAAGGGACAATGGAGCAGCTTCACTTTAGGATAAGTCTGTATTTTATTTTGTAGGAAAGAGTTGCTGACTCTATCTTTAAAAATCCTCATGTCTCTTTTTATCCAACCAGCAGCTGATGAACTCGATGCGTTACCATGCCGATGCTGCTGCTGGCGTGCCTCAGGTGGTTGTGCAGCAGCTTGGTGGTCCCGTCCTGAAAGGTTTTGGGCAGAGCCCCCAGCAGCATGGTGAACTCCGGCGTGTTCAGCTCAAACAGGGCGATCAGCACCACCTGGGCAGCCTGCACACATGCACACACACACACAGAGACACACAGTCCTTTTAACTTTGACTCAAACCCCGCTGGTGCCCTGTTTGAGGAGTCATTCTGAAATTATTCTTACAACCCAGATTTGCGTGGTTTCTTATGTAACCGTTTGTAACTTGATATTGACCCATTTCAATAAGCTTTTTGTTCACAGATTTCAAACGAAAGCTCAGGAACATTAGCATCCTTTTATGCTTCAAATGCTAAAAATGCTCCGATGCACTTGCTTTAGAAAAAAAAATTGTCAGACGACACTTTAACCAACTAGGTCCTAGGGTGTTGATGGACTTGGTGGCAAATAATCCCTGGCAGGCATTTTTAAATGAAAACCTCTGAAACAAATCAGCTAATAGGGTTCTTCTCAAGAAGAGAGAGAGGTTGGAAGTTGAAGGATAACATGATAATAATAGAAGCAGACTTGAGCAGTAAACATGCAGATTGTCAATTTAAAACAAAATTAAAAGCGAGTTTGGCGAAAGCTTCTTGGAGGCCAACTCATGCACATACTGAGGATGTGGAAGTGGATTTTCCTGATGAACCAGCCACATAAGTCTGTGGTCATGAATCAGAAATATAGCACGATCAGGCTTCATTAAAAAGCAGTTAGTTGAAAAGCCTTCACACACACGTCGTTCACTGTCGGAGAATTTTCACATCCACCCAGAGTCTTTCTGAGGCTGTGTTAGCGCAGGTTACACACTCGGGTCATGCTGTTTGATGGAGGTTCTACCTGCTTGCACCTCTCCTCCAGGTTGCCCTCCCCAGGCAGAGAGGCCGCGGTGCTGGCTCGGCCTGAGAAATCCTCCCCTGCCCAATTTTGAAGGGTCTGGGGGTGCGGTGGACGAGAAATTGCGTTTGGAAGAAAAAAAATTCAAGATGTGAAAACAAAAAAATGAAACAAAGAAAAACTAAACTGGTTAACAAAGGAACAGTTTAAGAGGAAAAAAAAAAAAGGAAGAAGTTGTAGGGGAAGGTGGAGGTAGCACTGACTAGGTCCCGCCCTCGTACCTTGCGGACGTCAGAGCTCTTGGGCTCGGTGGTCCAGGTGATGATGCGTGAGACGGCGAGGCGCGTCTCGCTGGAGTTGACGAAGTCGGCCGGGTCCATCAGACGGGCGAGCGCCTCGATGTAGCGCAGGATGGCCACCTTCACCTTCAGGTTGGGCGTCTGCGTCTGATCCACGATGAAACGCATCAGGATGTTGAACTGCTGCTCGTATGGGAAAGACTCTCTGCAGAAATATCAGAGAAACAGAAAAATATGAAATCATTCTGTTCTGAAAACAAAAGAACAGATTACTTAAATAAAACTGTCTTGATTTGACTGCATCAGAGATGTGCCCTGTGCAAATGTAAGTGACATAAAACACATTTCAAAGTTTTCATATTTTAGCTCCTCTGCCGACCTCGTGACGTCCAGAGCCTTCTGGACTTTGGCCTGGACAGAGCCCAGCAGGTCGGCCCCCATCTTCTTCAGCAGCTGAGTGAGCAGGACGAAGAGCCAGTCCTGCAGGTCCTCCCGGTGCAGCGTGATAAAGTCCACCAGAGTCTCCAGGAACATGCTGAACACCTGACAGAGAAAACATACTCGTCATATTCCTCACCATGTTTGTTTTCAGTTAGCACATGCAGTTGGAAGTTTAGGGGATGGTGGTGAGTAAGGTGAGTAAACACTTACTCTCTGGTGTTTGTTAGAGTCCGCCGCGAGCAGCGAGGAGGCATGCAACAAAGAAACACTCTTGTTAGTTTGTCCTTCAGTTATTTAATTAGTTCTGACATGAAACACACAATCTGTGCAGGAACTTATTTTTTACCCCCTGCTATCACGATTCCAACAGCTGAGAGGACTAAATAAATGTGACTGTGATGACACTGCAGCTCTGTGGTTTGAATCATCCTCCACAGAAATCATGTTTTGAGAAGAAAAAACTGCTGACTCCTGTTTTGGAGTTTTATCTCAATGTGCAGAGACAGTTTATCAGCATGAGGCTGCTGCCCGGTGATCAGTGCTGGTGTTGAAAACTCTGCAGCGTTTGAATCATGCTGTGTGTGTTTTAGAGGCTCAGCTCACCTTGCTGTGAGGATCTGCAAACATCCTGGTGAAGATCTCACAAAGTCTCTTCAGCTCCACACGACTGACAGAGAGAACGAGCAGAAATATCAATTATTTCAGATAAAGATGTACGTCTTTGCTTTTGGTCGCTGTATGTCGCTTAAGGGCTTCCTGTCTTTGCTTGAGTCCCATTTTCTTAGCTAGGTAAAAAGTAAAACATGCAGAGAAGCCTTAAGACGAAGTAATGACACAAAAAAGGTAGACATTTAAGGAAAAATTCAGTCCTTGAATTCTAAGTTGAAATGATTTGTGTGACTTGTGAAGAAAACCTTGAACACATAAACATGTTTTTAAAAGAAAACTCTGCTGATACTTTGAAGAAAAAGAAGACTGGAGGACACACATTTGTGATGTACGAAGTGATTTCAGAAACTCAAAGCCTCTGTTAATCTCCCGATTTGTCTGAAAACCGCTGGAGTTAGAGAAATAAAATAAAAAGTTCTCTGACATCATCAACACCTAGCTCCTCACACACACCTGAGCATCCTCTGACTCTTGAGCAGGTTCTGCAGCCCCAGCAGTCCCTCCTTCCTCTCAGACCAGTTGGCACTGGCGCAGTGGTTCAGGACCTCCGCCACGTCCTCTGTCTGACGCAGGTAGTGTGGCGCCATGCCGCCGTTGCGTGAGCTGTACGAGCGTTCAGAGCAGGCGCTGGAGGCGTCACTGTTGGCATCATCGTCCGAGTACATTCCTGGAGACTCGAATCGCCGCCTCACTGGCCTCCGCTGAGCAAAAGGAGAAATAAAGTATAAAAACGGGACAAAAGAGTGTCGCATTTCTATATCTAGTGCTCTGAGAGGATCTAGCTTGCAGCTACAGAGGCAGAGACATGCAGGTTTCCAATGATGTGATGAGGTCATTTCATCTCCTTACTTCAGGTTCACACACACAGTGCACAGTCACAGCTTTACAGGATAATGTCAGCAATTAGTAAAGTAACAAATATAAAACAGGAAGTATCTTCTGTCTTAGTTTCCTTGATAAAATCACAGCCCGCTCACTCTTCCATGTTTTAAAAATTAAAGTCAGAGTTAAATGTTCATGCTCTTCATGCAGTTACAGAAAACTTGAAGTCAGAGTCAGACGAGATTTCTTTGTACCTTACTCCTCGATTCTCCTAAGAGCTGAAGGGAACAAAATGATGGATAAAAGAAGACAGAGGGGATTAATGAAGGACTGTGGGAGCTTCAACATCAACATGTTCTCTAGGTTTTTCTTATCGTCAACAATTTCCATAAAACCCCAAACAACATGTTAATCCTGTCGCCGATTGTCAGCTCAAGAGCAGGGTTAGTAATTAAGTTTAACAATATTCTACATACTCGTGGAGATACACTCAGGGATGGTTGAGTCGATACATGGGATTTGTTGACAAGAAAAACAACATTTTAACAGACTTTGAGTTTTATTCTTGCTGCTTTGACTTACTTTGGTTTTTCATTTCGCACTGTTCTTAAAATGTGTAACTATATTTAGACAAAGCAGATTTTTAAGTGAACAGGAAAACCATCTTTATTTTTTTACAAGGGTAAAAAATATCCTCGCCTTCCTTCTTACCAGAGCGTCAGCCACAGCAGCCTCCACGTCAGTGCCGGTGTTTAGGATCCTCATGGCGTTGACAGAGGCAGAGATGCGAGCCTGATGGGACAGACGGTCTAAAAAAGAAAAGACAAATACAGTATGTTTTAGCAGGGTAAGAGGAGTGTATAACCAGGATGAACATGGGATTAAGAGTCCTCTGTGCAGGAGTGAAGCTGCAGGTTGGTAGCAGGCACTTAGGATGGACTAAAAAATAAAGAGCCTGGATGCAGTGAAAAGGCTGTAAGGGCTGCGAGGTTATCCTTGGGAGCTAATGTGCCCAATCAAAGTGCGTCTGCAAAAATTACATTAAATATGGGATTGTTTTTTTATTGTAAAACTGCAGTAAAATTACAGATTTTATCAATGAAGTCTGGGGGATTTGAAGAGAAGAAAATAGGCTGATGTAGGAATTTGCCCCAAAGGATAACTTAGAATTCCAAATATGAATCTCTTCAAATATTCTCCTTTGGGAGGTATGAGAATTCCCTTGTGAAACTAATTACCATCATCTATTAAAGGTAGTCAGTAGCTTTCTCCTTCAAAATAAAATACAGATTTATCCTACAGGGGCCTCCGTACATGTGTGCTGGTGACTGTGTCTGCAGAGACCCTGCCCTCTGACTGGATTTTACTGTTCTGGTTTGTTTTGGTTGATTCTGGACGTTTCTGGGCGGAGCTGGTGTGTTTCCTCCAGCCAATGACAGCGCAGCAGGTGAGTTTAGGAGTGGATACAATTCAGTGATTGGACGTGATTCAAACCGGTGAATATGACGGACGTGGACGTAGCAGCAAAGAAGAGAAAATATAATCACAGTGAGGTGAAACACCAAGCAGATAAAACTCGTTCTAAAACGAGGGTGAACCTTGTGTTGGCTTTTACTCGTGGACGTGGAGTTGGTCTGCTTGCTGTTGGACAGGCAGGTGACAAACACCGGCGGTTAGCTTGTGCTAGTGTACGTTAGCTTGCAGTGTAGGTACAAGCAGTAAACGAACACACCACGTCCTGCAGTGAGTGTGAGCTTCTAGGGGCGATGAGCCCAGGAGGAGGGGCCCAGATTGAATGTTATGTTTACAAACAGTTCTACTGACTCCACCTTTAACTAAAACTCATAAATTTAGATGTGAAAGATTTGTAAGGAGTTAATCCACTTGAGCAAGCGGAAACACATGTGCACTTACATGACAGCCAAACCAATAAAAAACGCAAAGAAGCTGCAATGTTCTGTGAAGGATGTAACTAGAACAAAGCAGAAAGCAGCCAGCAGAATATTTAAATACAAGATGCAAACATATCATGATGGTATATAAAGATGTCAAGCAGTGAAAATGCTAAAAAAAAGAACACAAGTCGATCAAACTGCAACAGAATAAACTTGATGAAGCTGCAAAAGAAAAGTTCAAGAGTTTTATCTCCAATTTATAACCAATGAATCCACTTTGTTTATTCTATCCCACTTTACCGTTTAACATCAGAGCACATAGATAGTATTTCTATAATTGTTAAGACAATGTTGATGTCCAGTAGCGCCCCCTGTAGGAGGATGAAACTTGATTTTTTTTCATAAAACAAAGTGGGAAACTACCAACACCAGGTCCTACCTGTGATGCAGCACCATCACTCTGATCGATTAAAAAACAGCCACAGCGAAAATGAAACAGATTTGGCTGCTGATAGTTTCCCGCTCTGAGTCAAGAGGTGGACTTTAGGCCATGCAGGGAGAGGCTTCCCTGAGCAGGTTAAATCCATCAGCCAGATAATTCAATATAGATCTTAAGGAACATCATACATCCACTTGTGATGAAGAAACAAAAATCTTGAGTTAAATACAGAATGTTGAATTTGATATTTTATCTGGCTGACTGAGTGCATCTGCTCCCTGAGAGGACCCCTCTGGTCACCTGAGTAGCACTCTGCAGACGACAGGGCGCTGGTTGAACGGGAGTGCCGACGGGTCGCTGGAGGAGGATGTAAAGTTAGAGATGAGCAGGAGAAAACACTACAATCTTTAACTATCTTTATGACCATCAGAAAATAAGTTTCTCTGCTTCTGCTCTTTGCACATAGTTCATTATTAGAAGATTAGTAGAGTAGAATATGTAGGTCTAAATAAAGTGCATGCAAAGAGTCAGACACGGAACAGTGATACATGTAGACAGGTGTGTAGGATAAAAGAGAAGAGAGGATACAAAAAGTGGCTTTAACAAGAGGTCAATTTATTCATGTACCCTGAAAAATTCTGTAGACTTCTCAAACTTCACAGGATCATCTGAGTGTTTACTACCCTTTCCTCTCTTCTGTTCCTACTGATCTGACAGAGAGGAGGTTTTCTGGGGTTTTGAGGACTTTACTCACCCAGGGGGGAGAAACCCCTGGCGGGGCTGGTGTCACGGCTGCTCTCGCGACTGGTTTCGCGGCTGCAGCCCTGACTCATGCTCGGTCGGGGGATTCTGCTGCGGGCTAGAGGAGCGTGGCAGAGAGACAGACAGACAGAGAGACAGACAGCAGCGCAGGAGGGAGAGTTTAGCTTGTAGCACATTCAGCCAGACACGGACACACCTGGAGGTCTGCAGAGACGGTTAGTGAGGCGGGAGAGAAAGAGGAGTCAGACTGAGGGAAATACAGGATTAGTGTGAGGAGCAGAGGCAGGGACAGGAGTCTTGTTGTTGTTTCGTGGGGTGTGCATGCAAATCTGTTCAAAACTCTCTTTTAACACCAACTCTTACTCTACAATTTAAACCTGTTGGTTTCAGACCTCAAGCATGTGACCACATTAAGTTCAGTTTGAAATCTAGACTTCTGTTTAAATGTTCCTCCTGCAGTAATTTAAGCAGAGGGGAACCTCCAAAAATATTATTTATTCTGACTTTGTTAAATTTAGATTTTTATTACACGTCTTTTTCCAGTTTCTAGGTCGGACACTCTTACCTGTTCCTGATCTGCTGGGGCTGGTCTCTCGGCTGCAGCCCTGGCTACGGTGTCCTCGGGGACGGCTCTTGTCAGTCAGACTGGTGGAGGAGCTGCTGGCCGTGGTCGTGGAGGCGGTGCCCATGGATGGCCGCGGGAGCCGACCATATGTGGAGCTCAGCAGGCGGCCTGGAGATCCAGACCTACTGCCCGCTGAAACACACAAGGACTAACTTTAATACGATTCATGAGTTTAAATACTTTCTGAGACAATATCTTGGGTGTAAAAATAAAAGAGAATACATAAATAACTTTAGTAAATATACTTGAAATGAAATGTGACATGCACAAACATCTCAGTGTTGCGGTTATTGCTCACGCTTTTTGTCACAAGCAAGAGAAAAACATCAGAACAAAACGAGAAGAAGAAAAAGTAGCTGCTCACGCTGAGACTGCGACACGACTTTCCCTCGACTCCTTCCCCGGCTGTCCGTCACACACGGACCTTTCCCTGAACTCGTTCTCTTGGTTCGCACTCGACCTGGAGAGAGACCGGACAGAAGAACAGAAAAACATCAAATATTCAGCATCTATATACTCCCATAAAGGCTGGAACAAACAAAGAGAACTAGTCTGTTTTAAAGTCGACATTTTCTACATTCCTGTCATGCAGAAACAGAGGGAAACATAATATGAGACAGGGAAAGTGGAGGATGAAAGACAGAGAGAACACAAGTCATTTGCTCCTAAGCTTGATTTCTTTTAAAAAGTTCATTCAAACAAAAAAGCTCCTGTCTGGAGTCCTTCAATCCTCTTATCTTCTGGAATGAAACAACCTAAGACACTAAAGCCTAAATTCGGAGTGGAAACGCAATGGAAACGTATCTGGTGGAAGTTCTGGGTAAGTAAGGTTTCTAAGTGGAGGTAAAAAGACAATCCCTTATCTTAAACACATTAATCTGATGCCCGAGGAGGACTTTCTTTCTTAATAAGAAAAACATCAGGTAAAGAAAGTTTTGGGTAGGCTCCAGTAGACTGCTTCAAAAGGCAGCCGTGAAACGTCTCTGATGTCTGTGATGTAACCTTTGGGGGCGAATCCCCACGATCACAGTCATCCATAGTTGTTGTTTTTGTCCCTGACTCAGGCTCAGGTTGTTATTCTTAGTGTGTGACAACATTACAGAAAGGATCCCTACAGAGAGAGACCTTTAAGCTACAGAGGAAGAAGACTTTTTAACCACAAACAGCTGTGACATCACTCTCTGCAAACACACCACACTCTATGAACAGAATCAGTTATTTTACCTCGAAGAACAGAGAAGTTGCTTTACAACCGCTGAGGCAAGAGTTATGTTGTGTTACGTAAAATTTGCATCGGATCTGAGCTTACCAAATAAAACAAACTAACAAACTGACCACGGAAGCTGAGAACAGAAACCCCCGTGTTCTGCAATGTAAAATGGCTGTTGTAGTAAAATGAGTGTTCTTGTAAATGGATTCTGGTGTTGCAGGTTTAAACAAACACTCAGGACAGTTTAACAGGAACATGGTCATGTTTCAATTGCAACATGAGGAGTCTGGTTTATAGGTTTCAGGCACCTCTCGCGTTTCTGTGTGGAGGAGCATGATGAAAAGAAAACTCTTACGTGTTTTTACATACATGAGAATACTTGGGAAGGCAGGAGCTTCAGTCAGTGTCCTTCAGCTTCTCCAGATTCATGAGATCCCACCTGAACTCTTATTTCTACATTTTTATCTGACATGACACAGACTGATTCTAAGTGCAGTAAAAAAGTTACAGTACATCATGCTTACAAAGTCCATGCATAGACAGTTCCATCACAGATGACCGGCATCACAGAGTACTGATGGGGGAAAAGACACACCGAGGGGGCATGGAGGAGCATCATTCCCCTGTCTACATACGGAAACACACACACAGCTTACCGTCTGCGTTAACAGACCACGAGCCGTCTGACAGGTGGGCGAGCCAGAGGGGACACAACAAGGGTCAGGGTCAAGAGGTTAAGATTGAAAAATGTTCGACAAAAAGGGAAAGCGGAGAGGATTGAGAGTGGAGTGTGGATTTCTGTTCAATCATTATGTTTAGAAATATTTTATTACTTTGTGGCAATCTCAGATATGAGAGCAGTTATCAGGTCAAACCAACAGGTGTTGCAGCGATGGAAGCGGGCAAGAACTGGTTCAGATAGAAGTGATTGTACCCGACCTAAAAAGCCTCTGCATGTTTCTAATAAGCTCCACGAGCAGAAACGTGCTCAAACTAGGATCAATATTGGAGATGCTTTTGAAAAATGGAGAGAGATTAGAACGCAGAAAGGTTTACAGACCGATGCAGAGCTGGCTAAACACTGAAGCTTCAGTGTCCACCACATGGTGACCTGCGTGAGCATCCACTCTAGAGAGGGGGGGGGGGGGAGAGACAGCTCTCTACACTGTTTTGAATGTGGACTGCAGTACCCATTTTAAACACTAGGTGTCAGAGTTACATATGGCTCCTTTAAATGAGCTTTTTTAATTCCAAATTCACAAGAGTAAATTCTGCATAATTACTCATATCAGTTCATTTTCAACATGAAAGATGTGAAGGCTTTTCTGAACACTTTGGACATTTTTAATAACCTTGTTTTAACTTTGTTGGGACAATCGTCATATTTTCTGACCTCCTTGCGTGATAAGATCATCAAATATCCTGAGCAAACATTTTAAATGTAAAGTTATCCGTCTTACCCAGTGAAGCGTAGGACCCAGGTGGGAGGGCAGAGGCGGAGCTGAAGGGAGATGATGTCACGGCCGAGGGCACCGCGGGCATCCTGGTGCGGGCAGTGGCAGTAGCTGCTGCGTTGACATCCACATCGCTGCGAGAGCGCTGGAGGGAGCCCGGTGAAGAGGCTGCAGCGGGCGTCCTGGTGTGGGTGGCTTTGGCTGGAGGAGGGCAGATACAGGGGATGGAAACAGGACAAACATCAAACGGCTGCAGGAGCAAATTATTATTTTAATCTCTTCCTATATTACATGTTGTAACACTATCTTCTTTTTTTTATTGTTTGTTGTTTTAAATACCCTCCATATAATCTATTGATTGACTGAACAAACACAGCATGTTTATTTTTGTAGCGTGATTGTAAAGAGATAAAGAACAGGGTGTCATCTCCTCACATCTTGCCGAGCCGCTCCCAAAGCTGCTTTTTACAGACAGGGGTCTACTGCGGGGACAGAAAGAAAAAGACAAACATGTCTGTACATTTCTTTGAAATAGAACCGCATGTAAACAACAACAACAACGTTTCAATACCTTTAAAATGTAGATAAACCCTTTCAACAAAAAACTATTAAAAAGCACTTCGAAGATGTCGGAGGAAGCATTAAATCTACTACTGTCAATGAAAGTTAGAGCTTGTGGCAAATAAAATGTTGCTCATTATCTTCACCACTTATTTCTGTATAAAGATTTGTGATTGATTAAGACACAATGGGCCAGATCCACTAAAGGATTGCGCTGCTTTTGCGGGCTCTAAACGTGCGAATGGTAGAAAAAGAAAGCGTGAAATCCACAAAGCACATGAAAAGGGTGAATTGGCGTGAAATGCACTGCCAAGCTGATAGCAACCTGGGTGCACCTGTCTCATTTGCATGTATGCAAAATAGAGAATATTCAAAAATGACGGTGCAACCTTGCCCGCCTCCTAAGCAAATACCATCTTATACACAATGACATGCGTTTATTGTCGCAGGCAGTTACAGTGGTGCTAACAAAAAAGCTTCATCAGCTTGTGCAGCTCTGCGCAGAGCAAAGGTGCAGAACGTTTTTCTCCACATGGAAGAGCAAACTGCGCCAACCACGACAACTTTTGTGGATAGGGCGCTCAAACGGGGCAGATTGCGGGTACGAATTCTGCGTAATTCACGGTGCTTTTAGCGGGCCCAATCAATTTTTAGAGGATTAAGTGCATTGAATCCATCATCTGCTCACCTCCCTCCCTCTGCTGTCGAATAATGTGACTGAAAATGTAACTCCTTTGACTGCATGTCGCTGTCTTTGAATAGACGGTGTTATCTTTCCCAGTAAATCAATAAACCGATCAATAAGCCAGTTTCTCACTTGAGGCTCTCCTGTGAGGACGAGGAGGAGCGGTCGGAGGCGGGAAGGGACATCAGACTGTCTCCGCTCCTCATGTGAGCCTGCAGAGCTTTCTGATAGGACGACTCCAGGCCCTGGAACAGCTTCTCTGCCTCCCGACGGAAGTGACCGTGGAAACTCCAGTAACACCTGCGACGGGAAGCCGGAGGACCAGAACATAACCATGAGGACATTTGGTCACATTAAAGCTACAAACAGTTGAGATATATCATTGGTTCGTTTTTAACTAGTGGATCAGGCTTTACACCTGATGGATGTGACTTACTTTCGGGCCACAGAGCGAGCCTCGGCGTCTGCATCATGGACCCCTTTCTTTATAGTCTCCATTAAAACTGTTCCATGTCTGTGAGCGGGGATAGGAAAAAACAAGTATTTAACATGAAGCTTATCAAAGGTTTTTTCCCCCCAAACCAAGTCTGATTTTTACTACCTCTCTCTCTGTCACACACACACACACGAACACACACACTGACTGATCGATGAGAACCAGAGAGCTCCCCTGGTATGGGGGGGTCAGCTCAGGTTTCTCCCTGGTGGCGGAAGCAGCGAGGCAGAAACACAATGAGGCTTTTGGAGGCAGACAGAGATCCCCCTGGCATCGCCATGGAAACTGCTGAGATAGACCTTCACTTGGCCGGTCTCACATTTCACGGCGTGGTGGCGTGCAGTACTTAAAGTCATTCACAAGCCAATGAAGCCGTTCTCACTTCATTCTTTGTGTCAGAATGTCTTTTGATTGTGTTATGAGCATGAACTTGTGAGAACTTCTGTCCGGTTCATGAATATAGAAATAAAACATTTTCAGAAAGATTCAGGTTGATTCCTCACCTCTCTAAAGAGCTCGTCTGCCACTCCTGCAGCATCAGGTCCAAGAACTCGTAGCAGCGTCTGCAGAGGAGAAGAAACACATTTAAACAAAGTCAGATCAGATCACAGAGGAACAATAATTAATCATCTACAAGTTTGTTATTTTAAAATCTCTGTCTTTGCACCAAATAATTGGAATTATATCAGGATAAATTCATCATGAAAAAAGAAAAGACTTAATTAAGAATAAAGAGTTCAAACAGAAACATGTCACCTTCTCACAGCCACGGATTTGGAGGTACAGCTGCTAGTCATGATGGGGATGAGACGTGGGAAGTGTGTGTGCTGAAAAGTCAAACAAAAACAAATTTTTCTGAATCGCTTCAAAGCAGCCTCGTGAACATTTTCAGTTTGGGGTGACCAGTAAAAACAGGAAAGAAAGGTGAGACCACATGGCTGTTAGAATTTAAATGTGATAGCTTCAGGTTTGTCAATGATCATCATCGTCTAAACCACCCGATAAAAGATTCATCATGTGAGACATCATGTAATTAATGATAACACGTACTTTTAGGATGAGGCGGATGGCGGCCATGCCGGAGGTGGCCATGACTTTGGCAGTGTTGGGGACCAGATTGAGGAGGATCGGCATGATGGCTTCGGCCGCGTGGTCGAACCGACTGCCGAGCACCGACGACAGGTGACTGGAGAAAGGAGAGCAGAAATAAAACCATCAACCACCACAACAACAAGTTTAAGAACAGGAGGAAGATGTGAGCGTGCTGTGAGAGCCAGAAAAATCGTAATCTCTCATATCCAAGCATCATCTTTAGCTTTATTCACAAGTTTGGATTACTGTTATTCTTTATAACCCCTGGCAGTCTTACCCAAGGGTGATGCAGGCCTCTCTCACCACCTGAGAGCGTAGGTCCTTAGCGGACAGTTTGAACGCCGCCTCCAAGAGCCGCAGCTGCTGAAGAAAGCCATCAAACTCTGCTGCGCCGGCCAAGAGCAGCGATCGCACCTTCTTCAACTGGAGGAGCAGGAGAAAAGAGACAACAAACAATCCACATCATAATATTCCCCAAACTGTGAGATAATAGAGCGGGGTCAAGAGGTCTTACAGCTGCCACTCTGAGCTCCCAGTCCCTCTTATCGTCTGACAGCACGTCTCGGATCTTCGTCATGGCCTCCTCCACCTCCCTGTTAGAGTAGATCTGATGGAGGAGAGGAAGAAGGAGGAAAAGAGAAGATACAGTAAGAATTAGGAGATCTGAAACCATCAATATAAGACATTATTATCTGGAATAAAGATGGCTCTGTACCTGCACTGTGGGAACATCCTCAAAGGCCTGGATGAAATCTTCCTCATCCACAGCTCCGGCAACTGATCCATCCCTCCCTACAGGCAACAGCAGGGTGAGAAGTTAAAACCAAAAATACTTTATATGATTCGTCTAAAAACAACCAAAATATAAGATTGGGAGAAAACTCTGGCAGTAAAAACTAAACAAATTGTTATTTTGTTGGACAAACTTTCCATGAAACTTTCATTCTACTTGTTGATTATTCAAAAAGGAAATGCTGGAGGACATAAAAGCAGAGTCTGCATTTTTATTTATTTCCTTCGCTGCCACAGTAATGTTTCATTCACTGCTAAACACTGGATTTATATTCAGCGGACGACAGAGGACTCAAAGCCATATGATGACGCTTAAGAGTCAGACAAACCCAGACAAAACTTAAAAACTTTTAAAGAAAGAAAAAGAAAAGACAAAGTGGAACTTAAGATTATCTTTGTAAGTGCGTGGCAGATGACTGTTAGTCAGGTTAGGTATTGAGAAAAAAAAACAACTACAGACGTGCAGTTTTGATTATTTTGCTTGTAATAAGTCGGGCATTGTCTTCAGCTCTGACCTGCAGACTTGGTGCTGGAGGCGGAGGGGGGGCGTCTGAAGGAACCCATGCTCACCACCTTCCTCCCGGACAGCGAGGCTCCTTTAGACGATAATGTGGAGCGGCCACCGTCCGCCGAGTCATCGTCCTCGAGGTTCTTGTCTGTAGGAGGAAGAGCAGAAAAAACAGAGAGGAAGAGGGTTGGGGTCAAGTGACTGCACAACAAGTCTTCAGTAAACGCACAACACAAAGAAAATGTCAGCGCTGAGCATCTCAGAAATGTGGAGCAGCGTGCCGGAGGAGTCCTGAGCTGAGGACATAGCTCACATTCCTTCCTCGGCAACAAAACGCACAGAGAGTGTTAGGAGTGAGAGGGTTACAGACTCAAAACATCAACAATAAATGAACAACGAGTTAAGCATCAATTATTTCAGTTCAGGGACATATTAGAAAAAGACTACGTCAGCACTTATCAACATCTGCTCTTCTGTCTGTTTGCAGGACACGTTGTCATGATTTGGTCTGTTTTAGTTTGTATTTCAGAGTTTAGATTTAATTATCTTGTTTTAGTTCTCATTCTTCCCTGGTGTTTGTTTACCTTGTGTGTTTCCTGGATTAGTCTTTGTATCCTTGTGTCCCTCTATGTTCTAGTCTGTATTACTGTTACATTCTTAAGTTCTGTCATTTGTGTTTGTTGATTCATGTTGTAGTTCTTGTCGTGTTTCTAGTCTTGTATTTGTTCCTGCCTCTGTGTGTTTCCCTCCTGTCTGATTGTCTTCACCTGTGTAACTCTTCTCACCTGCGTCTATTTAGTCTCTGTGTTTCTTCCCTTCTGTGTCACTTCATTGTTGTATGTCAGTCCATGATGCTTGTCAGTTTTCCTCGTTGCTCCCAGTGTTTTTTACCCTTTGTGGTTTTTTACAGTTGGACATTTTGATACTAAGTTTGTTTAATTAATCTTTTGTTCATTCTGCACTTGGGTCCTCTACATTGTTTTTGCTCGAACCGTGACACACGTACATCTAAATATTCTGCAACTCAACTTTCAACATATTGATTTCCTACTTGTCAAAGAGAAACCAATGATGATTTCCTTGCCTATCCAATATATATAAAAGGTCCTTTATTATATTTAAAACTCTCCATGAATAAATAAATGATGACAACAACTGAGTTACAGTCCTGTGGAAATGTCCCCAAAGTGTCACGTGAGTCCCCCGGCACAGCACAGGAATCTGCACAACGAGCAATCAATCCTCCTCCATTATTCAAAGTTTACACACACACACATGCACACACACACAGGGGCAGGGCACTCAGCCAGGACATCCGTCATGTGCCGCCAGGCTGCAGATTTTCCTCCTTGCAGAAATAAAGCACGATGCAACACCTTCAATATCAACACAAGGTGACGGTGTGTGAGTGACAAACACACGTGTCACCTGAGGCTCTGTGTGTTACCATCAACATCGCAGGACAGGAGGAGAAACCAGAGTGGTGACGAGCACACTAGCACAAGAGGAAAACCTATCTGGATTGTCCTGTGTCATTTGTGTTTCTATGACGTTTTATCTACTTTGATGCTAAAACTATTTGGAAAAAGTCAACGTAACTTTTCATACAAGAACACAACGGCTTAACATCATTTGTCTCTCATCTACACAGACAGTTTTTGATTTATAATTTGAAATTTGACCTGAAATCTGTTGCAAGTTTGAAAGGGAGTTCTATACTTTTTCCTTCGCCTTATTTGGCATATATTTTGGGGTCTAAATGACTATTAGGTGCAGACCCTTGGAGGCAGGTTTCACAAAGGGGCTCCCCACGGAGACAGACCTTCTTTGTTAGAGAATACGATCCTTTAACCAGAAACAGCGTTTACATCGCTCTCTATAAAGCCACCGATTCCATTGACAAAAACAGTGATTTTACCTCAGAGAACACAGGAGTTAATGGACAGGATTATGCTGCAATCAAATGGAGCGAATCCAAATCTTCTCATACCAATTAGTAATTTAGATTCCAAAAATATGCATTGTTCACACATCAATCCAGCTGTGAGCAGGCCCAGAAACCCTCCTGCTGTGTTTACATTCAAGACCCCACAGACACATTCCTGTTGGATTTACAGCCGTCGTCACACCAGGCATCCCCCTCCTCCCCCTTTTCTTCTCCTCTCATTGAGCTCCCATTGCCTGCACTGATTGCATCCTCCTCTCTTTATCTCCTCTATAAGATGTATTAACCCTCCCTGCATCCAGAGCAAGAGCAACAGCAGCTTACAGGAGCAGATCCGCCTGCAGACCAGTTTCCTCAGCATGCCGGCAGACACACAGACAAACAGACGGAAAGAGAGACGGACAGTCAGGTGGTCCTCCGGTGCTCTGTGGTCCTCACATCTTTTCCTCCTGCTGAGGAGAGACAAGAGGGGAGGAAGGAGGGGACTCAAACTGCTAGCCTCCTCCCTCCCCTGTCAGGGAGCATGTGCTTCGATCGTCTGAGTCTCCGTCCTCTAGTTCACTTCAGAAAAACACACATACACATGCACATACACACTGCCAGGAGCAGGAAGAAGGAAGAGGAAGGGAGGGGATAGAGAGCAGTGATGAAGGAGAGACGGGGAGGAGCGGACCAATGGGAGGAGAAGGGATAGGTCGGTCAGGGGACGAACCCTGATGCTCTGTGTGGAGGCAATGCTGCTGGGTGGAGTTAGAGATGATTGACAGCTACAGTGTCAGCATGACTCAGGAGAGAAGGAGGAGGAGCAGGAGGAGGAGGAATAACGGTGAGACACCTCCAGAGAAAGATGCTCCTCTGTCACTGTTAATGTCAGCCTGTAGCAGCCGGGTGTTTTTAATCACAGCAAGGTCACAGCTGCTCTTAACATGTGATAAATAACTCTGAAAGGAAACGATATACAATTCCAGAACATTTTTCTGCACAAGATCAAGCAAAGAAAATTGAAGGCAGTGATGTGATTTTTTGTGTATTTGACTTCCTAATAACTGTGGCATGTTTGATGAATCCATAAACTCCTCAAAAGAAAATTGAATCTTTTATAGATCATCATAGATTAATTGCTTCCATCAGTTTCTGACTGGGGAAAATGCAGCCCTGGCTTAATTTATGAAATCAATATGTCTAAAAATCACATCACCTACGCTAAAAGTCTACCCTCATTTAACGAAAAGAATAAAAAAATTAACCTAAGTGAATTAATACCAATCACCACATCCTACATCCTACATACCCATAATGCACTTCAACAGCCTGGCTAATGCTAACACATATTACTTTCCAACCCTCCAGTTTGTACAGCAGATTTTTTAGTCATTCGAGTAGCAGCAGAGGGCTGTCTGAGCAGCGCTGACCCAGAACTTAAGTGTGAAAATAACGAATAATGACGACGGATGAAAATGATCACATAATATAATTTGTTTACTGTGTGAAAAAACGAAGCTCCGGGTCACAAGTTTTCCTCCTGGCAGCGTCTCAAAGTCTTTGTGATCCCTGAGTCTGATGGAGTCTGACAGCTGATCCCCTTGGTGCATATTCACCAAATGACCCGGGGAGAGGTTCAGGGTTGCAAAGTGTCGCGTCAGTGAAGAGGGGACGACACAAGGGAGCGTGGGAGAGCAGCTCTGAGGTTTAGGGGGAGAAGCTTACGGCAGGTAATCAGCAGGTTAAGCGATCAAATAACCTGCTTTTAAATCTTTCTTTACCTCCAGTATACTTTAGTTTACAAGCTGCAGCTCATATTATTCACCTTTTCAGCCCTCACTGTTAAGAAAAACATCTGCATCAAAAAATTATCTATAATGTAAGCTGTAACCTGCGAACACGGGGAGATTTATGCCGTTTGGCCGAGTGAATGAAGCAGTAAACACCCCTCCTGTCTCCTACACATGACATCCAGCCGGAACAACAGTAGGAGGGACATTCCCACAGAATTATCAGGCTTCATTCACAACTTTCTCACCCGATTAACATGCATACAAACTGAGAAAATCCACAGGCGAGAGTGTGAAGTTACACCAGAGAAAGCAACATTGATAAAGAATGGCTTTGTATTCTGAGTCTGGAGAAACGGAAAGTTGGCAAACAAAACAAAACTGAGAAAAACATTCTCAGAAGTGACAGAAATCAGACCATGCAGAACCCTAAACACCCTCATCATCACACAGATTCTTGTTTTTATTTCTGATTAAAAGTGGAGTTCATCTTCTGTATTTCAGGATTGTATTTAAAGGAAGAATGTGTGACATGTTCCACATAAATATATCATAAATCCAGTCTCTCCTGTGTAAATGTCTCTCTGAGTCATCACTGTCTACAATGAGTGAGAAGCTCGAGTCCCGCTGGCTGTGTTGTTGTTAGGCCGTGTTTACATGGACGGGACGGCCGGCTCCTCCCCTTGTGTATAAAAGCTGTTTTAGTCAAGGACTAGAGAGAAGAAGAAGAACATACTCACTGATTATTTGAAGGTCACGTAAGACTTTTTAAATCACGCTCATTCTGTGTCAGTTTACATGCAAAGTGAAGCTACGAGCTAACTAAAGAGCGCTAACATTAGCATGCTAACACAACAATGCAGGACACAGGTGATTGCAGCTCCAGCCAAGGACAATTTTGTCCACCGCTTGCGCTTAATTATGGTGCGTTCTAATTGATAAATCCTTCATGCGAATGCGAGGGGTTGGAGGTGTGTCGCTGGAGGAGAGCGGAGGCTTCAGAATAGCGTAGGTGTGGCCAAACAGCAGTTTGTTTTGGTTTCATGCTGGTTCTCAAGGGCGACACCTACTGGATCAAAAAGTCGCACATTCTTCATTTAAGAAAGATCAAAAAAAGTCCTCCGGTTATCGGCTCAGTAAAAGAGTTTATGATCCGATAAAGAGTGTCCTTTTTATCGTCTGTTACAAGAAGTGTTAAGTCATATTTCTTTTCTTCATAGACTACTTTGGATTGATCATTGATGTGTTGGGTTCATACGTGTAACAAATGTTTTATAATAATTCACCATGCAAGTGGTCGTGCTCCAATGCCTTCAAAAGTCTCAAAAACATTTAAGAAATAATTAACGAAAGAAGAAGAGAACAGAAAAGCAGCATGTCGTTAAATTAGAGAAGCTGGGACCAGAGATTTTAGATAAATATATGACATTTATACATTTTATGAATTTAAATCTATAAACTATAACGTGTGTCTAAAGGAATAACACCTCTATGTTGATGTTTCTTTGGCCTTAACAACGAGAGATGGTCATAATAAGCGAGGGTCTTTATATTTAAATGTTTGTGTTTTTAGGCTCAGCGTGTTCCTGTTGGGAGCAAACCTCTTCCTGTTTGGTATCCTTCAGTGTATGTGGATAAGAGCTTTCCTGTTTTGTTGTGAGTAGCGTCTTGTGTTTGCTATTCTGTACGGAGACGAGTGGATCAGGTTTATTCTTGTTATTAAATTAATAC
This sequence comes from Tautogolabrus adspersus, assembly GCA_020745685.1. Lineage (NCBI taxonomy): Eukaryota > Metazoa > Chordata > Actinopteri > Labriformes > Labridae > Tautogolabrus > Tautogolabrus adspersus. The sequence goes on along the minus strand of CM036557.1, from coordinate 13,852,104 downwards.
ATATGACCAGAATGTCTTATTGAATAAATCCTGAGTATTTTCTTTATTTGAGTATTTAAGAGCTGTGAGGGGCTCCGTGGCGGCCTGTCTTTCTGTGAACCTGCACAGTGTTCATTATTCAGGAGGTTTCTAACCGTGCAACCAGAGTCCTGCTGCCTGCAGGACCTCCTGAGGCTGCGTGACGCTCTCAGCCAGCTTTACAAAGAATATACAGCACACTATGATGTTCAAAACAATTCAATTGTGCAGTGTTTGAGTTCAGTTATTGAGCTTTTGAATAGTTCGGCAAAATTTTCTGAACTCAGGGTCCTTGGTTGCCTCTGCATGTTTCTAATAAGCTCCACGAGCAGAAACGTGCTCAAACTAGGATCAATATTGGAGATGCTTTTGAAAAATGGAGAGAGGTTAGAACGCAGAAAGGTTTACAGACCGATGCAGAGCTGGCTAAACACTGAAGCTTCAGTGTCCACCACATGGCAACCTGCGTGAGCTTTCTGACCTCTTCAAGCCTTTCACTCTCCGTGCACATGGTAGTTCGTGAGTCAGAAAACCTGACTCTATTTCGACAATTATAAACGCATTTAAAGGATTCTGATATGAAAACAATGCCCAAGATAAAAACAGATCACAACAGTGCTGTCTAGTGTTCAGGAGCTCAAACACAACTCAAAACAGAGTCACTGCTGTGTTTCAGAGAATCCATACAGCGTCACAAATGACGATATTACGATATTCAAGCGTCAAGTCTAAACTCATTAACAGCACCAAATCTGCAATTCAATAAACAGCCATTTAAAGAAAGTGATGTCACCTCCTCTATATAAAACTTCACCTATCAGGACGAGAACTGAAGAAGATCATCAAGTTTCCAAGCGGTTATGTTCCTCAGATAATAATAAACATTTCCGGGAGAATGGCTGAAATTGTTGAAATGTTTCAGAGGTAATCGAGCACACTGTATGTCAAAGTGAAGAACAACAACAGAGCAGAACATCGGGATTACACACATCACCGAGCTTCAGCACACAATCATGATCCCAGCGCAATTAGCAAGGATTCTAAACACAAAGAGAGTTAGGAAAAACCTGTTTTTACAACAAATACACACTCTGACAGATACTCTTTCTCTCAGGGAACTCTGCAGTTCCTCAATTTTAAATAAAAAATGCTTCTTGATGTTTTTGATAAATTTACCTGCAGGGACTCGTCTCCTCTGTGGATCTCTTGCAGGAGAAACAGACCTGCTAATGCACGGCTGCCCGTCCTGTCTCCTCCCTTCCCTCCAAACGTGTCTCGTGACTATGAGGACAACAGCTGACGCCTCCCTGAGCTGCCAAAGTGGAGAGTCTGTTTCCCCTGTTTGTATTGTTTGTTCAGCTTTTCTTTAACTCTTTCTTTTTACTTTCTGGATTATTTTTGGATGAACGTGAGTTTGTTTTCTCCTCCTACGAAACTGTCCTATCATTTTTAACTCAGAGGAGCTTAAACACACTGAGTTCACTAATGCTTGTCAATTAGTTCTCTTACTGTAGACGACAATTATTCCCTGAAACAGTCCAGTGATCTTAACAAAGCCCCATTAATTATCACGCCAAGTGACCTGCAAGCGCCTATTTTCTGTGAATCTAGAGCTGATACTGATGCAAAAACAAACACGTTCTGCTGCTGCTTCACATTAAGTCTTCTACAGATTCTGTATCATTGGGGATGTATATGTAAAAAGATTCTTATTAATTCTAGTACAGAAAATAAATAATGATGATCAGAGTGTCTGTCTTTGCCTAAGAGCAGCGCTGTCGTCTGATGGTGTGATTAAGTTACCAAAACAAAAGCCTCGACACTAACGCTGCACTGTGAAGCTCCTCCCTTTATGTCAGATTATCCCTGCAACAAATTCCTGTCGTTTCCCCAAAGGAAGGTGGTCTTGTCTTTGTTATTTTTAAGCCCCCTGAGATGAGAGCTGAGCCCAGTGACCATGTTGATCAGGTCTGTCAGATCTGCTCTGAGAGACAATAAGTTTAAAAGAAACCAGCCCAAAGTCACACTCCTGGTTTTTATTCCACGGGTGCATTTTTCTCTGCTGCTTCATTTCAGCCTTTTCTGTCCCTGTTCTGCAGAGGTGCTGTTCCTGAAGTGAGACGGCCGCACAAAGAAACCAGCTCAGGTTGCATTCTGACTGAAACAGACCGGTGTAAACTGTTGAACATGCTCGGAGACGGATGAAAGAAGATATTCACTCACTTTCCAAATTTCACATTCTTTGATTATTAGATTTAAAGCCTCCAAATGAATCCCAGAAGAACAAAAGGGATACAAAAAAATGTACCAAGCGCAATTTGTCACAAGACTGTGACATAACGTTTATTTTAAGGCCATAAAAGAGTGATGTCATTCCTCATTTTGCCACATACATTGTTCAATTTTGTTTACAGAGTCAAAAAGTGTCTGCGCCTCTGCTTTACGTCAAACACATCCACAGTGTCGACCACTTTCTTTAGCCTCCTGAAACAGAATCCGTATTTTCTGTCCCTCAGGACCCCCCTCAATCTGTGAAGTGTTTTCCTGCTGTTGTCAACCGTATGAACAAACTCATCAAATAGATGAAATGTAGGAAACTGTCTGTCGCTGCCTAGATGTGAAGACATATGTTTTCTCTGCTAAACTGTTGACAGCCTTAGAGGTTCATAAACAAACACATGTGGAGTGTTCCTTGAGGGTTTTACTTTACTAGAAAAAAACAAAACAACCAGAACGAAGCTCAACATGCGAATGAGTCAAGAACTCGTAGACATGATCTTACCTGACAACGGAGACAGGACCATGTTCCCTGATCTTTGAACTTCATCAAATTTACTGAAGATGACGTTCAGCCTGGACAGAGGAGGGGGAGAGAGGGGAAGAAAATCAGCACATTTATTTGAAGGAAACAAACATCCCTGCTGCCGCTGATCCTCCGAGAAACAGAAAAGTGGCTGATTTGTACTTCCACAGAGAGAGGATAAATAGGCCAAAGTAAAACTCAAAAATACACGTGCAACAGTCATCACACAGTCCATCTGTAGAAATGTATTTATATGAACCAAATAAAATCTAAGATCAGTTTTAGCTTGAAGTCCAGAAAAGCTCAGAGCAGATTTAAAGCAACACTTTGAGACGTGTGAAACTTTAAATCAGCAAAAGTCTATGGACTACATTAATAATCAATCAATCAATCAATCATTCAGACATCAAACCTTTGGTTGTGTTCAGGGTCCTCGTTCACAGCTCAATGCATGAAGTCTATTAGGATTCATGTTAGCAGATTTCTAAAAGTTTGTTTATAATGGAGGAGGTGAAGCCGTTTTCACAGACTGCATGTGAACGCACCGTGACTGAGGCAGACCCTTCTTTCCGAGGTCCATTCTCACTCGCTCTCCGACGTGACGGTAGATCTCTATGAGGCAGTTCATGGCTCCATCACGCACCTACAGATCAACAATAAGAAAATAGAAACTTGACATGTCTGAACTTTATTTTCTTTCTCCGTTTGTCTACATCACTCACGACTGATAGTTTTAGGAGCTTCTTTAGTTTTCAACATGTGAAACTCCTTCAGCCTTTTTTCTAATTATTCATCTCAACTCGTACTTCTAATTTACGATATCAAATTAAGAGAAGTCCTCCATTTGCTTCTTTGTAAATCAACCGTAACAATGAAATATTCTTTTTCTGCTTTGACTCCATTCTGCTGCTAAGACATGAAATTGTGTTTTATTATTAAAACGACGTTTTCTGCAGTCGCTGGGTCACATTGCCATGATTCATGTGCAAAATCCCTTATTTTCTTTTTTAAATTTAAAGGAATTGTAAGTATTTGGTGCTGCACAGTGGTGCAGTGGTTAGCTCTGTCCCCTCACAGCAAGGAGGTTCCTGGTTTGAATCCCCGTCTGACAGGAGCCTCTCTGTGTGGAGTTTGCATGTTCTCCCCGTGAATGCGTGGGTTCTCTCTGGGTACTCCGGCTTCCTCCCACAGTCCAAAGACATGCTCGATAGGTTAACTGGTGACTCTAAATTGTCCGTAGGTGTGAATGTGAGTGTGTCTGGTTGTCTGTCTTTATATGTCAGCCCTGTGATTGGCTGGTGAACAGTCCAGGGTGTAACCCCGCCTCTCACCCAATGACAGCTGGGATCAGCTCCAACCACCGCGACCCCAATCAGGAAGAGCGGTATAGAAAATGGATGGATAGATGGATGCATTTGAATCATAGACAGGTTAGAAATGCCCCCTTTTTTAGTTTTGCTCACATTTGGAGTTTGTTGCCAGGAGAGATTCCAAACCTTACATTTTGATCGGTGTACTTGTGTGCCTTTGAAGATGAAACTCCAGATATGTTGTTATTAGTGAATCCCTCTCTATGAACACACACTGCTCTACACTTGGGGAGAAGTCACATTGTTGTTACTTTGAATCCAGAACAACATAAAATCTCAGAGTAAATTCTGAGAACAGGCTTTTAAAAAGACTGGAAAACAGTCTCTAGTAACCGTTCTGTGAGGTTCGTTTGTTTCCAGCTGATGTCTTCTTTCCTTTAAAAGGTTCAATTTAAAAAATGAGCCATCACATAATTTTAATGATGCTGGTTCATACTGCAGTATGAGTGCTGCAGTGCACATGTGCAAGCGTGTTTGGGGTCAGGAAGGGAAGTTCAAGGGCGTGGCTTCCTGTCCTCAAAAGGAAGTGTGACTCCTGTGATGATAGACCTCTGCAGCCAGCCAATCAGAAGACACCAAACACAGACAGAGCACAGCAGGAGAGAAGAGGGGTCTGGTAACCCCATGGCTGCAGGGTCACGGGTTTGATCCAAGTTAAGTATCACATCTCTAACTACAGCAATTTGCACATTGTGATTGAGATTTTCTCTTAACTTATTGTTTGTAAACCGTTTCGTTATCATGTAATGTTTATTATGAGGTGTGCTGCTACCCTCTTGGCCAGGTCACACTTGTGAAAGAGATCTCGATCTCAATGGGTTAATTACCTGGTTAAATAAAGGTTAGATAAAAAAAAGAGCTGAATGTTTCCTCTAAAGAGTATATCAACACTCTTGGAAAAGAACCCAGAGCAGAGAAATCCTGGTTTGTGTCTGAGGGTCCCTGATAAGCTGTAATGTTTGAATTTGACCAGCAGAGGGCAGTCAAAGCCCAATAATACAGTCCAGGTGTGAAGCTGCAGGTCCTACCTGACTTGTGGGATCTCCGAGGAGGTTACAGATGTGAGGGACGATTTTACTGAGCGTCAGACTCTGAGATCCAAACCTGAGAAAAATGAAGAAATGTACATTTACAACACAAGAAGAACAGGAACGTTATTAAATAGAAATCCCATTTTTGGACCACACCAGGCATCGCTATTAAAATAACTTTGCTCTGAGTTACTCACACATTTAGAGTTGAGATGAGGCAGAGGCAGAGGCCTTCTCTGGTCCGGTTATTTTTGTGTTTGAAGCCTCCCATCATTCGCTCCCACACATACTGAACGCACATTAAAGCACAAAGAACACATACATCAAGTCAGACTCAGTAAAGACTGCCACATAAAACCAAAACAGAACTTTGTAGGGTTTAGTTTCCTATTGTTCCTCTGTGAGAACACTAAAAGGTTTGGATGAACTGCTGTCGTGCACCTGAGGGTTTGCAGCCTGGTCCATGATCTTCAGCAGCAGAGCTTGGTCCTGGTCTCGAACTTGGTCCTTGGCATCTCCGAGTCGATCTATTAGACTCGGCAGAACTGAGCGGGAACAGAGGGTCGAAACAAAAGTGACTTTTTAATGTTAAATCTGCTTAAAGTAGATGTAAATATTGGATTATTTATCTGATGTGCTTTATTCGGTACTTCTTCTAAGAAGGTCGACTTGAACATTGTCAGATTTAATGCCAATAAAGTTTTATTTAAACAGTCAGACAGACAGACGAGCAATACCGAACATTAACGAGAGAAAACAAGGCGACAGCAGAGGTAAATTGATGCTCCATGCTCCAGCATCGCACAAAAATAAAAGCCAAATACAGAAGAGACACATTATGGGTTAAAGTATTAATAATAATCGATAGTTATATGTTTTTTAAATCAATTGTGACAAAAAAAAAGCCAACCTTTTATTCCAACTTTAAATATATAACAATACTTATTATTGTTTATATTGTATTTCAGACATTCAGTCAATAAACCTTTTAACTGCTGGAACAGACCTGTTAGCTTCATAAATGTATAAACTGAATATATCAGCTCTATTTACTGACTGATGTCAAAGCAGCTCACCTGTCCCAACCTGCGTCCTGAATCTCTCCTGCAGTCTGCTGACCAGAGCTGACAGAATGTCCATCCCCAACAAGACAACCTGAAACACAGAAACAAACAAAAAACAAACAAACGTGAAGCAAAGACGCTGAAAAAATGCATCAGAATACTCCCATCATCCAAGAGAGACATCTACTACTGCCTGATGTCAGCAGCAGAGCCATGGATTTGAATCTGGGCTGCAAAGGATTATGGGTAATTTGTCAGAAATCTGAGTTTTCATTGAAATCAACAGAAAATAATAAAGGTGCACACTTTTTATGATGAAAAATCAAAATACAGCCATGAGATCTTTCATTCTGAGACATAAAACACTGAACTCAGGCCGAACCGTGACTGAGGATGGTGTGAACATTTTACAGAAAGGGAACAGAGACACTCACTCCAACTTTCCTTGTCATGGGGTGGTTTGGGAAACTCAATGAACGTATAGTGAGAGTTCCCCTGCTGGCACCATAATCAACACATACGCACCACCTGAGCTTCATGTTCAGTCTCTGGTGCAATTTTTGGAACCTCTTTGCAATCGAAAGAGATGAACTGAGAAGAAACAATTAACCTGTGCTCTAGCTTGATGCCCTCTGCTGGTTGATTAAAAGAAGTGCATCTACCATGCAGACAGTTTAAGAAGTCAGACTGATTTTTTACCCTAGCATATTCACTTCAAACTCCTCATCACGGGGCGCTGGTGGCACAGTGGTTAGTGCGCACGTCCGATATATGGAGGCTTTAGTCCTCAATGAGGGCGCCGGGCGGCCCAGGTTCGAATTCAACCTGTGGCTCCTTTCCCGCATATCAATCCCTGATTTCCGTCTCTATCCACTGTCCTATCTCTCCAATAAAGGCCCAAAAAGCCCAAATATAAATCTTCATCACCTACAAAGCCCTCCATTATAACCTTGTAAAAAAAGCAAGATATAAAATAAACTTTAAATCTTGGGGTTTTGGGGAAAGCTGAATTAATCAGCAAAACAATCAACCCAGTTAGCTGCAACCTTATAGGGCTTTCACACGTGCAGAAAACTCCATTTCCCGGAGAAGCTGCATGTTTGAACGTAAACAGCCAAATTTTCCACTCGGACTTCACCTGGAGTTTCTCCTGCTAGACCACTAGATTTTTTTCTGCAGCATGTCCGAGTGAGCTGATGTGAAAACGCAGCAGGACATCAGGAGAATTCACCTCGAGCCAATGAGAAGGGTGGTGACGTTTGTATCCTGTGACTGCTGCACGATTCATAGACTGTCATGTGTGAACAGCCAGATCAGGAGGATCTCAGGAGCAGTCCTCTGAATATAGAACTTTTTTTAATAAATGTTATCTATATCTTGTTTAAGATTTATATTTATGCCTTCATTGTAAAGACAGGACAGTGGATAGAGTCAGAAATCAGGTACAGAGAGAGAGAGGGGGGAACAACATGTGGGAAAGGAGCCTCAGGTTGGACTCGAACCAGGGCCGCCTGTTTGGAGGACCACAGCCTCCGCTCATGGGGCACGTGCACCAACCACCAGGCCACCTGCGCCCCAATGAAATATTTTTAAGTAAAACGCGTTTACATTCTTCAGTTAGTTCATACAGACGACACAGTTAGTTGTTTTAAAGGTTTGGTTAATCAATACAATATCAAATAATAACTATTTAATTTTAGTGTCTAATCTGTTAATATTTGTGTAAACTGAATAATTTTCCTCACATTTCATTGTTCAAAAGATAAAATCAAGAGTGTCCGATGATCTGATCATTTAAAATCAATTATTGCTTCATGCAGCTCTCTCTAATGAAGTGAATAAACATGAATGTTTATGTCCTAAAAGGTGAATAAACAGCGTTTGGACGGTCGAGCTCTCGTAAATGTTGACTTTTACTGTCAGCCTCTACCATTAAGCTGTCTGTTTTTAACCACAGCTCAACGCTCTTTTAATTTATGTAACGGCCTGGCTCGTCTGCTCCCTGCCCTCCGATCAATTAACAGGAGCCATTAGACCACCAGCATCTTTCATCCACATCTGAGGGGTTTGACTCCGACACAGGAAGCTGATCTCCAAACATCGAAACCCTGAATCCTGTAAAACTCGCTGCTCCTCTCCTGCTGGCTCAGTCACACGGGGAACGAAACTGGGCTAATGGTGCGGGTAAATTAAGCTCACAGCCACTGACACTGCCTCACTCGCCTGGGAGCTTCGTCCCCATTACAGACCCTCAGAAATCAAGCAGACTGGCGGACGCTGCGTTTCCAGGGCAGCGCAGCAGGCAGCCATATGATTGGTGGTATCAGTATACTGTATGTGTGTGTGAACATGTGGACACCATTAAGTGTTTTTAAGGTAAGTATTCAGCTCCACCCAGTCTCTTCTGCCTCTTTCTTTGTAAAAATAAAAAACTGAACATCCAACCAAACTCCAGTGAGTATGTGAGTCAGTCATTTTAAGACTGACTCATAAAATAACTGTTGAGATTGAAAATTTGTTAATTAACAAACAATCTCACCACAAGCTCGATTGATCAGCTGTTCTGGAGCCTTTCATGGCGTCACATGTTGTTCCTTTGCAAATGAAGTTACTCACTTATTAAGAAATGATACACTCTGAACACTTAACTCCTCTTTCACACTGACCCTAAAGTCATGACTGAAAATGCGTTCTTAAATATTATAAACATCTGAGGAAGAACATATGGTATGAACCCTTTCTAAAGAAAGTGTAACAGCAATAAATAAAGCTTTCTAAGAAAACTATGCACGGAAAATAGTAAACAAAAAATAAACGAGGAAGAAGAAATCCTCTCAATACAAAAACAGACAGATTTCTTGTTATAACGAGAAGCACAACTGCACGAAAAATGTGAGAAATTGACATTTTACGCTTCTCAGATTGACAAATTCTTGCCAAGCTGCACATTAATCCATTATCAGGACAACAGAGAAGCACTTTTTGATGGATATTGCAGACAACAAAAAGAAGTTTAAAGTTATTTTAAGTAATGCCACCAAAACAATCTTTAAAAAAAAGGACAGCTAATTGCACATCTGTTTCTTTGTGTATGGAACCACGGCAATAAGAAGTGATGAACAGCTGATGACGACATAGAGCAGCTCCACGTTAATGTGCAGGAGCAAACGACGGTGGTAGTCATTTATTAGCAGCAGTGAACTTATATCTGCATAAATTACACCGCAGAGAGCCGGACTGAAAGGAACTTACAGTGGACAAATGTAACAGATGGAGGTTAGTCTACACCGTGCAATAGTGAAGTAAAAACCACCTCTGTGAGAACATTAACGATTAAAGTCATCAAGATGTTTGATACTTTTCTATACCACATGTTTTAAAACAATGCAATCTCTGTAATTCATTTATCAATAGTACTGAAAAGTGCCAAAGCTTAAAGACAGGTGCATGGAAGAGCAATGACTCCATTAAATATTGCAAAGAACAACAACTCCTGCACATTATCGAAAGTGTGCAGGAGTTTACGTGCAATTTTTAGTGACTTAAAACGTAGGACTTGGGTCTCTGTTACTGTGGTGTCAAGACAGCTACTATTTAATTTTAATTGTACAAGAATCGCATCGAAGGTTAAGATTCTGTATCATGACAGCCCTATTAAGGATATAAATATCTTTATAAAGCTCTACATTGACTCAATTGAGTACAGTATAGGCAAAAACCACCTGTCGTGGTGACAATGACATCATGTATTGATGACATTTTAAGATTTTAGGGCTCTGTAAGTGGTCCTTTAATACTCTACGTCTACTAAACCAAAAATCATGTACCGTGTAACTGCATTTTAAAGAGCCGGTCTGTGGTTATTTAAAAAGGGTTAGGGCTGGGCCTTGATAGGTGCAGGGTGTAATCTTTATTTACCCCCCAGTTTCCACTAAAAGGCATCATTGCCTTCTTAGTCCTTTTGAGCTGTCCTCACCTTGAAGTTGCTGGAGTTGACCCAGGAGCTGGCCACTGCGTCCACCATCCTGTCCAGCATGCTCTGGTCCTGTTCCAGGTCAGGGGACTTCCCCTCATCAAGGATGAGCTCAATGGTCTCCTGGCCCACCTGGAGCCTCTTCCCCAGGTCCTTCTGCATCACCTGCTCCAGCAGATACTCCATGCTCACCACCTCCTCCTCCATGGCTGCTGCTGCTGACAGGAGAGTTCAAGGCACAAGCAGACGTCCAGCTGGCCTTTCCTCTCCTTGTTTTGAGCACTGAAGCCTTCAGTTTCCAGAAACCTGCTGCAGGAGACTTGGCCCCGTTTATACACCAGTTATAAGCATGAAGAGACGGCTAACGTTGCCGAAATGCGCACCGTAATGTCCTACGGTGGCTGCGATAGACATTGCGCTTCATTCCCCTGTAATTAAATGTAACAAGATAAATACGACGGTTAGGCAAAGTTTACAAACTAGCATATTAACACTGAAAGTTACCGGTTATATTTATCTATATATTATATTTATATTCAGCCTGCTTACTTTTAGGCTAGAAATTAAAGATAAAATGCTAAATTAAGTTAAGCTAAGTGACCGTTAGGTAGGTGACTTAACCAGCGCGCGCAGGTGAACGTTAAACGTCAGAACAGTTTATGTAGCAGTTAGCTTCTCATGCTAGCTCATTAGCTCGCTACTAGCAAGCTTTTATCCAGAATACAGTTCAGCTAGAGTTAGCCACTTGAGCTAAGTTAGCCCGTTAGGAGGAGGAGTACTGGAGGCTGTAATAATACTCACCGGGTTAATTAATGAGGTATTAATTCCGTGACCGGTTAGATATTCACTCACCGGATGGACTGAGTCGGTCACTGAAAAAAGTCCGAAGTGGCGACGCTGCCTCCGGCCACAAACTACCGTTACTTCTTCACACAGTTCAGCATGTCTTTCCTCACTGTCCTTCGGTAGTTTAACTACTTCGTATTTAATACTCGAGGCGTTTCATAGTCTAAAATCGATGGCTTGCGATTCACAAGTCATTCATTGGAATTAAAGACGACAAAATGATAAATTGCCATAGTAAATCATGTGTGTCCCTTGGCAGACGCCGTAGAACCTGCAGTGAGAAACTCGCAAAACTACGACACCTGCTGGTGGGCCTGCGCAATAAAAGCCCCCCTCCCGCCCTGAAGGACCAGATAAGTAAATATATCTAAATTGAGCTATCAGAGTGGATTAAATCTTGAAAACCTGATGTTCAAGATTAAATGAGGATTCGGAAATTAGATCAAGTAATCTAGTTTGGATTGGATTTTGATCAAACCTTAAGAATGTGAAGTGGAAAGTTACTAAAAACTAGTTTTTTGTTTACTTGTTATTTTTAAGTACTTTTTAAAACCAGTTATTTGACTTTTACTTCAGTATATTTTGGGTGAAGCATGTACTTTGATGTAGCAAAGCCTCCGATACCAAGTAAAAAAATAATAATAAAAAAGATAAGGCAAAGAGGAGGTCCAAGCTTTCTGTCAACCATGTGAAAGTGGCCAGCTGATTGGCTTTATTCAGATCCCCATTAGCTGTCACACATGCAGCAGCTATTCTTCCTCTTGTCCACATGCAACACACATACAAAATGTAAATCAAATACGACAAACATAACATTCAACCAACATAACAACGTAAAAAATACAAAGGGAAAACAGAAGAAACAAGCAAAATGCATGTAAGAGTATCACTATGTGCACGTTACCATAAACTATAGCGTCAAGCAACATAACTTTACATCACAACAAATTACAATCAATCATAGTTTCACTGAGGTTCATTAATGTTCAGGCTATTGTCAAAATGTTTTTTAGTGTTTGGTGCGAGCAGGACCCAGAACATGTTATTGTATTGTTTTATCTCACTGATTTCTGTCCCATCATTTACATCACTCATCTTAGGTATTCCACTGAGAGCGCTGCTAATATATATTAAACAGTTTGTTTTTGGATCAGGGTTATTCAAGTCAGTGTAACGAAGAAGCTGATCTTTGATAGATGGGATTCCTAAACCTGGATATTCTCCTTCAGGATGAGAGCTTTGGGTCCTGCAGAGGAGAGAATGGGTGGGTGAGTGGGTGGGCTCTCTGTCAGCTGCAGGTGGTCCTTTACAGCTTCAAGGTTTCAATGTCAAGAGGTCTCATTTTTCCTTTCTGGAGCAGGTCATGTCCCACCTGGCCCGGGGATGACAACAAAAATCATTTATTTCATGGTCAATGGGAGGCTGGAGCAGGCAGAGTTTGGAGCCGACAGCTCTGCTGGAGACGTCAAAGGTAAGACAGAGGGGCCGAGCATGTGAAGCTTTCAACGACATGATCTCAATTTAAATGGATACAATATTGTAGCAACTTATATGTAATTAAAAGATGAATTTAAGTCAGATATTTATGGTAAAAGGAGCATGTTTAAGAGACTGTTCTAATAGTGTTCCTGTGGCGTCCATCCTGCGGCCTGACGTCCATGTGGGTCTGACAGGTCGTCTGGTGAGGGCTTTCTCCTCTGTGCTCTTCTAATCGTCACTCAGTGATGAACAATGTGCCGAGCTTTAAAGACGACAATAATGACACAACAAAATAAAAAAGGGTTTGTCTACACCATAAAAGCTCTGAGTTCTTTAATGTTGACTTTAAAATGAGGACTTTAGAGAAATAATTCTGTGATTCTCTTATTGGTAATAAAAACTCACTGCTGTCTTGTGTTCTCCCTCCTCCTGTTTCCTGTCATCGATCTACATCTCACGCTCTCATCAGCCAAGAAATGCTTAAAACAAACTTCATTCGTTGTTAGCTCACAATCCTTAACCCTCCCCATGACAGATCTGTTCCGGGCCGCGGCGGAGGCGGGGCCTCACCACATCCTGAAGATGTACGACACAAACGGCGACGTGGTGAAGATCTCTCCCCAGCTGGAGGCCAACAGCGAGGACTCGTACTACCGACTGGAAGTGGTGGCATCAGACCTGCAGAGTGAGCGACCTCGTCTGTAACAGCACGACGCAGATTTATAAGATATGCAGTTTGGGATACATATTACATATTGCTCCTTTAATCTTCTCTTGGAGACTTATACTTATTTAACTAGTTAAAGAAGCTCAAGTTGATCTCTTAACAGCCTTTTTTTATTTCCTAATCAGTTAAAAAATGACATTATTTTTCATTTGTAACTAGCGAGCATGTTGCCTGGCTTCGTCTCCGTTCTAACCCTTTCAGATAGAATGACTTCATTTCATAAAGTCAATCATATTTTATGTGTTTGTGTGCAGGTGTGGGGATGCCAACAGAGCTGGACGACATGGAGAGCAGGTGAGATACCAGGAGGAGGGTTAAATGAAGTGTTTTCTGGGTGAGAAGGGCTCACTGTAGTTTCTTTTTTTCTGTCCTCAGGCTGCAACACCTGGAGAGCAAAGTCGTGGAAGACGTGGGGAAAACTCCGGACATCATCTGTGAGCTGAAGAGCCAAGTGGAGTCTTTTAAGAGGAAGCTGGAGGTGTGTCACTGTCATCCCACAAAGACACTTTGCTCCTTTGATCATTAAAACAAAGCACACAATACTCACAAAATCAGAAGGAGCAGCATCAGTAAAAGTTAGTTGTGCAGTAAACACCTTAAATCAGTCAAGCTCTCTTGTATCTGGATTTAAGGCTCTAAATTACAAATGATTTGAAGACTGAAGGGCCTTTCAGATAGGATGCGGTGGGCGCTGTGCTCAGCTGTCAAGCCCATGTGTTGCTCCACACAAGAGCATATCCGCGTGCCGCCGAGCTGAGCGACAGCAGCAGAAATGTGTGTCGTGTTCGGGAAGCGGTCGTTATAGAGCTCCTGGACGACCCTAAACTTTCCCACATCCTGTCGTGCTCTGAGGATTTCATGAACACACACCCTCTCCTTCTGTGCAGCTCGTCTCCTCCTCCTCAGCAGGAGAAGGTCAGATCTTTCTACTGGAGAGTGGACAGATACAAACCCACTGTGCATCATAGCAGTGGGCGCCGTTGCTTTTTGGTTGTGTGAGCTCCCTTCTGCTCTGTGCCCTACCTTTATCTGAAAGGCCCTTTAGAGGATGTTTGAGCTTTTAAACTTCCCCCTGCACATCCCACATTGTTTAGATCATGAAAGGGTTTCCTGATTATTATGAAGAAGTTTGATTTTCTTTGCTGTCAGAGTGTGCAGCACCTGAGCTGGATGGGTCTCTTCAAGGAAAACAGCGAACATCAGCACTCCAAGTTCTCCAAGAAACCCACGACGCCTCAGCTGAGCGTGGAGGAGGAGCGCCAGCAAGTCCGCAGGAATTTCACTAACATGAGGTGACCTCGTCGTCTGGTTTCACCACGGATGGACGCTGCCGTTACTGCGAATGAGTATCATTATTTAGTCCGTTTTTATAATAATCATGTTTGTTTTCAGGCTCAGGATATTCTCAACATGACAGGAAGGATCCCCACACAGATAGAGACTGACCTTTATGTTCAGAGAAAGAAGAAGGGTTTTTTATTATCCAGAAACAGCTGCTTCCTCTGCAGCTGTGGATCAGTGGTAGAGTCGGTCGTCTCTCAACAGGAAGGTCAGCGGTTTGAACCCCAGCTCCTGCAGCCACATGTCCGATGTGTTCTTGGGCAAGACACTTAACCCCAAGTTGCTCCTGCTGCTTAGCTGTGTAGATGTGACCTGCGGTGTAAAAGCGCTTTGAGTCGTCAGAAAGTACCAAACTCCCTCGATACAAAGAATTGCTTTATGTCTAACAAAAAACATAGGAGTTGCTGCTCTTCCCATTAAGTTATTTTTTGTGTCATTGCTCTGTATCAGATTTTAAATTTAAAACATCATGGTCACACATAACACAAACTAATCGATCGAGCAGTGGAAGACCAGTGCTTCCCGTTCACTGTGGGGTTAATTGACTGTATTTATGAATGGAGTCTGGTGTTTTTGTAGAGAGTAAAAACCTCTGGTCTATCTCTGTAGGGATCCTTTCTGTAACGTCTCACACTTAGAATAACAACCTGAGCCTGTCAGGGACAAACACAACAACAGTTAAAGAAAGAGCAATTTGTGTCCATTCTGTGTTGCAGTAGCTCACTGCAGGTGACGGAAAAAGTGAGAGAGCATCTGAAAACTCCCATTTTCGACAACTGGTGAGCACAAACACATATAAATGCTGTCCCATGCTCACACACCCACCTGTCACAGCTGTGTGTGTGCACGTGTGTGTGTGCGGTGTTTCTAACAGGCAGTGGGAGGAGGCGGAGATGCTGGTGCTCCTCCAGGTGATGTTCACAGACCTGGACTTCCTGATGGCGTTCCATATCGAGTTGGACGTCCTGCAGAACTTCCTGTTTGAGGTGTACTGTCACTACAACAGCATCCCCTTCCACAACTTCCATCACTGCTTCTGTGTCACTCAGATGGTAGGACCAGCAGGATGGAGGTTGTTTTATCTTGAGAGGTGTAAAACATAAACTTCTGTGAAATGAAGCTGAAGCTCTCTGAGTGCAGGGTTACAGTTTCATGTTTAATAAAGTGGATTTGCGGCTGTTTTTCTTGTGTTGCTGCTGATCGTCTGCAGATGTACGGCCTGATCTGGCTCACCGACCTCAGGAGTAGATTACCAAGTCTCGACCTGTTGATCATGTTGACCTCGGCTCTGTGCCACGACCTCGACCACCCCGGCTACAACAACGTGTTCATGGTCAGCAGTTTGGAGCGTGAATTCGTTTGTCTCATGATGAAAGTGATTGTTTTGATTTTAATCGGTTTTATCTCTTTAAAAATCACACAGATCAACGCTCAGACTGACTTAGCTATTCGCTACAACGACATTTCACCTCTGGAAAACCACCACTGTGCTGTCGCCTTCGGCATTCTGTCCAAGGTACAAAAGAATAATTAAAGAACAGGGAGCAGCGAAGACTTCACTCATCATTGGGGAGTTTGTAGACAGATTAGAGACACATTTTAGAGTTAGAGGAACATGGAGAAGTGGATTTTACAGAATATGTAAAAAAAAAAAAAAGTGTTTATGTGGAATAAGAAGACAAAAAAATAGAAACAGATTAATTTATTACATTTCAAGAGCCGAAGGTCCAAGAAGTCATTTACCAACTGTTTGAGATAAGGTCAGAAAAACCTCAGCTGATTTTAGAGCATTAAGAGTCATCAGGACTTATTACACATTCTTACATCCCTGATTAATAACAGGGATAAAGGGATCATAAATCTCTTTTCCTTGCGCTTGCTCTAACTGTTAAAGAAAAGTAAACATTCCTAGTTGAGATCAAGAAGTTTGAAACAGATTGAAAAAGACTTTTTATCGTTGCAGCCGGAGTGCAACATCCTCAAAAACCTGAGCAGTGAGCAGTACAGACTCATCCGAGGAGGAATGATCAGGTAAGACGAACAGCCTCTGTCACTTTGATGATGATGATGTCGTGTTGCTTATTCTGTTTTTAAAATGTATTGGTTTATTCCTGTAGGTGCATTCTGGCCACCGACATGGCGAGACACAACGAAATTCTGAACAAGTTTAAAACGATCCAGCCGGTGTTCGACTTCAACAACACGGAGCACAAAGAAGTGGTACAGAAACACACTTTGGAAGCTTGTTTCTTAAATAAGTTGAAAGCTTTGTGAGGTTTTAGTTGAGCTTAAAAACCATTTAACCCATTTTAAACACTAGGTGTCAGAGTTATGGATTGCTCCTTTAAAAATCGTGCTATAAGATTAATAAGTTCAGAAGACTTAAACCTGACTCGTTATAGAGAAACAATAAAGCTTAGAATAAAAACTGTCCTACTTGTGATTCTGTGTCCGATTCCAGCTGATGAAGATCATGGTGAAGGTGAGCGACATCTCCAACGAGGCGAGGCCGATGGCCGTGGCCGAGCAGTGGCTGGACTGTCTGCTGCAGGAGTTCTTCAACCAGGTTTGTAATCTCAGCCTCAGGAGCGACTGCAAACAGCCCAGACCGTTAGAATTCACCTTTAAGTTGTCTTAGTTTAGCACCCACACTTCTCTCAATGTTTATAGGCGAAAATTAGGGTTGACCTGATACCAGAATTGTACACATACCAAAAAATGTGACAACCTTAGTTCTCGTTTCGACGTGCAGAGTGACACAGAGAAACTCAAAGGTCTCCCGGTGACTCCTTTCATGGACCGGGACAAAGTGTCCAAACCGTCCTCTCAGACCAGCTTCATCCGGTTTGTCCTCCTGCCGCTCTTCACCGAGCTCACCAAGCTGTTCCCCTGTCTGGAGGTAAAACATCACAAGTGCTCTCTGCTCTTTAGAGTCAGAGCAGATAGATTGAATGAGAAGCGTCTGAATTCTGACAAACAGAGACTCTTCTGCTGTCGTTTTGTCGTGCAGCAGCATATTCTGGAGCCGGTGCGGCGGGCCCTGGAGTATTACTCCACCTTAGAAAGAGCCGGGAAAGACGAGGAGCAGACGACCAAAGCCTGAGGAAGAAGAGATGGTTTCTCATCATCAGTCCAATCTGAATGTTTTACGTCTGTGTTGGCTGACAGAGCATGATCCCCATCAGATGTGTTAAAGGGAGATGTTTAAGAGTTTGTTGAGCACTTTCTAATAATTCTAGTGATGCACAGATCAGCACGACTGACAGGATTAAACACAATCTGTAGAGTTTTACATGTGGTTGCAACGTAAATGCTTTGGTTCATATAAGAGTTGGTGGGGACAATAAGATGTTTGTTTCTCATTGGAACATTTCAACAAGACGATACATGTTGTTTACGCTGTTATCAGAGCGTAAACGTCATGAGGTCAAACAGCTTCATCTTGTTCATCAAATTTCAGAGCAGGATGATATTTAAGCAGAACTCAAACTTATAATTGAATGTTTCACCTTCAAAGCCTGACAGATTTGATTTCCTCTGTGCAGGAGAGCTCCATGCACAACAAGCACACCTTTCTGCTGCCTCCAATACTCACCACAGCACAACATGTGGATCAATACAATTCAATGTTTGAAACGATTTCCCCATGATTGATTTTAACATGAAAATAAAGATCACAAACAGTTCCCTGACACGACTTTGTGACCGTCATCTTTTGTGTGTTACATTAAATAACTGTCGTTTTAAAGGTTTTCTAAAGAGTGTTTATACAAAAATATCAAACAGCACGCATCTTTGAGTACTGGGTGATGGACAAAAGATATATAAAAAGGAAGACTACGCCCGCTCACACGGAGCAGCTCCGATATTTCCTTGAATTGCCCCCCGGGGATAAATAAAGTTTTTTGAATTGAATTGAATTTATTTCATGGAGTTTATCACCACATGGGACGTTTCGGGCCCCAGCAGTCTGCGCCTTCTGGCAACTACAGAAGCAGCAACTAAACTTCCACCTTCAGCTGAAAAGAAGAATCTCAGAACACAGATCCAACATTCGTAACCATGGCGCCCAGAAGCCCGGTGGCGGCATGTTTCACAGAACTCTCCTCATAAAGGGTCTGATGGAGGGCTCGAGCCCGAAGCGTCACACGTGCTGATAAATTCCTTTAAACAGCGTTTGTCTCGTTAAAAGCATCAACAGGACACGTGAAAAAAAGCAGCAAAGCCTCCACGTTTATGCGCCGTGTGGACGAACATTTTCAGGTTTATTTCTTCAACCGCTTCTTTTACAAATTCCAAAAACAAAAAGTGCAAATGTCTCATTTCTGTCCGAGTCATGAATCTCATAAACACTCACCGAGTTAAAAACAACAGAACAGGGTTCAATGTTAGTGTCAGACAAAATGATATTAAATAAAACATGTTTACAATAAATCTTCAATATATACAACACGTGTCGTTCCACATTACATTCTCTTGGCATTTAAAACACAAACTTGGTAATTTCAACAACAAGGTGAGTGTGTTTCATACAAAACCTTTTTATGAAGTGTTAGCAGCTAAAATGATTTCTTTTATTTCAACAAAAATCACGACACAGCAAATGAGTGCAGGGGTTAAAGACACTGAATGTTCAGTCGAGGAGTTTCTCACAGTCTTTCAAAGTGCACGAAACGATCGGGTTTGTTCTGGATAATCTTCAACACTGTGCAGAAACTTCAGCAACATCTACGACACGGTTTTCCATGATTCCTTTCTTTTATGAGCCGTCCGCAGCTGCCTGACTTTTAACGTCTCTTCAATGAAAGAGCTTTTAGCTTTTATGTCGTCTGTGGAGGTTCATTCAGGTCACGGTAAGTTTCTAACTTGATCCTGGACTTAGTTAAGATGTTGAAGACGTTTCACTCTCCTCAGTTCCACACTAACTGGTGGACGAGCTGGAAATGAAAGCCTCTGTGGATCATTAGCATGCTAACGATGGGAGAGACTGATTGAGAGATGAAACAATCACTACACAAACGCATAACACAGCATAGGGGAGCCAGATCCTCAGGACAGGATTCTGCGGTCCACTTACATCTGAAGGATGAAGGGCCCTCCTTTGAAGATGACATGGTGCACATCCTGTTGGTTTGAAAGGGGCGTTAAAGAAGACTTCTATGTTAAGGGGGAAAAACCATCCCTTAACCCGGTTGATGGTCTGACACACCATCTTTCACCAACCTACAATGCTGTTTTGAATTCTCTCTCAAAACAACTGCAGCCCCAGTCTCATCTTGGAACATGTGACCCAAACGACCCTCAGACGACCGGGGGTGGTAATCATTTTGGGCGAACTTAGGCTAAAATCTGCTGTCATGTGAGTCATCCTCAATCATTAGCATGCTAATGATCCACAGAGACACATTTCTAGCTCTGTCCACCGGTTAGTTCAGAACTGAAGAGAGCTGAAACCTCTTTAAGATCTTCAACTAAGTCCAGCTGCCTTTGGATCAAGCTTCGATTTAGCTTCAACGTGTTGTCTTTGTCAGCTACAGTTTCAATGGTTACTAATCTGAAAATGATCAAGTAGTAACAGATATTTCAGCTTCAGTCTGGTTTGAAACACTTTTTAAATCTTCCTAAATACGGTTTTATGGCGATGTGAGAGAAATGTGGTGAAACCTTATGAAGGGCAAAGACTCCGTCCTCCATCCCACTGCGAGACACGCCCAACGATCAAATTCAACTGACACAGAAATGAAGCGCCTGCCTCCTGATGATTGGGAGATCGAGACAGTTTCCTTCCGTAAAGCCAATCATAATTTACGCTGTCGTAAACTACGAGAATGAAAAAAAGCTTAGACCACCTCCACTAGAAAGCCGACAGTTTGACGATAAGAAAATAGCCAGTATGTGCACTTTTACAGGGAATAACTGATCAGATTTTCTTCACAGATTTAAAAACGTAGGAAGCATAAAGTCAGACATGCCGGGAGTCTTTTCACTTCCTGCCTGAGTGAATGCCCTGGATGGAGGAGTTTGTGAGGTTTGTGGCAGCACAGTTAACAATTACACATAAACAAAGAATCTATTATAAATTAAACAAGAAGCTCACAAAGTTCGTTGTCTCGTTTCCTCTCACATTTGAGGCTCTTAGGAACCTTTTGACACACTTGAAATAAACGGGAGCTGTAGTGTTACAGTAAAATAACATCGAGTGTCACAGTTCGTGCCTTCAGGCCGAAGTTACAAAAAGATTAATGTTGCCTCTGATGCATAAAAAATAACATAAATATAAACATGGCAGCCACACAACACTAAGAGCAGCAGTCCCAAACTGGCTGGCTTTAAATTAAATTAAATGTTGGACAGGATATAAACATCTCTATTTTGTTATTCCTCACAGCTGGTCCCATTTTTAAGGTTTGCGTTTTCTTTAAAACAGGTTTTAAACATCCAATCAGTGAGATGTGTAGTGAATGAAATGATAAAGTGAGCTTACTCTATGATCAGACATTAAGGAAACATGCTATGTTGAAGTGCTGGCTTCTCTGACAACAATGCAGCAGCCAGTATGTCCTCCTTCTAACTTTAGATTCTGGTCCTGAATGGTCTGGATTTGTTTGGACCAGAGAAGGTAGGCGGTTTTAAGGCACCCCCACACGGCCGTTTTGGACGCCCCTCGGTTTGCCAGATATGAGAGCAGTTATCAGGTCAAACCAACAGGTGTTGCAGCGATGGAAGCGGGCAAGAGAACTGGTTCAGATAGAAGTGATTGTACCCGACCTAAAAAGCCTCTGCATGTTTCTAATAAGCTCCACGAGCAGAAACGTGCTCAAACTAGGATCAATATTGGAGATGCTTTTGAAAAATGGAGAGAGGTTAGAACGCAGAAAGGTTTACAGACCGATGCAGAGCTGGATAAACACTGAAGCTTCAGTGTCCACCACATGGTGACCTGCGTGAGCATCCACTCTAGAGAGGAGGGGGGGGGGGGGGGGGGGGGGGGGGGGGGGGGGGGGGGGACAGCTTTCTGCTATGTTTAGAATTTGGACTGCAGTACACATTTTAAACACTAGGTGTCAGACTTACATGCTTTCAAACCCCCTTTCTTAAACTGTGAGGCAAACTAGTGAAGTCTATTCTATTCCAGACAATCCGTGTTTGAGTCTCTTCAACTGATGTAACAAACTTCACTGAGATAATTCATTGTTCAAAAATAAGTTGACAGGAACAATCAGGTTCCACGTTCTCCAAAAGTAAAGATCAGTCTGTTTGTAACTTCATAGCTTTATACCTCAGCTTGTCCCTAAACTGTTATTCCTGACATTTTTAGTATCAGATTAATTTTCTGCACTTTGTCAGACTTTGCACAAATACGCTGGTGACGTTTACGTGCGGCGAGGTTGCCAACATATTCGTGCAATCCGGACAGTGTGCAGGTGCTTCTTTGCAATGTGTCATGGAATCATTCCCTGCCTGCGTACCAGATGTATTTTTTTTAAAGCCCGAGTACTTTTGTATTCTAACGATCTTTAAAGTAACAGAGATGATATATAAAGACTGCAAACCGCTCATCTTCTGAGGGTTGGAAATAAAAAACACTGAAGTCAAAGCTTTCTGCGGCTGCTTGTTCCAGCAGTTACGCTGAGAGCTCGGGGAGCAGAGCTGCTGTGGAGACTGCAGGGAGGGACTTGCCTGTCAGGAGCTGAGGACGAGGGACGTTTCACATGTTGCAGTACAGTAGTGTCGCACTAGTTTCACATATTTACACCGTCAAAGTAAAGCTGCTTTTCCCTCTTAATTGAACATGATGGACTCTGGGTCCTGGTTCATCATCTGGGCCATGTGTCGCAGAACGTCCTTCTTGGTGATGATTCCCAGGAGACGCCTGCACAGACACAGAAACAGAAACAAGCTCAGGGGTCTTTCAGGTCTTCTCAGGTTTGTTGATGTAGCGGAAGAAAATAAATTACCTTCATTAATGAATAAATGAAAAAACGTCCTACCTCTGACAAAGTTAGTCACAAGCTGATCTGAGAAAACTAACAGGCAGAGCTCCCACTTCTCAACTGCAGTGATCTGAATCTTTGCTGTACCTCATACCTTTTCTCACAACTTTAAAAAACAAACAATTCATCAATAATTTATTAATTCAGGTTCCTCATTCACTTTGTATCAGCGTCAGCACAAAACCAATACTTAACAGATGTCAGCCCTTAGAGGTTATAATCAATACATTATGTACAGGGGTGCAGATAGTATAGCGGTTAAGTCCTGTCCCATGAACGGGGCTTTAGTTCTCCAAGCGGACGGCCCAGGTTCAAGTCCGACCTGCGGCTGCTTCCCTTTCTACCTGATTTCCTACTCTACCCACTGTCCAATCAAATAAAGACAAAAAGTCCAAAAAGTAATCTTTAAAAAAAGAAATAAATGGTCTCTTTTTAAATAAATGTAACAATTTAACCACCAGAGGGCACTGTTACACCTCAAAAGAAACCGTCTATCATAACCAGAAACGTTTCATTTTCTAATGCAGCAAATAACGCTTGAGGTCCACATTTTCATTTTGACATTTAGCTTTGTTCATGTTGTGAAATAATATCTGTTAACGGCATCTCAGGTTCTTGTCAGGACTGTTATTTTATTTTAATGCTGCAGTCAGACTATGAACCAGGTCTTCATACATAAAACTGTTTTCATATTGGCTTCCCAACAAGAGTACATTTCTGGATGTTTGTCGTAGAGTTCTTTCTTTTAAAGCCCTGCACGGACCTTCAGGGCTTCTACGGCCTTAAGGTCCCTACAGAACTCTTAGGTCCTCTGATCTGGACTTGCTGGGGGTTCCAGACTCCAGACTGAAGACAAAGGTCGTAGCTCCGACACTTGGGAACGCTCTGCTTTTGAGTCTAAGATTTGCGGGCAGTGTTGACTCTTTTAACTTTAGACTTCTCTGTTTTCATCTGTTGGTAAAGCACTTTGTGACCCTCCTGAAAGATTTTCGATTCATAGTTTGAACTTTTCTTTGGTTCTTGAAATGTCATAAACAATAATTGATAATGAGTCTATTCTTACCCGCTCCTCGTGACCAGACACTGACGGAGGCCGAGCTTGCGGAAGATGTCGACCACCGTCTCCATGGGCGTGTGGTCGGTGACGGTGAAGGGGGAGAGGTTGAGGATCCGTCGCAGCTTCAGTGGCTGAGGGTTGGTGGCGGGCAGCTGCGGTGCGTCCTCGGTGAAGTACACCACGGAGCTGCTCACCACACCGTCCTGTTTCTGACGAGCGTTTTCTGAAGACAGGGGAGAATTCTGATTAATCACCACCAGGTCTGGTTGGAAAATAAAATCCTATCTGGCGGTGAGGTTAAAAGACAGTTTATTGAACTTACTGATGGCGAGGGTGAGGTCCCGGCGCTGAACGAAGCCGATAAGCCTCTCCGACTCTCTGGACACGACCACCGGGAAGCCGTTATAATCTGTGTCTTTGATCAGCGCCTCCACGTCCTCCACCGTGGTGCTGTCCTGAGTGAGGACTGCCAGGGGGGGGTCGTTCCTGCGGGGCCGCATCACGTCTGTGGCGAGGGTGCGGTGGGTGAACTCGTCCCTGATGTCCAGGTAGGGATAACCGTTGAGCTGGATGTGAGACTCGTAGATTCCCTCCTTCCCGAAGGCGTCTGCCACCCACTTACTGGTGACAGCGGCGGCCATCAAAGGCACAATGTACTCCAAACCGCCGGTGAGCTCGAACATGATGACCACGAGAGAGACGGTCATCCTGGTCACCCCACCTGAGTGGACACAATCACAGATGATTTATTTCTGGACAGGGAAGGTTCAGATGGAGGTCTAAAAAATACAACAATTCTCATTTATTTGCAACTATTTTGATAAAAAGTTAAAACTTTGAATCTGTTATTTAAAGAGAAAATGATAAATCGTAATGTTTTTTTAAACAGTCAAAGACAGAGACGCCGTGTTTGAAGAAGCGGCGTCCTCTCACCCAGACAGGCGGCCGCTCCCACCATGGCGTACAGTCCGGGTGTGACACAGTCTGCACCGGGCCGGCACCAGTTCTTAAAGATGATCCAGTCGTGGTGGTGGTACGCCATCTGCTCCACGGCGATCCCCACGATCCGTCCTGCGATAGCTCCGACCGCCATGCTGGGAATGAAGAGACCCGACGGGATCTGGAGAGGAGGCAGGATCGTCAAAGCTCGACACATTTCAGGGAAGGGTTAAATACTTCCTTCAAGTCTTTATATCAAGGATCATTCAGGTTGATTTTCCATCAATATTTTGGGAAATGATCACGCCAAAAAGGAAACACACGGACACTAACTATTGTTTCACAAACCAAATTTTGTTTCAAGCGTACAGAAACGTAATTCCTGTCGATCAGATGTTGTTTTCATAAATCATCTTAACCACCGATGTGAAACTTTTTCCACAAAGGTCGATTGTGAAAGGAGATTAAAAAAAAGAACGTCATCAATTCTTTTATCTACCATTTGATCCCTACTAATCCTTCTGAAGCAGCGAGACGGAAAATATGTTCTGAATAATGTCAGAGTGATAATAACCATGAACACTGACGTACGAACAGAAAAAAAGGCGTGAATACTTCTACCACCTTTTATAAAACGTTGTGTATAAACTCTGTTAGGTATTCCCCTTTCTCTTGCTTGTTCTGACCTTCATGCCGAAGGTGAAGATGGTGATGACTATCTTGAAGACGAGGGCAAGGGCAAGCTGCCACAAGGCGTTGTAGACTCCGGGTCCTGCAGGGCGGTCCGGGATGTCGTCTACCGGTCGGCTCATGTTGGGGTTATTGATGTAATCACAGAGCTGGGAAGACTCCAGAGCGCCACAGTCGTTAAAGAGCTCAGAGATTAGCTCGCTGGTGCTGCGACGAGTGTATGGGTTTGGGTACGCCAGCACGGCTGTGATTCCTGTCACAGCGATGACCTCCAGGACCGGGTACTTCCCCAGCTGGGTGGTCTTCCTCCGCCGGCACCAGGCAATGTTGGCCCGGATGAAGAGGGTCCCCCAGAGGCCGCCGAACACACCCAGCAGGATGAACGGGACCAGCTCGGCCATGTACCACGGCGTGTGGTACTCCACGTAGAAGAGCACCAGGCGGCTGTTGCCAAAGGGGTTGATGGAGCGCAGGGTGAAGGCAGCGACCAGGGCGGCGAAGAACGAACGCCATAAAGTCTTCAGAGGGAAGTAGTAACTGACCTGCAGGAGAGAAGAAGGATGCTGATCGTTAGAGAAACATGAACATTAACTGAACTACAACAAACAGCTGGACAGAGAAACACGTCGGCAGCAACTCGAAACTTTTCAACCAGGATTCAACCATATCTTAAAGTTAGAATCCTCTTGTTTTGAGATCGATTACATTTCTATCCAGTCGTGCTCGATGAGGTAAGAGGAGATATTGTTGCACGTTTCCTCGGTAGATGCCAACGGTTTATCTTTTAAAGTTCAGCATTTGGTGCGTGTAGGATTGTTAACAAACCTCTTCCAGGCTGAACAGAACTCCTCCGATGGGTGCTCCAAAGGCCACCGACACTCCAGCCGCCGCTGCAGCAGACAACACCTGAAGAGCAGAGATCAGTGATGGATCAACCTCCTGGACTCTCACTAAGGTTTCATAACTTCTGGAACTGTTTCTTTTCTTTCAGAAAATGTTTATTACAGGACATGTTTCAGGGTTATTCAAACCGAGTTGTTCTGCTAACTAAACTCTGAAGTTGCCTCAAGGTCAGCAAAAAAAAAACGAAATGAAAAATGAAAATATGATAAAATGCTTCTGATGATGCGCTTCTTCTTCTTCTTCTGGTGTTTTATTTGCGTTATAAACTTTTACAAACAGCTGATCAGCAGCGTACCTCTCTGCGCTTGCCCTCGTTCTTGCTGTACTTTGAGAAGAGGCTGCAGAAAAGGTTTCCACAGCAGCAGGCCACGTGGACCAGAGGGCCCTCCTTCCCCAGACTGAGACCCGACGACACCGCCAGAACCAGGGTGACCGTCTTTATTAGCAGGGTCCATTTCCCCAGGTAACCCCGGATGATGAAGCCGCTGAGGATTGTCTTGATCTGCACAGACGTAAAACATATATGTTAAAAGATATATTTTCTTTTACTTTCCTAAAGCAGAAATGACACAAATATCTGCAAAAGCTGCAACGTTTCATTATCTGATCTTGATTTAAAGTGTGTAGTGGGTCAACAGGGCTGTGTTAGACCTGTGTTCATGTTGTAATGGGTATAAAACCCGGCCTCTGTTACCTCTGGGATTCCTGAGCCGCAGGCATACGGAGCGAACACTCTCACCAGAGACACAGCCAGGAAGGAAAACAGCAGAGCCCACAGAATGTACAGGAAGTAGTTCAACACGTATGCTCCACCTCCCTGAAAGAACAAACAACAGCAAACATGTATTTTTCATTATTGTCAGTGATCAATCATCTGATCTCTCACGCACACTCGTTTCAAAGCGCTTCACACCGGTGCTTACTGTTGCTAGGTTACAAAAGTTAACTTCTACTTCTGTCAGTAGTGTTAGGTGTGTTTTCGATAGCTCTCCGACTGTTTGCTCAATATTTGCTTTTATTTTAGGAAATGTCACGAAGAAAACTTGTTTATACTGTAAATGAATCATGTTCTGGCTTCAGCAGAAGCTCCAGAGCTGAAATTGTTCCCTCAAAGAGGCGTGTCAGTTTAGTTTCTCCTCCGCCATTGTTGTTGACAAAGCTGATATCAGAAGTCCCAGCCCTTCTCGTTTCTGATTGGTTGCTAAAGGGAGAAGTGCTGCGGCAGTGTTACAAAGTTGAAATCTTTTGCCTGCAACCTTCCCGATGTTACGGTTTAAATGAGTGACACCCCGCTGCAGACAAGTTGATGGTTTTTCATTTATATTTACGGTTTTGCCCTGCCTCGGTCTTGTCTCGGTCACGGAGCACTCTGGTCTCGGGTATGTCTTGGTCTTGGTTAGTGTGGTCTCGACTACAACACTATGCTGTATGTGTTTATGCACTAAACTGCATTAGTTTGTATTTGAGATGGGCGCTGCCAGAGACAAGAAAAAACAGGCGTTAGTGGTTACAGGCCCTCAGGCTCAAATGTCTCTTTTTAAGATAAGACAAGACAATGGCTCCTCAGTAGGACTGCTGCTTTAACAAAGTAGCAGACAGTGTTTGTATTATAATATAATTCTGCATCAATAAATGATGCATCAAACTAGTGAAGCAGCCCTTCTCTTGATGCTCCCTGACGGTTATATTATCCTCATCGAATGGCGTTTTAATTCAGTCCTACGTGTCTTTTTGGGTTCCTGCTATTATTTAAAACAACATGACTACTAAACTTGTTTAACTGAAACACATGATTTAAACAGTTTTATTTTGTTGAACTTTTTTGCATCATTGGTGTTTAAATTCATCGTGACTCAGGTCTGACCTCAGCATGGCCGGTCATCAGCTCTGCCCACTTCTGCCACTGCGGACACTTGTCTCTGTCGTCGAACGTGGTCTCGTTGGATGTCCAGCAGCACTGCTCGTGGCTGTACCAGAAGGCCGACAGACACACACCTTCCTTCAGGTCCGTCATCCAGTCCACCGCCAGGTCGATGACTCCGGCCAGCGTACCTGCAGAACACAGAGCACACCAGGACGGCCCCAGGTAAGAACCAGTTTACTCATATTAGAGCACTAACTACAAACAACAGATGTGTTTTCATCTCTGTATAATCGAGTAAAAGATTACATTTCAAGTTGAAAGGGAAACACAACCAAACATGAACACATTAAAACAATTCAATCACCCTTATTTGGATTATTGATAGCATCAGAAAGTACCACATTTAAAAAGATACATCTTTTTTATAAGACGGGTCTGTAGAGGAGGAATGAATCCATGAATCATGCAAAGATACTCTCTGCCCACACTTAGAAGAGCTTTGTAATGTTACATCAGAGATGATCAGTGCTGATTCTACAGTTTGATGATCAGCTGAGAGAGATGGTTTATTTGCTGCTGACACACTATAAGGAAGTTCTGTCAGTTCAGGAAGTGGTACATTATGTCATCCAACCTGAGAGGAGTCCAATGAGAAGCATCACCACCCATCCTGACCAGGCGTCCAGCAGGCTTTTGAACAGCTCCCAGAAGGACTCTTTACTCTTACTGGTGATCTGATATAGAGACAGCAAGAGGAAATAAATGTTCATCAGATATAGAACGGTTCCAGGTTTCCAGCACGTACAGAAAATTGTGCACAACCAAGGGGAAATAAACTGCTAAAGAGAAAGCATCGGATAACTTAATACGACACATCGATATGTAAAGAAAACCTGGTCAAACCTTGCGGTGGCGGTCTGTGTCTCGGGATTTCTCCCTCAGCCAGTCGATGGTGTGGAAGTCTTCATATGTGCCCACGTCAGGAAAAGGCTCATCCAAGAAATCCATCAGGTTCCCAGCTCCGTTCATCTCCTCTGTGGGCGTGGCACTGCTGACATCTGGTAGAGGGGAGCGTGATAACCTTACTAACACATTTGTTTGATTTATTTACTGTAAATAATTTATGCTGTAAAGGAGAAGACAACTAACAAACTTTTTCCAGGTTATCAAAATGTTTGTGTTTTAAATCAACGTTCATTACTTTAATGATCAAAAGTATTGAAAGGTATCAAAGCTTTTAAAAATTACATCCGTTTCCGAAGACAGGTGCCTTTCAAAAAATGACAGTAAACTCCTCCACACTGTCTAAACTGCATAAGTACGTTGCCAACATTTATTCCTGTCAACATATTTATGCAATTTAGGCAGTGTGGAGGAGTTCACGTGCATTTTTTTAATAATAATAATCAAGAAAATACCCAATACTAGGTGACTAACACTTATGTTGAATGATGCTGAAACAGATATTAGCATCGTTTGACTTCTAGTATCAACCTTTCAATAAACAGAATTATGATGACATGAAGGCAGCAGCCTGGGAGTGAGTGGCATCAGATTTTAAACAGAGAGGAGAAAAGGATAAATATTGTTTTCAGTAGCTCTGCTGAGTCTCTAACACGCGTGTTTTTCTTTCTTTTGTGTTCACTTGAGATGACAGTCTCTGAATAAATTCACACATAGCGGCTGAAGGAGTGAAATCCTGCAGAGAGGACTACATGTACATGTACTGTCCGTTAGCAGCTAAAGCTAACAGCAGCCACCAGCATAAACAGCATCGTCTCCGGCTAACTGGGTTAGCTCGTCAGAGTCGTCATTTACCTTCACCAGCCTCCATGGTTACAGTCCGTCCTAACAACTGTGGACGAAAAATGTTTGTGATAAAATAATTATTTATTTAAAGTTGACTGCGTTATGCATTTTAGCTTTCATTAAAAAGTGTTAAGAGTCGTCTAATATCGAGAAATCAACAGAGAGCGTTAGAGACGCATTCCCACAATGCTCCTGTGTATACTGACAGTCTCGCGATACATCATGAGATCACGTTCAGTCAAAGATTGTCTATTAAACAGATCAAATTGTACATTTAATTTTCAACCTCGTTTCTGGGCAATTTTCGCCAAATGCCAAATTAAAATATCAAATTTCAATACAAGACATGAGCATGGAAAATAATGAACAGGATACCTGAACAGTTTAACAGGGAAGGACTGGTTTCTACTTTCTGTTGCAATTTCCCCACAAAAAATGCATAGCGGTGACATGATAATAAAATACAAATATTAAAGTTAAATACATTTAGAGATTAAACTAGTATCCAATATTTCATATTAATTATACAAGTGAGAATAACCCACAAGTCCTATCCATTCAAAAATACTCATTGTCGTGTTATCTTTAGATTTTTCCACAGGTTTAACCCTTTCACAGATAAATAATTTTGCTTTGAATTTGCGCTTACTTTTGTTTGTTTGTGAAGTCACCTGTTCCCTCTCTCTCATTTTAAACACCTGAGTTGATTTTAGGATTTGGGAGCGGTCCCTTTATGTGAAACGATCCTGAAGAGAAACAAAACATCAGAATGAATTCCTCTTCATTGATTATATTTATGGAGTTAGAGACACGTACCTGATGTGACAGCTGTTTGACTTCCACATAGAAACACCTGTGGACGTCGGTTCTAAAAGTTGAGTGGTGATTTTCAGTGACATCATTATTGAAAAAGTTAAAATCATTATATATGAAACATATTTAATAAACACAATGTTCAAACAGGCATTGATTTTATTTATTAATTTATTTTAAAATGTACATTTCATGATGGACCAGAAAAGTTTTTGTACCTGCACTTTATGCTGATAAGAGACATTAAATATTTTCATCTGTTTTGGAACAACCACACGTTTCCCATTACAAAAAAATAAACTCTTAAAATCCAGACATTTATCAGAAAATTCAAAAGAAGACATTCATCATCGAGTTCAAAAAGTTCTCATAAAGTCCTTGAAGTGATTAAATACAAATCTTTTACAAAACACTTATGGCTTCTGTTTTTATTCCGATACAAAAATAATTCTGTCATGTTCCAACAGAAAGATCTGAAGGTTAGACGGATCATAAACATGGACCTTAGATTTGAGCACAGTAAAGGAACGCTCTTCAGCGTAACCATTTCTTCCCTGAGCAGCACACCACACTCACACCCGGTTCACCAGATTTCAAACTTCTTGGTTTTCTTAAAGGGTGCTTGGTTTACAATGTTGTTCCTGAAGAGTCTAGAAAACAGAGCAAGGAGAGCAAACATCACTCATTCAGCCAGAACCCTGAGGTTCAAGTATATCAAAATAAGCTATGATGATGAATGACTCATCTGTAAGAGTATGATGAGAAATGTCTTCATTAAGGAAAGGTGCTCTTATTAATGCATGCTCACCGCACGGTTTCGATGGAGGGGTTGTTGGAGATCAGTTCGAGCAACGTGGATGTTGAAGCATCGGTGATCTTATTGTGACTCAGGCTGTGAAATACACACAAAGAAAACACAGTGATTTATTTATTACACGTCGTGTCAGCCAGCTGCTGGTGTGAGCTAAACAGATCCGTCCAAACACATCACAGCCGGCAGACACAGGTAAAGAGTGTTT
The DNA here is from genome assembly GCA_020745685.1 of Tautogolabrus adspersus. Classification (NCBI taxonomy): domain Eukaryota; kingdom Metazoa; phylum Chordata; class Actinopteri; order Labriformes; family Labridae; genus Tautogolabrus; species Tautogolabrus adspersus. Next base: position 13,820,364 of record CM036557.1, on the reverse strand, counting down.
GTTCAGTGGATAACAATTTATCTGCTCTGACCAACTCTGGTAAAGACACATCTGACCTCCAGAGTCAATACAAGAACAACACCACCACTTTGGAAAACGGTCGGTGCAATAGTCTGGAAATCAACATTTGTTATCTCTTTTGTCTTTTCTTTTTTATCAGCAAAGGTTGTCTGGCCACACAGTTGAAGTCACTGGCTCTTTCTGAACCCTGACACCAACTCCACCTGTTGTGTTTAAGTATATTCTTTATATATTTTTCCTCCGTCATCCACTCAGGCTACAGCTGACTTTGCGTTAAGTACACTGTTGTCTCGTGAACTTACTCGAGGACATGTACTTTGTGCAGATGTTCCTTGATTGTGAGCAGCAGCTGGTCGGTTAGCTGGCAGTGACTGAGGTCCAGCTCTGTCAGCCCTTCAGAGAAGTCCAGCATCCAGGCCAAAGCTCGACAGGCCTTCTGATCCAGTACAGTGTGACTGAGGTCCAGCTCTCCACCCAGGGCTTTACACAGGGACCCTGCACGTCTCATTGAGTCCCACTCAATGATCGAAGGAATCAGCGACACCAGCTGGAGCAGGACAACTTTATTGGCTCTAAACAGGAGAATCAGAGTGAAGGGCAGGCTGTTAGTGTACTGACATGAACAACAGAAACTCAAACTGTGGTCTTGGTCATTTTGTGGTCCCCACCCAACCCCTAACCTGAGGCGGACTTTGTCCAGGACAGGAAACAGCAGGTCCAGTCCGTTGTCCTCCACCTCGCAGTCCTGCAGATGGAGCTCTGTGTCCTGGCTGCTGCATCTCAGGATGATGGAGACGGCGCTGCAGTCAGCGACCGTCAGTCTGAGAGTCTCACTCTGACCTTCCTCTGACAGCTCCACACAGGAGGAACAGGACAGATCTAACCTGTGCTGCAGAGTCCTGAGCAGACTGACTGCTGCCCTCTGCTGGTCATCAGAGTCAGCACAGCAGTAGACGAACTTCAGCAGCAGATTCCTGTCAACACTGTTAGGAACACTGATTAAATAAACTCATTGTTAAACAAATTACAACCATTTGTATGTGGAACAAGCACTGATGTCTGACCTGAGTTGAGAAACTTTGTCCAGTGTGCAGAGGATGGATTGGATATCCCCTGTTGGTATGGAGGTCCACAGGAGGTTGAGTTTCACTCCATCACTGTGTTTGAGGATGAAGAGCAGAGCAGCACAGTCCTCTGAGTCTATCTCTCGGCAGGTCAGGTTGATCACGTGATCAAATGACCTCAGAAAGCTGGGTACCACTGAACTGGCACGAGTTGTATAGATCTCTCTGAGGGAAGTCAACACAAAGCTGGGACAAGTCCTGAAAGCAAAAAAAAATCCATACTGAAAATGCACAAAAACTAAAAGAAATGTAGACTTATAAAACCAGACACATGAAGGCAATGTTCTCTTTTTGGTCCCTCCACACGCCCACTTTTAACCAGAAACGCTGGACAGATATTACCTTAGGAATGGCATTACATGACCTTCGATTTACCCTGCATCTAATATTCCCCAGCATGGGTCAGAGTTTACTAACACGTCTGCATATTCTTCATCGAGTTTGTTTTTATTGTTGAACACTTTCAAAGGGTGAGTGGCGTACATCCTTACAGGTCCAATTTTGTGAATAGTCAAAAAAACACAAACCTTACAAACACGATCCTGTCCAGAAAGGGAAGCAGACGTGTGATGCTCTCTTGTATGAAGCTGTTCTTCCTCAGGTTCACAGTTATGATCTGAGACGACTGCTGCAGAAGATGTTGAAGAAGCTCCCAGTTCAGACAGAAGGGGGTCAGGTCTCCATTAACCTTTCTCAAGAAGCCCAAGGTCAAGTCCTCGTCCTGAGTTTGATAGAGGAGATCTAGTAGCTGCTGGGAAGTCTTCTCCTGCAGCCTGTTGAAGAAAATTGTCAATAAATATCTTAAGAAGAGTGAATGATTATTACATTTTACATGTTTTAGTACACATTCAGTGATTATAAGGTTCAGGAAATATGCTTACTTGATTGTAAGAGGGCCATCATGAGATAGCAGTGAAATGAGACACTGAGCAGGGATCCAGGCCTCAGTTAGATCCAACTGTCTGACTGTCCAGTATCGCAGCAGAGATGCCAGACTACTCACAACCCTCGACAAAACTTTCTCTGAAGGTTGGTCTGATTGGGAGGCAAGAGAAAGCTGCTTAGCAACAGTCAGATGGGGCACTCTCTGTCTTCTTACCCATTTAGACAGAAGCAAGGCAATGCTGTTGGAAAGCCTAAGATTGAAACATTCAGAGAGAAAGCATAAGTGACGTAAACAATCTGGACATTTAAGCTGGACAGGATGATGTTTTCAGAAAAAGAGGAATGAAAAATGCAAACCTCAGACTGTGCAGTCTTTTCGTGTGTCTAAACAGGAGTGATGCTCCTCTGGCAGACATCTTTCTGGGAGTGAGGATGAGATCCACATGAGGACCACAAAGTCCAAGAACTCGTCCCACAGACTTGCAGGTTTTGTTGTGCAGCTTTCCTGTTAACTGAAGGGTGAATCCGAGGAGCCGCAGCAGAGTCACCAACTGCTCATCCTCATCTCTGGATCTGACAGAAACCAATCTGCACACAATCTGGAAAAACTCTGGCTGACTGCAGCTTAAACAGAATAATGTGGATGAAGTGTGAAAACAGCCGAGTTAAGTACAGGACAAACATTATTATGAACAACTTCAGGAACAATGTCTTTCATCATTATAAGATATTTTTAAAAATCATATAAAGTATGATTCAATTCTCATTTTGCATTTTGATCCTCAAAAAAAATCAAACTATATAAAACTCTGCTGCTCGCTTACAAAACAGAAACGAACACGACTCTTTATTTAAATGCTTTAATCCAGGTCTACACTCCCTCCCAGGTCTGCACTACGCTCTGCCAATGAAAGGCTTCTGATCCAACCTTCACAACAGGGTCCTAAGTCTCTAACTAGACTCTTCTTCTCTGTCGCCCCCCGGTGGTGGAACGAAATACCAAACTCCATTTGATCTGCAGAGTCCCTTTGAACCTTTAAGAGAAAGCTAAAGACCCAGCTCTTTGTGAACACCTACGACCTTCATGATGATGATGATGATGATGATGATGTTTAGGATGGTTTTGATGCTGATCAGAACTCTAGAACAGCTGTCCATGTTGCTGTTGACAACAAGACATTAACGTGTCTGATTGTCTCTGGTCACTTCCTGTCAGCACCTGTGTGTCTGATCAGACTTAAAGCTGTTTGTTTGAGGATAAAGAAGATCAAATGTAGATTTTTCTAAACTTGACTCAATGTAATTCTTTAAAACGTGTCTGTCCATTCTTTGTCTGTTATTACTAGTTTGCTTTGTTTTGACCGGTTTCATTCTCTATTTTTAAAAACTTAATAAAACAGTTGTTCAGCTAAATGAGGATTTCTGGGAGTATGTTATACATTTCACCATCATGTGTTATTGGATAATTCAACGTTACAGTGAGAGGATTCAGATGGAGGAGCAAACCTTAACAGATGTACACTGTGGTGTGAAGAGTCATTTATTTACCTGAGGCGTGAGATATGAGGCAGACACTGAAGGAAGCTCCTCACTTCACTCTCTTCATCTGGACAGCCCGTCAGCTCCACTTCAGTCTTCTCTGGTCGGAGTCTCAGCACTTCCAGGAGCATGGAGGTCTTTCTCTTTGAGAGGTCAATGAACCAGACATCAGGAGCTGACTGGAAAACTGACTGTAATGATGGAAGAACTCTCCAGCCTGTTTTAGTCTCATAGTCCTTCATGTGGGAGCACAGATCCAGAAGGAAATAACACTGCCCCTCTTTAAAATCGTGCAATCCCTCCACATCAAAGAAGAAGGGGAATGTTTTATATGTGCAGAGTGATGATAACAGCTGCAGTGTGTTCTCTCCTGTCTGCTGTTCTCTCTCTGCTGCTGCTGCACAGAACAGACGTCCACAGAACTCGACTTCTCTTTTAGACCAGCCAAAGAAACTGAAATGAAAGTTGAAAACTTTGTTAAGTCAGCATCAGAAACGAGACATGAATTACTGACAGAGTGAATCTACTCAAAGCTTACAAATAAACTCACATGAGCAGAAAACACTTTGGTCATCTACACACAAATAATGATGCAATAAAGAAGATCACATGTGGATTTTTCTAAACTTTGACTAAATGTAATTCTTGAAAACGTGTTGGAGGACTCAGAAAGGTCAAATCCAGAGTTGTTTCTTAAACTCTGTCTAAAGAGATGTTATGTTATGACATGGATTCAGCTCATAAACCAACAGAGTGACTTGAAGGAAACCTTCAAGTCAAATATTCAGAAATCAATCCGTTCCAAACACTGGAATACTGGACGACAACTTTGAAACTCTCTGAAGTCCAAAAAGAAAAGGTGTGTGATTGTTTTCTTGACATGGATTCATCACCTCCTGATGATAATCTTTTTCATGATCACAATGAATTGAACATCTTATAAACATGTTTGCTCTTTAGTGTTCTTAGTTTGAAACTGTTGACCCTTCATGTGGTACATTTATTGATGTGATTGGTTAATAGAGATTGTTTTTCATGCTGTTATTGAATCATCTCGTTCACTCTTCAAAATGAAGATCTTTCAAACCTCTTATTCAGCCGCTGTTTATTTACTGCTCAATAATTCATCATCAATTAGCTCCACAGACTGAACTAGAGGATCACAAGTGTTCACCTGTTTATTGTTTACATGTTTCTATGTTTGATTGTCTTTGTAATGTGCCATAGTACATTGTAATGACTATTACAAAAGATCAAGATGTAGGTACATATACAACGTACACCATTCTTCTGACTTCTTTCAAGTTAGATTACAGTTTCAACCTTTTATCTGTTGACATAGGCGACCCTCTATGGACTGGTTTGTTCTTTCTGTGGCTACTTAAGGGAGCCGTAATAAAACGATGTTCATCCAGAGAGAAGGGGACAAAGAAATAAAGTCAATCAAGCATGATCAGCAGTTTGGCTTCCTACACTTTGGAGTTATAGCGATGAAGTATTAAGACACAAAGAAATCAAGTCAATTACAAACCAAACAGATAAAACAATGAATGTTCCTTCCATGCATGAGATGTAGTGCTTTCCATTTAAAGGAGCATATATCTGTCCATTCTTTGTCTGTTATTACTAGTTTGCTTTGTTTTGACCGGTTTCATTCTCTATTTTTAAAAACTTCATAAAACAGTTGTTCAGCTAAATGAGGATTTCTGGGAGTATGTTATACATTTCACCATCATGTGTTATTGGATAATTCAACGTTACAGTGAGAGGATTCAGATGGAGGAGCAAACCTTAACAGATGTACACTGTGGTGTGAAGAGTCATTTATTTACCTGAGGCGTGAGATATGAGGCAGACACTGAAGGAAGCTCCTCACTTCACTCTCTTCATCTGGACAGCCCATCAGCTCCACTTCAGTCTTCTCTGGTCGGAGTCTCAGCACTTCCAGGAGCATGGAGGTCTTTCTCTTTGAGAGGTCAATGAACCAGAAATCAGGAGCTGACTGGAAAACTGACTGTAATGATGGAAGGACTCTCCAGCCTGTTTTAGTCTCATAGTCCTTCATGTGGGAGTACAGATCCAGAAGTAACTCACACTTCTCTTCTTCATAATCGTCCCATTCCTCCTCTTCAATGAGGGGGAATGTTTCATTTGTGAACAGTGATGATAACAGCTGCAGTGTGTTCTCTCCTGTCTGCTGTTCTCTCTCTGCTGCTGCTGCACAGAACAGACGTCCACAGAACTCGACTCCTCTTTTAGACCAGTCAGAGAAACTGAAATGAAAGTTAAAGTTGTGTTAGCAGAGCATTATTAGTTAATTATCAGTTTGATTGTTTTAACTCTTCCAATATTTTAGCTTTTTGTGTAACTTAATTGTTGGCACTTTTTCTTTGTGTCTTTGTTTTATCAGCTGTATTTGTAAAAGGCAGTATCACAAAATATACAACACCATGTTCACATTTTTACACCTCATCCTTTTTAAGTGTTTCTCTATGTACAGGTTTAGTACCATCAACAGTTAATGGTGAATGGACTTGAGCTTGAATATTTCTCTTCTAGTCTTCTGACTCCTCAAAGCTCTTTAACCCCGCAGGTCACACCGACACATTCACTCACTGATGGTAGAGGCTGCTGAGTAAAGAGTCCATCAGTATTAACTCATCCATTCATACACATTCACTCACTGATGGTAGAGGCTGCTGAGTAAAGAGTCCATCAGTATTAACTCATCCGTTCATACACATTCACACACTGATGGTAGAGGCTGCTGAGTAAAGAGTCCATCAGTATTAACTCATCCGTTCATACACATTCACACACTGATGGTAGAGGCTGCTGAGTAAAGAGTCCATCAGTATTAACTCATCCGTTCATACACATTCACACACTGATGGTAGAGGCTGCTGAGTAAAGAGTCCATCAGTATTAACTCATCCCATTCACACACATTTGGACGCCCCCGCCGAAGCAGCGGTAGTAGCTTAGGGTTAAGTGTCTGGCCAAGGACTAATGGGACATGTGGCTGAGGGATCAAACACATGACCTTTGAGATGACCGACTCTACCACTGAGCCACAGCCGCCCCAAGTAGTCAGATGGTCTGTGAGTCATAACTCAGTCCTGAGATCTTTTATTCCATCTTTACATGAATATTCATCAACATACAGTTCACTCATTTATCATCTATTTATATTCCTCATACACAACATTCATATCATTGTGTACTTCTATCTCACCATCTAAATATGATTCATTTATTACACATTAGAAATAGGAGTGTTTACATTTATAGTATTTCCCTCAAGAAACAGTAACTCCAGCTGCCTTCTCTTGAGAGAAGAGAAATTCTCTTCATGTATTTCAGAATTAAAGAAATCCTCTTTTTGTAATCTCAAAGACTCAACTTTTCATTTGAAGGAGTTCCCTCAATCCTTCTGTTCCAATCATCTAATGTGTATGTGACTGGATCAAACCAACTTTTTTACTTACACACCAGAGGGGCAGTTTGGTATTCTTCCACTGTTGGAGGAACAGGAAGTGACTAAAAATAGACCCCCCAAATACAGGACTTTAAGTCTTGATGGATGACCTTGCTGAATGTTTGATTTATGTCGTTCCAATACAAACTCAGTGTGAAGCAGTCCTAGAATAAATGGCAGTTACTTCCTTCTATTGATCCATATGACCTTCAACATATCAGACGTGTGTTTTTGATTTGTTCCTGGTGTTGTGTCTTCAAGTATCATATCATGTTTTTCCTATAATCATTTCTCGATCCAGTGAGAACGTTTAGGACCAGTGAAAACTGAAAATCTCCTCTCAAGCCTCCACTGAGAGCCACATCTCTGCTCAATGTTTCCACGTTTCTTTATGACCGAGGTGACACTCTTTAGTATCAGAGATACCATTGAACAATTCTGAAACAGACTTATTCAGTAATGAACTACAGAGTGACGTGAAGGTTTTATTAAACTCATATTCTGCTGTGGATAAATATATAATCTGCACCTCTGATTAAAATCATGAAAAAGTCATTCTGCTCTAGGCCCGCAGATTTGAAACTTAGTAATCTACCTTTATGAACACATCATAGACGTGTTGTTGGACCTTTCCTCTTAGGTCATCAAGCACAAATCAAACACACCAAATGTTTGTGCGAAACGTTCTGATGAATTATTAACTTTGACATGTAAACAAGTAAAAACAGGAAAATCACAGAATTAACCATTTACCTGAGGCGTGAGATATGAGGCAGACACTGAAGGAAGCTCCTCACTTCACTCTCTTCATCTGGACAGCCCATCAGCTCCACTCGAGTCTTCTCTGGTCGGAGTCTCAGCACTTCCAGGAGCATGGAGGTCTTTCTCTCTGAGAGGTCAATGCACCAGAAATCAGGAGCTGACTGGAAAACTGACTGTAATGATGGAAGGACTCTCCAGCCTGTTTTAGTCTCATAGTCCTTCATGTGGGAGCACAGATCCAGAAGGAACTCACACTTCTCTTCTTCATAATCGTCCCATTCCTCCTTGTCAATGAGGGGGAATGTTTCATTTGTGAACAGTGATGATAACAGCTGCAGTGTGTTCTCTCCTGTCTGCTTTTCTCTCTCTGCTGCTGCTGCACAGAACAGACGTCCACAGAACTCGACTCCTCTTTTAGACCAGTCAGAGAAACTGAAATGAAAGTTAAAGTTGTGTTAGCAGAGCATTATTAGTTAATTATCAGTTTGATTGTTTTAACTCTTCCAATATTTTAGCTTTTTGTGTAACTTAATTGTTGGCACTTTTTCTTTGTGTCTTTGTTTTATCAGCTGTATTTGTAAAAGGCAGTATCACAAAATATACAACACCATGTTCACATTTTTACACCTCATCCTTTTTAAGTGTTTCTCTATGTACAGGTTTAGTACCATCAACAGTAAATGGTGAATGGACTTGAGCTTGAATATTTCTCTTCTAGTCTTCTGACTCCTCAAAGCTCTTTAACACTGCAGGTCACACCGACACATTCACACACTGATGGTAGAGGCTGCTGAGTAAAGAGTCCATCAGTATTAACTCATCCATTCATACACATTCACTCACTGATGGTAGAGGCTGCTGAGTAAAGAGTCCATCAGTATTAACTCATCCATTCATACACATTCACACACTGATGGTAGAGGCTGCTGAGTAAAGAGACCATCAGTATTAACTCATCCATTCATACACATTCACTCACTGATGGTAGAGGCTGCTGAGTAAAGAGTCCATCAGTATTAACTCATCCATTCATACACATTCACACACTGATGGTAGAGGCTGCTGAGTAAAGAGTCCATCAGTATTAACTCATCCATTCATACACATTCACACACTGATGGTAGAGGCTGCTGAGTAAAGAGACCATCAGTATTAACTCATCCATTCATACACATTCACTCACTGATGGTAGAGGCTGCTGAGTAAAGAGTCCATCAGTATTAACTCATCCATTCATACACATTCACACACTGATGGTAGAGGCTGCTGAGTAAAGAGTCCATCAGTATTAACTCATCCATTCATACACATTCACACCCTGATGGTAGAGGCTGCTGAGTAAAGAGTCCATCAGTATTAACTCATCCATTCATACACATTCACACCCTGATGGTAGAGGCTGCTGAGTAAAGAGACCATCAGTATTAACTCATCCATTCATACACATTCACTCACTGATGGTAGAGGCTGCTGAGTAAAGAGTCCATCAGTATTAACTCATCCATTCATACACATTCACACACTGATGGTAGAGGCTGCTGAGTAAAGAGTCCATCAGTATTAACTCATCCATTCATACACATTCACTCACTGATGGTAGAGGCTGCTGAGTAAAGAGTCCATCAGTATTAACTCATCCATTCATACACATTCACTCACTGATGGTAGAGGCTGCTGAGTAAAGAGTCCATCAGTATTAACTCATCCATTCATACACATTCACACACTGATGGTAGAGGCTGCTGAGTAAAGAGACCATCAGTATTAACTCATCCATTCATACACATTCACTCACTGATGGTAGAGGCTGCTGAGTAAAGAGTCCATCAGTATTAACTCATCCATTCATACACATTCACACACTGATGGTAGAGGCTGCTGAGTAAAGAGTCCATCAGTATTAACTCATCCATTCATACACATTCACACCCTGATGGTAGAGGCTGCTGAGTAAAGAGACCATCAGTATTAACTCATCCATTCATACACATTCACTCACTGATGGTAGAGGCTGCTGAGTAAAGAGTCCATCAGTATTAACTCATCCATTCATACACATTCACACACTGATGGTAGAGGCTGCTGAGTAAAGAGACCATCAGTATTAACTCATCCATTCATACACATTCACTCACTGATGGTAGAGGCTGCTGAGTAAAGAGTCCATCAGTATTAACTCATCCATTCATACACATTCACTCACTGATGGTAGAGGCTGCTGAGTAAAGAGTCCATCAGTATTTACTCATCCATTCATACACATTCACACACTGATGGTAGAGGCTGCTGAGTAAAGAGACCATCGGTATTAACTCATCCATTCATACACATTCACTCACTGATGGTAGAGGCTGCTGAGTAAAGAGACCATCAGTATTAACTCATCCATTCATACACATTCACACACTGATGGTAGAGGCTGCTGAGTAAAGAGTCCATCAGTATTTACTCATCCATTCATACACATTCACACACTGATGGTAGAGGCTGCTGAGTAAAGAGTCCATCAGTATTTACTCATCCATTCATACACATTCACACACTGATGGTAGAGGCTGCTGAGTAAAGAGACCATCGGTATTAACTCATCCATTCATACACATTCACTCACTGATGGTAGAGGCTGCTGAGTAAAGAGTCCATCAGTATTAACTCATCCATTCATACACATTCACTCACTGATGGTAGAGGCTGCTGAGTAAAGAGTCCATCAGTATTAACTCATCCATTCATACACATTCACTCACTGATGGTAGAGGCTGCTGAGTAAAGAGTCCATCAGTATTTACTCATCCATTCATACACATTCACACACTGATGGTAGAGGCTGCTGAGTAAAGAGACCATCGGTATTAACTCATCCATTCATACACATTCACTCACTGATGGTAGAGGCTGCTGAGTAAAGAGACCATCAGTATTAACTCATCCATTCATACACATTCACACACTGATGGTAGAGGCTGCTGAGTAAAGAGTCCATCAGTATTTACTCATCCATTCATACACATTCACACACTGATGGTAGAGGCTGCTGAGTAAAGAGTCCATCAGTATTTACTCATCCATTCATACACATTCACACACTGATGGTAGAGGCTGCTGAGTAAAGAGTCCATCAGTATTTACTCATCCATTCATACACATTCACACACTGATGGTAGAGGCTGCTGAGTAAAGAGACCATCGGTATTAACTCATCCATTCATACACATTCACTCACTGATGGTAGAGGCTGCTGAGTAAAGAGACCATCGGTATTAACTCATCCATTCATACACATTCACTCACTGATGGTAGAGGCTGCTGAGTAAAGAGTCCATCAGTATTAACTCATCCGTTCATACACATTCACACACTGATGGTAGAGGCTGCTGAGTAAAGAGTCCATCAGTATTAACTCATCCGTTCATACACATTCACACACTGATGGTAGAGGCTGCTGAGTAAAGAGTCCATCAGTATTAACTCATCCGTTCATACACATTCACACACTGATGGTAGAGGCTGCTGAGTAAAGAGTCCATCAGTATTAACTCATCCCATTCACACACATTTGGACGCCCCCGCCGAAGCAGCGGTAGTAGCTTAGGGTTAAGTGTCTGGCCAAGGACTAATGGGACATGTGGCTGAGGGATCAAACACATGACCTTTGAGATGACCGACTCTACCACTGAGCCACAGCCGCCCCAAGTAGTCAGATGGTCTGTGAGTCATAACTCAGTCCTGAGATCTTTTATTCCATCTTTACATGAATATTCATCAACATACAGTTCACTCATTTATCATCTATTTATATTCCTCATACACAACATTCATATCATTGTGTACTTCTATCTCACCATCTAAATATGATTCATTTATTACACATTAGAAATAGGAGTGTTTACATTTATAGTATTTCCCTCAAGAAACAGTAACTCCAGCTGCCTTCTCTTGAGAGAAGAGAAATTCTCTTCATGTATTTCAGAATTAAAGAAATCCTCTTTTTGTAATCTCAAAGACTCAACTTTTCATTTGAAGGAGTTCCCTCAATCCTTCTGTTCCAATCATCTAATGTGTATGTGACTGGATCAAACCAACTTTTTTACTTACACACCAGAGGGGCAGTTTGGTATTCTTCCACTGTTGGAGGAACAGGAAGTGACTAAAAATAGACCCCCCAAATACAGGACTTTAAGTCTTGATGGATGACCTTGCTGAATGTTTGATTTATGTCGTTCCAATACAAACTCAGTGTGAAGCAGTCCTAGAATAAATGGCAGTTACTTCCTTCTATTGATCCATATGACCTTCAACATATCAGACGTGTGTTTTTGATTTGTTCCTGGTGTTGTGTCTTCAAGTATCATATCATGTTTTTCCTATAATCATTTCTCGATCCAGTGAGAACGTTTAGGACCAGTGAAAAGTGAAAATCTCCTCTCAAGCCTCCACTGAGAGCCACATCTCTGCTCAATGTTTCCACGTTTCTTTATGACCGAGGTGACACTCTTTAGTATCAGAGATACCATTGAACAATTCTGAAACAGACTTATTCAGTAATGAACTACAGAGTGACGTGAAGGTTTTATTAAACTCATATTCTGCTGTGGATAAATATATAATCTGCACCTCTGATTAAAATCATGAAAAAGTCATTCTGCTCTAGGCCCGCAGATTTGAAACTTAGTAATCTACCTTTATGAACACATCATAGACGTGTTGTTGGACCTTTCCTCTTAGGTCATCAAGCACAAATCAAACACACCAAATGTTTGTGCGAAACGTTCTGATGAATTATTAACTTTGACATGTAAACAAGTAAAAACAGGAAAATCACAGAATTAACCATTTACCTGAGCTGTGAGATATGAGGCAGACACTGAAGGAAGCTCCTCACTTCACTCTCTTCATCTGGACAGCCCATCAGCTCCACTCGAGTCTTCTCTGGTCGGAGTCTCAGCACTTCCAGGAGCATGGAGGTGTTTATCTCCGACAGGTTTATGGACCAGACACCATCAGCTGACTCAAAAAGTCGACCCAGTTTTGGAATGACACCTAAACGTTCTCCGGTCTTGACGTGTTGATACAAATCAACAAAAAAGTTATGCAAGTGTTTGTCAGCAGAAAACAAAGAGACAAGCTTATACACAACATGGCGAAGGCTCTCTTCTTTGCAGAGTGCTGCTTGCAGGCATAAATCCAGTAACAGCTGCTTTTTCTTTCTCTCTAGTGTCCCATGGCCTGGCTCCTGCTCCTCTAGCTCTGGATGTTGGTGGGTCATCCTGAAGCTTCATGATAAACAGATGCATACAAACAGATCTATGAATACACTGACATAGACAGTAAAAGTACTTTAATGACTTCAGACCTGTGTCCACCTGGAGATTTTTTCTTTTTTCAATTTGCTCCCAATTTGGAGAGAGCGTTTGCAGCAGCAGGCGGCTGACTAGAGAAAAAGCACAGCACCCGCCTTTATGTGCAGCGGCTCCAAACAGAAAATATTTTACCTTCCTGAGGGCACTGTTGACGTCGCCAACGCTCTTTTGAAAAGATATGATATTTAGTTTTGTCTCCTACAGATCATGTCGTGTACCCACATCCTCCTCAGTCCGTGTCTGATTGGAGCTGTGATAGCGCGGCTGTCATTATTATTAAGGTCATCATCCAGACATTGTGATCAAAGTGAAGCAAAGAAACAATCTCAAATATAAAACATAGGCTAAAAAAGAAATGAAGCACTTTCATACAACAGCCGTTCTTAAGAGAGTGTCGTCATAGAGACAAGACGCACGTGCAACGCTTTAATCCTCAGCACACAAGCGCTTCATCAAAGAGTTCCCGAGCGCACAGCAAATGCTTTTCTATCTGAAAAACCGCAAGGTGGACACAGGGGCCTTAAGGCGCCTTGAGTCTGTAAGTCGTCTTTAAAAATAATTCTAGATTTGGTTTTGCTTCTGTAAATTAAATCATCAATGAAAGGATTAAAGGTCATCGTTTGGACACAAGCTCCATTTTCTCACTACATGTTAAGTTAGTTTCTTTTATCCGACTCTTTGTAACACAAAAAAGGATTTTATTTTTAATGAGAAATATTGTATGTATGCTGGATTAAAGAGATAAAAGCTCCACACCTGAGTGAGCTGACGTCCAGCAAAGCCTCCAGGAGGGACCCACACAGATTTGGGCAGGCAGTAGATGCTCTATCGTCCCAGTGAAGGCAGACATTTATCTTCATGGGATTATTCTGGATGACATACGCTGCAATTTCAAACAGCTGTTTTTTACCCTGAACTGGAAGGTGCAACTGATTTCCATCAAGGCCGAGTAAGCTGAGGTCATTCAACTTTCCTTCACTGAGAAGAACAATTTCCCACAGCTGTTTGGGCAGAGGGTCACACCTGTAAAATAAAGAATCAGTTCCTCATTATAAAGGAAAAGAGAGGTACGTTCAGGGGGTCATTCTATTATTCAATCTGCTTTATAAGACATGCTGTACACTGAGCATCATTTTGACATGTTTAACACATACCACTGGACATTGTTAAGGCATCCAAAGAGATGTCTCATTCCTTCTTCTGATACAGAAACACCTTCAAGGTCCAGCTGTATTTTCTTCTCCTTTGACTGAGCGACCACATAGGCCACAGCACAGCAAAGATAGGAATCAAAACTCTCACCGCTGAGATCAAGTTGGTAATCCAGTGTTTCCAGAAAGCTGGTGCATGCGTCAGGACACTGCGACTCAAACAAGCATTGGCATAAGAACAGTATGTCCACATCAAGCCCAGTGTCCTCAGTATCAGCCTCGTCATCCTTACACTGGACAGGTAAAATGTGCTTATCATTTCCTTAAAGAACCAGTTAGATGTGTTTTTTAACCCCTGAGCTGGAATCAGATGCTCCATCAAACTTGGGCTCTTCTTAGTCAACAATCTACACATAAAAGGGAGCATATGTTTCATGTGCCTTCTCTTCTCCGTGAGGCATTGCTGAAAAACCTCCCGAATCTTATCTGGATTCATCAAGAGCCACATTGCTGCAAAAAACTCCTGCATTGTGTAATGGAGAAAAGCGTATGTTGTTGTTGTCTCAGTGGGAGCCACTTTGATAACTAGTGGTTTCAGGAAGGAAAGGACACAGCTGCCTTCACAGTGCAGGTCGGTCAAGCTCACAGTTTTTTCTTCAGTTGCATGAAAAGCAGCCTCAGCCAAAGTCAGTAGATCCGCCCTCTTCTCCTTGATTAAGGCATTGAGATTTTTAGTTTTTTTGTTGCTGCTTGTTTGAAGACAAAAACGAACAATGTTGATGTATATTTCAGTCAGACTGCATGGCTGTGGTGAGTCTTCTGGTGTCTCGGATAAAAAACAGACAGCCACCATCAGTGCATACATCGGGACATGGCAAAGAGTTAACAACTCCAGGTTGCTGGAAACCTTCTGTTCCATGCCAGGCATCGCAGAGAAGTATTTTTTAATGGTCTGCTCACTGAAGCCTTTCACTTCCACTCTGTCAAAGTCTCCAGAAAAGAGACTCTCATCATCTGGTCTGCAGGTTATGATGACCTTGGCATTCGGAAGGAGGTCTTTCTTTACAATTCTCTGCACCACTGCAGAAGAGAGATCTGTGATTCCATCAAAAACAACTGTAACGTTGTCAGAGTACTTCTTTATGTCCTGCAAGACTTCTTCTTTGTCTTCATCTGGTTCACTGTATGTGCTGAAAAGAAGTTCCTCCAGGCTCATCCCATCTCTGACGAGGGATGTCTCCCTCATGTCAAAGTAAAACATGTAATCAAGCTCGCTGCTGTCTCTTTCTGCCCAGAGTTTTAACATTTCATGACTGAGTGCTGTCTTTCCAATTCCAGGCTTCCCAACGAGGAGTATGTTTTTATCTGTTTTCAGCAGGTCACTGGGGGAGATTTCTGGTCTGTCCTTAGGGATGTATGTCCTGAGCTTTTTGAAGCGACTCATTTTGCTCTTTAGCTTCTTAGCTTTCTTTATTTTGGTTGGAGAATCTCTTCCTTTTGTGTCTAATACAAGTGACCTGTATGACAGATCGGGCATGTTGACTCCTTCAAACTGATTTTTGTTTCTCATCCAAAATTCCTTTGATCTTTTTTGTGCTTTTGACTTTAACTTTGCTTTATATCTGTGGCACGATCTCAGGCCTGGAAAAGATTAAACACAGGGAGTGAATCAATGCGTCATGCCCCAGAAGTCACATATTTGTACACAGACACATTTAGGTTCATTATATTACATCATTTAATATCAATCACAATTCTGCTTCAAAATACCTTGTGAGTAGTTTAGATCCATTTCTGTGTCTTCCTTGAAAGGAAAGCAGCTGATCATGAAGTGCAGGTCAGGCTCTTTAGTCCCAGGTAAAGCTTCAGTCGTTTTCTCAGGGAGAGAAGATCTCCTCCTAGAGGTCCTCCTAAGCATTGTGTCAATAACCTTAAGGAGTCTGTAGCAGGCTGCTTCCCCCTTCCTAATGACTTTGTCCAGTATTGCTCTTGATTTTTCATAGTCATCTTTCTCTGCCTTTATTTTACTGACCTCTTCATCACAGAAAACTCCATGGTCGTTTAAATTCTCCACAATCACTGAGACCCCGAGATTCTTTAATTCTGTCACAAGGTGGCGTCTGTTTTTACTGATCTGATCTAAAGCAGACTGTGTTGAACACGCCATTTGTCCTCCCTTCTGCACACAGACCCTCCTTCGATGATCTGTAGAGCAAAGGACCAGGTAAAATAAAATATACAATACAAATATAATTTTCCTCATGCATATTTATTCTTAAGACAATGTTTCTAGAACAGTTTCTTAATCAGTGGCTGTTGCAGGCTTGTTATTTATCTGTCCAATCATTATTCAGATCTAATGACCATAAGAAATGACGCCTGCCTATCTCCAACTGTTCCTACTCCTCTCTCACCACAGTGTCCTATCCCAGCTTTGACGTAGAAGACATTAAATGCACAGTAAGTTGAAATGATTTGCCTGGACCACATCACACACAGACTGTTTATCAGAGAGAGACACTTACACAAAGGCCTCAAAATGTCGACTGAAGAAAAACTCCATCTGCTGTTTGGTGCCAGAGGAGGGTGATTGTCCTGAGCAAGAGAAACAACAAATAACAAATTAAAAGTGTAGAAAGCGCTCATAAACGCAGGCTTAATAACTGCACTGATAGTTAATGGTACTTATAACAAAGTGGGTGTTTTTTAAAAGGTGTGTTACCCGAACCTGCCGCCTCCAGCCTCGTTTTTATTGTTTAGCTTAATTCAAGACGAGTAATGAACATATACAGTCAGGTAAAGACAAAACAGTAGCACTATGTAAATCAAGTCAAAGATAAAATAATAAAATAACATAGAGGAAAGTACAAATGAAAAGTACAGCATTGTGGGTAAATACAATTCATTTCCTGAAAGGATGCATCCGATCCATACTGCATGAAACCCGGAAGTTAGTGTATAACTGAGGTGGACACAAAAAATACCTGAAGTCATCTGCGTTAATGTAATCCTACAACTGCCGCATCATTCATATTCTTTTTTTTGTGCAACAATTAAAACAGAGGTGATTATTTTCATCTCTTTATTTTATTGTAGCCTACTTCTTACTAACACAGTTCTCCTCTTGCCTTAGACTTACCCGCATGTGTCCACTGTGTCCATTGTGTCCACACCTTACAGTCTATGTTCCACATACATCAGACAGTTTCTTATTATCAGCGAGGTTTGAATCTGAGTGAGAAGAGAGCCTTCATACATCCAGCCGTAGATCCGAACATCTCGCTTCTGATGGTTACTTTCACTTTTGCTGCAGACCTCACTTCCTGTTCACATAATGAAGCAGAAAACCAAAGACAAGAAACAAGACTCACAACAGAATAAAGAATCGACATGTAAATCACATGTAAATCCTTATTTTCTATTCATAATCTTAACACTTACAGCAGTATCTGCATCCTTTTGCTTCTGCCTTGACTAACTTTTTCATTTGCAAAAACATCCATGAGGGACTAAAGAACTCACGAAACGTTTAACACATCAAATAAGGCAAAAAATATAAATAAAATAACGTCTTATCTGAGAATGAAACTTGTTTTCTCAACTGGTTTCACAAAATGTGACTTCTTTTTGCGAACAGCACAGTCGCTCCCTGCTGGCCATTACAAAGAATGCAGGTTTAAAGCACTTGTGCGTTGACCCTACTCCAAAGACTGCCTCCGATTATTACATAAAGCGTATAATGGAGCTGGAGCTTGCAGGAGTGGGCGGACCTGCACTGGCAGTTCATTCGAGGGCAAAGTTTTCCATTCATTCACAACGCAGCAGAGCGACCTCACTCCTACAGGAAGACAGAAGCAGACAAGTGAAATCTGTGAGAACTGAGCCTCAGAAGAGATGGCTGAGAAGAAAGCCATCCTGTTCAACTTCTGGGGAGTTACAGTTTCTACCAGACATCATGCTGTTTTCAACAAGTTGGAGGAGTTGCACAACCTGCCTGGGTAAGGGAGTGTTACACAATCTATTCACTGTAAAACAAAGGTCATAATGGAGGTATTATTTCCCTCCAACATGTTGTGCATTCTACTTTAAAACATGCACAAGAAGTCCATCAGAAAGGGATTAGTCTTGAATTTGTATCTGTGGCAGAACTTTGATATATCTGAATTAAAAATGCTGCAGAATGGTCTGACTTTATCTACAGTCACTCTTAAACAGATTGTGCAAAAGGACACAAGCAGTGTAAAATGATCAGGCTGTTTTAAAAACAAGTTTCCTTTTTGTCTAAAATTGAACCAAACTACTAAAACTTTTCACTTTTCTTTTCAAACTTTAGAAACTTCTAATGTAGTTTTCCTGCAATCCTTTCGTGTTCACAGTCAGGAAGCCTTTTTTTTGCAACATTTACATTTTAACGTGTAAAAGTATTTCTAGAATCTGCAAGACACGAATATGACGCCTTTTCTTTCTGAAAACAGTTTCTCTACAGAGCCAAACAGAAACCTTGATACAAAGTAGGAAGTGGTGGTACACTGCAACTTTAAGATTTATTTTTGTTGGAAGTGAGGAGTCCAAAGTAAAGAATGAAAACGTGGGTTTTGTAATCAGAGCACGCCCTGTGGAGTAGGTCAGGAGTCATATCCTGGCTGTCGCTCTGCTTAGCATGCTGAACATGTGCACAGTTGTTGTTGCTGCTGGTTTGATTCAAAGGATTGCTTGTCCTCTGTTCAGTCAGTTAGTTCATATTCTAATAGCGTGTTGGATTTATACTCACAATCTTAAGCACCAAAGTCAAAAAAGCAGCAGTTGACAAGAAATGTCTGTAGTCTGTGAGATAAAAATAGAGTTTTTATAAATGGAGTCTGTTGTGTTTGTTGTTGTTTGTTGTTTCAGTGGTTTTCTGTCCAGTGTGGCGTCCCTTAAAGGTGGCGCCATGAGCCGGGCAGAGAGAGGGGAGCTAACACTTTCTGAGGTGGGTGAGGTTGAAACAATCTCACATGGATTTACTGTTCTTCTTATTACATTAAAAAAAAACTTGGTGATTGTGTGTGTGTGTGTGTGTGTGTGTGTGTGTGTGTGTGTGTGTGTGTGTGTAGATGATGCCCGTGTTGGAGGATGAGTGTGTGAAGGAGGCCCAGGTCAGGGGCGTGACTTTGCCATCTGATTGGTCAGTCAAAGGCCTGCTGGAGGAGCTCAGTGAGGTGATGAAAGACGTTCAAGTGGCCGTGCTGAAGACAGTTGTCAGCCTGCGTCGGAGCGGTACACACATCCAAACACTCACACACCTCACATGAACAGCTGTGGTGGGAAATGGCGGGCTGTGGGCTAAACGAGGCCTCTAAGCAAACTTTTTTGGTCACCTAAAGCTAAAACTTGAACAAGATTCTTCCTAAACCTGCTGTAGATAACAATGTGACTCCTGTAGATACAAGTCTGATAAACTCACAGATGAATGCATGCTTTTTTGATCTCTCCCATCAGGGTTACTGACAGCTGTGCTGGCCAATCACTGGGTGGATGACACCTCAGCTGGAGATCGTCCGGCTCGCCTTCTGACTCTTCTGGGCGGCCATTTTGACCTGGTCCTACAGTCCTGTCGTGCAGGTCACAGGGTCCCCGAGCCTGAGATGTTCAGCTCTGCTCTGCAGCAGCTGGGAGTGACATCACAACAGGTAAAAGACGCCCCCCCCTCCACGCTGTTAATTACATAAGGAGGGCCAATACCAGAATGTTAGATTCAATACAACACAAGTACCGGGGGGGATTCATTCCCCTCCTGTGCACCTGTCTCATGAAATAGATGAAGTATTTTAAAGCTTAAGTACTTTCAATACTTTCTACCATTCAAATTACAGAGATTGTATCGTTTTAAAACACAAAGTTCTGAAAAGCATCAAAAACCTTTTAGTCTAAGGGAACAAAAAGGACTACCGGGACATCTGTCGGTCTTGTTTTAGGCTCTGTGGTTGGATGCAGAGGAGGAAGGTGTGAGGGCAGCCGAGGCAGCGGGGATGGACGCCATCTCTGTGGAGAATCTGGACGATGCTCTGGACAAACTGGCCAAGTTAACCAGAGTTCAGGTGTGCATAAAAAAACACTAATCTTGCTTTGCATTCAGGTGTTGTTGGAATGGCCACTACTGCAAAGATGCTGTAATTAGGTGCTGCAGGAAGAAATACAAATATTACTAAATAAAGGAGCTACTGTAATCAGAGGATGCTGTTTATCCTCAGAAAGTTACTGTACCAAGATTTGCATGTTGTTGTCCACTCATGTGCACATGTGTTTCAGGCAATTGGAGCAGAGAGTCCTCCGCCCTCCTGCAGCCCTGAAGAAGTCTCTCATGGATATGTCACCATCAGGGTGAAGTTCTGAGATTACATGGAAGTTAAGGCACAGTTAAGTGTGTTTTTTGTTGTGATATTAATAATGATGTGTTTGTGTGTGTCAGCCTGGTGTGAGGACTCATTACGTTGAAATGGGCTCGGGCCCGCCTGTTCTGCTGTGTCACGGCTTCCCTGAGAGCTGGTACTCCTGGAGGTACCAGGTAACTTTACAACATGTGAAAAGCAGCATTTCACCAACACCTACATCTGAGAAAACAACAGTGTATTATATTATTTAATCCCATTCAACACAAATCCTTTATACGAGTAAATTAGTAGTTTTATCATGTTATCATGACTCATGCAATCATGGAGGAGGCAGGATTTTGAGGTTTGATTCTAATTCTTTTGTATAAACCTTTAACTTGTGATTATTTCTGTCCGGGTTAATCTCTTATTGATTCATGGATTGTCTGGTTTGTGAAATGTTGAAAAATTGTGAGAAAAGTCCAAAGTGACCCGAGATAAAAGCCTGAAAACTTCATAATTATAAAAACACTGAAATTATTTCAATTATTTAAAGAAAAAAGATCAAATCTAAAACACCAGAGAAGCTTCAAATTGTTTCAGCTGAACTTGTTTCAACTTTTGAGGACGTTTAGATTCAGTTCAGTAACAGTTTCCTCCTCCATACACGATCAAACTCACTGTTTTTGGTCTCTCTCCAACTAAACGTCCTCTCGTGTCTCTGGTAGATCCCCGCCGTGGCAGCAGCGGGGTTCAGGGTGTTGGCTCTGGACATGAAGGGATACGGAGAGTCCACAGCGCCACCTGGTGGGTGCTTCAGAGTACAACCTGGAAACATGAACCAAAATGTTTGAATGCAGGACTCTTTATGATGTTAAATTAAATAACCAAATTAAAAACTCGTACATTTTCTAAAACCGTCTTTACGACTCCAGAGCGACTTTCTTCATAAACGATGTTGTTCTTATTTCTACCGCAGACATCGAGGAATATTCTCAGGAGCAGCTGTGCAAGGTACAAAGTCACCCAAACACTGTCACACACATGTCATCAAACAACATTTACAGAGGAAATAAACAAACAGTAGATGCTGAGGAGAATATCGTTTCTGTACATTTTACAAAAACAGTCGGCCATCTTTGACAAGGAAAGCAAACAAATCCCCAAAGTTTTCAGGTGAATAAAGGAAGATTTAATGACACTACATTGGATTTTTAACCCTTTAAAGATCCACCCAAACACTAAAAACAACAGCTGTATTTACACAGCTTTATGTGACTCCCCACACAAACACTAGAGTCAAAGTAGGACATTAATTACGTCACCACAGAATAATGAATGCTATTTTTTGTCATTTTGCAGGATTTAATCACATTTATGGACAAAATGGTGAGTAAGGACACACTATGACCTCATTAAACTATTCAAAGTGTTTCCATTAATATTCAGACAGAACTCAACCTGCACACTGAACATGTGCTGCACACACAAAGGGTTTATGTCACCTTTACGTGTAGCTTTCTGATGCATCAAACAAACAGAAAATGTTAATTATCTTCTCTCCGTTCTCTGCCAGTGCATGCCACAGGTCACCCTGGTGGGTCACGACTGGGGCGGCGCCCTGGTGTGGACCATGGCTCAGTTTTACCCTGAGAGAGTCAGGTGAACACACACTCAGAGCTTCTTACAGCGACGATACTTTAAAGAGAAGTTAAACGTGTGTTTGTTTGTTGTGTGTCTGTGAAGGGCTGCAGCGTCTCTGAACACTCCTCTGTTTCGTGTCGATGCTGCTATCACTTCCAAAGACAAAGTGAAGTCGATTCCCATCTTTGACTACCAGGTCTACTTCCAGAAGCCTGTAAGTCCGTCTGCAGCATTAACACGTTAACATGCTGACACAGTGAAGTCAAACAATCGGAAGAAGACACATAACCACCAAAAAAGAAACACACAAAGACAGAAAAGAGCGGAGACAAGAATGACAACAAATAGATAACAAAGAGAGACACCCAACATCCAAAACAACCCAAAGGAGAGACTAAATGATACCATTGGTGCACACAACAACCCATAGAGAGATGAAAATAACACATGAAGACACAAAATGGCTAAAAAGAGACACTGATATATTACAAAAGAGACAAAACACCCCACAGGATAAACACAATAACCCACATTAAGACACAAATCACAACAAGGTTCCAAACAACCCAGAGGAGACACTTCACGACCACAAGGAGGCACAGAATGATAAATAAAAGTCCATCACAAACGACTCAACGAGATCCAAGAGACATAAAAAAGACACACTCAGTCGAAGTACACACAAGAAAACCAAAAAGAGACACAAGATGACCCAAGAATGTAATCGAAGATAACGATCCAAATTAGAGTCAAAAACGACCAAACAGAGAAACAAACTGAGCTCAAAAAGAGACGCAAAACCACCACAGTGACAGAAACCCAAAAAATGAGACACAAACAATTACCTGAAAGACACAAAACGATAAAGAGAAGACACAAAGCTGACACCAAAGAAACACAAAATGACTAATAGAGACAAAACCCAAACCCAAAAGAAACAACCTGCAGAGTTCTCACTGTGTGTTTGTGCTGGTGTGTTTTTCAGGGTGTTGCAGAGGCCGAGCTGGAGAAAGACTTGGAGAGGACGTTCAAGATTTTGTTTATGAGCAGCGCGGAAGGAGTGAGGACACACATACAAATACACAGAAGAAACACATACTATCAGGTGTGCAGATCATAAATAAATGTTGTCTTCTGTCAGGCGAAGGGACCGACCATCAGCACTGCAGGAGTCTGTGCTCGAGGTGAGTATAGACCCTGAGGTCTGACACAGAATATTCTAGACAGAAAACAAAGACAGAGTCGCATTCTCACTGTCCTGTGTGTCGTAGGCGGTCTGTTTGTGGGTCTGCCGGAGAAGATCCCCCGGAGCTCAATGCTGACGGAGGCTGACCTGCAGTACTACGTCAGCCAGTACAAAGAGCAAGGCTTCAGGTCGGAAAACTTTCTATTTATTTTTTAATGGTTTGTTTTGGGGCTTTTTATTCCTTTATTCAGAGACAGGCAGCAGCCATGCCGCCCGCGAGGAAGACTACATACATGGGGTACACGCACTAACCACGAGCTACCAGCGCCACAGTTCAGTAAAGGTTTTTAGTTTGAATTTAGCTAAATATTTAGGTGACACATAATAGCACAAGTAAGACTCCCTGCAGGAGACTTCCCGTGTTCTGTGAGTTTAAATGTTTTTGTCAATGGAGTCTGGTGTCTTAGTCTTTGTGTATTTCTGTAGCTAAAGCCCTCCAATGAACTGAAATAGTATCAGTGAGGAGATTTATTTTGAATATTAAATAAAATGAAATAAGTGGCATCGAGTAAATAACGTCGGTCCTGTTTTTGTTTCACAGGAGGCCGCTGAATTGGTATCGTAACATGGAGGCGAACCAGAAGTGGATGCTTTCTCGGCCTGCTACAAAGGTTCGTTACAGAGCATGTGTACATCTGAAACTTCAGAACCTGTATTCACACACATTCAGAGAGTGTTTAGGAACATTCTCAGAGCGACTGTGAGTTAACAAGAGAGAAACACTTTTATCTTAGTGAGGAGGCGTGGTCAACCCCGGTGCTAGGTATGACACATTTCTCAGAAGCTGTGATTGGTTGATCCCAAAACAAGTGCTCTTTTAGGCCTAGTCCACACGTAGGCGGAGGTTTTCCTACTTTGTTTAAAAAAATAAAATATGCTCTTAGTACTCTGGACGCTTCGTGAATACGGCAACTGGTTTATAATTTGAAAGACCGGCTTTTAAGTGAAGTCTCAGGAGGTTTGGAGGAGCAGTCCTGTGTCTTACTTTACTTTCTTATTGTCAAGAAAAACAAAGACTGAATGCATTCATCACTTTCTGGAAGTAAATGGACTTGGGTTTGTACATTTCTTTTCTAGTCTTCTGAATACTCCGCAGGTCACACCTACACATTCAGGCTGCTATGTAGCGTGACCTTCAGAAGTAACTAATCCCATTCATTCACATTTCTACGCTGCTGCCGAATCAGCTTGAGCACTTTAGGGTTAAGTGTCTTGCCTAAGGACACATCGGACATGTGGCTGCAGGAGCTGGGGTTCGAACTCTGGCCTTGCGGTTGAGACGACTGACTCTAAACAACTGATCCACAGCCGCCCCATAAATTACAAGATTTATAATCCAAGATGTGTGTGTGTGTGTGTGTGTTTGTGCGTTAGCCACTGATGCCTACACTGATGCTGACAACAGGTAAAGACCAGGTTCTGCTGCCGGCCTTCTCCAAAGGGATGGAGGACACGGTGAGTAAATAAAAAGCAGCGATCTCCATTTCCTGATTCTATTGATGGAAATGAATCTGACCCCCGTGTTTTTGATCGTAGTTCCCTAACCTGAGCAGAGGACACATCGAGGAGTGCGGACACTGGACTCAGATGCAAAGGCCGGAAGAGACGAACAGCATCCTGATTAAGTGGCTGAAAGAAGCACACGAGAAGGATGCAGGTGTAAATGTGACTCCCAAGCTGTGAGCGAGGAAGAACCCTAAAAAAAGATGGAATAATAGAACAAAGAAATATAAAACTTCAAAAGTGTAATCTGAGTAGAAAAAAGTTTATTCTCATCAACAAGTGAAATAATGGCGTAGCTTCAGGATGACTTCATGATTCTGTAAAGGTTGGTTTTGTTAACTTTTAGATACTTGCATTGATTTGGGGTTTCAACATTTTAAATGGAGATGCAGCACGAAGGCAGAAAAACCATACAGACAAAAAATAAAATCTGATGGAGACATGAAAGTGGTGTCATGATGAAGGTTTAGGGTTTGAAGTCATAGAAAAATAAACCACAGAAGTCATACTATCAAAGTCATACTCTTGTGTCTTGAAGCAGCACGATGCACTTTACTCACTTTACAAGTTTATTTATGTTTGTTAAAAGTTGGCTAATCTAATCAGTTCCAACATGGACTCAGTTCTTAAAGTATTTCAATCTTACGATCCTGAAAATGTCGTCAGTACATAACCTTCTTCCTGATATCATTGGGACATTGTCGCCCTCTTGTGGTCATCATGAGAAGTGAACCTTTGGCACTTGTCAGAGTTTCTTGTCGTCGAACAGTTTCTTCCAGGCCGGCATGATGTGTTCATAAATCCTCTCTATCTGTAACACACACACACACACACACACACACACACACACACACACACACACACACACACACACACACACATTATGATTATCTGATGTGGTTTACATGCAGACTGAAGGAAAGCAGACCCAGCAAGAGGTCACAAGATCCAAAAGAGACATAAAAGGGTCTAAAAGAGACTCAAACCGACGCTTAACAACCACAAAGACACACGAGATAACCAAGTGAGGAAGAGAGACGCAAAAATGACCTTAAAGATTCAAATACTGACCACAGAGAGACGGTAAAAACTAAGACACAAAATGACTTCAAATATATAAGAAAATCCTTCTTGTACCAACGTACTTATCTTTATTGTCTTTTTTTTAACTGCTTCTGTAAAGCCGTCTTGAAAAGAGCTATACCAAATAAGTATTAATATTCAAACCAAACAGAGACAGAAACCCAAAGAAAGCACAAAAACAGACCCCAGAGCCTCAGACGATGACCTTAAAGACACAGAGATGATAGACATGGAATGGAGGATGAACGAGACAATTAAATATGGTTATGGCAATAATATTGTTTAAAGTTAAAGTCTCTGATGAATTCCACCTTCCATCCACCGACCTGCTCGGACTTCTTGACTCCGTATCTGAAGAGCGTCGCCTGGTGCTCGCTGTTATGAAACAGGATATCGAAGGTCACTTCCCGTCCCATCATGTCCTCGATGGCTGGCTTCACCACACTGTGGAAGTCTCTGGGCGAGAAGGCGTGGTCCAACATGTTGCTGACCTGCAGGAACGTTGAAGGGAAATGCATAAAGACCATGTTTGTTTTTACTACATGCAATAATGACACGTTCACGTATTAAACCTTGTATTTCTTCCCCAGCAGCTCCAGTGGATCCATTTTGATCTCTGACTTAAGAGCTCGGCCAAAGCGAGGCAGCTTGGAGTCTGAATCTGAAAAACAAACATTAGTGCTCTTTGAATGTTTGCAAACGTTACATTAATGTCTCTCGCAGCGCTGTGTAAATGTTGGGAATCAATTCCTTTAAAAATGTGCAGTAAACTCCTTTACACTGTCTTTTCTGTTACAACCACAAACCTAACTGATGACACTGACCTCGACACGTCAGGTGAGCGACGTAGGGAACGCCGTCCCTCTCTCCGTAGTACACGGCAAAATGAGAGAAGTATTTGTTCCTGCGATACTCCACGATGTCCCCCGGGAACAACTGCGGATGGGAGTTTTTCTGCAAAGACATTTGACACAAAGTTACTTAGAATAATATCAAATTGAAAACGTGTGATATCTTTAAAGAACTGATTCACGGTATTAACTCATCCATTCATACACTGCTGCCGAAGCAGCGGGAGCCACTTGGGGTTAAGTGTCTTGCGAGAGATGACTGACTCTACCACTGAGCCACAGCCGGCCAAGGTAAATCGTTGTCACGGGAAACAACAGAAATGTTCTCTTTATCAAGGGAAGAGCGGCTTCCGTAGATTATATATTGTGGTAAAAATAATAACCACCCAAACCACTGAATAAAGAAGCTGGTGATACCATTAAATACAGAAGCCATAAGTGGACATGCATGCATACTCAACATTTCTCAAACCCTTATCTCATCATCTGTAGATAAAGAAGCTTGTTTTTACTTAATAAAGGGTTAATTTCAGTTGTTTTCTTGCCATCTCGGAAGACAGCGCTGGTTTCCCCATTAAAAAGGATCCATTTATCACATTATCTCAAGCTATGAAGCTCGTTTTCTCCTGACAACAGGGTCATTTTCAGGGGGTCTATGAAACAAAACAAAAGCAACATGATGGCTGCTGTTTTCTGCACTAATGAGTCAAGCTTATTTCTGTTTTTACAACTCTGGGAAAAGACATAAATCTGTCGAGATCTCAAGAAATCTACTGGGAGTTACTCATCATCACCGAGGACGCAATAAATCAAACGCATGAATAAATTCTGCTCTGACTCATAAGTGACACTAACGTAGATTAACCCTCAAATAAAAGCTGAAATAACATCAACACTTCTTTTACTCACCAGGCCCATGAGTTCAGGTGTGTACTGATGCTCTCCTCAGCTGCCTCTGAAATAAAATGTAAAACCAACACACACACAGAACACTGCTTTACATACAGTCTGCACTGCTGCCGTGTCTGTCACCGTTACAGTCGAATGATCTCACTCCCTCCATCTCTCCATCATCACCGTCAAACTCTGATTTCTGATGTTTTTGTTTTGTTTCTGTTGTGCGACTTAGCTTCACTTCAGGTCTGTTTTGGGGGGGGTCAGAGTTTTTATATTTTTTGGGGGACATTTCTCCAGATTTTCAACTCGACATGTTTCAGCGAGCAGCATCGTGGCGTCCATCAGCGTCCTCGCGTCTCCACCTCTGGGCGTGTGAAGCAGGTGTTTCCTAAAGAGAGAGCATGAAAGAGGAAGCAGCTTCACTTCAGTCAGACTTTGTTTATTGTAGATATGAAGGCACTGCAGACAACAAACCTGGCAGCCTCACAATGGCGGCAGAGCCAGACTAGCTGCCCCCCCCACATTCCAGTCTTAATGCTAAGCTAGGCTAATTTGTCCTAATTTAAACCTTTAACCTTCTTAATTGTGGGGCAGAAATCAAGACTTCCTTAAATCAACAATTTGGTTTTCGATCAGTGAAGTTCAAGTTGATATGCATCAAAAAGTTTTCAACATTTTCAGAGTTATTGCTTGTTGAACACAAACCATAATTTATAAAAACATAAAGGCCACATCAGCGAGTAACTGTGGCTAGTGTTGTAGTACTCGAGATCGGTCTTGGTCTAAAGAACGGTCACAAGATCACTTTTTAAAGGTCTCGGTCTCATCTTGGAATAGCAAGTCTTTTCTTGAACTGGGAGGACTCCAGACTTTAAGTCGAGACTGGTCAAGACCAACACTGCTGATCAGCTTCTTTCTCACTTCATTAATGTCGGTTAGGACCGCAACCTTCCGGGTGTTACAGTCTAATTCATTGACACCCCGCCGAAACACAAGATGATGATTTTTCATTGATATTCATGGTCTTGGTCTTGACTCGGTCTCGGAGTGCTCGGGTATGTCTTGGTCTCGGTGAGTGTGGTCCTGACTCCCACACTGACCGAAGCTTTTACACATTCACATCTTCAGCAGCCAGCTTCGTTTATTCCCTCATGTTTCTACACAGAAATTCACAGTCTAGACTTTGACTTTTACTGAAGCAGAGCTGGATTTAATCCACGTCTGCTTCATGTCATACTAAATTAAAAAACAAGGTTTCATTCCTGCTGATTTTTTAAAGCAAACTTTAAAAAATAAATACCAAATCAAACGCCAGGTTTCTCAATGTCGGGGGGAAAAATGTGTTGCGAGTCCTTCTATGACTATCTATTCTTCCCTGAATTATTGAAGTCTGAGAGGTATAGAGGCAGATTAAGACTCTTAAAGTTGAAACTAACTATAACTTTATCTGAATAACACAAAAAGAAAAAAGATTAAAATCTTAGCAGCCTTCTTTCCTAAAGTAAAGGTCCTTAAACTTCATTATTTTTCATCATTAAATCAACCTAAAGACCATGATCCAGCCTGCTGTTGTGAAATAAATCCACCCACATCTACAAAAAAATAGATTATCTGAAGAAGAAAAAATAAACATTTCAACGATCAGATTCAGTCAGTGGAGAGCATCAACCAGAGAAAAGTTATCAATGCTTGTCCATGAAGTCAGTGCAGTTACAGTCGTTCAGTCTGTCGAAGGCACCTGAGTTTATCCTCAACCTGAGCTGAAGGTTCACCAGTGTATACAACACTCACACTCACACACACACACACTCTCACACACGCACACACACGCACACACAGAGTATCTATCTGTGCTCCTGCTCCCTGCTCTCCTTAGTGTCTGTGTCCCAGCTGAGGCCGCTGATAGGTGCGTGTTTATCCCAGCTGTCTGTGTTGTGTCCGTGTTTCCTCTGGTGGCGTTTATAGTTGTCCCAATGACCCGTGGTGTAGTCGCACTCGGCACAGGCGTATGGCTTCTCCCCCGTGTGCCGCAGCATGTGCCTCTTTAGGTTCATGCTCTGGTTGCAGGAGTAGCCGCAGACGCCACAGTGGAACGGCTTGGCGCCCGAGTGGATGCGCTCATGTCGTCGCAGGTTGGCGAGGTTCCCGCAGGCGTAGCTGCAGGACGGGCACTGGTAGGGCTTCTCGCCCGTGTGCACACGCAGGTGACGTTTGAGGTTGTCGAGGTGAGAGGACGTGTAGGGGCAGTGCGGGCAGCGGTGGGGCTTCTCCTCGGAGTGGATGTGGGCATGGCGAGCCAGGTGGTTGGGGTAGTGGGACAGGAAGGGGCAGAGAGGGCAGCGGTACAGCTTTGAGCCACGCTGACCCCGTCTTGACCCCCGAGGCATCGATGGACTGCAGGGGGGCTCTGATCCCTCTTTAGAAAGCAGGTCCAATGAGCAGCGACGACACACCTGAGAAGGACAAAATCAAAATGTGACATCTCACTTTCATTTTCTGACTAAAACCTCGATTAAACTGCATCCCTGACTCTCCAGCAGCTTGAAACAAAAGATCTGAGAGGACTGGGGTTTACTGAGACATACCTGTCCCCCATCGCCCTCCCCCTCTACCTCGGCCTTGTCCCCCTCCAGGTCGGCCTCCTCCAGGGTGAGGCCACACAGCCGGCAGCACAGGGGGAAGAGGAGGACAGGGAGCGGGGCGGAGGGAGAGCCGAGGCCGCCCAACGTCTGGAGGAATCCTGAGTCCTGGGACACTCTCAGGGTCAGGTCTGAAACCACTGCATGAAGAAAACAGAGAGAAACAAGAACACTAAAATACGCACAACATGTTTTTATAATTGATGAGTCATAAAAATACATCACTCAGAAGTTTTTACTACCTCGTTTACATCGATCTATACTCTTCCTTCTTTATAACAAAATCCTTCATTCTCTCTGTGGTTCTCCTCCCTACTGACACCGTGTAAATAAATATTACTGTTATTCCATTAGAGTGTTCCTCTAAACTGTAAATATTTGATATAAAAAATTTCCTTCTATGAAGCTGAATTCACCAGAGGTTATCTTTGATCCTTCAGCACCCAACCAGAGAGAATTTCTCTTCCTCATTTTTCTAAGTCTTTCAGTTTCGGCTTGTTTGTTCCTCTTTCTGCTCAGTGCATCTAAATATAAAATGTTCCCCTTCAGCGCTTACTTCATGCAAACAAAAGACTCCATGTTTTCATTCTGTACCACAGATAGTTTTATTTAGTCTTCTGCATCCATTATTTCATGGATCTTGTATTAGTAGCATTGTAGTAATCTCTAAGTAATATTTTCACTCCATTTTCTATAAAAAAATGTTGTTTAAACTTACTTTCTACAGTGAATGCTCGCTCTTTAAAAACCTTAGCTGTGTGTGCGTTTGTGTTTTACCATCTTCTGTTTCAGCGTTCGTCTTTTTCCGCCTCCCTCGCCTCTTCTCCTTCTCCCTCCTTTGCGGTCTCTCCTGCGTGTGCATGCGTTGGTGTCTGCGCAGGTTTCCCAAGGAGCTGCAGGCGTAGCTGCACTGGTGGCAGCCGTACGGTTTCTCCCCGGTGTGTGTGCGGGCGTGGCGCTGCAGGTTGACAAGCTGGGCCGAGGCGTAGGGGCAGACGGGGCAACGGTACGGCTTCTGGCCGTCGTGCGTCCTCATGTGGCGCTTCAGATGGTTGGAGTAGCGGGAGGTGAAGGCGCACAGCGAGCACGAGTACAGTTTAGGAGTGACATCACCGGCTTCATCTGTCTTACCTACGCTTCTCCTCTTCCTGTCAGAGGCCTCGCTGATGGATCTGTCAGCCAGGTTTAACCCCTCAACCTGAGAGGAGTCCATCAGGGCTTCATGCTGGAAGCCTTCCTCACAGGTCAGACAATAAAGCTCCGCCCCCAGGTCAAGGCCCACACCTGCAACAAAATAAACCAAACTTTATACAAAAACAGGAGACAACGGAGCAGGAATATTTAAACATCAACAGAATGACATGGAAACTTAGAAAAAGTCAGAGAACAAAACTCCACCCTCTATGTTTCTGTCTTTGTGTTTTTCTTTATGTTCACAACATTTACCGAGATCTAAACCTGCACCCAGAGGCGTGTCGTCCAGGAGCTGACCACAACCTTTACAGGAAAGGAAAGATGGGAAGGCGGAGTCTGTGGGTGCTGAAGGGTCATCCTCGACACCCAGAGAGAACACCGTCATACCTGAAGAACAGAAAACAAGGGAAACTTTTATAAGATTAAAGGCTAATTTGCTTCATGCTGACCGAAGGAAATCTCTCCATCTTATACCTTATGTAGTAAGTGACATCATACCATAATGGTCGTATTAGATCATTAAACATGATTCAGTTAGCTTTTTTTCAGCACTTTCGTGGTAACTTCTAGACTAAAGAAAAATGATGTTGCCAAGTTATTATTGCCAAGCGAAGAAGCACGTGGCTGCTGTTTACAGCCGACAGAGAAGGACTAACATGAGCGTGTCAGTTCAATGTCTCCGCCTCTTTTTCAGTTTCTGATTGAGTCTCTGTGCGGCCTCTACAGTTTTCATGTTGACTGAACCAGAATGAAAATGTTCTATCGTGCTTTTAATAAATCTGTCTCGTCTTTTTCTCTGGTGTCATGGTTCGGTCCAACTTCTTTAAAAGAGAGAAACTTCCTAAACCGGATAGTTAACTGGTGGAGTCGACTGATTGGTGAGTCTCAGCTCTTCCTAGCGTCCTAGTTTACCTGACAGTTACAGCGGATAGCTACCTCGTTTTTAAACGATGATCCCACACTTTGCACAGTGACGTTCAGCTTCTTCCCTCTGAGGTTTTTAGTCCCAAGGTGCAGAAACAAAGCGCTGCTGTCACTGAACCGAACGAGCTGGAGCCATATTTGCACAAAAAACATTTATTTATTTAAAGCATTTATCTTGCCGTCTGCAAACAAATGTACCTACAGGTACAAAGTACAAAAGTCACCTGAACAGTTTATCAAACAATCTTGTGGCTCTAATTCAAGATAACAAGAACTCTTTCTTATTAAACGTTTCCTTTAAAGTGTAGACTGCAGGTTAGTTTCATCTTTAACCTTTAACTACCAGCTTCTATTTCGATGTTTGACTTGTTCTCACCTGAAGTTTGAAGTTTATTTCAGCCAGCATTTTAAAAAAAACATAGTTATATGATGATTAAATAATTATGAAAGTTGCAGATCATAATATTTAGGGAATTGCCTGAAAAGATGAGGGCTGAAGCTTTGGCTTATTTTTCAAGACCATCCTCTGTTTGGCAACCCTTTAAGTACACACCATAACAGAACAATGTTATTCAGAAAAAATGAGGTATAACAAAATCTGAAGTTTCAGTTTTTCATATGTAAGAGGTAAGAATCAGAAGAAACACAAGTCACGATCGTTTCTAATGCAAACAACTCTTAAACATTAAACCTGCAAAAGTCTGTCAAACAGAAGACACATCAGAAACGTTTTCTTTCCGTTTATCCCCTGCCTAATGTTCAACTGTGTGTGTGTGTGTGTGTGTGTGTGTTACTGACCCGTCTCTCTCTCCAGCCCCATGATCTCAGAGTCTCCAAACTCCAGCTCTCCGCTCAGCAGGAAGTCGCTCTCCAGGACCAGACAGCCGGGGTCACACACCAACGCCCCGTCCTCTGAATCCACTGAACATGCACACGCACACACAAATAAGCATTTATACTTATACGCACCAACAAAGAAAAAAGCTATAGGCTTTGCTTTTATAAAAGATGGTACGACATCTGTGGCCTTAATTTAAAGTATTTGGTACAACCATTTATAATATTATTATTGTAATTCCCTTGATTTGATTTATCCTTTTAATTTCCGTTTAATGATTGTTTGTACTCTTGCAGCATTTGTTTCAGCCCGCCTCCTCAGACCTCTGGGAATGCGCTGCATTGAAAAGATAACTTTACTCAATCAACATTTTATCAGATTATAAGCGATGACAAACACTGAACGTGTCATCTCCTTTTTTGTAAACCTTTGGACACACATGCAACTGCTTCACACGACACACTTTCATTTCCTTAAAAGGAAAAAGAGGCTTTGTTTTCTCCATATGAGAGACAGCTGTGCTGCAAGAGGATTGTTACAAAATCTCACAAATGCTTTATTTAGGGTTTAATAATTGAAGTTTTAGTACATCTTTTTAGACACAAGTTCAAGCAACTTGCATTTTAAATTATCGTTAAGTATGATAGTGACAGGAGTTGTGCTTCCTATGAACCTTTAGAAAGAGTTTAGAAGGCGGAGAGATAATTGTGTTCAGTAAAAGGAAAAGATGAACAAGGGAAAAAAAGGAGGCTTGTAGGAAGGGAGGGAGGAAAGGAGACAAGCAAAGGAAGTCAGTGGGGATGAGATAAGTGAGGGGAGGAAGAGTCGTGGAGAGGAAGGAGACAGAGCGGCAGGAACAGGAAGAGGAGAGAACGAGTTAATGAGAAAAAGATCCCCGACAGTTTCATGCACGTAAATGGCTGTTTTGACTTTTTCTCCCGTGTCCAGCTCTTTTCCAACACAAAGACTTTGAAATGTATTACTTATTAGTCACATATCAGTGAATTAAGACACCTGATGAAAAAAAGCAACCACGACAGGAACCTTAAAAATGTCTTGAGGCAGCAAATCCAGCCTAAAAAACCTTTTTGCCTTCAATGAAAAATGTTGTTTTCTTGCATGGCTGCAGAACGAGACCATTAACTAACACTAACCCTCACTGCTTCACCTGACAACACACAGAGCCACAACAATTGATTTATTGATAAATGTGTGACAGAAAATGAATCCGCTCCTCATTTAAATCAAACGTTTATAACAAAAAGGCCAAGCATTCCTTCTTCCTGCTTTTTATTTCTCATAATAGTACACTAAAATATTTTGACTTATGGATTGTTGGTCCTACAAAAGCAACTCAAAGACCACACTTGGAGCTTATTTCTGACCCATCAATCAAGAAAATAAGCATTAGGTGAACTGAAATAGGGCTGATGACTACATGCCAATTAATCAGGGTATTATTTAGTCTATTAAAAAGATGTCTAATGGCTTTATCATGTATTTAAAAGTGGGAAAATAGCTAGCGTTCCTCTGAAGAAAACTGTCAGGGGAAATCTGGTTTCTTTCAACTAGGGCCCGACCGATATTGATTTTTGAGTGCCGATACCGATGCCGATTATTTTCAGAGAAAAATTACGTTAACGATTTAATAGGCCGATTATAAAAAATAAAAAAAAAGCATATAAAACGTATTTTTTTGATACCTTAAATATACTTTAAACACTTTTGACGAATATGTGAATTGAATGCAGAACCTTTGAGTGTTTTAGAATACATTTACAGTCAAAAATGAGTGCAAATACAGCCTTATCTTATTGTCAATAAAATTAAATAAAAAGATCTTAAAAAAATGAGTGTAGGAACTTATTTTTATTGGTAACATAGTTCTAACAAAGTAGTACAGGACAGTACAGGAAGAAGAACTATTTTGTACATTGGTGAGGTCAGCGCGCAGCTGCCTGAGCGAGCGTGCTTTCATGTTGTACGGTAAAATTCAATCTCCTCTTTTTTACTCCGGCT
Source organism: Tautogolabrus adspersus (assembly GCA_020745685.1). Taxonomy (NCBI): domain Eukaryota; kingdom Metazoa; phylum Chordata; class Actinopteri; order Labriformes; family Labridae; genus Tautogolabrus; species Tautogolabrus adspersus. The sequence continues at coordinate 13,784,856 of CM036557.1, read as the reverse complement.
AAAGTTGTTAGTTAGCAAGGCTAGGTTAGCTTTACTGTATTTGAAGGGTTGTGGGGGGTTAGGTGTACTTTTCCTTTTTTTAAGCATGACCTACACGTTTAAAAGGACCAATTGTTCATTACACAAACTAGTTATAAACTTACCGTGTGGGGAAACTCTGCTCGGTTTATCCAATGAGCTCAGCACATTCAAGCTACATGCGCTCCGGTGTTGTGTCCAAAAATGAGTGCGGTGGGTGAGACTGAGAGCCTTTCCTAAGTAGAATGGAGTAGGAGCGCACTCTGCTGGATACTAAGCGCAATAACATTTCAAAAAAAAAAAAAAAAAAAAAAATCGGTTGTAATCGGCGTCTTTTTGGCAGATGTTGATTATTTTCAAAAAGGCTATAATCGGCCGATTAAATCGGCAGGCCGATGAATCGGTCGGGCCCTACTTTGAACCCAGTCTACTTAAACTGAGTCTTGTATCAATGATGGTTCAGAAAAGTTTCTCCTTAGCCCTGTTTCGACAGGAGGAACTTTCACCCAGAACTATGGTCTTTTTGAAGAACTACATGCGTTTCGACCAAATCTACCAGGGTATAAATGTAGTTCTGGGGTAGAAGATCTACCCCATGTGAAATCTGACTTAAACATGTAAACACACAGTGCTGGAACACCACGAGATGCAGCCTCAGCACAGACATTTGAGTTTTAGGATAAAGTGCACCTTCAAAAACAAACTGAGACAAAGGTGAAGTGAGGGCGCACAGGTCAACTGAGAGGGAATTAGAGTGAAGTCAAACAGGAAGCAGTGAAAGAAAGAGAGGAAGACTGACGGGAGGAAGAGGAGGGATCAGCAGAGGGAGGTCAGGTACGGGGGCGGCGAGGAGGAAGCGGGGGAAAAGGACGTGGAGAGTCCAACTGAGCCAGAACATTCAGGATGAGATAACACACAAACACGTCTCCAGCAGTCTTCCTCTCTGACAGACAATGAGGAAGGGACCTAGCCTTGTAATGTCAATATGTTAGACCAGTTAGGCAACGTTTGATGTGGATGTTTCCTCGGCTTAACTTTAAGAAAAAGGGTATATTGAAGTGGATTTAACATGGGTTAAGAAGGTACAGCCACTTAATTCAACTTTGCCAATAATTGAAGGGTAATAAAGTGAAATACTGACACATTATAGAGACAAAAAACAGCTGTAAGAGAGCATTTAAACTCACATTTCACCGGCTGGGGGTTGGATTGTTTTCTCCGCGGCATCTTCGCCTCTCCTGGTCCCAGATCCTGCTCCGGTTGTGGGGTGACAGCACACTCAGCGGGCTCGAGTCCGACTGTCCGTCAGCCAGCCAGCTAACTGCATGTCATCATCATCATCATCATCACCTCCTTCCTCTTCCTCTTCCTCCAACGGACACTAACGGCGGCAGTGTCATCCTGAAACAGAAAACACACTGACCCCTCAGCTGAAGCATTTTATAAACTCACTATGTCACTATTATGACAACAAAAACACACCTGTCTCTTTAAAATAAATGTCGTGAGTCATTCTTTGTTATTGTTTCGCAGTAAATAGACGACGCCATCTTGTTAGCAACCTAGCTAGCTAGTCAACTTCAACATCACAAAGTTCAGCCGTTTAAGGCGCAAACGTTGAATAAAATCTACATTTCCCGGTGCCACGTCGTCGATAAACCTACCTGTGATAAAGTCCTCGAAAATTATGTCGTCGACAGAATTACGTGAACTGTTTAAAAACGACTCTTTTGTTGCCAAACGCACACCGCTTCTGGCAGGGGTACGCCGGGTCCGGGCTCTGTGTGACGTCAGTGACAGGAGAGAAGGATTATGGGATATGTAGTACTTTTTCCCAATAAAAGTACATGGCCGTTTTCTGGAGGTTATAAACAAAGATGTTCAATTAAAAATGACATAATTAGTTTTGGTTTTTAATTTATTCCTTTAGTTTTATAATTTACTTTGATTTAATAAAATATTGTATATGTTGTTGCTGGTAGAACAGACTTCAGAGGCTTGTAAAAACAAGCAGCAGAATCTTAGGGAGGTGTCGGGTTGGGCTTTTGACTATAAGTATAACCAGCAGGTCCTGAGGAAAGCTAAGGCTATACTTCTGAACTCAGATCATCCCCTTCACAGTTAGTTTGACCTTTTACCCGCAGGTCGTCGTTTTAGAGTTCCTGTGAGGAAGACTAAAAAGACTCCAGGTCTCATTTGTACCCAGTGCATTTAATATGTTAAACAACAATTAGCCCTTTGTTGCTCTTTTTGCACTTGAATTGCACATTTGCACTTTAATAACTTGGTAGGAATTCCCATCTTGGTATGAGCTCTTGACTGATGTTTATTTGGTTTTATATTTTGTTGTGTTGTCCGATTCTTTAAATTCGTTTTCGTTTTACGGTGATGTTGTCCTTGTGTTTCTTGTCTTCTGTGTGCTCCTGCTGCAAAACAAATTTCCCTTTGTGGGACAATAAAGAATCTGAATCTGAATCTGGTAACTTTGCCCCGTATTTGAACATAATTAAATACTCTTTTTCTAAGTCATATGTATATATTTACAGTTTATGGTCGTATGTCATAGTAAGATTTCTTTTCTTGAAATAATGTCTGAAAAAAAAGCTCCTCTAAAAAAATAATATACACAATACAATTATCATGGTCTGTAAGCATGTTTAATATATTGAAATTCATTGAAAAGTATTTTACTTTATATATATTTACTAAAACTTAAAAGTCGTGTTTTCGCTCGGAAAAATGGCCCCACAAAAACATGAACAAGATCCAGCTATCAAGATCGAGGTGATTTAAAGATCGAGGATATTTTAACAACAAAAAAAACACCTGGTTGCGGACAGTAATGTTTTTATAATACAGAATAGGCATTACATATGGCGTACCACAGGGCTTTATACTAGGTCCTCTACTTTTCTACATATTTAACCACTAAGGATAATCATCTGCTACAAAAGGATTACATACAGCTACCAGATCAACTGAACAGAATATGACGACAATATTTAAAGTGTCTGATCACGAGTCCATCCTGGCCTCAAACTCATCAATCCTCTGTCGGGTGTTTCCTCTGCGGATCCTCCTGTAGGAGACAGTTTTGTACTTTGACGGCTGACTGCTGCCGTTTTTCTTGTCGTCTGCTGCATCCGCCCCTGAGTTCTGCTTGTGAGAGTTTTTACCTCCTTCATCTTTGTCTCCATTTTCCTCCTTCACTTCCATGACAGTGTCTCCTGAGTTGGATGAGCTTGGAGCTGGACTGAGCTCATTGCTTTCTGGTCCTCCTGCTTCCATCGACATCGTCCAGCTGTAACCCAAGGCCTGCAGATCTGGATGTAAAAATATTTAATGTGAATCTTCTCATTAATTAGAATACTTTTAAAAGGTTAAAGAATTCTGTTTTGTTAGCTCTGGGGAGTGTTTTTAATTATGGTTTGCTTTTGGTATTTCAGTGGGTTTATCTTTGAGGAATTTTAATTGGATTTTTGATGGACGAATTCACTCCGACCTGAATTTGGACTGAGAGTAATTGTGCTGCAGCCAATCAAAGCTGCAGTTATGTAAGATCCTCTCTACACTGTAAAACAGAACAAAGTCAGAACACTTACAACAGCAAGCCAAAGCAGGAAGGCAGATATCTGACATGTGCATCCTGTCATGGATTTAAATGTCTTTAACTTATCTTCCTTTTTGCGTTCCACATAGATTAACTTATTTTGGGTCGTTTTGTTCTGTGTAACCACAGAAAACTGTAATATAAATATCTTTCACTATGCAAAAATTGCCTTATTAATGTTTTTACATCAACAATCCGTGTTGTCATTAGATCATTATTCTAGGTTATCTGTTTAATTTAAAATAAGCTCAAATTGTTTATGTATGTATCTTAAAGGCACAGTATGTAGATTCCGCCACCAGGGGGCTCTCATTCAATACATTAACAAAAGATGATGTTGAGGCTGGCGGGGAATCATGGGAGTTCACTCTGCTACCCCCTCCTCCCCATGAAAACAAACTCTGCATCGAATGTACGACCAGGTGAAACCGACCTGAGGAAGAGAATATGATGCAGCAAAGGGTCGAGATGCAGCAAAGGGTCGAGACCCACGGCCGCTGCGATGACGAGTATAGCCCCAGTACATGATGCTTGCGAGCTCGCTAGGCTATCGGCGCCACTAGATGAGAGATTTTTTTTTCAGAAAGCACAACTTACACATGTTCAGAAAGAATCAACTAAGAAAGAAGACGTTCGGCTTTGGGGGCGCCACAATTGACGCAAATAAAAAGTTCCTCACAGAAGCTACTTAAACCAATGTTTAAGATTAAGAGAGAGCAGTAAAAATTATCCTTATTGAGCCTTTTTAACACATATCTTCCAAGTAATAAACACTGTTCGATCAATCAAACTGAGGGGTGCTAATAGCCTATAGCGGTTTCGTCACGAGACCCATGGACAGAGGCTGTAGTCCTCGTTGCAGCCGACCTCAGCCCTTTGCTGCATGTCATCCCTCCGCTCTCTCCTCCCAACATTTCCTGCCTCTCTTCAGCAGTCCTGCCCAACAAAGGCAAAAAGGCCCAAAATAACTTTAAAAAAAAGAATCATTTAAAAAACAACAGGATGTTGTGGAAGTACAGAAATGCTGAGGCTTTACTTTACTGATGCTAATGCTGAGAAATGCTGAGGCATACTAAACATTATGATAAACAGCCTAAGGTGTTACCTTAATTAAGCAGAACGGCAATCTTAAAGGTCACATATTCTCCTCCTCTTTAGTGTAAATAAGTGTCAGAGCTCCTCAAAACATGTGTGTGAAGTGTCTTGTTCTAAATCCACTCTGATCCTGTATTTGATCATGCCTATAAACCCCTCTATTTCAGCCCTGCTCAGAACAGGCTGTTTCTGTGTCTGTAGCTTTAAATGTAAATGAGCTGTGTCTGACCACGCCCCTCTCTGCAAGGGCTTGGGTGGCTCGGGCTTTCTCGCTCCATGCCCTATTGTTTACGGTGAGAAGGCAGACTCAGAGGGCAGAACAAACACCTAGCTGTGGGAGTGTCACCCACCTGGGGGAGGGGTTACTGCCCTTTGTGATGTCATGAAGGGAACATCTCCAAACGGCCTGTTTGAGCACACATTTTCTGAAAAGTGGAGCAGGCAAAAGACGGAGAGGATGGACTTTTCTCATCATTGGGGGGTTTGTAGACAGACTAGAGACACATATTAGAGTTAGAGAAACATGGTGAAGAGGATTTTACAGAATATGTGACCTTTAAGCATCATCTTGAGTGTCTTTGTATTCTTATATAAATGCACTGTAAAATAAAACAACAAACAGCTGAGTCAGGAGGATTGTTTACGTGCAATGTTTGATGGATTTGCTCCTCTCCTACGAACCTGTCCAATCAAACAGGTGACGTTTTTAAAGCATTGGCATTTTTCGATTTGATCATAAGATAATTGAAATGGCGTTGTTTAAAAAAATCTTAAGCAGAGACTGTTGCTGGTGGTTACCTGTGTGTAGATCAGGTATAATCTCCCAGGTGTCCTCGACCCCTGCTTCTTCTGCCACTTCAACAAGATCACCTGGAGCAGGAAGTGATGTCACTGACAGCGTTATGAATCGCTCCTCCAGACTCTGGATCTCCTCGTCTGTGAGGTATCTCAGGTTCAGAGTGGCGTGGAGAGGAGGCACGATGATGTCTGTCAGAGAAACAGTTTGTGTCGGAGCTCCCTGCTCCTCTTTGTCTCTGCTCACCGAGGCAGGGGAAACGTCCCCGTTGTGGTTTTTGGCAACGTCTGAGTCGTCTCTCTGAGCTCCACCTCCTGTTTCTGCTCCATCGGCCCTCAGAGTGTCTGCAGAGGTCTGAGGAGGTGATGGAGGGGAGGATTTCTGGGATTCTGTCTCATCATGTGGTTCTTCTTCTTCTGCATTTTCTTCTCTGTTTACCAAGGCCTCCATTTCTTCTTCTCTTACAGCGACAGCCTGTTGCTCCTTTTCTCTATCTATCTCTTCTTCTTTATTTTCTCTCTCCACCTCCTTTTCTTCTTCCCCCTCCATCTTTTCCTCCTCAACCATCATTACAACCTTTTCCTCCCTCTCTTTCTTCACCACCATCTCAACTCTTTCCACCATCTCTTCCTCTTTCACATCAATCATCCGTTCTTGTTCTTCATTCTCCACCTCCCTTACCACTGTTTTGTCAACCTCTGCTTCTTTTCCAACAACCTGTTGGTCTTGTTTTACTTCCGCCAACTCCTTGTTTCCTTTTACATTCACCTGTTTTTGTTCTTGTTCCTCTTTCTCTTCCTCTTTTACCCCTCCCTTTTCTTTTCTTTCATCTACTTCCTCGTCTTTTCCTTCTTCTTCCTCTATCTCCCCTCTTTCCTCAACCTCTTCTTCATCATGGCTCTTCTCTTTCTCTACAGTTTCGTCTTCTCTTCCATTCTTCATCTCCTTTTCCTCCTGGTTCTTTCGCTCTTTCTCTTCATCTTCTGCTTTCCCTTCATACTCCTCCACTCCTGTCTTCTCATCTTCTTCCTCCTTTACTTTCTTTGCTCCTTTTCTCATCTCTGTTTCCACCACGTATTTTTCCTTGTTTTGCTCCACATCCTCCTCCTGTTCATCCTGTCTTTCTTCCTTCCTCTCTGGTTCTTCCTCTTTTATCCTACTCACACCTTCTTCTTCTTCCTCCTCCATCCTTTCTCTTTGAGTCTGCACCCCCTCCTGTCCTTCATCTATGGTTGCCTCCTCTTTCTCATTTTCTTGCACCTGCTCTTGCATCTCTACCTTTTCCTCGACCTCTATTTCTTCCTCCTTATCTAGTTCACAGGCTTCTTCCTCCTCCTGTTTTTCAGTCTTTGAATCTGTCTGCACACATGCTCCTGGTTCCTCTTTCACCATATTTTCTTCCTTCTGTCCTTCAGTGTCCTCTGGCAACACCTTTTTTGTTTGTTCTTTCTTTTCTTCTTTTGCCTTTTCCTGCTTTTCTTCCTCCTTTTTTATATTTCCATCGTGTTTGCTTTCTTTTTCCACTTCTTTAAGGTTTTCTCCCCTCTGCAAATCTTCTTCTTCACTATCCTTTCCACCGTTATCTTCATCTTTATCATGAACATTTTGAACCTCCTGCTCTTCCTTGTCCTTTGGCATTTCTTCTTCTTCTTCTTCCCTTCCACCTGCTCCTTTCTCTTCAGCCCCGTCCTCTCTCTCAATGTCAGACAGAAAAGGCTCCATCGTGTCCTCTAACGTCAGAATATCCCCAAACAAGCCGACTGCCTGAATCACCAGCGACACGATCGAGTCCTCCTCCAGGTCCACACCCTCGGAGCTCCACCAGCTCGCCATGATGAAAGAAAACCTGCAGCTCAAGGCGAGGAAAGGTTCAAACCGCTCGTCCACGTTATGAAAGCATTCAGACTTTGTGGGATTTAAAATCAATGCTGATTGGCAGAAAAGCAGCAACACTAATTTCTCAGTCCACAGTCCGAGACCCGGGGGCCACATTTACAGTCTCAGGTCTATAATACTTTAATCTTTCAGCTGTTTTGTCTCGTTTTCCACGACACTGTTTGTGTTTAAATAAACATCAAGAGTACTTTAATACTTAAAAACCTCCACAATGGCAAAAATAAAGAAATATTATCTTCATAATAAACTTAAAAGTTTCTGAGTGAACACTCTCTTAAAGTATTCATACTTCTTTTAAACTGAATGATACTTTGAGTCCATGCACTTCCTTGTTGTGTTTGCTTACTCTGCAGATTTCCATCATACAAAATGTTTGCAAACTAATGAGCAACAAATAAAGTTAATGTATGCATCTCTTACTGCACTATTATTCTGAAGTGGACCTTTGTGCATAACAATGTCTTTCCTTTTGATACTTTAAGCATATTTTGATGTTAATCCTCTTGTTCTTTTACCTTATTAAGATTTTGAATGCAGGACTGTATTATTTCCACACTGAGCACTTCTTCTGCATGTTCGAGCATCAAACGTACACATTTCACACCCGATGCTGAAAAGTGACATTTCTGCAAAAACTATTAATGTTTGCATTGTTCTCTTCAAACATTGGAACTGTTTATGTAAGTTTTACAAATTAAAAACCCAGCACATGCACAAAATGACCCCTTAAGGCATAGAGGTGACATCTTATTTTAGAATCTGTAATCATTTCAAAGACAGGTTCTGCACACAGGTTCTTTTTGTTTAAGTAAAAACCTCTTTAAAAAAAGGGGATTATGACTTCACTGTGAACCTTTTCTCTGACCGTGTGTAGATGTAAGAGCGTCAGATCAACATTCCCGTGAGTGTTTATCCATGTTGGGTATGTGCAGCTTTATTATAAGCTGTAATGGGTGTTTAAGTCTCACATGCGTCATCACTGTATATGACACAGCTACAATCTTCTCAGTAAAGAGGGATTACTGTGAGGGAAATCCAAGAAACTGAATCATTCTGCATGTTTCAGACTATGACATGATGTTTAAGTGCTGTTTCTCCAGCGGTTGGTTATTCATTATTTGTATAAAACAAACCCTAACCCTTTACCAAACACTTCAAGCTGCTAGTACTCACAGTGTCCACTAGATGGCAGTATAACCTCTTTATAACAGCTACTTGCATTTGTGTCAGTGTGGAGTGCATTGACAAACACTTCCTCCTAAAAGCATGAAAATAAAAGACAAAAAAGACAAAACTGAATATTTTCTGTCTTTTTCATCCATGTGAATTTTCTACAGGATGAAAAAGAGATTTTCTTCTGCTATAAAATATATTAAATACATTTTTTGTGGGCCTATTTTCATATTCCATCCATGCATCCGTTATCTATACACTTCTTCCCGTCTGGAGCAAATCCCAGCTGTCATGGGCGAGAGGCGGGGTTACACCCCAGACTGGTCGCCTGTCAATCTCAGGGCTGACATACAGAGACAGACAAGCAGCCACACTCACATTCACACCTACGGACAATTTAGAGACACCAGTTAACCTAACGAGCATGTCTTTGGACTGTGGGAGGAAGCCGGAGTACCCGGAGAGAACCCACACATGCACGGGGAGAACATGCAAACCCCACACTGTCCGGCGGGGATTTGAACCAGGAACCTAACCCATGCACCACCGTGCAGCCTCATGTTTTCATATTGTAAGAGATAACTGAATGATGTCAGTCTTTGTAAAGCCTCTGTTTGATAAAAAACCTGCAGTGGTTTAATCAGTGTCATAGTGGTAATAATGAAATAAAGTTACAGCACAGCGGGATGTGATCAGCTTTCCAGGAGACAACTGAAAATATCCACTAAATGTTTTTAACAATCGCTTTTCATTCATCAGTCCAACAAAAATATGAATATAAGAATAATCAACGTTTGATTAAGTCGTTCTAATTTAGCTTTTTGTAATATTGGGAAAATGAAAAGGCAAAGTGCTTCTTCTTCTTCTTACTGATACTGAAAATAAAACTCGCTCTCCAAAAACAGAAACCACTGTTTTTAAAAAGTGAGGCCAGTCTTAAAAACAAGTCCTTCATCCACCACAGCGACGTTGTTTCCAGGAGATTCGATGTTTTGAAAAGTGATTTTCAAATAGTTTAATATTTTGACCTTTCTGGGAACAAACTCTTCAAATTAAATTCCACTATGATATAACGAGCCAGAGTTTGTACTCATCTATTAAAACATCCCTACATCTTCTATGATTCGCTTCTACTTTGTGATTTCGCCTCCTGCTGCGCCCTCCAGGCGGCGAGCACCTCGTCGTCTTCGGCCTCGGCAGCGGCCCGCGCTCTGACCCTCTGTCTGGTTTGTGCAATGAAGGTAGCAATGTCATCCTCTTCATCGTTGTCAGCCTCCTCCCTCCTGCTCCTCCTCCCTTCTGTCTCACTGCTTTCATATCGCGAGTGATGAGTAAACTTCCTCTTCGTGGTGAGGTCGCCGTAGCTCTCTGTACCCTCGTCAGTCTCATCGTAGGCACCGTACGACCTCCCCGCCCGGCTGTAGCTGTGGGACTGCGAGAACCCGTTGCAGGAATATTCTGTGCCCTCGTTTGATAGATCCTCATGTAACCTTGATCTGAATCTGGAGGCGACTCCGTAAGTCTCCTCGTCTTCTTCATCGACGGCATATGAGGCTCTGCGGCTTGAGAAGTCAAATTCAGAGGCGGAGGCGTCGAGATCGTCGTATGGATCTTCTGATGGACCAGCTCCTGATCCAGAGGCCAACGTTTTTGGAGGAGGTCTGACGCTCTTCAGCCAGTCGTCGATGCTCGTGTCCTTATCTTTCTCCAGTGCAGGGTTCAGGTTCAGGCACCCGGAGAGGCCGTAACTCCTCGCAGGTTTCTCCTTTTTCTTCGTCTCTTCCAGAAACTCCTCCTCTTTCTTCTTCCTTTCCTCCACCTCGTCCTCGTCCTCCTTTGGTTTCTTTTTCTTGTAAAGGGTGCTGCGCTTGTTATCCTCCAGGATCTTCTTCTTCTCGTAGGTCGCCATCTTGTCCCTCATCTCGGACTTTATCTCCTTGTCCATGGCGTCCAGTTTGCCCATGTCGACCTGGTCTTGGAAGAGGCTGAACAGAGGGACGCTGGTAGTGGTGATTTTGTTCTTCTTGGAACCCAGAGTGGAACCCAGTGTGGATCCAAGAGCGGAGCCTCTTCCACTGAGACCAGAGATGTTGCTGGACCCGCCACCTGAGAGGATGGATGCTGCTCTGCCTCGCCCCTTTGACAGAGCGCTGGAGTAGGAAGCACCACTCAACAAGGACGCTTTGTCATCCTCCACGCCGCGGCCTGAAATCATACTTCCTGCACCTCCAAAGCTCAGCTCTGATCCAGCACGTGACGGAGGAGGGAGACTCATCTCACTTTGCTTCTGTTTGATGGTTTCAGAGACGACGTTAGCAATCCAGTTTTGGATGCTGGACAGATTGACCATCGGTTCTCCTCCAGGGCCTTGGACCGTAGGAACTGGGACGATGGGAGGAACTGGTTGCATGGGATTAACTTGAAGAGCAGATTGAGCAGATCTTGTGCTGCGAGTCTGTGAAACTGAAGATATGACGGATGATCTGCCGCTGAGCATGGACATGTTGTCATCGTTGGCGACGCTTGGCGGACCTGTGACTCCGGCTCCAGCCCAGAAGGCGGACAGAGGAATCGTCCCTCCGCTGATGCAACTCTCAGTCTCCCAGCCACACAGGGACTGACTCTCTTCTAGAGTTTTCTTTGAGCGCTCCAGGAGCTCCTCCCGTCTTTGTCTCCGTTTGGCAGTTGCAGAGTCCTCACCCCGACTCAGCTCCAAAATCTCCTCTGTGTTCTCCTCCCCGTATCGCTTCTGCTGCCTCAGCTTCCACGACTGATATGCTGTCAGGTTCACATCCTCGAAAGATGGCGTTGTAGCTTCTCCCTCACCGTTACCTTTCTCTCCGTCTCCGATAGAACTTTTCTCTCCATCTTCCCGATCCTTTTTGTTCCAGCCAAACTGGATCCTCTTGACACGCCAGCGCTCCAAAGGTGTCATCTTCTCCTTGTTCTTCTGACAGAAGTTGTACATAGAGCTGGTGTCGGAGAGGATACTGTCCACTTCATCATTGATTTTCTTCTTTCCTCCTTCTCCGCCTTCTGTCGTGGAGCTTTCGCTGTCTTGGTCTTCCTCTTTCTTGCGGTAACGAGCTGCAGCTTGTTCCTCGATTTCCTTTAACCGCTGTTTCCAAAGATCAGAGTAACTGGTGCAGCTGGAGGTGGACATCGTGTCTGAAGGTGGACGTCTGTTGCGCCGCTTCAACCTTTCTTTCACAGCACGTACGTCCTCACTGGTGACACTCTCCACATCAGCGTCTACGCCTTCCTTCACCTCCTTCGGTCGATCCTCGGCAACAGATTCCCCATCCTCGCCATCGCTGTTCAGCTGTGCCTCCCACCAGTCGTCGCTCTGATATTTCTCATTTCTCCGCTGCCACTCACGGATCATGCTGTCGACACCGTCTTCATCATCTCCGTCCTCTCCACCCTCCTTGTCAGGTAGAATGACCTTTTCTTGAACGCAGACCGATCCGTGGTTGTCCAATCCATTCTGAGCTCCAATCAATCCACTCCTGATCGCAGCAGCGGCAGCAGATGAAGCAACACTGCTCATCACACTCTCTGCATCCCCCTCTTCTTCCATCATGATGGAGTGCGCCTTTACCTCAATCATACTCTGCTCTTCCTCTTTATCAGTGTCATCATCGTCATCATCGTCGTCATCCCCACCCTCGCCAAAGATTCGAGCGCGTGCACGTGCGTCGATCACAGAGCACTGGCTGAGCGTGTCGTCATCGTCGTCGCGCTCCTCCATCAGGTTCTCGTTGAACTCTCGCAGCTGCTTCAGAAAGCCTTCGTTGGGGCTGATGGCGCGTTTTTTCCTCATGGAGGTCAGAGCCTCCATGATGGTCATGTGCTGGAAGATCATCAGGTAGGACGCCACCAGGACAGCGGAGCGACTGACACCCATCATGGAGACCACGAGAACTTTTCCTACAAGAAAACAAAACAGAGATTATTACACGTAATTAACAACAAAAGAAAATCCAGTCCAAAGAAGTCTGGAGGACACACTTGATGTTAGACCTTTAGAGTCTTCCAAAAGGGCGGCCACCGTGGTTTATGAGTTAATAAGTCATGTTACAAGCGGAAATAATTCAGCTGTTGTAAAAAACTACAACAGCAATCACTTTGTACGTTTGTTGACAATGTGATGACTACTTTACCAACGATAAGAAACGTGTACCAAGGTGCACACGGCTGCAAAATGAGCCCCGATGATGTTTTACTTTCTAATGATGTTCTGCATAAATCAATGTATAAAATATAAACTTAAAGAGCTAAAACAAAAATGAGAAAACTTAAATAACCTTAAGATTTGCAGAAACTCCAAGTGAACACATTGCATGATGTAAAATGCAAAATACCGACGTGTTTGTAATGCAGGGGAAACAGAGACGCTTTTGAACTCAAACATGTTCAGAGTTCACAAACATCTGAAGAATTAAAAAATGTGTTGTTCTTGTGTCTGTGTTTGTGCTAATGTTGGATCAGTGTTTGGTTTTGCTTGGGAAACATTGTGATCCCGATTCCAGCAGACTGTTCATGTTCTGAGTATCGGTAGCTGAATCAATCGGGGGGGCGGGGGGGAGTATCAGAGAGAATCACTCCCATGATTCTCCGCCAGCCTAGAGAGAGAGAGAGAGAGAGAGAGAGAGAGAGAGAGAGAGAGCGAGAGAGAGGCCTGCAGCGGCGTCTTCAGGGAACACTTGATATGAATCAGATACAGAGAATGAAAGAAGCTTCACATGTTACATGACGTCTCTCCACAAACACAGAGGTCCTCTGTGAGCTCCTTAAAACACTTCTGAGAAACTGTGATGTTGTTGTGTAAGTGTGGAGAAGTTTACACTTTCCTGATTTATTATTGACCTCTAACTTACGGATTATAAAATGTCTTTATCTTTGTTTTTAAAAAGAGTTATGTTAATCCAATCCGTGCTCAAGCTCCGTACACTTCCTTGGCCCTGGCACTCTTTGAAGGAGTACTTCGGCACGGTATAGTTCATGCACAAGCACAAACATGCGGGCACACGGCGTGGACAGCCTTCCCGGAGTGTTCTGTCTGTATCTGACTAACGACTCAAAATAAGACACAAGTCAGTAAAGTATCTGTCATGTTCTCTGATGTTCGGACGCAGACTCAACCTTTCGTCTTTCAAACAGAAAGAGTAGACCGATTCAGCGAGCATCTCTCACCTTTGTGCGTCAGCAGAGCCTCGTCCAAGAACTCAGCAGTGGGTCGAAAGTGCGCCGAGATGTCAGCGTCGGGGAAGTCGTCCACCTCGATGCCCATGTACTGGATGTTCATGCCGGCGTAGAAAGACTCGCCCGTGTATACCCCTGTGCCGTGCGCTGTGTTCAGGATGTGTGTGATGCCCATTCGCTTCAGACGAGCTTTGTTCACCGCAACAGATCTGAAAGAGAAGAATGATGTTAAAGCAAACAATTCCTGTCTCATTTTATCTGCTGTCAGTCAGAAGGGGGGGGCGGGGGTCCTCCTGAGATAAGACGTAACGTAGAAAGAACGATGCGGAAGTGGCGTACGGAGCAACAGAGTCCTCTATACGACGCTATAATGAGAATATTTGTCTTTCTATCAATGCTACGTGTAGTTCAACAGAATCACAATCTGAACTAAAGAGTGGAGAAGAACATACTGGAGAACAGGAAACAGAATGCAGCAGGTTCATTAGAGCACGGAAATCGTAGTGGTGGCGTGCAGACAGTCTATGGTCGTGCAGCGATCACAGGGAATAAACGTCACCACCCCCTCCCACTCGCTCGAGGTGAATTCTCCTGATTATATCCTCCTGCGTTCTCATATCAACTCTATGCTTTCATTAGATGTTAGAGTTCAAAACTCACTTCTCAGCGATGAAGATGTTTGGCCACACCTCATCCACGGGATTGATGGGTGCCTCCAGGCGGTCCTGCACCATGGCCCTCTGGATGTCCAGCACACAGGGGGTGTTGTAGGGGCTGCGGTCATCGATCATGTCCCTGACCCGGTTGTAGAGGTCTTCCACCATCAGCTGCTCGGCTGTTTCCAACATCGACCCGGGATGGACTCTGTGCGCACGCCACGAGGAGGCAGCTCTGAAAACGTAATAGGCAGTTTGTCATAACTGTGGCGTGGACATGGTAAACTTTGGAGCGAGCTGTCTCCCCCCCCCCTCCTCTCTAGAGTGGATGCTCACGCAGGTTGCCATGTGGTGGACACTGAAGCTTCAGTGTTTAGCCAGCTCTGCATCGGTCTGTAAACCTTTCTGCGTTCTAACCTCTCTCCATTTTTCAAAAGCATCTCCAATATTGATCCTAGTTTGAGCACGTTTCTGCTCGTGGAGCTTATTAGAAACATGCAGAGGCTTTTTAGGTCGGGTACAATCACTTCTATCTGAACCAGTTCTCTTGCCCGCTTCCATCGCTGCAACACCTGTTGGTTTGACCTGATAACTGCTCTCATATCTGGCAAACCGAGGGGCGTCCAAAACGGCCGTGTGGGGGTGCCTTAAAACCGCCTACCTTCTCTGGTCCAAACAAATCCAGACCATTCAGGACCAGAATCTAAAGTTAGAAGGAGGACATACTGGCTGCTGCATTGTTGTCAGAGAAGCCAGCACTTCAACATAGCATGTTTCCTTAATGTCTGATCAGATAGTAAGGTCACTTTATCATCTCAGTCTCTACACATCTTACTGATTGGAGCTTTAAGTGGAACATTTTCAACAATTAAAAAGTAAAATTCATCATTTAATCACTCAGAACAGCCAGTGAGCTTTATTTTTTCTGTCATGTGCCGCCTATTTCTTTGCATGGACACCATATTTATATGCAGTGATAACAATAAACAGCCCAGAGTCTCTGATGTGGCAGTAAAGATGATGTTTCCTGTAATGAAAACTGTTTTAAAATTTGAATTTCATTCTGAAGGAAGAACTGCATCACAGCACACAAAGATCGATCAAAGACTTCTGAGCTTTATGGTTGCAGGACTCTTTATTAAAGCAACCGTCGTCCCTGCAGATGAAGCACCGGGCTGATTTAATGCAACGTAATGTCAGTGGAGAAATGTGATACAGGAGCATCTCTGTGATGGTTCCTATGAGTTAATTTCCTCAATCAGCTCGACTCCGCTCCCACAGCGACAGCGTCCATGTCTCTGCGGGCTGTAATGAGCCGAGGAAATTCAACATAGACTCACTTTTATTAAAGAGTACTCGACCAGATTGGACTTGTTGAATGTGGAATCATTATTCCGAACACAGAAGACGAGCTTCACGGTATCTGTGTGCACTCTGAACCGATGTGATCTCAGCTCGGTCCTCGTCTGTCCTGGACGAGCCTAGTGGTTATGTCAAGTGCCTCATGTATGGAGGCTATAGTTCTTGTCACAGCAGCCGTGGGTTTGAATCCGACTGAGGCCCTTTGCTGCATGTCATTCCCCATATTCTCCTCCCAACATTTACTCTCTCTTCAGCTGTCTGATCTAATAAAGATCTAAAAACATAACTTTTGGCGCTGTGTAAAAGTGCTAAGCTTAATGCAAAGACCCCTTGTTAGATTCAGTCTATGGGTAAGCCACAGGTTAAGTAAACTCAGAGCCAACAAGCTCAGCTCTCGTCTCACCCTCGTTGATGATCTTCTTGGCGGCGATGGCTGACGAGAGGTGGATGGGCTCCATGAAGATGCTCGCAGCGTCAGAGCCCGAGATCATAGAGAACCTGGACTCCGACGTCATCGAGAAGCTGACGCAGAGAGGAGGTAGGAGGAAGATTAAAAATAAAACACATATTCCACATCAAAGAGTAACAGGTTTCTTTTTAAACGAGAGATTCCCCATATGCACAACGAACATTCCTGAGTATTTACACTGATTTTATATGTGTGTTTGCTCAGTCTGGGACAAATGTATGTGAGCAGCATTGTGACCTCTTTATTTATCTGATACTGGCGTCAGTAAAATCCCTCATTTCAGCCTCTGCCTGAAACGCTTCATTTCAGCTGCTGTCTCTTTAAGGCTTATAAATAAAGTTATTATTTTTAATATCTTCATAAACATAAACCTGCTGGGTCAGGTGAGTCCTACCTGGGCGACGGACAGCGGAGGTAACGGGACTGGATCCCCTGGACGCTCTCCTCCTCATCTCCATCAGGGACCGCCTGATCACCACGCTCCTCGCTCTCATTGGTCGACGCCATGGCAACCAAGATGGCAACCTTGCAACTGGTTGAAAAAACAATGAACTGCATGTGAAATTTGTCATATTCTGTCACTTGTCACTCGATAAGGTGTTACAGTCACTCGCTCAGACCTAATCAAACATCACTGCCTGAATATTCAATCAAATGTGTTTTTTCAGGTGATTTACAAAACGTAATATTCTGATTTATGAATTTTTAATCCTCGTCGAAGCAAGTTCAGACGAGCTGATATCATCAAAGCTTCACTATTATAAGATAAATGATGCACACGTTGGAAAAAAGAGACGCTGCAAAGGAACTATCTAACTACTCTGTGAGAAATGTACCTGTACGTTAAAACACAATAACCTTTGTACTTTATGAACGTATAATGAATTACAAAAATGTACCTTTTACTGCATGATGGGAATAAATGCTTGTCATGAAAGTCATTAACACAGCAGGGAACTTAAGGGGAAAGGACTTCGACAAAGGAAAGAAACATGAATCCATCACTGAAGCGACAGGAATCATAAAGCCGGAGTCGACCATTTAACAGGTAGAACACACAAAATGATGAATATAATAGTTCATAGAAGGAGAATAAGGCAAAAAGGAAAATGACTCAGATTCCGACACAGACCGATGACTTCATGTTCAAAGTATAAAGAAAGGCGTCAGCACTTGGTGAGTCATAATCACGGATGGAAAACGTGTGAGCTTCAGGAGATATATTTCCATTTCTGTTGTTTTCATTATGATAACTTCATCTGCATCTGACCACATTTCAGAACTTCTTTTTAAGGGTAAAATGGTTTTCACCTGTCTGTTATATTTTTGTGTCATTTGTTGACACATATTGAAGGAAACCCTTTTTAAAAATGTAAGTATTAAAATAAGAAGCATGTTACGAATGTACAAGCTGTAAACTCTGATGTTGTTGTGAATCTGTTTGTCAGTGTGTGTGTGTGTGTGTGTGTGTGTGAGTGTGATATGAGGCTTTCCAGCAGATCTATTTTAAGCGGAGCGACAGCTGCCTGGGAACACGTCAGGCCTGAGAGCAGCAGCGTCACTGAAAGGCCTTGCAGCTTTTTAAACAACGGCACACACACAGACACTCATCTAAACTGAGAAAACGCACAAAAATAGAGAATGTAATCTTTTTTCAGAAATCACCACGTCTATGTGTGTGTGTGTGTGTGTGTGTGTGTGTGTGTTCTTACCTCGCTGCTGACGGCCGCGGTCACTCACTGAAGGAGGTCGTCTGAAGCTGACGGCAGCCGGACTGACACTAAAGTTAGAGAGAGTCCCTCACCCTCAAATCCTCCCCCCCTTCTCCCCCGTGCAGGCCTGCTGAGCCCCGTCACCCGACACCTGAGTCGCAGGTACTCGAGTACGTTAACTACAGTAATACTGCACATTTACACATTTATTCTTTATATTCACATTTACTTTCCTGTCGTCGTCCTTTACCTCCTTGTTTTATCCCTCTGATGTCAATGTGTGAGATTTGTCTGTATAAAGACTTTCTACTCTACCATCCATCTAATTCCTCTCATTCCCTCCGTCTTTGTTTAGTTCTTTATCGTCACTGCTTGGCGTATAAAAACGGCTCCTGAGAAAGAAACAATAAGTAAACAGAGTCTACGTTTGTTTAAGAGTTTTGTAGTTCTTTGCACGGAGTCATTGTGGACACATTTGGTCTAAAACATGTCAGAAAACAGAAAAGACTACCCATCAGACGCAGAATAATAACTTCAGTTGTCATCTTTAACTTTAAGAATAGGTGATGATTGAGAAAAAAGAGTAAACATTCCCCTTGTAGTGGCTAGAACCAATAACTTTTTAAAACAACTCATCGGCTATGAAACTGTGAAGCTGTGGCTCAGAACAAACCAGATCTGTGACCATGTATAAAAAGCTATCTTTAATTATGCCTACATACATACAATTAAACATCCCACAAAAAGGAAGGAAATTTGTGTTTGTGCAGAAAAAATTTGGAAAGTTTTTCATTGGCGCAATCCACATACTCAGCTCTGCTGCTCATCCCACAAATGCATGTTTCTTACAAATGTGGCAACATTTTAAAGGGAAATAAACAGGCTTTCAAACGGTATCAGATTCATTGCCAAGAAGCATTGTTGCAACAAAGAAATAATCTACCAAACACAAATTTCCTTACTTTTTGTGCGATGTTTATTTAGGAAAGCCTAGTGTGATAGTATGTCCATATAGTAAGGGAATATTGCAAAAATCTGGGAATAAATTCCTTACCAATACATTTCTTCACAAATGTGTTCATAAAGGTGTCTTATAACATGTATAAAAAGATTTAAATCCAACTCCTGTAGGAAAATCTGTGAGAGCGGCCCAAAGTCACCAGTACCTCATAATTATGTGCAATACTCCAACACTCCTGCACTTGAATACTACGACACTTCACCTCCCGCAGCAGAAGCTTTAAGCACTTTAACCCTTAAGGTCACACAACATCACAAAGCCACTTTTTACGCTCCTTTATCTGTGTGTCGTCAGTTTATGTTGTTGTTTGTTTTTGCCTGTCGGTTTCATGTAAATGTGTATACGTGTGAACCACCAACCTGCCGAGGGACTTCAGATGATAGTCAGCCTAAGGTTCATTAATGTGCATCATCCCTATTTTAAATAAATAAACGTTGTGTTTATAACTTTCTTCTGATTGTTTATTGATGTGTTAACTTTGTTTTCCTTTCCTCTTTCTTAATTTGTCCTTACACGTGTCTTTTTCTTCAACATCAACATTTAAACGAGGCAGAAAGGCTGAAATGAACGATAACGGGGCAGAAAAATAAAGTTGACCTGATTTTATTTGACCTATTCTGAGGTGTGAGTGAATTTATCTGTACACATAAACATATAAGCATGTGTATGTTTTCTTGAACGACTGGTCTTTGTATAGTTTTAAATAGATTGTTGTGTTCCTCAGTTTATTTATACGACTTTTCGTCCGTCCAGCATGTTTGTCCGTGAGGTTTATATTTCATTGTGGTTTGTGTACAAGCTGCTGCCAACAAAAAGCTCCAAAAGGATAAATAAAGCTGTTTCTGTCAGTCTGTATTTGTTCTGACGTAAAGTAAATAACCTGTTCAGAGCGGCTGATATTCCCCGGCACGTTGGGATTAATGTTCATTTAAAATATTAACAACTTGACTGAGCTGATTTTTCTCCCTCAGAGGAATGACTGTGTGTTTATCTAAAGTCAGCTGACAATCAAGTCGGCTATTTATAACCTCAGAATGCCGCTCATTTGAGTCACACGGTCACAGACAGACACACACACACACACACACACTCTGCAACAGCAAATCAGGCTGCACCATCAGATTCATCTTTTACATCTCTTCTTACAACACTTCAATGTAAATCTATTTTTATTCTGTTCTAATGGAATATTTTAGTAAAGACTCTTATCGCTAATTTAATGTGTTTTATGTTGTACCTACTTACCTCATATTATTACTTTCCCTGCTTCATCGTCTTACCTTTGTATATCTTTTTTTATTATTTTTATTTTAAATGCTTTTCTTTATCATTAACTCTTAATCTTTACCTCATTATTATTATCAATTTATTTTCCTTTAATTTATCTTTAACTCTTTATCTTTATTATTATTATATTTATATATTTTTTATGCTTTTACATAATAGTAAGTCTTTACCTGCAGGTAAAGGTTTAATTCTTGTACCATGTGTTGTCATTGTTTTTGTCTTTTCGCCTGTTTTAAATCGCTGTAAAGCAATTTTGTATGAAAGGTGCTTTTTAAATAAAGTTTTATTGATTGACTGATTTTACTCTGACGTCACGTTTAGCTACCGTGTTAGCAGTTAGCATATATTTAACAAATTGCATTATTAAGCCAAACAAAATATTGATTTCTGTAAATGTTCGTCTAAATGTATGTAACACTTTTAAACAATAGTGTTAGCTCACTAAACTAATTGTTGGGGGACTAAAATTACGCCTTTTTTTTTTTTTTTTTACCGTTAGCTAGCATTAGCCGTTAGCCGGCTAACTGTGATTTGGTTGAATGCTAACTTTAGCTTCCCCCTCCTGTCCTGTTTCGGACTTTAAAAGGCAAAATTAACGAACTTCACCTGTCGACACATACTATAAACTACTATAATACTTTAAATAACATTATTTTACCACAATGTTGGTGTTGTTGTCTGAGTACTAGTAACGTCTTCATGTTCTTAAAATATTTAAAAAACTGTTTTTATAACCTGGCCGAGCTCTATCACGGTTTGTTCTTCAAGCATCCATCAGGTGGCGTATCACACACACCTGTTCTGCCGTCATCTTTCTCACCTGTAGGCTTCTTCTTCTTCTTTTTGTTTAATGGTAGGTGGCAACAAGCCTTTAACGCCTACTATGCTGGTGTGTAGGCTACGCCATAATACTTATTACTACAAGGCCTATTAGGATAAAATGACAAATAAATAAATAAAATAATAATTATTAATAATCTCTCCTCACTAATCCAGTTTCATTTGTTCCGAGGGCACAGGGAACCGATTATTTCTATTTTAGTGTGGCATGTAGTATGCAGACCAGCCTATGCCACTGTAGCCTATAAAGGCTTAGGCCTACCTGTGGGACTTACCCAGAGTCTTTCAGGCCTAAATGTGAATCAATGTTTGTATATCGATTGTTCAAGTAAACGTAAACGAAGAAAGCATGACGGGGACAAGTAAAGCTGCAAGAAAATATCTGCAATTACATCATGAAGTTAATCACCGTAGGCTAGTCACTGCACTGAAAAAAAATCACAAATGCTTACAGGATGTTGGCTTTTTATTTTCCTTCTCAAAACACGATGCAGCACAATGTCATGCCAAGTTTAAATAGAGTAAAAAAGTAACAACCTAAACAACAACAACCAATAGCCCTCTCAGACTCATTTAGGATGGAGCGGTTTGGGCCACACTGTTTAATCAGAGATGTGCATGAATATGATTTGTAGAAAAAGTAAGGAGATTGATCAAACTTGTCTTTTTGTGTGTTATAAATGATCACAGCTGCACACAGTCACATTGCCTTTTCACTTTTTATTGCGTTGAATCCAAAGTGCTTTTGCCAGACAAGAAAGTTCCACATCGAACTGACACTTTGAGTAGTTTTGCCACAATAAAAGGTGAAAACGTAACTAACACTGAGCCGGTTGTACACATGCTACACACAGCACAGATGTGCATAAACAAAGAGTCATTTCTCTCATCGTGTTTCCAGGCGAGGAGGAGTGGCACGTTGGCTGAGATTTCAACACTACACAGTATGAATAGCAAACAAATACTGCTCTGTGAAAAAAGGCACGTACAGGCACGAGAAGAGACGACACTATGACATCTGAGTGCAACAACAACGAGGAAAATAGCGACAGCAAGACGTAACCGCGGTCTAAGCTTCCAGTGTGAGGTGAGGGAGGTGACAGGAGAGGTGCTGTGGGCGGATACATCAACATACAAAAACGAGTGTTTCATAATGAGTGGTCCATTTCTTTGAAGTCCACCCGGGTCAATATTGCTTTTCATTTATCATCGATTAGCACCTCAATCCATCTCAGAGCACCTTGAGGCTCACGGCAGGAATGAGGGTCCGTCCAAGAATTTTTTAATTCCTCTTCTTTCAAATCATCTCAATCAAATTATAGCAAAGATACAGCATAGATAGTGTTACAAATATTGAGTTTATGGCAGAATTTAAGACTGTTCATGTTGGGTTTCTTTCCTCTGTACTGGTTTGTTATCAGAAGAGAAGAAAACACTACAACTGTGTCTCAATTTGAATCCTTCTGTGCTTAAACTCACTATTTTTATTGCATTAGTGTGTTCACACTGGGTGCGGAACATGTGAAACTTCAGCCACGTACACACAGGTAAGAGTTTGTAAATTAAAGTGAATGGAGGAAACAAGCCGAGGACCGATTTTAGCGGCTGATTATCACGGTCAAATGTTGGCGTTGGCCTTCTGGCATGAAGGAGAAGACAGAAACGGACACAAGGATGACAGAAAAATGACAAAGAAAAAGAAACAAATAAGAAAAAAAGGCCAAAGTGAGGAAGAAAAAGACGACAAATAGGAGGACAAAAAGGACGAAGAGAAAAAAGAAGGCTAAGACCATAAAAAAGAGACGGACATCAAAGAAGAAGAATGAGAAGAAGTCAAAGAAGTTGAAGGACGAAAAAAAATGTGATTTTGCTCTCTGGTATGAACACAACCGCCATGTTGGATTTCAAACGAACACTGACTTGTCAATCACACACGATGCAGGTGAGTACACAGTGCACAGGTCATACTTCATGGTACTAGTGTGTACTAAGGAAGTATTCGAATTGAGACACAGCTTCTTATGAAGAAACAAAATACTTTAGTGTTACTTGCGTTAACCCTGCAGAGCAGAACTTTGTCTCCCCCTTCTGGCAATAAGAGGAATTACAAATACACTTTTTTCAGCGCTCTAACACATTTTCAAAAGTTTTTCTCGCCATCCATTGTTGATTTGTTTTCTTTGACTTTTATCCTTCCTTTGTAAGTGTTTATTTTATCTTTAGCCTCAGACTCAGTTTTTTAGATACTTCTTAGGTTTTCTTGCCTCATTCATTCTCGCTCAGATCCCTCCCTCCGTCAGATCTGATGATTTGTGGTTGATGAAAAATGCATCCCCACATCAGAGGCTCCAGCTTTAAAAACTGTAGAATACTGCGAAATATAAAGAGATTGATCAAGTGGTGATGAATCAGCAGAGTGTGAACCTGTTTGGCTATAATGTTGTTTCACATTTATACACCTCATTTGTGCAGAAAAGTCCTGCACTTACTGTAAGCTTGAAAGAGGACCAAAATGATCTATTATAAAAATATATATATTATATAGATAAAGATGAGCGTGTACTGTGTTTGATCTCTGAAAACTAAAGAGAGGTCCAGTGTTAAATGCTCAGAAACAAACACAATAAACTATAGATTTTATATTTACTGAAGAGCTTTGGAGAAGTTTGTTAAACCTCCTGAGGACGACGAAGAGAAATCAAACACATTTGTCTAAAACCGGAGTTTAAAATCACAGCTTCCAACTTCCTGAGGATGTGAACGTTACTTTCGTTAATCTCTTTGAACAACTGCTGATTACGAATAAAAATACTGTATTATGGATTGAATATGTGCTAAACAGTCCTCTATATGTCACGCTAGAAGTGTCTGATAACTTCTGCAGAATGAGAGAGAAAATGAGGAAGATAATGAGACAGATGTGGAGAGAGACACAGCGCCTTCACATGCTGATTAATATTCCACTCACAGTCAGGATAATCAAATATTCTCTAAATGACTTGGCACATGTACGTACCATCGTGTGTTTAATAATAGAATACCCTGAATATGAAAGGTGAGTGGAAGCTAGCCGGGATCCAGTGATTTAAACACGTCTTGATTACAGTATATTTCAGAGCTGTTTCTGTAGCATGAAGAAATATAAAGAAGCTTGTTTCTCTTTTATAACGAGGGTAAGGTAAGGCTAATATGTGGAATATGAATACACAATAATATCAATTTAAAGGGAGTGTGGATGCTAAAATAAAACAGCAGTGTATCTATCTTTTCAGAGTCAAACATGTTCATCGTTCTCCTGGATTAAGCGCTTGTTAGCAGGGAATTTAGTCAAAACTTTGAGGTAAATTCTGGTATTCTAAGTAAATACTGCACATTGGCCTCTTTTAGGGTCTAAATGACAGCAGTGGAACAGGCTGTAATGTCTGCAACATAATCCCTGATGACTCTAAGTCCATCCATCTATTATCTTCCGCTTATCCGGGGCCGTGTCACGGTGGCAGCAGTCTAGGCAAGTTGCCCCAGGTGTCCCTCTCCCAAGCAACGTTTTCCAGCCCCTCCTGGGGGATCCCGAGGCGATCCCAGGCCAGAAGGGATATATAATCCCTCCAGCGAGCTCTGGGTCTACCACAGGGTCTTCTCCCAGTTGGACTTCCCCGGAAGACCTCCAGAGGGAGGCGCCCAGAAGGGAATTCTGGTCAGACGTCCGAAACCAACCCAACTGGCACCTTTGGATGCGAGGGAGCAGCGGCTCTACTCCGAGCTCCTTCAGGATGTCTGATATCCTCACCCTATCTCTAAGGTTGAGCCCAGACACCCTCCAGAGGAAACTCATTTTGGGCCGCTTATATCCGCGATCTTATTCTTTCACTCACTACCCAAAGCTCATAACCACAGGCGAGGGTTGGCACGGAGATCGACCGGTAAATCGAGAGCTTTGCCTTCAGGCTCAACTCCCTCTTCACCACAACAGTTGTGTACAGCGCTCGCAATATGGCTGACACTTCACCAATCCGCCTGTCAATCTCGCGATCCATTTTACCCTCACTCGTGAACAAGACCCCGAGATACTTGAACTCCTTCGCTTGAGGCAGAAGTGTGTCCTCTAAAAGTTGTTGTTTTTGTCCCTGACAGGCTCAGGTTGTTATTCAAAGGGTCTGACAACAAACCCCTGAAAGGATCCCTTCAGAGAGAGACCTTTTTTTTTTAACACAAACAGCTGTTGAATCCACCAGACTCCATTGATAAAAACAGAGTTTTACCTCACAGACTACAGGAGTTACTTGTCAACCACTGTCTTGATCAGTTAAGTTTGTTATACTACTCAAATATTGTGTTGTACCCAAACTTAACAATCATAGCACCAGGGTCACTCACAACAGAACACAAATAAACTTTTGGCAGCAGCTGTAGAGCAGCAACTCCTGTGATCTGTGAGGTAAAAATAATGTTTTTGTCAATGGAGTCTGGTGGAGGAGAAAACATCTTCTTCCTCTTAAACAAAAAGGTCCATCTCTGCAGGGATCCTTTCAGCCTGTCTGCAACAAAAACAACAACTATGAAACCATTACGGCCTGTTTCACTGCTGCAGGCTGAAAAAATCTACAGACGCTATTCCAAAACTTTCTGCACCTGTAGTCGTTTACATCCCCTCTTTAAGACACCACCCACCTGTTATCACATCTAGTATATTTGGCCTTTTATAGAAATTTCAGCAATGCAGCTTTAAAATCAACCTGTTTGGTCCCACGAGTTTAACTGTCCAGAGGAACTTTCTGTGGGTCACAGGAACACATTGGTGTTTATTGCTGGTGGTTCTGTAGCATCTGTCCACAACAACAACACTTTTAGCGTCTGAGTGTTTCCACCAGGTTCTCTTCCGCTCTGAAGGAGCAGAGCGGGACAGGAGCGGGGTCTTTACAGCAGAATGTGTCTCTGAACACGGACACAGTCTCCATGTTTCAGCAGTTTTCACAGTTTATTTGTATTCTAAAAATCTCTTTCAGCCCATGTTATCCAAAGCAACAGGCAGCAGAGGGTCCACTGCTTCGCTCCTCTCAGCCTCGCCGCCATCTTTCTGCCGGTGCATCATATTCGTCCGGGCCTGGTAGTCGGTCAGCTTCTTCTTCTTCTCCTCTGCATCTGAGTCGACCCACGGGACGGAAGGGAATTCCTGGCAGTATGCTGGCGGCAGGCAGGGAACCAGATGTACCTGGCCGCTCTCGTTCATGAGCTGGACGCAGGTATAGAAATCCTGCGGTGATCGGTTGGTGGAGACGGCGGTGGTGTCAGGAGCTTGGAAAGCGTTGGGGAGGCCAGGGTGACTCATCACACTGTACTCCGTCCCTGGCAGAGACACGATTTCAGGCCGAGGCCACGGAGAGTGTATGTCCAGCGCAGGGGCGAAGGCTTCAGGAGGAGAGGAGCAGTAAGGCGATAGACTCTGCACATATGACGTTGTGTTTGGGGTCGTGAACCGATGATGAGCGGCCATCGGCGTCAGGTCGCACGGAACCATCAGCGCGTCTTTCTCCCTGTTGGTGGGGGCGGTGGGGATGAAGCTGTCCCTTGGCGTGGTGAGATAGACGTCGTCAGCACTCACCTGGTCCCAGACCTCCTCAGTGTAGCTGGGAGGTCTGTAGCTGTGGAAGTTACTGAAGTGACGGTTGATTTCATCCAAGTTCCCTTTCTGAGGTAGGAGGTGTGGAGGAAAGGGAGGGAAGGAGAAAAGGAAGGAAGGACGGGAATGGGGCAAGGAAGTGAAAAGGTTTGATGAGAGGAAAGTTAGAAACATAAACACAGAAGACAAAAAGATAAGGAGGAGGAAAGAAGGAAGAGTGCAGACAAAAGAGAGAGAGGAGGACCGAAAGCATGCAATATAAGAAAATATCAGAGAGGAAGGAAAAGCAAAGGAAAGGAGATAAGGAAGCAAGAAAAGGAGGTGGGTAAGGGAGGGTGGTGACGGATGGAAGGACAAAGGATTGAAGGAAACAAAAACAAAAACAGGAATGAAAGGTCAGAACAAAAAGTCACAACAAAAACTTCACCTGCGTGTGTGTGTGTGTGTAGTTGTGTGTGTGTGTGTGTGTGTGTGTGTGTGTGTGTGTGTGTGTGTGTGTGTAGCTGTGTGTAGCTGTGTGTGTGTGTGTGTAGTTGTGTGTGTTACCTTCAGTAACAGTGGGTCGATGCCAACAATCCTAGGCTTTGGAATGGGCGGCAAAAAGTAGTCTTTTATTCTGGAGGCGAGGACATAAAGAGAGGAAGTGTGAAGGGCAGAACATATACAGACACACACACAAACACACACACACACACACACACACACACACCTTAAACATACACATCCGCCCACTGAGAGAATAAACATTCAGCGTAATAACGAAGGATACATGACATTTTAACCCCTCACAGTCTGTGTTTAAGAGGCTGCCATAAGAAAACATGAAATCCAGGGATAGGAGAGTTTTTATTTTTCTCTCTTATTCAATCTTAATATCCCGATTTGGCATCCCCAGCTTATGAATCTGTTTACGAAAGCAGATAAATGTATGTTTCTGTCTTGTCTGTTAAATGTGATGAATGTTGGTTGTTATTTCTTCTTACTTCTTGCTCTGTGGAATGATGCCGAAAGCGATCACCAGCAAAGCCACGACACCGACACCTGACACCAGAATCCTCACCAGCAGTTTACCTGCACAGGAGCAGGAGATTCCATCAGTATAACAAGATAAAAAAAACACACGGAGCAAAGAATGTAAGATATTCTGATATTTGATAATCCATCTGCAGCTGCAGATTCCTTGTGAACGATTATCTACAGCAACTAACGTAACACTCGTTGCAGAATAGGAGCTAAATACGCCATTGTCTATACCGCTATTCCCCGTTCAGGGTCGCGGGGGGCTGGAGCCAATCCCAGCTGTCAATGGGTGAGAGGCGGGGTTACATCCTGGACTGGTCGCCAGAGGGCTGACATACAGAGACAGACAACCAGCCACACTCACATTCACGCCTACGGACAATTTAGAGTCACCAGTTAACCTAATGAGCATGTCTTTGGACTGTGGGAGGAAGCCGGAGTACCCAGAGAGAACCCACGCATACACGGGGAGAACATGCAAACTCCACACAGAGAGGCTCCTGTCAGACGGGGATTCAAACCAGGAACCTCCTCGCTGTGAGGGGACAGCGCTAACCACTGCTCCACTGTGCAGCCTTTAAATACGCCACATATAAACTTTATTGGTAAGTTTTAAAACGATACTCCCTTTCAAAAAACTTCAGATCTTCAGTCAAATTTTTAATCAAAAGCTGCCACGAGCGAAAGCAAGAGTGAGAGCCCTGACTAAACTGTGCAACGTATTTGTGCAATTTAGACAGTGTGCAGGAATTTCCCTGCAAGTTTTGGTGAATTAAACAAACAATTACCCAATATTGGTTGCCTAGGACTTTTATTTCTGTCCCCATGGTATCAACTACGTTTTATATCCCGTCACAAATGAACTAGAACAAGAAAGCCCATAAAACTACAGGAACAGGGCTGCCATTCATCATCAGCCCGTCACCAGCATTGTTTGATCGTCATGGAAACCTCCCTGGTTGCAGTACCTGCAGGTGGCCTGGCGGGGATGCTCATCACCAGCGTGGAGCTCCATTTGCTCCACAGGCCGTAGTTGTGCGAGCGGCAGCGGACGCGGATGACGTAGTCTCCTACCGGGAGGCCGAGCAGCTCCACGTGAGGCTCCCTCAGAGGGTGCTTCACCTGCACAAACACACAAACTTATGTTATATCATGACTATTTTACTATTATACAGTATATTTTCTGGGCTACCGTGCAGCTCTGCGTGGGGTTAAACTGCAGGTTGTGATGTCATAAAGGGATAAATAATGAAGGCTAATGTAGTGGGACATTTTCTTTCGTTTGAGGAAATTAAAGAGACATCTTTAAAGTGACAGTTCCTCTCCATTTATCTTCCACTAATGTACAAATGTGCGTTTCCTCTCACTGAAGTAAAGATGGATTAGTGGATGAATCTGCTGCAGTGAACAGGAAATGATTTTACCTTCCAGTTGTCGGGCTCAGTCACGCGTCTGTACTGCAGCTCGTACGCCAGCGTGATCCAGCCGTACTTTAGGTCGGAGGGCACCGGGTACGTCCACGACAGCAGCGCGTTGTGTCCCATCTCGTCCCCGCCGGCGTCCTTCAGCACATAGGTCAGGTTCACGGGAGCCTCGGTTTGAACTGAGGAAGACACAGAGACATGTTGTGAAATGTCAACACGAAGCCCGAGGACAAAACAGAGATTCTTAATGATACTGCATGGTTAGAAAGTCCTTCCCGGCCCACAATGCACTGGGAGTAGTTACTCTGGTGGAGACTCCAAGATGGTTCATGAGCATTATTGCAGTTTATTTATTTTTATTTTACCTTTATTTTACCAGGTAATCTCACTGAGATTCTGTATTCTCTTCTTCAAGAGAGACCTGGGTACATCAGTGGCATTAAAATAAAGAATAAAAACATCGAAGTAACAGACATACACACAACAATGTTCATGTTCCATTATGAATTCATACATGTAGGTAATGAAGATCAGTGAAACAAAGAAGCTCTCTGGATGCTGTAATGAGATCCTATTCGTTATTATTCATGCAGCAGGAATTAGGAGTCTACCTTCAGAAATGAGACTTTTAGACGTGCAACCTTGAGTATTATAATTATTTCCATGCCCTACATTTGTTCTCACAGATCTATACGTTCTGCTCCATTATGTCTCAAACAGGGCACAGCTTTATAAAGCCTTTGAGCTGATTTATTATTTGGAGTTTGCATTGCAAACTTTCCCTGAACTGAACGGGGAGAAAGGGGCGTTCAAGTGCAAAATAATGCAGCGAAAAATGAGTTAAATTGAAACCTTTATGTGTTTTTGAGAGTTTTATAACCAAAATGAAATGCATCAAGAAGTCACTGTTGAACATTTTAATGTTTTACAGACTGAAGAATGAATGAATAATGAAAAAACATTTATAAACCTATATAACCAGGAGAGAGATGTGTTCCTTCTGCAGACCAGCATCCCATCACTGACATTAAAGCATAAATGGTCTCTGACACTGAGTTTTGACCTTTCAGTTACAGCAGCAGTCTGTGTGTGTAAATGTGTGTGCGTGCGTGCGTGTATGTGTGCGTGCTGCACGCTGCTGTATCTGCAGGCGGGGGTCGAATTCCCTGCAGGGCTGTGATAAGAGCGTCGTCCCTGACATCTGAGACCCAACAAAAGATCACTGCAGCGGTCACATGGACTCAAACACGAGGCTGCTGCGCGCGCACACACACACACACACACACACACACACACACACACACACACACACACACACACACACACACACACACACACACACACACACACACACACACACACCACACACACACACCACACACACACACACACACACACACACACACACACACACACACACACACACACACACACACACACACACACACACACACACACACACACACACACACACACACACACACACAGATTCTGCCTCCCTGGAAGTAGACGGATCCCAACTCTGCAGAAACTGGATCATCACAGATTCTCGGCCCCTGAATAATGAGATTTTCTGATGGCAGAGGCTCCTCCAAAACAAGCAGGATTTAAGTGCTTTCAAATCAATACATCATCTCTTAAAACGTTGAAGAATAACACTTATTGAAGGAATGACCCTGTAAATCCTCCATTCAAGTATAACAATTCAGACAACACTGCTAAAACCTATGAATTCAATCACTCAGAGGTCATCAAATGGAAATGAAAACTCTTCAAAAAGCAACCAATGTGAGCTCTACACAGAACCGCAGATTTACTTCTTTGGATGAAAGGTGAGAATAAAACAGAGCACACAGAGATAGACGACTAATAAAGTACATTTAAGTGTGTTTCTGTGTTATTTTTTTATGTGAAAATTTCATGGACATAAATCTAGAAAATAAATAAAACGGTTCTCTGCCGGTAAATACGTGGTTTGCTCTCTCCGGGTGGGGAGTGAGTCCTTGCCCAAAGTGAAGGAGTTCAAGTATCTCGAGGTCTTGTTCATAGTGAGGGTAAAATGGACCGTGAGATTGACAGGCGGAGTGGCTCAGCGTCAGCAGTAATGCGGGCGTTGTACGGGACCGTTGTGGTGAAGAGGAAGCTGAGCCTGAAGGCAAAGCTCTCGATTTACCGGTCAATCGTCGTTCCAACCCTTTCCTGTGGTCATGAGCTTTGGGTAGTGACCGAAAAAGAATACAAGTGCAGATACAAGCGGCCAAAATTAGTTTCCTCAGGAGGGTGTCTGGGCTCGGCCTTAGAGAGAGAGAGAGGAGCTCAGAGATTCAGGGGGAGCTCAGAGTAGAGCCACTACTCCTTCACAACGAAAGGAGTCAGTTGAGGTGGCTCGGGCATCTGATTAGGATGACTCCTGGTCGCCTCTCCTTGGAGGTTTTCAGGGGACGTCCAACTGGGTGAAGACCCTGTGGTAGACCCAGAGTTCGCAGGAGGGATTATATATCCCTTCTGGCCTGGGAATCTCTCAGGAGGAGCTGGAAAACGTTGCTGGGGAGAGGGAAGTCTGGGTTGACTTATTGCGCTTGCTGCCACCGTGGCGCGACCTCGGATAATCGGAAGAAAATGGATGGATGGATGGAAGGGAAACATGACTTTAACAACTTTTTTAAGAATAACAGAGTGATTTTTGTGTTCTGTCTGTGTCGTTGTATTTATTTATTTAGCTAACTGGACAAACTAACCTCACTAACAACATCTCGGAACAACGTTTGTTTACTTTCAGAGATTTCTTTTCATAATCTCAAATAAAAATCAAATCTCCTTCATCCCACCCGGTAGCCTCTACAGGAGCAGCGGGTCTAAAAGCATTGAGGCCTGAGGGTGTTTCACATTTACAAGTTTATTTAACCTCCACATGATGCGTTCAGGGACACCCCCGGCTGTCACTCAGCCATCTCCGTCTGACTGAGCGGGGGGAGATCTGCTGAAAGAATGTTATCTTATGGTTCAAAACTGCTCGTACACTTTATTGCACTTCGGTTCAACCTTTTCTTTGAGTCCTCACTTACTCTTTTTTACCTTTTCTGCCCTCTTCTTTAGATTCTTACTGCCGTTAAGTTTGGCCATTGTGAAAGGGGAGAATTTATAACCAGCTGGTGGACAATATTAAACTAGGAATTATTTTAAATCAGCATTTGAGACCCAACAATCTACCTACATGTTCACTTTCTCATCTTTACAGGTTCCCACAAATCCTTACCAATCTCTGCCACATCCAGGCAGTGCTCCTGGGAGGTGTAGTTCCCATGGGCAGTGATGGCCGTCACGTTCATGCAGTAGATCTTCCATATGGACGTGTGGCTGCTGTCGAAGTGGCAGCTGTTCGGGCCTGAGGTCACGTAGTCCGGACACTCGTGTTTGGGTCCTTTTCTGTGAAAATGACAGAGAAGGTTTACAAACCACCAGAACAAAAATAATCACTCATGCCCAAGGACACATCAAACACGTGCCTGCAGAAGCTGGACATCGAACCTTTGACCTTCCTGCTAAGAGATGACCGACTCTACCACTGAGCCACAGCCGTGACAGATACTACAGGCAGAAAGTGTTCTGCAGGCTGCTCCAGTCGAAGAGCTCAAACAGACACTTTGAGTTAAACCACATTAAGGTTAATACATTCACATTTGTTTTATATTTCATCTGCTTTAAGAGCTCAAATGTCAGATGTTATTTAGGCTTCACAAGGCTGTCATTAAATCAGGGTTAGAACACCTTGTGCAGGTATCACACATTTTTAAAGCAGCTGGTGAATCTTTTCCTCAGCTGTAAAACTTCTCCTGGTTTGAATTAGTTGGAACTGAAGTTGTAATTATGTGTGCTTCTTGTTAATGCTGCATTGCTTTTGATTTCATTCTGTTTTAAGCTCTAAATGTACTTCTGTTTTTCAGTTGTTATTTAGTGAAATCAAATCGAAGCTTTGTCTTGAAATGGGTCAGTGCCCCGGGGAACGCTACAGGCTCTCTCTGCGTCAGCTCCGGTCTGTAGATTGAAGAAAGATTCTGCTTTCATGACGGAGTTTTCAAGATTGTTTTTGTGTTTAATAAAAAAACAGGCTGTACTACAGTTATTCTTTAAGCGTGTCTGCTGTTTTACTTTCTGTTCCATTGATCCTTGAACTGTCTAAGATCTTTTGAATCACAGATTCTCCGAAACAGTGAGGCCTTTTTTCACTTTTCAAGCTGTCCATGCATTGTGCGTTGTTTTTGGCTTTTGTCCCACATAATCCCAGATTTACATCTGCAACCAAACTCCTGCAGGAGAGCAGAGCGACGGTCGATGGAGCCGTGAGCAATGCCGTTTGAGGTCAAAGTTACAATCCAATTTGTCCTGATTACTGGGAGCAGTTTCTCTGCTGCGTGTGCCATGTGGGCAGGCTGGCATCAGTCTGAGGACACGTTGCATTCAGGGGCTCCGAGCAGCCATCTGAAATATCGACGTGTTAAAAGCTTCACGTTGAGGCTAGACAAATCAAAACGGATTTAAAGTCACACGGCCCAGAAACCTCAGTCAACTTTGATCTGAGGCTGTTTGTTCTGGTTTGAGCTCTTTAAATCAAATGAAGGGAAACGTTAATTCTGCAGGCTCCAATCAGATTTAAGGCAGCAGTTTTCTTTTCTTCTCCAGACCTGTTTTCAAGGGAAACTCTGGTATTTTTAAACACATTTTGGGCTGTAAACAGCTAAGAGAATCTATATTAATGCTCCAGTGAACGTATTTCTCCTGCAGCAGTGGAACAGGCTGTAATGTCTGCAACATAATCCTTGATGGGTCAAAGTGCGTCCACTCAAAGTTGTTGTTTTTGTCTCTGACATGCTCAGATTATTATTCTAAGTGTGTGACAACATTACAGAAAATATCCCTACAGAGAGAGACCTTTTTGTTACAGAGGGAGATGTTTTTTAGACAGAAGGGAGTGCTTTCACACTTGCAGAAAACTCCTGATATTTGCCGGAGGAGCTGCATGTGTGAACGCAAACAGCCGGATTTTCCACTTGGACTTTACCCTGACTTTCTCCTGCCAGCCTCCTAGTTTTTTTTACGCAACAAGTCCGAGTGAGGTGATGTGAGAACGCCGCAGGATATTCTCCGGAGAATTCACCTTAAGCCAATAGGAGGGGGAGTGACGTTTCTACTAGTATACTGTTTCTGCTGCACGGTGCATAGACTGTATGCATGCGACCGCTACGATCTTCGTGCATGTAATTAACCTGCTGCATTCTGTTTCCTGTTCTCCAGTATGTTCTTCTCCACTCTTTAGTTCAGATTGTGATTCTGTTGAACTACACGTAGCATTGATAGAAAGACAAACATTCTCATTATAGCGTCGTGTAGCGGACTCTGTTGCTTTGTCCGCAACTTCTGCATCGTTTTTTTACGTCATGTCTCCCCTCAGCAGACCCCCCGCATCCCCTCCTGTCTGACAGGGATAGTCTCCCGCTGTGAGGAGCATGTGTGAACAACCAGGTCAGGAGAATATCCGGAGCAGTCCTCCTGAAATGATCTAGATATTTTCAGGAGTGCAGATGTGAAAACGACAAACTTGTGCTTCACTTAAAAGCCACCAGACTCCATTGACAAAAACAGCGATTTAACCTCACAGAACACAAGAGTTGAGGCTCTACTGCTGCCATGAAAGGTTCGTTTTTTTGTTTTAAATAGTCAGTTTGGATACCACACAAAATATCTGCAACACACAATCCCACAAACATACTCACAGACCATGGCAGAAGTAGTTACGTAACTCCCAACTTCTGCAAGGTTAAATTGCTGATTTTGTCAATGGAGTCTGGTGCCTTTGCAGAGAGTGATTTGACAGCTGTTTCTGGTTTTAAAAACTCATATTCCTTCAGCAAAAATAGGTCCAGGTTTAAATACAGCTGATTAACTCATTGATGTATAATAATGCACTGTATTATGTCAGTGTAATAGGTTAAGTTTGCACTCACTCTTTGGAGTAGCTGAGGCTGTAGGTGACCTGCTCTCCGTCTGTCAGGTTGTCGAGCGGATGCCACCAGCAGCTGAAGTCCTCCATGTTGGGGGAGCGACAGTAATAGATGTGAGGCCTCGTCGTCACGGCAACATCATCTGTGGGGGAAAAAAACACAACAACAACTCAAGGACGGGTCAGTTAGTGTGCGGATGGTGACATGTGATTTTATGTGTAGGTTTTAGACGCAATCTCACACACAGGTGAGAGCTGTGTGTCTCTCTCACACACACAAATAACACAGAGACATGAACCAACTGCAAACTGTTGCAAAAAGGCCAAGAGGGATGAAAGACATGAAATTTGATTACAAGGAGGTTCAAAGACAAGACAAAGAGATGCAAAATGTTGCCTAGAGAAGCTAAATGACAAAAACAAGTAAAAAAACGGCTGAATTGAGATGCAAACCAGCAGCTTTCATTTGCTAGATGACCACAAAAAAATGACAAAAATGACAAAAAATACGCAACATGACCTCAAAGACAGTCAAAATCACCACAAAATAAATGCAAAATGCAGAAAAATCATGCAAAAGGGCTAAGAGATGCTACACTTCCCAAAAATGACCGAAAGGGGATTCAAAACGGCAGCAGAGAAATGCAAAATAACTGAGAAGAAATTCAATTACAGATTCAAAACAGCAGCTAACTGGTGCGAAAAATCGCAACAAAGAGATTCAAAACGGCCCAAAAATACGCGACACAGCCTCAATACTTTCAAATCACCTCGACGAGATGCAAAAAGAGATTCAAAAGTACCAGGAAATGATATAAATTAGGAGCGAAGAAAGATTAAATCGACTCAGCAGCAGATGCAAAATGCAGCAACTATATAAAATAGCTGGACAAGCTGCATCAAATCAGCTGCAATGACAGGCAAAACAGCAGCTTATAGATGACATGAGAGATGCTAAATGCAGGAGAAACAAGCGAAACAGCTGCTAAGAGATTCAAAAGTACCAGGAAATATTCAAAGTCACAAGAAGAAGATTTGCTAAGAAAAGCAAAATGACCACAAAGAGCTGGAAACAAGTCAAGTCAGGTTTTCTTTAATGATTTGAAAAAAACGCCTAAGTGGTTTTCTACAACAGCCCTGAGTGTGACCGCCTCAGAGCTGGTGAGGGGAAAATAAAAAGTAGAAAAAAGTTAGAGAGACGAGCGCAGAGCAAACATGGCGAGCGTTCAGAGCTCTGGAAGAAAGAACATCAAATCACAGAAAAACACACTAATCAAAGTTCCTGGATAATATAAAGGGAAAACCAAAAGGCCAGTGAGCCAGAATACCACACACACACACACACACACACACACACACACACACACACACACACACACACACACACACACACACACACACACACACACACACACACACACACACACACACACACACACACACACACACACACACACACACACACACACACACACACACACACACTCTAGAAGGGGAAAAAAAATGAATTATCCAACTGTCATCTCTCCTCTTACTCACTTTTACTAAATCAATTTCCTAATTTCATCTGATTTTGCCTCAAACACACACAAACACACACACACACACACACACACACAAACACACACACACACAAACACACACACACACACACTGAGTTATCCATCTGTCTCTGTCTGATCGACTGTTGGTCCTTCAGCAGAGAGTAAAATGAATCAGAGATAGATGGAAGTCAGAGTGCTCTTGTCTGCGCACACACAGACGAGGAGGAAGAGGAGGAGGAAGAGGAGGAGGAAGAGGAGGAGGAGGAGAAGGAGGAGGAAGAGGAAGAAGAGGAGGAGGAAGAGGAGGAGGAGGAGAAGGAGGAGGAAGAGGAGGAGGAAGAGGAGGAGGAGGAGAAGGAGGAGGAGGAGGAGGAGGAAGAGGAGGAGGAGGAGAAGGAGGAGGAAGAGGAGGAGGAAGAGGAGGAGGAGGAGAAGGAGGAGGAGGAGGAGGAGGAGGTGAGTCTGAACTTTGTCAACTCAGCACTCAAAGTTTTTTCATCACTGTTTTCTCTATACATGAATGTTCAGGCTTTAAAGTTGGAGCTGATAACTGAGGAAACATTCAGATCCTGCAGTCTAAGGCTGAGCCGAGTTTGAGTCTCAGTCTGCGAGTCTGACACTCCAAACGCTACAGGACGAGGGGTGTCTCCATACCAGAGATTTTAAACTTCCACAGTAAAAATCAGACGATACTGAAACCTGCAACAGAAATAGAAATCTTTGGCACCAATATTGGGTCATTTCTTGTTCTTAATTACAAACACGTCAGCCACAGATTTGTACAGTTTCCTCAGTGCTCTCTTTCTTTCTCTCGCAGAAGCTTGAAGTAGTTGTTTTTTAATCTTCTGTACTTTTTGAAACTATTCACCTATTAGAGTAGCATATTCTATCAATTAAAAACAAGAGGGATGTACAAGTATCAAAGTATCATCATTTTGAAAACCAACAGACTATCGTGAAGAAAAAAACCCAAAAAATAATAAAAGATAAAAGCCCAGAAACGTTTTAAAAACAGGCACGCCTTTTGAATTTGAGGAAACACATGCGCTTTCAGAAAACTACAAAAGGAGTTACGTTTTTGAAAAGATTACGAGTCTGGCATTCTCATCCAACTAGGTGTGTGACCTAGTTTGAAGTGGCACACATTTCCAGAAAAAAATAGGCTCCAACTTTTGTGGAAAGCTTTCTTAGAGGAGGAGGAGGAGGAGGAGGAGGAGGAGGAGGAGGAGGAGGAGGAGGAGGAGGGGACGGGGAAGGGGAGGAGAGGTTTTATTGCGATGCTCGTAAAGCTCATTCAGGTGTGACTTTTTCTGCATATCAAATCTTTGTTTCCTGAAGTTGTTGCTGGGTAAAATGAGGACAATCTGAAATACATACTTTAGCTCTATCATGCAAGTCTTCATAATGTACGCACATGAAAGCAGCGAGCCATCAGGTGCCCTCACAGATCACATCAGTGGGAGGCGAGCGGTAATCCATGAGAGAATGCATGGAGCCGCAGTCTGAGGGCATCGCGGAAACAAAGGCCTGTTGTGCCAGTTGTAAGGAGCTCAGGGAGCCACGCTGCAGGCTCCTTCCAATCAACCACCTCCACTTCTCAGAAAGAAAGAAAAGGTTGACGCACGCTGGGCGGCCATAGAGCTCAGCGAAAACATACCTGCAGCCAATCCCATCCAAAGCAGCGTATGTAACATGGAGAGTGTTTTAAACCAGGAGTTTATTTCATCAGGGCCCATGTGGACCCCATGTAAACAGAGATTTAATGAAAAAAGACTCACTTTAAGTCATGAAAACAAATGACAAACTCGCTTTAAACGGATGTTTTCAGCCTCAGATCCAAGGGTCAAAAGGTCATGGGCCTGGGTCCCTGTTTGAAGTGACTAAATATTATTTATATGACAAAAACCAAAAAGAGACGCACAACAACTAAGACTGATAAAAACCCCAAGAAAGAAACACTGGGATACAAAAAGAAGTGACGAACAGAGAGATAATCTCAAAACAACAGAAGAAGAGATGCATAAAGACACACTCAAAGTGACACGACACGACTACAACGGGAACAGAGAACTGCCAAAACAACCAGCATTACAAACAAAACGAAGACAAGAAAACCACAAAGACACAAAGAAAGAACAAAACATCCAAAAAGGGCCCCAACACAAAAATAACAGAGATCCATCCATCCATCCCTCCATTATCTATACCGCTTCTTCCCGTTCAGGGTCGCTGGGGGCTGGAGCCGATCCTAGCTGTCATCGGGCGAGAGGCGGGGATACACCCTGGACTGTTTGCTAGTCAATCACAGGGCTGACATATAGAGATAGACAACCAGACACACTCACATTCACAACTACGGGCAATTTAAAGTCACCAGTTTACCTAACGAGCAACAACAACCTCCATTAAAACTGCTGCACTAATTAAAAGGTGTGGTGTTATTCCCATCCAAAATACATGCCTTCTTTTGTTACTGACAAAGTGTTTTCTGCAGAAACACTGCAGCAGCATGTGGATGGATCACTCCAGAGCTGGTGCTTGTAACTATGACGATGTTTGGAGTCAGCAGAGGAAGACTTGGAGCAGGGACAAGCTCATCGTTACAGGTTCAGATATGTAATAAAGACTTCAAATTCAGTTTAAAGTGCTTTATTTTAGATTCATCTCAACAGATTATTGACCAAACGTTCCTGAATAATCACATCAAAAAGCCCACAGGGCGTGTT
Organism: Tautogolabrus adspersus; assembly: GCA_020745685.1. Taxonomy (NCBI): domain Eukaryota; kingdom Metazoa; phylum Chordata; class Actinopteri; order Labriformes; family Labridae; genus Tautogolabrus; species Tautogolabrus adspersus. Next base: position 13,745,387 of record CM036557.1, on the reverse strand, counting down.
TGTGCCGCTTTCCCTGGTTGCAGGAATCCAGAAGGTAATAGAAGTTTTCGGTGTTGTGAGCTCAGCAGGAAGGTTATTGATGATCTGCACTCACTTCCAGCTGAGCGGAAATAAAAACAGCAGACACAGCTGGCGTCCGTCTGAGCCCGATCCGGTCAGACAGAGCTACAGTTCACAGATGAAACACTCTTTTAATTATTTCTTAAAATGGTCGAAAAACGTTCTGAAAAAGTTCAATTTGACCTGACACGAGTGGAACAGCAACAGGTTCACTGGAAAGTGATCAAGCGCTGCACTTTGTAACTCCTCCCGCTAACAGCCAGCAGCGGTCTGAGGTTCTGAGAGGAACCAGAAAACTCTTTAAACCTCACAGAGATCAACTCTTCATCCTGTCACTGAAGAGATGCACACACTCAACTTTTATTGTTTCTGTGCATCTTGTGATCACTTTTAATTTTAATAATTGTATGTACTTTATTCATCCCTGAGGGAAATTATTCTCTGCTGAGACATGCTTCTTACACACATAGGCCGAACTACAGACATGCACAAACAGGAGCTGTGGACATGTATTAGTGGAGAGATGTCTTCACACTGCTACGCAGGGAGCGTGCCAGAGCTGTTGGGGGTTCGGTGCCTTGCAGAAGGGCACCTCAGCAGTGTTCGGGTAGTGCCCTGCTACAAGTAGCTCTCCAGTTACCAGATCAACTTCCATATTTTGGTCCGTACTGGGACTTGAACCGGTGACCCTCCGGTTCATAAAATGAAAATATGAACAGAGTAAAAATATCTTGTGGAGAGTTTAAAATGATGTTGTTCATGTTTCACATTCAAAGTTTGACCTGACTCAAAAGTTTTGTGTTTATATTTTCTAAATCTGTTTAATATTATATGTTTGTGTTTAATGACACAGTTTCAATACTGGTATCAAAACCTGTGGTTCATTCAGTTACATATTCTTTGAGCTGTGGTTGTTCTGGTTTATGGATGTGAAGCATTGTAAAATACTCCATGAGTTCACATAACAGTAATCACTATCGTATGCACTGCAGACTTTCCATTGCAGAGTTCACCGTGCTCTTCTGTGTGAGGATAACTCCGTCACACACTCGTGGATCGATGAGTGTGTGTGGGAGCTCTGGGAGGTGAGACCGTGGCTGCGAGTGTGTCACCGTAGCTGGACCCGTTCAGCCGACTGTGACGGAGGATCAGTGCCGGTTCAGCAGCATACACATCTCGAGCCGGTGGTTTGGTTTGGATTAAGAGCAACATGAGAACCTCGTTAACACTCTCACGCAGGGACGTCCTGATTGGGAGCCAAATTTCACAAAGATCAACAAACACACTGGGCAAAGAGGATCAAGTCAGATTTAATCAGCTAACAAGCCGCTAATTAACCGTCTGCTTCCTCCATGAAACAACAAACTCTGCAGGAGGACGGCTGGAAAAATACCCTGCTGATTTCTGTAATCCTGTGAACTCTAACAACTATAACAAATGAGTCTGCCGCTGCCTGTATCCATGTTTCTGCTCATTTTGATTTGATTTCTCAAAAGTTTTTCTAGATGTCTTATGCCCCGAGAATCTGTACAAACTTAGTTAAAAGGTTAATAAAGTCAATACACCTACTTGTAACGCCCTCGATCTGGGCATCAGTCAGTCGTCCCTGTCCTGCTTGCAGTACTCGGTTTGTTTTTCAACTAACAAACAACATGCTGATGAAAAGCTGGACATTCAAGAGTTTTGTTTGCAAAAAGACTGATGTCTTTCAATCTTTTATATGTTTATCCTTTAGATAAATCTTAAATAGGATCATGTAGAAGACAACCTCCAGCAGCAGGGAGGTCAAAAACCTTAAAGCACGGCTGTTAAAAAAAGGCCTGAGTCTCATTTTGTGTATTTCAGGATTCATTTGAATGCACTGGAAATCAGAGTGAGACAGTGTATGTAAGAAAAACTCACCGTGGCTGTGTCTCTCTTTGTAAGCGGCGTCCTGTGTGACGATTCTGCTGCAGCTCACCAGAGGAAGCAGACAGAGCAGCAGCCTCAGCATCCTGCTGCCTTCTATCCACCTGTCAACACAAACACACAAAAACAACAATGAACAAACAACGTGGGGACTGAGAACCCACAAATCGTCACCTTTAATCTTATCAGAAAATCAGAGGTAAAGCCTCAGTGATTAGCTGGTTCGAGTGAAAGTGACATTGATGAGCGCTGCGACTCCGCGGCTTTAGCTGAACATTTTTTAAACTTTTATGCGCTCCAGAACACCTGTTGGTTTGACCTGAAAACTGCTCTCATATCTGGCAAACCGAGGGGCGTCCAAAATGGCCGTGTGGGGGGTGCCTTAAAACCGCCTACCTTCTCTGGTCCAAACAAATCCAGACCATTCAGGACCAGAATCTAAAGTTAGAAGGAGGACATACTGGCTGCTGCATTGTTGTCAGAGAAGCCAGCACTTCAACATAGCATGTTTCCTTAAAGGTCCCATATTATGCTTGTTCTGGTTTTATATGCTCTTTAGTGTGTTCTCCAGGTCTATGTGCAAAAATTCAAAGTCCGCGGAAACGTGGCTTCTCCTACCTCCTCCTGTTAGCTGTAGCAGTAGCTGCATGTAACGCTCGGTTCTAGCGCCCCTCGTTGAAAATTGGCAGTGTGACATCACACTGCGATGATGTCACTGATCCAAGCCCATTGGCTCGTTGTGGCAAGCACAAGCTCATGCTGCACATTAGCGGAGCAGATCGGCCAACCAATCAGGTCAGACTTGGCACACGTGGGGACCCTGCTCGGGGGGGATTCAGAGCGTTGCAAACACACGCAGATGAGACGGGCTGCATCGATCGTCAGTACATGAAAACAGACACTTTTTTTGAACATTAGCGATTGTGAACGTACTTTAGTAGGCATATAAATTAGATATATGAACCCCAAAAAGGGCATAATATGGGATCTTTAATGTCTGATCATAGAGTAAGGTCACTTTATCATTTCACTCACTACACATCTCACTGATTGGACCTTCAAGAACATTTCACAGAGAAAACATGAAACCAATGTAAATGAATCGTGTCCTGGCATCAGCAGCAGCTCTACACCTGAAATTGTTCCCTCAAAAAGACGAGTCAGATAAGTTTCTCCTCCAACATTGTTGTTGACAACGCTAATATCTTAAGTCCCGCCCCTTCTTGAATTGAATTTGGTCGGTGAGTGAGAAGTGACATTGACAAGCGTGGCTGTGGTGTGGGAACAAGTGACTGTGAGGCTGCTGAGTAGATCAATCTGATGAATCTCATTTAATACGGCTGAATTTGATTTATGACTTTCTGTTGTGATTGTATTGATTTCTTGTGTATTTTAGTGTCTTTTACACTCGGCGGTGCAGAGGTCATTTAAGGTTGTGCAGAAAGCTCATTACTCTAATCAGATTAGTGCGTGGAAGAGTGGACTGTGACGGCAAACTGTCATGGAAACAGTGTTTATACACAGTGTTAGAGCAGCGTGCAGGGGGTTTTACTGCTGTTTTTTAAGCTATGTTAAACTTTCTCCAGCACGGACATCGTGCTGAAGAAGAGACGATTTGCTGCTGTTTTAGAATAAAAACAAAATGAAGAGTGGTGAGGTTTGCAGCTCAATCTTAGAGAAAAACAAGGCGCCATCTTTAGGCTTTTCTATCAAGTCATTATCCTTTAAAAGAAACATTTGTAGTCTTAAACTAATGACGATGAATCCCCCTGAAGCACTGTGGAATCACTGGAATCTACACAAATGAGATGTTGATCTAGAATCAGACGTCATGACCTGTTTGTCCCAAATCTCCCCTCCCAATTCGACCCACCACGGCCCAGTTTAATCAGACAGAAGAGCAACACGCTGACCATTTCCATCCAGAACTTTTCTAGGAAAACCCGGCACTGCAGCGAACAGGGTCTAAATCTACATCCTGCGTCAGGGCAGGGGGCGGGGCAGCTCCCCTCGCAGAAAAGTGACAGAAAGAGTCGGCTAAAACAGCTAAAGATAAAAGTTTTACACAAGAGGAACATCCAAGGAGCTGATCCAGAACATGGAGAGTTTAATTTAGATACTCTGCTCTAAATCACCCCTGACTCGCTCTTTATTTCTCCTTCCAGCCTTCCCTCTACCTTTCCTTGTTTCCTTCCATCTGTCCTTTCTTTCATTCTTCCTTATTTCATCCTTGTGACTCTCGTTCTTACATTTTCTCTCCTCATTTATTTCGTTATTTTCTTTCACTTCTGTCTTTCCCCGTCTTCTCATTCCTTTTTTGTCTACTCTCATGTTTTTGGATCTGTCCTTTTTATTCAAGGACCTTTCCTCTGCACTTTCCCTTTGGTGTTTTCTATACTTCCTTCTTTCATTTCCTCCAAACCTTTTAAGATGTTTCTTTCTGCCTTCCTTTTGTCGTCACAATTTTTATTCTTTCCCTTGACTCTTTTTTTCTCTCCTCTTTCCTTATTGTATTTCTTACTCTGCTTTGTTTTTGCTTCTTTCCTTCCATGCATCCTTTCTTTCTTGTCCTACATTTTGTTTATTCTTTCATTTCTTTACATTCTTCCCCTACCTCCCTTTTTCCATTTTCATTTTCAGCAACTCGACATGTGACTAGTGTTTTAACGGCAGTGTTTACTCCAGTCGAGGACTTGAAAACGGTTTCTTCTTCTTCTGCTGATGGCGACCTCGATGTAAACCGAGGTCAGGACGAAGAACAAGATGGGAACAATGAAACATGGTCATCGTGTTGGCGGCCAACATGAGATCCTGAGGACTAAGCAGTAATGAAGTCACATGGGAGCTTAGAGGGGTTTAGAGTGTGCTCTTATGAGGGAACGACATGCAAACAGTGGTTGCTGGAGCACTAAGACAACAATCACGCAGAATAATCCCTGCCTTGATCTTGCAGGAGGGGGGATTAAAAACGAGGCCTGGCTGGGTTTTTTCTGGGATCCTCGACTCACCCTGACCCAGTGGGCTGCATGACAATGGCACAAGATGATGTCCATTTAAAGTTACTCATACTACCAAATGACACACACTCAAACCTCAGCTGCAGGTTACTAATCCTCCGATGACTCCTCTCTCCTTATTCATCGTTAACCTTAAAGCACCTCCATCCTCCAAAAGACAAGCACGTTTTCTAGAGTTCATATCAGACAAGGGGAGCAGCTCAACGTGCTTTACAGATACAGGAGATTAAATCCAAAAGGGGAATAAAAGAAGGTGCAAATACTGCAAAATAAAACCAAAAACTAGACGTATAACAAACATGCTCTGAAATCACAAAGAGAATTTGCCAGGAACGATAAAATATGCACAAGATATGAGAGAAAGGGATGCATAAAATATAAAAAGACTAAAACAAAGGAAGGGTGAGAGAGGTGTGTAGAGACTTCAAAGTTCGGTGCACTAAATATTGGACAATGCATGTTCATTTCCCGTGTTGCATCAAAACATGATGTAAGAAAAGAAACAAATCGAGGATGATCGTGTGAACGTAACAAACTGGATGCCTCATTTCACTTCCACAGTTAGCCATAAATAGCTGCAGAAATGACCTTAATAAGCGGTTATGAACACAAATCCCCTAAAACTCCTTAAAAAGTGTCGAAGATCCGATGCATCCGAAGCCATCAAATGTCAGGAGGGGAAATCAATCATTTATTCTGAGAGGCTCCTTTAAACACTGACTTTACAAACTGCTGCACCATGAATTATGCACAACTCAAACAAATGATTATTTTTAGATTTAATGTCATAATACGAGATGACTTTTTCATTATGAGCAGGAACAACCATCCAGTCACGCTTGGACACTTAAGGCGTTGACGGCGAGATCCAAAATAATCAAACTGCATCTAAATCCTGGTTTGTGAAGGACCAAACAACGATATTATTCAGAATGCCTTTATTGACTAGGACAGTTGAAGAGAGACAGGAAATGCTGGGATGACAGGAAGTTGGGGATGACATGCAGCAAAGGATTAATTAAATAATAAAATATGAAGAAGCTAAGACTAAAACAAAGGGAACGTGACAGTGAAGGTTAAAACATCACATCATGTAGCCTCTGATGGAGACTTCCAGGGTGCACAAAACAACATTAAACAAGTTTATTTAATTTAGGATTAAAATTCATCTCAAAATCTGCAAAGAGCCAAGGAAGCATTATCAAAACTTTAAAGGTCCCATATTCTCCTCCTCTTCTTCAACCAGTGTAAATAAGTCTCAGAGCTCCCCAAAACATGTGTGAAGTTTCTTGCTCTAATCCACTCTATGCCTATAAACCCCTCTATTTCAGCCCTGCTCAGAACAGGCGGTGGGAGGGTCCCCCACCTGGGGGAGGGGTTACTGCCCTTTGTGATGTCATGAAGGGAAAATCTCCAAACGGCCTGTTTGAGCACACATTTTCTGAAAAGTGGAGCAGGCAAAAGATGGAGAGGATGGACTTTTCTCATCATTGGGGGGTTTGTAGACAGAGTAGAGACACATATTAGAGTTAGAGAAACATGGTGAAGAGTGTTTTACAGAATATGTGACCTTTAAGACTAAAGTCAAAATGCTGTGCGCAAACAAGGATCATCAGGAATTAAATCAAAACTTTGACATTAAAAACAAAATGTTTATCATAAATACAAAAGTCCGAATTTGGGTACACGGTCAGAATTAAATTTCAAACATCAAGACATCAATCAAAACGTCAAGAAAAAAGTCAAAAGATTGTAAATAAGGGTGGTACACTAAGAATTAAGTTTAAATATTGAGAGGTAGGTAAGTTATAGAAGTTCTATGTGTTGATGTGGGGGGCGGTGAGAGCTGGCATGGGGGCGGGATGAGACTCTTGGACGCTGAAACTCACTGTATGGCCTTCCTGAGGTGTTGTAGGACTAATCGACAAAAGAAGGTTCCTACTTGACAACCCTGTGATCCTACATAGCTCAGTTGTGGGTGCCTGAAGGGGCCATGTGGTAGTGTAGGTAGTATCGGTGATATTACTGAGGTGTCGTGGGACTAATCGGGTGAAAAATCGGTGAAAGGAGGTTCCCACTTGACAACCCTGTGATGTCCTGGCTCTGGCTGTCACCTGGCCTACATGGTTGAGTGGTTGAGTTGAGGGGTCCTGAAGGGGCCATGTGGTTGGGTAGGTAGTATCGGTGATGTCACTATGGAGCTGGAATCAATACAGCCTGGGTCTGCTGAAGGGGGCGATGCTGGTTTGGTTTAAGTGCAGACTAATGACCATGTGGTAGGTAATAAAACTTATCAGCAGGTCCCAGGGTCATGATCAGGATGAAGGGTTTCTTCACTGAGCACTTCTCCTTATATCAGGGCACAAATACCTCGTGTTTATTTCAAATAAATATTGAGACTCTCGTCAAAATGTCAGAAATCTTTCATAACCTGGTATTTTTGTTTCATCTGATTTGTGTTTTTTTTTTATGTCCCTGCACAAAAACTGAAAGTTAGTTTTCACTCTTGCCTTTTCGACGTCATTCCCCAAATCCAGAGAAGAAAGAAATTATTGACTTTCTGATGATTGTCCCTCCTGCTCCTCCGTAGGGATCATGGGTTTGTTTTCGATGGAAAATAAGTCCTCGTGTCAGCCAAGAGCTCATTAAAAGCAGTCACATGTTTCCATCAGGAAACCATGGGAGATTATTTTTCTCTGAATGAACAGTTATTCAATCGACTCCTCTCGGCAAAATGCTCTGACCTGCGGGGAAAGTCCCGCCTACAGCATGTGACTCCCTAGATGCAGAGAATGCAGCTCTTTATTTTCTGCCTGAGAGACTCCAGAGGGCTAAAATAATCTGAGGAATGTCCACTTCTGTTTGTTTTTCATACAGGAATAAAAAACTGAACTTCAGAGTTGTCATGCTTTGATGTAAATTTCTATACATGTGAACCACCAACCTGCCAAGACACTACGGACGGGAATAAGACTACGGCTGTTTGGAAACAATGGACGCTGTGACCTATGGGTTAAAGAGGAGAATCTTTAGTGAATGTTTAATCCACGGTGCACACAGTCCAACACCTGATGGCGCGTAGAGACACACAGGTGACTGTGTGCATTCTTTAAAAGCTCATTTATTCCAGGTAAAGTTATCGGAGAAACTTTTTACTCAAGAACAAAGTCATTGAGCCACACAGATAACACCGATCTCGTCAGAGAAGGAGAAATGTGTTGAAAGGAAATGTAAAAGTTGTGCTCCTAAATGAATAACTGTGTGGTTTCATAGAGCAAGGACAAGCAGGAGAACCTTGGCTGTGTACTGAACCTCCATGTGCACACTCAAGAGAACATACAGTACTTAAATGCTTCAGTGTGACGACTTACATGTACGGCGAGCAGGACACAACCTTGTACAATATCAGGAAAAGTCTGAATTCACTCTGTTGCTGCCAACTCTTGAAAGAAAGAGTCTGCAGCCATGCTAGCAGCCAGAGCTAAATGCTAACATGCTAAAAATGATAAGTTGGCATGCAGAATGCTTATCATCTTTATTTAGTGCAGGTAACATTAGATAATTCAGCAGAGGAATGTCACTGATTTTGCAGCTTTTTGGTAAAAACCAAAGAATTAAAGATCATCCTGAGGGGAACAAGAACATCTGAAGCAAACTTCATGATAATCTCCCATTATTGTCGAGATGTTAAAGAATTTTACACTTCTGGATGCTACCTGTTTTAAAAATACAATCTTTTTGTGCAATTTGGACAGTGTGCAGGAGTTTTTTGCAATTGTTGACAGACTTCTTTGTCTTAAATGATCAACCTGTACACAGTGCTGTAAGAGGCAAAAATAACTTTGGCATCTTTATGAGATACAATGTAATGCTAATACTGCATGTACTTCAGACACCCTTGAAACACGTAAACGATGTAAAATCAAAAACACATAAGTGCTCCAGGCCTGTAGGGGCGCCCTGCATGTGCAACTGCTTATTATTGAAGGGAGAGGGTGAGGGAGACGAGGACTTTAAAGTTATTTAGAGTGGAGCGGCAAAGTTTGATGACAGAGAAGATTTAAAGTGAGTCAAGCCTGCACTCTGACACCGGGGATGTGAGCTGAGTACGATTTTTTTTTCTGGGCAGCCCCAGGATGCCCTGAGCAAGAGCTAGCTGCAAGGCTAACAGCTCCGTCTCCAACACATCCCTCTGCTCTATCAGAGCCTGACCCGCTTTGTCTTCGCTCGCACTTCAGACTTCAGGTTCAACTCGCTGTAAATCTCTTGGCCACAGTTTAACATTATTTCATCCCATGGGCACGCTTTGTCATTTGCAGCCGTTTTCAGTCTGTGCAATTGTTTTGAATGTGCTTTTCAATTTGCATTTTTCTTCCTGTAAGTCATAAGGCCGTTGCAGAGAATTGGCCCTTACCCCCAACCTTACTTAAGATGTGACCGAAAGATGTTCAAAGAAACTAATTTTCTGAAATTGACTAATAGAGTTTAAGGAACTATTTGGTCAGAGTTAGCAGCAGCTAAATCCAGCGCAGCACAACAAAGAGGGGCCTGTTAAATCATCCCCCCCCTTCATGTTGTCATGTAAAAGCCTTACATGACATCTCACAGTCACACCAACACCAGTCACAGTTCATTTCATCGTGGCCCGGCCCTGCACAGCTGCGGGACTTTGAGTGCAGCCTTGCAGACCTTTTAAAACTCAAAACAATAATTGGATCGAGTTGTTACACAAGAAGCTTCATTAAATCAAAATTCTTGATATTGGGACAAAATACCGCTCGTCATAATAATGTCCTTGTGCAGAATCCTTTAACAGAATGCTTTTATTTGATCTGTCGAGGTGAACATCATTTAACTCTTTAAAAAACTCTTTTCTTCACACATCGACAAGGTTGTATTGTACAGTGGAGTAGCAGCGCTGCAGTCTAACACTGACCCAGTGTTATGTATTCTTTGAATATCTCTTAAAGTGTTTCAAAGTGGTTTGATGGAAAGAGAGCTGAACCTCTGTGATTCCAGTATTGTAATGATACTCCTCAGGCTGCCCCCCTTTAAATCTAATTATTATATGTGTTGTGATTAATGTCATCAGTATAGAAACCTGCATCTTTCTTTCTGTCATAAGCAGCAGCTCTAAGAGAGTTAAAGAATTAAAATGAAGCAGAAATTAAAGTGATGAATACTACTAAACAACAAACACCTGTGCTCACAGCTCTGATGGTGTTGCTATGATGCACTAAAGGTGTCACTTTGTCCTTCAGTGTTTGAGAGAGTTGCACAAACAACATTTTAATCAGGCTGTATATGGAAAACATGAACGTCCAGCTGAGCGCATCAAGGGGAGAAATGCCATCACACACAGCAGCCACTCACACGTTCGTTTAAAGGTCCATCTGATACATCCCTCCCGCCTGATCCTCTCTATCTGATCCTCACGGCCAATCCCAACGCACGCCTTACCTGTTGCCGTGACGACCGGCTTCCTACCAGTACAACTGCGGCTGATCAATTCCCATCTTGAGTCCGAACGGCGAGGCCCCCGCTGGACGGGCTTGGGATGAAGGACAGGCTGAGAGGTTCATCTATAAGACTGCGTAAAGCCATGCTGCAGCTGCACACACACACGCTGCCTCACACATCATCCACAGTACACACACTGTTCACTCTGACCTAATCTACCTGTGACATCAGAGTCATTATTAATTAACCGCTTTATTGACTCACAGGAGAAATCTCAGCTGGCTGTTCCTCTCCTTCTACTTCATTATTTCCAGTTAATAAGAAATTAAAGTCATTATCAGAGAAATAACCCGTGCATACTGATCAATATGTCCATCACTCTGCATGCAGAGGTTTTAGAGGAAGAGTGGAAGGTGCAGAGAGAAAGACGAGAGGCAATGTGGGGTCAAGGTAGTGGTGCACACAGGTGTTGTAACTACAATAATGAATGAGTTATGTCTCTACTTGGCGAGCAGCTGGAGCCGCAGCAGTGAATGTGACAACCTAATATTTCTGGAGCTGTGAGAAATACAGACGCTCCTTATACCCTCAAACTTCAATTAATAGCCTGGGCTTATATTTACTTCAGGCTCTGAAATGATCCTGCCTTTAGTTAGAGATAAGCCTTTCAGCGTTATTTTCTTACTAAACTTTGCAATGATACGAAAGAAATGTAAACCAAAAAGATGATTTCACTGTGCACAAATTTAGGAGCGAGGGAGAGACCCCTGATATTTTAATCCCTAACGAGTGCTGTGCTGGTGGATGGAGATGTTTAAACATATCAGAACGTCTTTAGTTGTTTAATGCAGATGTTAAAGCGTTAGAGAGCTGGAGAAAACGTTTACATTCATAATGTTAAAATGTATTTCCTTCTCTAAAGCGACAGAGTCGTCCTCGTCTCAGCCATGAGCAGCTGTACACACATCACAGGAGAACTACAAGATCACTCGAGAATTACGGGATCAACATGTTGATTTGTCTTTCTGAGGATGTTCATTCAGTGCCTGTTTTGACACCCTAACTCTAAAAACAATAATTGACAAGAGTGGCAGTAAACGGCAGCGTAGTGCGTGGCGCTCACGGACTGCACACGGAGTATATGGAAATTGGGAGTAACTGAGAGCTGCCTTTATTTATCAAAATGGGGCTAGTAAACTGGGCGACTGGGCCTTAAATTGGGATGGACTTTTATTTGAAGTTTTACGGTATGTTTGAAACCTGAAAACTCACTTTTCAACGTCAAATAATCCACTGATAATTATCCTAACACCTATTGTTAACGCTGGGCGAACCTGAGGCAAAACGTTTGTCCGCTCTCCATAAAGTGACAGTAAAGTCATTAACCTCAAAGGCCTGAGAATATAAGAAGTGTAGCTTAAAGAAAATATGATTCAAGTGAAATTACTCATTTTTTGCTGCATTCCTCTACATTGTTCAGAGTAAAAGTTAGATGGATTTATAAACAGAACCATGCACACACACAGATTTAAAACAACTTTTTTTAAGTTGTAAACCAACACACTCACAGAAAACGTATTCCTAGTTTAGTTCAGTCGTCACTTTTTCAGGCTACTTTTGAAACCCCCAGTCTAAAAGAATCACACCGGCAGTGACACATCCATAACCACAGAAAAGAGAATCTCAGGAGAGCTGTGATGCAGGCCTCTGAAGTGGCTTCACTTGTTTGCACTTAAAGATATCGAGCGCTGAGGGGAAGAGAGCGGCCGCTGTTAGGATCACTCCTGAGCTGAACCTCTGGAGGTGTGAGAGCTTAAAAACATACCCAACATGCGCAGAAGCAGAGAGCAATATGACTCACGGAATTCGGAGTATATTCATTTTCAAACTTCTATCAAATGCTATTTGTTTCTTGATCCTGGTTTCTACAAGTCTCACATGACTGCATGATTTACAGGAGTCAGAGATGGACCAGCATGTTATTCTACAGTAAGTGTGAGACGGCTTTACAGAAAAAGGATTCTCGTACAGATTTGTACAGAGGACTAGAAACAGCTGATACAAAGCTCTCTGCAAAGCAACCAGGCTGCAAAAAAATAGAGTTATAAGAGAATCCTGCATCTTTGTGAGTTCTCTTCGGAGTTACATCACAGTGTTGTTCTGCGAGAGCAGGCAGTAGAAATTGGTTTAGTAAAAGAATAGCTTGCATAAGGGTCATGATGCAACAGCCCTGCAGAACGTCTAAATAAATGCTCTTTTTTATTGAAGCCTAATTGTTGTTGATCAGTGTTGTTGCAGTTAATCAAAAATGGTGATTTAAAGGAGTGATTCATTAATTGGTTTTTCCTCTGGAGGAGTCATGAGATGCTTTAGGGAGCTGGACTCGGATTCACTTCATGTCTGGTCTTTGGACTAAACTGACTCCAAACTGAGCAGCCTTCTGAACTATTATTCAACTGGACCGGGACAAGACAGTCCCTGATTTACAAAAGAAAATTCACGTCATGACTCAAGTTGCTCTGTAAATATTTAAAGAAAAACTCGCCAAACTTTGTGTAGCATATGTTCCTATTGTTCTGAGAGTTTGAATGTTGCACACTGAAATGAAAGGTTCATGTTAGTTTACTCAAAAACAAGCAGACGCTTCAGTTCATTTTTTTTCCCTGGAAACACGTCTCTTATCTTCTAATTAATTTGACTGTGTGCGTATGAAAGCAAAACAGGGAGATGAATTGAGAGGCAGATAAAAAGAGCGGGTCGTACTCGACGAGCAGACTTTAAAAATCCTATTTCAAATACGAGATAAGGCGTATTTAAATAGACGGGCTGTTGTTGCTCCATCACGCTGGCATCCCCACAGGCAGGTCTCTGACCTTTAACGACATTAATTGAGTCCTGATGTAGAAAAATGAAAAAGAGGCTTCATAGAAATGCAATGACTTATAAAAGGAAGAAGTAATAGGTCGTGATGGCAATAAGTCGGATCCTGAAGGCATCCCGATCAGGCTGACGACACATTCATTCTGAGAGGCTCCAAAAAGTGATTGTTTTCACATGTCTTTAGCACTTATCAAAACATGACTGAATAATTGGTTTCCAGTCATTAAGGCACTAAACCTTTAAAGAGTCGGAGGCTTTGACATAAAGAAAAAACCTTAAATTTGCACTTTATTTATAAACCACCAGACTCCAGCAACAATAACAGATATTTCACCTCTCAGAACACAGGAGCTGCTTCTCTACCGCTGCCTACATTAGCTTGGGTTTATTTGGAGCTGCTGTGTTAGCGCTTGATCACACTGAGACGCATCGCTAGGAAAGCGTGGCCAGCAAAACCCCTTAACCCCTCCATTTGCTCTCCTCTTTCCTCCACCTGTTCCGTACGATACAGCGCTCTTACCAGGCCCTCTTCTGTGCTGCTAAGTGACACACTTTTCTCGCGGTGTTTGGCATACATGGAAGTAAACGTTTTTTTTTTTAACTTTCAGTCAAGAGGTGGAGTCACAGCGCAGCCAATCAAATCAAGTAGGATGCTTTACATTCCCCACTCCTCATGTTGGTGCAAAGCAACGGCGGGAGTTGAATCCTTCTTTTCCCACTTATTTATTCGCCCTTGTGCGCACGCAGCCCCGCTCTCAGATACCCCCATTTCCCCCCAGATTGGCTCGGGCATTTTTGGAGCAGTTACGCCTAGAATGCGGCATCTCTGTGTGATCTGGCCCTTACAAAACATTTTGTTTGGATCTTAACGAACTATTTAAACCACAAAAGTCAAACAATAACACAAGACATGCTCTCCAGACTCAAGGCAGCTGGAGAGTGTCTGCAGCGAGATATCTCAGGAGCATCTTTTCACTTTTCCAAAAGAAAATTAGCTGCCAATTATTTTGAAAAAGTTAGAGCTAAATGGTTTCTCTTTTGATCAAACACCCTGAAGAAATCACCTTGAATTTCTGATATTTGTGGTGATAAACATTCTCTAGATAAAACATAAAAAAAAAGCAGAAAAATAACTTCTGATGAAATTATTAAGTTGCAGCTCAAACTGGCAAAGCTCTTCCTCTGTTCATTTCAGTACAATGAACATTTAATGTTTTTATCATCGTCTATTCCTTATCCTTAGAAAGAGGAAGTATCGACCAACGTCCTATTAAATCAATCAAACAACTCGGGCATGAACAACAATGCTGTGGCGGTAATTTACATGTTTTTTATCAGCAGGATGAAACTTTTTCATTCCTGTACTGTAAATATTATTTCATGTAGGTGTTTCTTGTCTTCTACATCTGGACTTGAATCTTTGAAAAGCACGGGTGATTTTCTGCCAGAGGTAATTTAGTGAGGCTAAATTACAAGATAAACTGTAAGAATTTGTCCACTTTGCTTCAAGGTATTTCAGTGTTCTTCCCTGAAATGTGAAACAGAACAACATATGTTCGTGTCAGACACACTGTTGGACTTTGTGGCCAGGACACTAACCGTCATGTGCAGATGGAGCAGCGATAAGTCTTATCTGAAGGATGTTTGTTGCTGTGTAGCTCTGTTCCTGCGCCGGTCAGAGCATCCACCCATCACACTGCTCACACAGAGCGCCGCGGGCGACTTACACAGGAAACACAGATCTGAACAGACAGCAGCATTCGATCCACACAGAGTCACATGCACCGCTGCCTGCAACTCCAATCACATACACACACATACAGTACACTCACACACACACACACACATACACTGGCGCCAGCCGAGGTTTATGTTTAGAATAAACACTGCAGCATTATATAATCCTGCATGTCCAGGATGAGCTGTCACTAATTAACAGGCGGACAGTCATCATATCAGGAACACTGTGACACGTAACAGTGAGAGAACACCGAGTGATTTTAAATAGATCACATCTGACTGTTATTAACCGTCACCCACACTTGTCATGCTCTTTATGGTCTTTTTATTTTTTTAAAGCTTTTCAATGCATCAACGTTCTGTGTATGTCTCTGTGAAGAGACTGAGTTTCCTGCGTGAGAGCCACAAGAAATGAGGCCTCCACCAACTGGACCTGATGCTCAAGACCAAAGTCTTAGAAATCCAAGTGTAGCTTTTTCTCTTAAGCTCAGAGTCAGGTTGCAAATATCATACCTGTTGTAATTCCACAGAGACAAAAACTGAAGTCCATCCAATACTGGCCCATTTCTTGTTTTCAATTTCCAAAACACACACACATCTCTGCACACTGTCTCACCAACACGTGTCAGTGCTCACTTTAATGGTGTCACATAAAGGTAAGGATTTCTGAATTTTATAACCAATTCATTGTTGAGTCTGAATTTACATTTGTGCCCAAATAAAAATATTTATCTTTCAGTCAGTCCTCAGATATCTCAGCTAGAAAAACAACTGGAAAACATAAATGCCTCCGGCCACGGCTGCAGGCGGCAGTGAAGCATTACAAACTTTAAGGAGGAGGAGGAGGAGGAGGGGAATGTAAAGCCAGTTGGGAATAGAGTACCGGACTCAGAAGTTCCTATTGAACTGCTGGGGTAGGTGACAAACACCGGCGGTTAGCTTGTGCTAGCGTGCGTTAGCTTGCAGTGTCGGTACAAGCAGTAAACGTACACACTACGTCCTGCAGTGAGTGTGAGCTTCTGGGGTTGATGAGCCCAGGAGGAGGGGCCCAGTTTGAATGTTACAAGCTGCAACAAGAATGCTACTGACTCTACCTTAAGTCACACAATAACGGGATAAAAGCTAACTGATTCAGGCAGCAGAAGAATAGCAGCAGCTGAGGTAAAATGCCTGGTGTCTTTGAAGAAAAGTGATGTAAAGTTTGTTTCTACTTACAAAAAGAATCTTCTTCCTTTGTAACAAAAAGGTCTCTCTCTGCAGGGATCATTTCTGTGATGTCACAGACCACCAACAACCTGAGCCTGTCAGGGACAAAAACAACCACTTCTAGTGGACGCACTTTGATCGGAATCGGAATCGGAATTGGGTTTATTGCCAAGTACATTTACACATACAAGGAATTTGTCTTGGTGTATTGGTGCAAAAACAGGGAAAAACAGCCAAAAAAGCAAATGAACAAATGATGAAGCATTTGTTCCAAACACTTTAGCGACTGCTGGATCTATCTACTGCACAAATCGTGAACTTTTGAGCCTTTTAGTCCATAAAACATAAAAAATGTGTTTTAAATAATGCGCCCTAATGTTCAGGGTTAAGGCGGCTTTCAAACTGTGCAGCTAACAAACAGTTTCAAGAGAAAAAGCTGGAGTCGTCTTAGTCTTGTGTTTGCCCTTTAACGTGGACTTAATCGAATTATCTGCCTGTACAAATACAACATTCCCCTGTATTGAGAAAGTGGCCGAGCGGCTCAGATAATGAACACATGACGTTGAAGGTCATGTGACGCACGATTACCCGTACAGTAGTAAATGTATGTTCAAATGGATTTTCCACTCCATGGTGTAGCAGACAGGAAAGAGTGTACAATGCTAATAATGTGAAACAGTGGAGAACAGGGAATGTCCCGCAGATTCCTTAAAAACCCGTGTAAATCTCTTTTTATGCTTTGAAAAAAAAGGATTCAGAGAACGACGTCACCAAGTTTCAAACACCGACTCAGGCCCAGATTTTATTACACAGTCTATCTCAGGCTTAGATAAGATAGACACAGGTCTGTATCAGGGTCAAGGGACAGTAGACCTGTTGACACCTCTGCAAAATCTCCTCAAAGTCGTTCTTACGTTTTAACAAGTCAGAGTGAAAAGCTGTCCTGCAGCAGCATTAAGCTCGTAAAATTACTGGTCATTGTACTCCTGCTGCTTTGCTTTTACATGAAAAGCTCACAAGGAGCATAATTAAGTGCACGGCGGAAAAAGGAAAGAAAACTGTGGACTGAACCTGAACCACAAGTTCTTTCTAATGTGCAAAAACAGTTTCATCAGGGTGAGAAGGGTTACAAAGATGAGGTTTGGGCAAACCAAGAACACATTGCTGTAATTAAAGAAACAGAGAAAAACTCACTTCTAGTCTGTATTTGTGACAATATAACTACTAAAAAGCAAAATGCACAGACATATATTCTCTACAAATGTGCAAAGACGTAGTCCCCCATGTAGCATCATCACTCTTTTCTTTACAAACTTTCCTACATCATCAATGTGTGGATTGTTTACAATAACACTTCTTATGTCATGAACTGTGTTAGGAACTGTGGCTAAAGTCCTGAAAACAGTCTGAAGACAAAAAAAAAGCACAGAAGAAAAACAGCTTAGCGTTCAAAGTCCACACTCAGGAATCTGAACGTCTGAGAGTTTGTGCAGATCAGGATTGGGCCAGAATGTAGCGTGGAAGACGTTTTAACACAACGAAAGGGAATCATGTATTCCTTTCTTAAACATGTTGCACTGCTCTGTGAGGTTTGTTTGTTCTCGTGAGAATCTTTATACATTTTTGTCATAAACCTCTCATTTAGCCTGATAAATGTCCCCTGGTAATGAAGCTTCATCTGCATCATCAACGCCTCTCACAGTAGAACAACAGGCCGTCTGTTCTGCTCGGCGTTTGAGAAATATAACAGACTGAAAAGCATGAGTGATGTTTAAAAAACAGAGGTCTGACCTGAAGTTTAAGGCCAACGACACAATCGAGAAACAAAACTCGAGGGCAGACGTCAGAGGGAGACCATTTTCAGCTAAAGTGACTGAGCTGTACAACCTTTAATATATAGTATAAAAATCAGTGGAAATACTGTTCCTCTGAGCTTTCACTTCAAAATGACTCCTTCCGCTTTCAGGCTGTAAAAAGGAGAGAACATCGCCTCACAGGTCAGCTATGATGGGGCCTCTGATCTCTGGTTTTCTCTGAAGTTTTGCAATCCTATCAACGCATGTCTGTAACTTGGTTCAGGATCATTTTCCTAATTGATAATCTGCCCGTCATCTTGTCAATTAATCAATCACTAGCTCTACAACTATCAAGAAAAACAGCCCTGGAGCTAAACAACTATTTCAGCTCCATTCATATGAAGACACAAAGGAGGAAATACTCAAGTAATTCAGAGAGATTCTAATACCGTGCACTTCACTTATTCAGTTAAACATGTAATGCAGCAGCAGATGGAGACCAACTTTGACCTCTCAATACAAATCCTCATAGAGAAAAGGGCTGCCTGTGCAGAAAGGTAACCTTGTCCTATATTCAGTCCTACATTCAGGCCAGATGGATAGAAAGATTCAGTATAGAGATTTAAACAACAGTCTGCATTTCAGCCTACAGACAGCATGATCAACTGATCATGCAAACATTATTGCATATCTATTTAAAGTGGTTATATTCAGTTGACTTCACTTGGCTAGAAACAACAACAATCAAAGGCCAGGTTCCAGATAAAAGATAAGAAAATGTTACTGTGCAGGCGGAGGACGAGAGGCCTCATCGAGCACTCAACAGGTTTTCAACAAGTCAGAAAAACATCCGTCAGTCAAGTCAATAATGCATCAAAAATCTGTGAAAGAATCCCTCCAGAAATCCTCGCAAATCCTGAATGTCTCATGCTGACTGACAGTCTTTCATAGCCGATTGTTGATGTGTTTTAGTCTGATTGCACCGTGAGCGGCGGCCTTAGGATTAAGCATGTACCTGCAGGATGTGGGTCAAACTTCACACGAATGTATTTTACAAAGCACTGCTCATTTTAAGCTTCTAAACACGGTCATTTTACCAAAAAACAGAAGATGCAAAACTGGTGAGAGACTCAGCTCCTTAAATTCCAAATGTCACTGGATTAACTTCGAATAGCGCCTGTTTAATCAGGTGGCAATGAAGCGTAGAGTCTTTCATTTATGAGAACGTCTGCAGCAACAGGTACTCCAATTCTAATGTAGAGCTCCAATAGTAACTTCTGCACGTTGTTAAAAAGCTTCTGTTTATTTCTGATGTTATTTTGAAGACAACAAGACAAAGTGTTGGGTGGGGTACTAATTAATCCGCATGGCCTGACTTTATCTGTACTGTGCTGAAAAGGCGAAGAAATGAAGCAGAAAATCTTCAAAGTGCGGCGGCGGCAGACGGACGGGGACAGTTGAGATGTGATTAAACGTGGTGATGTGATTATGCTGTCTTCAAAATGCAGAACAGAACTCCAAATAAAGTTTCTATGAAGGGAGCAGCTTTTAGTCTTTATTTCAGATGAATGCTGAGGGGTTCCCCAGGGATGTTTCAAACCTTTTCAACAGTTACGACTAAAGACACAATATGTTCTTCTTTGAGGTGTGGTCTGATTTGCTCGCCTCGTCATTCTTATCTTTCACAACACATGTGGGCATCCAGGAAGGGTAGTTACCAAACCTTTTGTCACCCAGAGCAACCTTTGGGATCAAATCACACTTGTGTGACCCGGGTCATGACCTTAAAAACTACTCAAGACACAAGCAAAATGGTTTTGCTTGATCGATAAATAGATCTTCCAAGAGTTTAATCAAATTTCTACAACTGGGACACTAACAGAAGAGCTGCATGGAAGACTTGAAGGTGCAGAAAATATCAACAGGTGAGCTGGTAATGCTCGAAGGAATATGGAATATTAAAGACTGTCTTATCACAGATAAACACGTTCCAGCTGACGTGTTTCGCAACAGCCTTTGCCTCCAATAAAGACATTAAGGGTGATAAAGACATTTGCAAAAGCAGCTGATATTCATGATTGTGTAAAAGAGTCAAACGGTTCACACGATCAGCAGCAGATTCAATTAAAAACACAAACTATCAGGAATAAGCAGGAAATCTGCTGCTGTGCTTATATAATGAACATTTCTCAGACTTTTCACGTTGAATTTTGTCGCTCAAGCATCTCAAAACAGAACAGCAAAGAGTCAGTCGCTGCAGGTTACTCGCAGATGAAAAGACTTCTGGCCGTTTCATAAAAGAGGACTTCATTAAATTGGTTTCTTTCTTCGACCCTTTTCTAATCTAGAGTCCTTAAACATGAAGGAGAGTCCACTTACAGCCCGTCACTGCAGGCTGCATTCATGAACCTGCATTTTACCCTGTTTATCCGGCTACTTGTTTGAGGAAGTCCGCAGAAAATTCAAATATTAGACGGAAAAGAAAACGTCATTATGTGTCATCCAAATGTGTTTTTCTAACTCTAACCCTGTTAACTTGACTTTGATGTCCCTGAGGGGAAATCTATTTTCGGGCCACATTAAGGGGAATTTTCTTTTTAAGATTTTGTGATTAAAGTGGTAAATTTATAAGATTGAAGTCGTAAATTCACGAGAATAAACTCGTAAATTTATGAGTTTGAAGTCGTATTTCAGTCCCTAGTTAAATCAGAAGAGCAGCAGCCCTCTGTAGGAAAATGAGGAATGGGGAGCATCTTATGAAGATATATTTTAGTAAAGTTTTCACAAATAAAGAAATACTTTCTTGTATCGTCTCTAACACAGACTGATTGAGTATTAATGTTGTGCTTTAAGGTCTCTAAATATCCCATTGGCTGTGTTGGCCCTAATACTCCACCATAGAAACCTGACTTACAGCTAAATAAAAACACAAAACATGAAGACATATTTGCACAAACATAAAAAACAAAAAGGTAAAACAGCTGAAAACACAAACCTTCCTCCGCCCCCTGCAGTAAAATCTGAGCTCACAGTCAATTAAGTATTTAGGTTATATTTACATCATTGACTCCACTTTTTTTTTTTTCCTGTGAACATCTATTTTAAAGGGTCAGCATGAGCAACTACGCAGCACACAGTAAACTCAGTAATTAACCTGTAATGTAGCTGTGAAAGGTCACATTTAATAAATGAGGTGAAATATGTCGGTAAACATTTGCAGGATACATAATCAAGATGTTTGCAGAACAAATAAAACAGTTTGCATGAGGTCAGAATTTGACTGAGCAGAAAAACAAACGTACAGAAAAGGTGAAGCAGGTAGAAAAGCTGTGTGTCTGATTTAAAGTGTCCTTATTAGCCCTCTTCAACAGGTGACACTGTTTGAACAGCAGGTAAACACACCCTGTGTTGCTCTGATTTTAAGTAGAAATTAAACTGATCCAGTAAATTGTGCACATATTTAAAGTTTACAGTGTATCAGACACGAAGGTTATTTTGCTCTCATTGATCCCTGATCAGACAAACTAAGCAGATTTAAGATGTAAATGTGGCCTCTGGAAACTTCTCATGGTCGTTTCAGGTGGGTTTTTTTTAGACATTCTAAAAACAAATTATTTACATTGATCAAATATAATAAATAAGAATAGAGGACATCGATTTAAAAATGTCAATAAATAAATAATGAATGTACTCCAGAACTATAGCAGTAAATTCTCCGTCAAATAACCCCACAGTCCTCGTAGTTACCTGCACTTTTGACATTAAAGAGATATTCTTCAAAACTTTTAATTACTGAGGCACACCTGTGCACGAGCGCTCTGCTCACGTTAGCTTCAGATTATAGAGGATGAATCCGTCTTACCTCTAAAGTAGATAAACCACTTGGAGATCCTCCTGTTGCCGATTTAAAACCTCCTGCAGACAGATCCCTCGAACACAGAGCAGCACCGGGACCGGGACCAGGACCGGCCGGTAGCCAGGCGAAGCAGCCGGTAGTCCGGGTGAACTCCCTGCGAAGGACGCGGCGCCGGTGGTGTTACAGCTGCTGTTAGATGGTGGGCTGTCAGCGGAGTGTTGCATTCACTGCCGTCGCTGAGTATTTCAACCCCTCCTCCTCCTCTGTAAGAAGATTTTCCTCCACCTGGTCCCGCGTCATGAGCCAAACACCAGCTGGATCCCGGCCACCCCTCTCTGAACTCCACCAGCCCCCTGTCCGCTCCTCTCCGGCTGCACGGAGGGGGATTGTACGGAAGACAAATAATGCCAAGTCAAAAATTATTCAGAGTTAAAACTACTGCATGAAATATCAAAGTGTAATCTCAAATCTGATTTTTAACCTAATTAAATACAATTACTAACAATAAATAAAAATACTGATAGAATAAAAACTACAATACTCGGATGTAACGATTCACTAAAGTCACGATACGATCCTGGGTTCACGATATGATTCTCTCACGATTTATTTTACAAAATGAGACTGTAGACAAATGATGAGTGAAACAGATTCCTTTAGGGGCTGCTAACCCGCTTGTCAGTGTGGTTTGGCCTTTTAATGTTTTTATTCTCTCAACAAGGGGAGGTGATTGGAGCTTCTCATTGTGGTGTCGATTAAATGCTGCATCATGTTGGTTGTGCTATTTGTGTAGTTCCCTGTCTTCTTGCAATATTTGCACACAGTTTTTGTCTGTTATCTTCTCACCTCTTTCATTTTCTGTCTTGGGGAAGCCAAAATGCTTCCACACCTCCGACTTAAAAGACGATGGTGCGTCCTCAATTTCTAAATCTTGCTCTGCAGCTGCTGACGCTCACCATATTATTGAGATTCATTTTTCAGAGTACTGATGTAAATATTGACACCTTTGAATCGATTTTTCACGATTTTACGATTAATCTTTACATCCCTAATACTTGCACTATAAAATACTGCGGAAGCCATAAGCCGACAGGTTATTTAACTGTGTTTTCGTGTGATATCGAATACATTTTGGTTGTTTACTTGAGATCTCAACTGATGTATCTGTGGATAAAAATGCTGGTTTTACCGCATTTTTTTTAATTTCAGCAGTTTACTTGAGATCTCGAGAAATTAACTCACTATCAAGGGTTAACCAGCTTTGTTATCCCGAGATAGCGAGATAAATAAGTCGAAATATCAGGAAAAACAACGTAAAACTTACTCGTTAACATGGGAAAACTGAGTTAAATCAAATGTACAGATGTATGTCCTCTCTACGGGCTTCCGTACAATATTAACAATCTACCAGGATATTGTTTTTTTTAAAGGAAGAATGTGTGACATGTTACACATAAATAGAATCAGACATCAAGTCTCTCCTGTGTAAATGTCTCTCTGAGTCATGACTGTCTACAATGAGTGAGAAGCTCCAGCCCCGCTGGCTGTGTTGTTGTCAGAGCCGTGTTTACATGGACGGGACGGCCGGCTCCTCCCCTTGTGTATAAAAGCTGTTTTAGTCAAGGACTAGAGAGAAGAAGAAGAACATACTCACTGATTATTTGAATGTCACGTAAGAGTTTTTAGATCACGGTCATTCTGTGTCAATTTACGTGCAATGTGAAGCTACGAGCTAACTAAAGAGCGCTAACATTAGCATGCTAACACAACAATGAAGGCCACAGGCAATTGCAGCTCGAGCAAAGGACAATTTTGTCCGCTACTTGCGCTTGACTACTTCATACGAATGTGAGTGGAGGAGGGTTTGAGGTGGGTCACTGGACACATCAGCTTCCAAAAAAACTTATTTTGTTGTGATTGTTTTCTGAGCTGCTGTTTCCAAGATCAAAAATGATTTTTAACACTTATCATTGTTTAAAAATGACTTTTTAAATGGATCCAGATCCCACAATCGCATTTTTTCACAAAAGTCTTTCGTCCAATCACATGCCCCCAGCACAACAGCAAATGAATGTCAAGTATACAGCAGATCATGGTATTTTTAGACCTCCTTAATAGGCTTAGACACTTTTAATGTGTCAACAACAGGGGGAAATAAGTTTAGAAAGGGGAAAAATCCAACAAATTCAAAGTATTAGCATAGGGAACATTGCGCTGTAAATAATTTCTAAGAGGATTTACAAGCTGTGATGATTTTGAGGAAAATCTGGATCCCAAGGCAGCCCCACACGATGTGTGAAAGAGCAGTCACCTCCAATCAGCATTAGCTCTGCCCCACAGAGACCAAAATAATCAGATTATTCTTCAGAGCAGTTTATTTGGTTGAAGGCTGTGCTGCTGGGCCTCGAGTGCATGTTGCTCTGTTCGTTTACTGTCTCCTCGCTGATGGTTAACCAATGAGAACAGCATGACTGCTCAGCGCCCTGCAGCCAGGAGGCATGACTCAAATTAGCTGGAGAGCATCCTCCTCTCAATGATTCATCAAACAGATCCAAATCCCGGGATGTGGCCATGGAGGCGAGGAGGCAGCTAAATGTGAGCTGATGTGAGGGTGGGAGGGGGCAGGGGTTTGTGTATATAAACATTTCTCTACCAGCTGAAACATCATCACGTCAGTTATCGGAAAGCTACATATTAAAACATGTGGTCGTACTATAAACCTGTGTTACATTATTCAAGGCCACTGATGTATGGAGGACTCACTGGGGCTCACGTGGATGATGTTTCTCACACAGAAAAACCGACAGAAGTTGCAGAAATAGCAGAAACACTAAGGAGCAGAACTCAGTTAAAGGGCAATTGTTGTATTTTTAAACCTGGACAATATTTTTTACGTATTACAGGATCTAAATAACGAAGATCGGTTACATTGCACCCTCACAATTACCAAACTCCATTGACAAAAATGCAAATTTAACATTGGATTGGTTACTTTTTGTTGTATTGTGTAATTTTGGTGTTTTTATTTTGTGTTTAGACACAACACAATATTTGTGTTAGGAGTGTAAAAGTATGTGTATATGTCCTGAACCGTTGCATGCATAATGCGGTAATGCATGCAAAACTGTTTGCCACCCGCCATTTTATTCTGATGTGTGGGAAAATGTAGGGTTTCCCACGGACTACAACAGGGATGGAGTGCGAGTGGTGGATCGGTTGAGTACGCAGGGTCTGTGTTTTTCTACAGTTGTGTGGTATGTTTGTTAACATGCTAATTCAGATATGCCAATCACTGGAGCAAGGCAAAAGAGAAATGACGGCTGGTGGTTGGGAAGGCACAGACACGGATCGAGGAGGATGAGAGTACAAGACACGATGAGTAGGCGGCAAAAATTCAGGGAATATCATACATTTGGAAAAGAGCGCTGGTGACGTCAACAGCGGCTTTCTGAGAAGTTGAAAGATTTTCAACTTGAGCGCTCTGAGCGGCCTCACAAAAAAGGCAGAGCGCTCAGAAAAAAAGACGCCGGGCGCTGCGCCTTTTTTTGGCTCCTTTCTGCTGCGAACGCTCTCTACCCATGAAAACAAATGAAAAAAGAAGCTGGAGCTCAGAAAAGAAAGCCAGGTGGACACTGGGCCTTAGAATGGAAAGTGATCAGAATAGTTCCTCCATTAAAATGAAGATTAACATCTTTTATCTTTCTGATATTTGAATGCTTGATGGATCCCAGCCTGGTGTCTTTAGTCTTTATTTAATCTAAGAATCATGGTAAATATTTAAAAATCAAATGGCATTAAAAAAAGATGAAAGATGAGTCTTAGTAAAGCAGAATGCTGTCTTTGTAGTCAGTGATTTGCTTTAATAACATGCTGTTCATGTTTCTCCACAGATTACAGCAAACTCTCCGGGATGTGTGTTACTATGCCGACGAGAGTCACTGACACACTTTCTCATCCTCTTGAAAACGCAGAAAAACAAAACTACAATGATATAATAAACATTCATTCCAGCCATGCAGGAAGGAACTGATGCATCATTCATGCAGTTTGCAGTGCTGCATAAAGGATGATGTGAAGAATCCTGCACGCCTTCATGTGGAGCAAAGCCAGTGGAAGAAACTGAGAAGATACAGAACAGAACAGGATGGAATGTACTTCAATGAGTCTGGAAGAAGACGATTCCTGTGTTTGATATCGGGTTCAGATTGTTAACACTGATGCAGTCATTTTGTTGGAGCTGCTCCAGATGAAGCCAGTTTCAACTACTTTATATACAACAAGGACGTCACGGTACCCGAACTTAAAACTTTGATGTGAATCTACTAGTGTTGTAGTACTCGATATCGGTCTTAATCTCTAGACCACTTTTTGAAGGTCTCGATCTTGTCTCGGTCTCAGACTGGGCGGACTCCACATTTTAAATCAAGACCGGTCAAGACCACCACTGAAAGATAATTTTTCCGCGTCATTACTGTGATTAGAAGGAAAACGCCTCTTTCTAAAAGAATGAATAACTTCAATTCATTTGTAGTTTGATTTTTATCTCCCGGTTACGATCGCAACCTTTCGGTGTTACGGTCTAAGTGAGTGACACGCCCTCAAGATGATGAAAGATGATCATTGATATTTATGGTCTTGGTCTTCACTTGGTCTCGCCCTGCCTTTGTCTTGGTCTTGACTCGGTCTCGCCCTGCCTTGGTCTTGGTCTTGGTCTTGGTCTCGACTCGGTCTCGATCCCTAAATGTCTTGGTCTTGTGTCCGTCTTGGAGCACTCTGGTATCGGGTATGTCTTGGTCTCAGTTAGTGTAGTCTTACCTTGAGACCAAGACCAATCTCCAGTACTACAACACTACAAAACAGGTATCGATATTAGTATGTTGTAAAATTCTGGTATCATGTCAACCCTAGTCCTGGTACCGCCCCACAGTGGTGGGTTGTTTGTAGGAGCTGCTAAAGCATTAGTGTTACAACTTCTAGCTGTACTCTCTTAGCTCTGTTGCTTAAAAAAGGACTGAAGCTATTGATTTATAATTAAAGAGCTGCAGAGTGCTCTCCTGATGAACGACTTATCCATTAAGAAACTGATTGTTTCATCTCCGTGGTTCATTTCACATTCAAGGATGCAGATTAGTCACCTGCCAACCAATCACTGCAGAGAAAGTGAGTCACTTTATCCATGAACCCAGTGAGCCTTGTATTAGCTCATGTTGTCTCTCAATGTATGAGTTCAAGTTGCTTCCTGCAGCTGTCTCTACTTCTAGAGTTGAGGTTCTGGTTTATAAACTTTCAGTGCACGTTAAGAGGACTTCTCGTTGTGAACGTGAGTCCGTTTCCAGGGCACCAAAAAGTCAAAGGTCTCTGCTGCAGCGACCTCCTAAGATCAGACATATAAAGGACAAAACACAGCAGTGTGCAGCACTTTGTGATTATGCATTGTGAAATGGGTCGGTGGTGATGTCACAGGCGCCATGCAACAGATTTATTCTAATCCCCTTCCCCCAGATTAGGAAGAAAATCAGTAGAAGGCCTTTCGTCTAAATTACACTTCCCATGTGAGTTTTGCTTTAACCTTCACCTCGAGCGCTGGGCTTCATCATTTACCATATGCTGCGCTGCTCCACCCCGTGTTAACTTCTGACTTTTACATAAGGTGCTTGCTTCACTGTTGACACCTACAGGGTGAGGAAGACTGTTTAATGTTTGTTATGGTTAAGCACCTGATCCTAAGGGTCAACAGCAGCAGACCAGACTGTTACTGATTTACACCACAGGATTATCAGAGTTAAGCCCCCACACTTTTACTATGATACCAAGAGCACCTATCTTTCAAATAACCATTCTGAGATCTAGAAATTTAACGATTCATCCAATTTGACTTTTTACCCAAAAGTCCCTGAGACTGCCAACGTCCATCAGCTGACAATTGACTGCACTTAATAGCAGATAGCACTAACCTTGATATGAATATGAACACATTTGAATGCATTTAACATCATGGAAAGAAGACTACTTTCTGCAGATTACCTGAGAGTAACACCTTGGCTGCAAACTAGGAGAAAGTCGGATATTCTTCACATTATGGGTCTAATACCAGCATTTAAACGATAAACTATTTATGGGCTATAACACAAGAGTACCAGATTCCTTTTTCTCTGTATTTTTGATTTACAGCTCTGTCACAGAGTAGAGCATAACCATTTGGATTCTTTCACACACAGACTATAAAGTTACACAGTCAAATGTATGCCAAACGACAAAAAGAAATCAGAGATCAGGGTGAGGTCTGCAGTGAATATAACACAATCAGGCAGAGAAATTCAGCGTAAAGTGATAGTTTTACTGCATGAACATATCAACCTCTCAGCAGCAGACGTGCACAAATCTCTGCACTATCAATAAGAAGTGTTCCGAGAAAAAGATGACTTACAGGATCAGGAACTGAGACATCTATACAGAGAGTTTATTAAGACCTTAGGTCCTGTCTCACGGTGCATTTTATGAGTCTGCAGGTATGGAGGAGGGACATTGTTATTGTTAGGGCTAAAGATGGAGGAAATGAAAAATACACAGGTTCAACCTCTCTCATCAACTGCTCCTCAGACTAGGGTTGTCAAAAAACCAGATATTTAGACTTGGATTTGTGATTCTGTTAAAAATCTAATGATTCAAGACCTGTTTCAACACCACACAAATAGAAGTCCTAAGCTCCCAGAACTGGGTCATTTCTGTTTTCAATCTTCAAAACATTGCAGGCAAACTCCTGCAGACTGTCTAAACTGCACAGG
The DNA here is from genome assembly GCA_020745685.1 of Tautogolabrus adspersus. Classification (NCBI taxonomy): domain Eukaryota; kingdom Metazoa; phylum Chordata; class Actinopteri; order Labriformes; family Labridae; genus Tautogolabrus; species Tautogolabrus adspersus. The sequence continues at coordinate 13,716,679 of CM036557.1, read as the reverse complement.
AAACTGTGTGTTTCCCTGCTAGATTCTGTCATCGTAGGAGAGTTGGGAAGAAAAAGAAGCTCTATGAATTTATGAAAACAGTGTTAAGAGGGTTGTGTAAACATCTATGAAATAATTCCTCCAGCTGTGAGGACGTGGTGCATTTTTTTATTCATGTTTTCTTCCACAGTACATGTGTGTGAGTGTGAAAGTGTGTGTGTGTGTGTGTGTGAGTGTAAAAGTGTATGTGTGTGTGTGTAAGTGTGTGTGTGTGTGAGAGTGAGTGTGTAAGTGTGTGTGTGTGTGTGTGTCTGTGTGTGTGTGTGTGTGTGAGTGTGTGTGTTTGTGAGTGTGTGAGTGTGTGTGTTTGTGTGTGAGTGTGTGTGTTTGTGTGTGTGTGTGTGTGTGTGTGTGTGTGTGTGTGTGTGTGTGTGAGAGTGTGTGTGTGTGTGAGTGTGTGTGTTTGTGAGTGTGTGAGTGTGTGTGTTTGTGTGTGAGTGTGTGTGTTTGTGTGTGTGTGTGTGTGTGTGTGAGTGTAAAAGTGTGTGTGTGTGTGTGTGTGTGTAAGTGTGTGTGTGTGTGTGAGAGTGAGTGTGTAAGTGTGTGTGTGTGTGTGTGTGTGTGTGTGTGTGTGTGTGAGTGTGTGTGTTTGTGAGTGTGTGAGTGTGTGTGTTTGTGTGTGAGTGTGTGTGTTTGTGTGTGTGTGTGTGAGTGTGTGTGTGTGTGTGTGTGTGTGTGTGAGAGTGTGTGTGTGTGTGAGTGTGTGTGTTTGTGAGTGTGTGAGTGTTTGTGTGTGAGTGTGTGTGTTTGTGTGTGTGTGAGTGTGTGTGTGTGTGTGTGTGTGTGTGTGTGTGAGTGTGTGTGTTTGTGTGTGTGTGTGTGTGTGTGTGTGTGTGTGAGAGTGTGTGTGTGTGTGAGTGTGTGTGTTTGTGTGTGTGTGTGTGTGTAGTATTGCACTCATTCTGTCACATCTCGTGTTTGTCACTCGACAATTAAACTTCAACCCTGTTCTGTCTGAATTATGTATTTTCACAACCATCTGTCTGCGACTGACACGTGGATGAAACACAGACATGCACATAAAAGTCATTGTTGTTTTCTCTCTTCATTAATAAGATTTTTACAAACATTTTGTCTTTTTAATGATGTCCAATAAGACCAAAGAAACATGTGTTAGTGTTTCTCTCACAGCTCGACACTGATGACGAGCCTCTAAAAAAGCTTTGATCTGGACGTCTTCTAGTCTTCATTTTTTACGTTAAAGTTGAATAACTTCATCAACATTTTTTTGTGCAACAAATGCAATCACAAATGCATCACTACCTCTTAAATATGTACTTCTAATAAAGTATAAAAGCAGTGTAAAGGGGCTCTGGAGTGGTGACTTTTAATGCAGTCATCACTCATCCTTCACACTGCTGTGTCCTGCTAGGTGGCAGTAACAAACCAACAGTGTGTTTCCATTGTTAGGTTGGGTGATCTGTTGCATTAGCAGACACTAATCTTTTTTGTTGATATAACCATCCTCAGTTTGGTCTGTGCAGCGGTTTATGATTGCATGTAGGAGCTTTCCTGCAGCACTGAGGAGTATTAAAATGAAAATGTTCAGAGAGTTCCCTGAATTACAGATAAAACAATCAGTCACAAAAAACAGACACATATCTAACACAGTATGTGGTGTCTCATTGAGGAAGGGCTTTATGAGTTCAGTAGTCAGGGTTTTAGGTCCTTGTAGCGTAGTCTAATGGGCCCCCCATTTAAACTTGATTGTTGTGATGTAATCGCTGAGGTTTAATCCCTGCAGACAATCAGCAGCGATCTGATTGACAATAATCCTGAGTGAAAGTTGGAGTCCAGCAATTGAGCTGAAAGCACCAGAGCTTCACAGTGCTGCAGACCTTTACAAACCATGATACTGTTGTTTTTGTTAGTCCGAGGTTGTTGATACTTTGAAACTATCCGATACCACGTGTTTAAGGTCTACAGTCTCTTGCTTTTAAAAGATCTTCAGAGCTTTAGTCATACTTTTCACAGAAAGCTGCTACGAGCAACAAAGAGAGAGCACATTTGGGCTAATTCAAAATAAGAAATTACCCAACACTGGGTGTCTAGGACTTGTGTTTTTCGGTGTGGTATCAAAACAGATAATGTGTCCGATCAGACTTAAAACTGTTTGTTTGCACTTCCTGACGTTGTTTCCTCCTTGTGTTGTTCTTACTCGCTGATGTTTGTCGCTTTGGATAAAAGCGTCTGCTAAACGAGTTGTAGAATTGATATCATTTGATCTAACGAGTATCATTTCGAAGTTTAAATTCTGGTATTATGACAACCCTAAGTTATTTCTGTCCCTAGAACTGCAGTAAAACCAGAAACACTTCTCTAGTCCCCTACACCCCCCTGTAAGCACCTCTTTAAACTCCTGCCGCAGTGATCTAATGAGAATAAATAAAAGCATGGAATAATCCTGAAAACCTGCCTAAACTTAGGGTATTCTCGATTCTTCTCAAGAAAAAACCGGTCAGCTGGAACAAAAGAGGGAAATCTCTGAACATGTTACAGATCCCAGAGACTCTCAAGAACCTCTAAAACTCCGTAAACAAACTCTGAATTTCAAGAGGTTCCTAAGATACCCTTTACACCCATTAGTCTCAACCTTCTGATGGATAATATCTCAAAGTATCAGGATTACCAGGGGTTTGCTCCCTGGTCCTCTTCAAGAACACTGGGAACTTTGCCATTTAAAAATCTTCTCAAACGCCTTTAGGGGGCGCACAACTCTCCAAGCCCCTGATCTGCAATGATCTGATCAAAAAACCTCGAAATAATCGTGCACGCAAGAATCACTACATCCCCTACTAGGGTTGTCATGATACCAGAGATTTAAACTTCCATACGATACTAGTAAAAACAAATTGATATCCATACCACTGATATCACGGGGGGAATAAAAAAGTTTTAAAGAATCATACATTTTGACAACCTTACCCCAAATTCATCCCCTGAACTTCAAGCAGGGATTGGGGAAATTTTTTAAGACCCAAAGACGCTCTCCATATCCGCAGAAACTCCCTAAAGAACCTTATTCTACAACCTCTGATCCTCAAGACCCAAATCACGTACCCCATGGGGTCACCAAATCTGCAGAACACTTCAAGGACTGCTGGATCTTCTCCTTACATGCAGGAAAATGTTTCATAGACAGCTTTTCAGGACGTGAGCTGCAACCTAAAGCTCGATCAGTTGCAGAGAGTGAGAACTAAAAGGCTGCAGCTTTGATCTGAGTTTATTGGCATAAACGCTTCAGCTATCAAAGTTTAATATCATACGATGCAATAAGCAACTGTTCTAAAGATGCTCGTGTTGTTCAGTCCTGCAGTGAAGCACATTGAGATGCTAGTTCAGGTGTTTCCGTCTCTACAGTTTAGCGAGAAACAGGAAGCATGTGGCAATTCATCTTCTGTTTTACTTCATGTTTAGAAATTTGTCACTTCCTTAATTCACAGTGTCACCGTTGAGCATCAAGTTCCTCCTGAATGGTCACCTAAGTCAGAGTTTTTACACATCCAGGATTTTACAACCAGGACGGCGCTGTTTCAGAACCAACTGCTTCGAGTTCGTAAGTCAAGTTGTTTTGATATTTGATTTTAATATGTCACTTAATCAGGGTGAGGGTTTCACCCTGGCATGACATGTTCTGACAAAAGCGATGTCCTTTAATGGGAAAGCTGTCTATATTTGTGTTTTGTCTCTGCCCTTTTAGGGGGGTAAAAGTGGGCGGGGCTCTGTTAGAAATAGCGATGTCACAGTACACTGACAGCCTAGCAGATATGTACAGAGTCTATAGTCCCTGTCGCAGTGGCCGTGGTTTCCAATCCGGCCACTGCCCTTTGCTGCAATACATCCCCCCTCTCTCCTCCTAATGTTTCCCTTCTCTCTTCAGCTGTCGGATCTAATAAAGGCAAAAATCACCAAAATACTGATGTCACTGAAATTTGTGCACCAATTAGAAACATGCAAAACAAGCAACCAGAGACACATGCAATCAAATTGAATCTAACCATAACCAAAGGGCCCTTATGGAGCATGTACACTTTAATTCTTTAGCTTCAATTGTTGCTTGTCATGATGATCAAATGAAAACAGAAAGTTTAAAAATCCTAAACAGAAGATTTAACATGTCTTGGTCTCGGTTAATGAGGTCTTGACTACAACACTGGCATGGATGGTTGCCCTGTGCACAGCCGAGTCACTCATCCGGGGGGAGCAGCTCGAGCAGGAACAGTCTGCTTTCAGGATCAGAGTGATCCAGCGCTCAGCAGGAACGTTCAGAGAGACTTTAAAGACTTTTAAAGAGAACAACATGGTTCACATAGTGGCTTCCTCAGGCTGGCTCTCCCCTCTAAATGATGTTGTATGCATTACATCCGTCAAAGTCATTTCAGATATTTAAACCTTAAATTTAACAGATTCTGTCTTCAGCTCGTCATGGCTAACCTCGTTATTATTCATCACACAAAGGAATCTGTGATGATTCATCTTTTACTGAACGTAAACACAGGATTATTTCCTTCTTAGATTTTATTTTACTGTCACTACGTGCAGCATGTCGTGTAGATCAAAGGTGAGGTCTAGAGATCACATCAATACAGGAAGTTGTGTTAAGTTTTCTCCTTCTTCCTCTTTGCTGCTTGATGTGATTGTTAATTTCATGAAGGTCTTGTATGGAGGGACAGAGATAACATGCTGGGAAGCTAATGTCGAGCTTCTTAATGGTTCATATATTTATTTAAGATCTTTTTTAATGTTCAAGGCTCTGTAACTTTTACAGATCAACTTGTTAATCATATTGTACCATTGGAATCTGCACACTTTTACTCATGTAGCATGCATTTGACCTTTGTATGTTTATGGCATGTCTGTGTTTTATGAAGTATATATGTGACTCTCCCTGCGACCAAATGGACCTACAGGTGCAAATAAAGTCACCTGAACCTTCTGGCCTCAATTGTAATGAAGGAGAGCAAATACTCACAGGGCAGAAGGGAAGAGAGAGGGAGGGAGAGAGAGAGAGAGAGAGAGAGAGAGAGAGAGAGAGAGAGAGAGAGGAGAATGACATGTGAGAAAGGAGCCACAGGTCAGAATCGAACCCGGGCTGAGGACAACAGCCTCTGCACATGGGACAAGTGAACCAACCACTAGACCACTCCTGACCTTTTTAAGATTCATTTGGGGGCTTTCTGCCTTTATTTTGAAAGGACAGTGGACAGAGTAGGAAACCAGGTAGAAAGAGAGAGAGAGAGAGTGGAGACGACATGTCGGAAAAGAGCCACAGGCCGGACTGGATCCAAGGCCTCCCAGCTTGAGGACTATAGCCTCCGTACATGGGGAGCCACCTAACCGCTAGGCCATCTGCGCCCATTTTTTCTCTGTTTTATGATTTTAAGATTAAGCAATGAATAAATCAAAATGCAGACTTGTTAAGTCCTTATTTGTAGCCTGACATTTGGCAAACCCGTTTAATTTTAAACTCTGAATGTAGTTTATTTTTTACCTTTTTTTACATCCTTGATTAACACCCCGAGTTAAAGAGAGACCTGCTTCACACACACATAGACCTGAATTACATATTCATGCACAAACAGGAGCTGTGGACATCAAAGGAGAGATGTCAGGGTGGGGGTGCTACACGGGGAGCGCGCCAGAGCTGTTGCAGCCTTGGCAGTACTCGGGAAGTTAGTCTGGCACCTCTCCAGCTACCAGACTAACCTCCCTTCTTTGGTCGACACTGGGACTTGAACCGGCGACCCTCCACAGACTCTGCAGACTGAGCTACTGCTGGTCAAAAGTCTCATTATTCTTCTGACTTCGCCCTCATGATAGTGTGCACGATTAAATGATAATAAATGAACAAAAGAAGTCTGGCTATAGGCTGATACATCGATAAAGTACATTTTAATGACCGCAGCAAATATAAAAGAGAAAGGCAGCGACGGGTGTGACGAAAGGCCGTACTTCACCAGAGGTTCACTTCCTTCTTTGTTTCTGAAAAGGTTATAAAATGTTGTTTCCTGCTTCCTTCTCTGTTCTCACATTAACAGACTCTCCTCCACACACTCGCACATCTTTTCAGAAGCTCTCTCAGCATGGGGAACTTTGCAGCCAATGAGGGACTCTCTGTCTTTGTCATTGTGAGTATATCTTAAATCATTTCTTTGAGCCTGCTTGTTGTTCTGTGCTCCTTTCTTAAATTAATTTTTAGGATGATGAGCACTTTGTTTGCGTACATATTTTTCATATTTGATGATTTTAAAAATTCACTACAACACACTCAGTCTGTTAATGGAGCTGAAGATTAAGTCTCAATAATTTAGGTTTTAAAGAAACATGTCTTCTAATTGCTGAATTTCAAGCCTGCAGAAATCGATGTAAATCAGAACTTTGGACATGTTATTTATTATTTTATTAAGACAAAGTTCTTGTGAGACTCGGGGTCAACAGTCTCAGTTTTACAGATTTAAACACGACAAGAACGTTTTCCTACATCAGTGATCACAGCCAAAAGATGAAGAGCTCATGAAATATGTTGCAGACATTTCTTCTTCACTTCTTCTTGTGAAAGACTGATAAGAAATGATGATAATAAAAACATTTCCGGCGTTGATTCAAACAAAACAACCTTTAGCAAACATCGATGAAGGGCGTCACACTTTACGTCTCCGCTACAGCTACAGAGAGAGAGAGAGACGCATTTTTTATGCAAAATATCTCTTAAGTTCTGTATCTGTGGTAGCGCTGAACCAAAACCACCAATTTTAAAACAATTCAGCCGCTGTTGCTTTAAAGATGGATAGCATAGAAAGCAAAGAAGCTGTAAAAAAGAACCGATCTTCAGGTCATATTTTGAACATAAAGCTCCTGAACTTTGTCTAAATTGCATAAAAACATCGGCAATGTTTTGGTGTAGAAATGTTGGCGATGTTTTAGCAGAATTCAGACAGTGTGCAGGAGTTTGCCTGCGCTTTTAGGTCATTAAACGGATGCCTAAGACTTTAATGTTTGTAGCCGTGGTATCGATATTTTTGAATGTTTACAAGTATCTTTTATGAACAACTGGCCTTGTGTGTGAAGATACTATAAAACTCTCAAATTAGAAATGGAGTTGTTTAATAAAGAGTCAGCTGTCGTATTCTATAAGACAGTTTTTATTGTAAATGCATTCACCCTGTTGCCGTGTGTGTTACAGCTGGTGTGGCTGGGGATCAATGCCTTCCTGTTTGTGCATTTCTACATGGCCTTCCTGGTGGAGAGATGGTTTTATACCAGAGTCCTGCTGGGGGTGAGTCTGACCTGCAGAGTCACCTCTGCTGCAAACATCCACCCATTCATCCTTTATCTATAACGTTTTACCGTGTGGGGTCGCGGGCGACTGGAGCCGAGCCCAGCTGCCATTAGGAGAGAAGCGGGGTACAGTACCCTGGACTGGTGCACTTTGATTCCTTTAGAAGAGCTCTGTTCTGACCTTTTCAAGTTCTTTATCTGCAAGTAGCATGTACCTTCACGCTCTTTTTTTATATATATATAACCTTCAACAGCCTACAGAGTGCGACGTATTCTAATATCCACGCTTCAGAGAGTGAGACGCAAAACAACTTCAACTTCTTCAAACGACTCGTGAAGACTGTAGGAAAGTGTGAAACTAAGTATTTCCAGGAGCCGGTCTTTTTCAGTTCCTCTAAATGCAACGGTTGCCATCCTGAAGTACAACACTAAGTTTAAACTGCTTAAGTAACACAACCTGCTCCCAAAAACTCCTCTCATACATTCATCTGCAAAGAGTTAGAAGGATGGTTAATAAGGCAAAAAGTACAGCAGGGTTTCTGCTTCTAGCCATCATGTCATCTGAACATTTGATGGTTTCTTAGTCTTACATGATATGTAACACATTCAATTTGGACTATTGGTGGTGAAAGACAAGCAAAGATGTCCTCCCCCACTCTGGGACATACGCATATCAGTGTTAATAATAATAATAATAATAATACATTAGATTTATATAGCGCTTTTCTAAAACCCAAAGTGTTGTTGCTGTTTTCATTTGAATTCTTTCTTTGTTTGATTTGGGACTTTATTGTCTTTGTTTTTTTTTTAACTGTAATGAGGCCGAAAGTACAAACCATAAAATCCTATCACTGATATAACTTGGTGCAGCGAACGCATACGATGAGAGCAAAATAAACACAACTCTACAGAGAAAGGGCTCCAATCCAGATCTTGAGGTTTGATGACTTTTTTAAGGTCATTGAGTTTTAATCAGAACAGAGGAATTGTTTCTTCCTTCTTGTTACAGCGTGAAAACCCCCAAACCTGCAGAACACTGAAGGATATTTCCAAGCGTCTCAGAGGCGTCAAACACGTCCACACCCTCACTAATCTGTCCTTATCTTAAACACCGTCTATAACAATCAGAGCGGCCAGCAGTGAGGAGAAGCAGGTCTGACGTGAGGGTTAAAGTTTGCTCTGCGGTCACAGCTGCTTCATGAAACAGGGAACCGACACAAACACAGACACACAGACACACCGACACACACACACGCACGAACACACACACACACACAAACACACAAACACACCGACACACACAGCTGCGTCTGAGCGAGTAGAAGCGAAACACACGTGTCTTTCGATCTGTTCAGTCTGAGCACTCTACCATAAATAAATATATGGTTTAACTCTTAGACAATTCACTTAGCAGACGCTTTTATCCAAAACGACGTACATCAGAGAGTAGAATAAGTGATAAATGTATTCGATTACCTTGTGCTAACTGGGCAAAGATCCAACCTCATGATCCAGCTGAGGACAGGCGTATATGTCCACAGCACCGTCTAATGGATAAGTTGATTGTGTTACCTGTAATGGTCTTTAATCGCAGTGTGTCAACTTTTAAGGAAGTATAAAAAGCTGCACTCGTGAAAATATTGGATTATTGGATAATTCCTGCAGTTGAAATAAAAATGTGGAGACCCCATAATGTTCATGAAACTAAATGGGATCTTGGCATTTTATATTAATGGACTTGACGCTTACATTTATCTTCTAATGAGGAGTAGGGTTGTCATGATATCATATTTTTAAACTTCAATATGATTCTAGTGAAATCAAACAAATATCGATACCACTGCAACAAAAATAGAAGTCCTAGGCACCAGATATTTCTGTACAATTGTAGAATTGTAGAGCATCAGTACTTTCAGCATAATCATTTAAAAAACCAAGATGGAACCGTTTTTAAAACCAGTGGCATCGAAAAGTATCCATGTATTGAACATTTTGACAACCTGATTGAAGAGTAAACTGCACATTTGAATATTATAAAGGAAGATAAAGCCATATAAACACACATAAAAACAATCATTTTAGGAATATTTACAGAGACAGACATGTTCTGGAAATAAACCAACCGCTTGATTTAAACCAAAGTCACTTCTGTTTGTGGTTTTTGTTCTCTTTGCTGCTTAATTCAAACGTAGAAGAACTGTCTCTACGGTCCAACTTGATTTGTTCTGAATATTATTTAAAAACGACACCTTGAAGTAACCTATGACTCTTGTTTAACCTCTCAGCAAGCTCTGTCCTGGGCCAGAGCTCCTGCTGCCTGCCTCAACTTCAACTGTATGCTCATTCTGCTGCCAGTCTGCAGAAACCTCTTGTCCTTCCTCCGAGGCTCCATCCAGGTATGAAAAACAACGCAAAACCACAGGAAGGTTTAAAAAACGTTAAATAAAGGCTTTAAATGTAATGCCAGCAGATAAGGGATCAGTGGCAATGTTTTTTTTTCTTTGTTTGTTTTAGTACTGCAGCCGCACCGCAGCTCGACAACTTGATCGAAACATCACTTTTCACAAACTGGTGGCTTACATGATCGCCTTTCATACAGGTATTCTCTCTAAGAAAATGTTTATACTTTTTCTGCATTTAAATATACTTCCACTTGTATTTAGTTTCAATAAGAACAGCAGAATAACTCTTTCATTTACTGCATCAAGGTAATTTAACATATCTTTTAAATGTATGCATGTGAGTTTAAAAGACACAAGCAAACATGCCTCTGATTTAAGGAGGTCGTAAAGGTCTTCATTACTTGAAGAGGCCAGATTTTTGCTCCTTCATCTCACTGAATTTCCTTCTTTGGCTGTGAAATTTAAAGTACCTGAAGTTAAATTGAGCAGTTTTTTAACATATAACATCTTTTGAAAAGGGTTTCTACAACTCAAAGTAACTTTCTCATAATATTTGTCTCCTTTCTGTCCTCCTCGTAGCCGTGCACATCGTTGCACATCTGTTTAACTTCGAGTATTTCATGGACGCCCAGCTGAATCGAAACAGCAGCTTTCTACCCTTCATCCTGTCTGATATCGGCAACGGGGACAACGCCTCCTACTTAAACCCCATTAGGACGAATGAGACGGTAATATTTTGTTAAAGGAGATCAAACGTTTACATTTATGTCAGTGTTGTAGAAAAAACAAAAAACTCAACAGACATTTTCTTTACTTCTTAAACCATACATGTAGCTGGAAGCCTTTGTGTTACTTAAATCTGTGAAATCCCCTCTGCGTTATTGCTACATTATGTGTCATAAAGGAGAAAATACTATTACTTCATCCAACAGACGTCCTCTTTGGAGATATTTGTCCTTATATATTGGGTCATTAGCGAAACTTCCTCTTTAAAGATATACTTTTAAGCCTCAAGATGTATTTTCTTTAAAAATGAAAGAAGAAGTGGATCTTTTGAATTTCTCGAGTGATAAAATATGCAGCTTCTTGTTGCTTCCTACAGATACTTAGACTTTTTGTGAATCTCAGGTCTGAAATTAACATAATTCTTGCAAAAGAACAAACTTTTTCGGTGTTTGTCGAACCAAAAATCTTCTCTTTCTACGCACCTAAGCATCACCTTAATCTTAAAATTCTTCCCCACTGCCGTTTTACCATGAAAACGTTTGACTTAACTAAATACCTGGATTATTTCTCCTGCTCTTTGTTGGCTCTCAACCTCAATAATTTTCAAAGATCAGGTCATCAGGTCATGTGCTGTCCTCAAACTGTAGCTTTTTTTAACCTTACATCACAAGCAGCAGTGAGAGGAACTACTGTATGACAAAACAGACACTTGGTACATGAAGGTAGTTAGCCAATAGACGTGACCTGCAGGGGTGTTTATGGCCTTCAAAAAAAGAGAGGAACTGTTTGTAACTGCGACCCAAACCATGATAATTAAGTTTTTGGTCTTATGAGAATGGAAAACAGGAATAAAAGCTTTGAAATCTGATAATTAATCAACATCTGATGAGTGGAAAGGAATCAAACTTCCTGAATCTGACATTTTGTACTTAAACATCCAATCAGTGAGATGTGTAGTGAGTGAAATGATAAAGTGACCTTACTATATGATCAGACATTAAGGAAAAATGCTATGCTATGTATGACAGCCCTAATTCACACTTCATCTTGTTGCAGAACCCTACCATCGTCATGTTCACCACCATCGCCGGTCTGACAGGCGTCGCCATCACGCTTGCTCTCATCCTCATCATCACTTCGTCCATGGAGGTCATCCGCAGGTCCTACTTCGAGGTGTTCTGGTACACACACCACCTATTCGTCATCTTCTTCATCGGGCTGGTTTTCCACGGATACGGGTAGGGGGACACAAAAACACAGTTCATTTATTTCTTGGAACAGTCTGTCCGATAAATAAAATATAGTTCTCAGAATAAAGGAAGCAGCTTTGTCCAAAACTCTGGGAAGATTTGAGTCTGTGTTTTAAAGATGTTAATGTATTCCTAACATTTGATTTTAAAAGGTTTGTGCAAGTGTGTCTGAGACAGCTCGCTGCATTTCACTTCTTCTTTTATAAATACCATAAACTGTATAGAGAAGTGGACGTAGCTTCTTGGTTTAAAACTGTCTATTTATGTTGCTGTGGTATCAAAAAAGTAATCGATATTGTTTGACTTTTACTAGACTCTTATTGAGATAACCCTACAGTTATTAAATGTTAATTTTCACTGTTACAGGCGTATCGTGCGAGGACAGACGCCTGCTAGTCTGAACGCAAGCAACCCCAAGGTTTGTGCCGACCAGTTTGAAAACTGGGGAAATAACGGCTCCAACTGTGCTGCACCGTTGTTTGCTGGAAACCCACCGGGGGTGAGTGGATAAAGGCTGCAGAGGGTTCAGTTTTTATGCCTGATCAAACACGTAACATCTTCTTTACGCTGTTATTTGCAGTTTTGGTTTTTCTTTATTTCCTCTCTGACCAGACGTGGAAGTGGGTGGTCGGGCCCATGATCCTCTATGTGTGTGAGCGGCTCGTCCGCCTCTATCGATCCCATCAGAAAGTGGTCATCACAAAGGTGAGTATGTGCTATAATGCAGATAAATAAATTAAATGAGTTAATCTATTTCCCTTTAGTTGTTTGGCAGATTTTTAAACACGTAGAACAAAGCAACATCGTTTACATGTAATCGGATGAAATGTTGATGCTTTTTTCCTGAATAAAGTGCTACAGAACATCATTTATTTAAATTTGGATGCAAGCCGGACTCATTTACATCAACATGGGGAGGCCCATCAGGAGGAAAACCTTCACAAGCATCCAAAACTTCATCGACCTGGGAGTGCATTTTGATGCAGATCCAGATTTAAATGAGATGGACTAAAGACTTTTTATTTTTATGCAAATGAACAAAAAGTCTTTGTGCAGTACTTTAAAGTTTTAACTATTTCTGAAATGAGTAAATTAAGCAGTCGATCCAATAAGACAAATCACTGATAATGGAAGTAATTCATAACACAAAAAGGCCAAACATTCTCTCATCGGCAGCAGGGGGGGGCAGTAGCTCGGTCTGTAGGGACTTTGGTTAGGAACCGGAGGGTCACCGGTTCATGTCCTAGTACGTTAGTCTGGTGGCTCCAGAGGTGCCAGGTCCTCTCCTCGAGTACCGCAGAGGTGACCTTGAGCTCTGGAGCGCTCTCTGGATTTGTGTTGCAGCCCTATTTTGACATCTCTCCACATGTCCACAGCTCCTGTTTCTGCATGTGTGTAATTCGGCCTCTATGTGTGACATCTATCAATAACAGAGTGTAAAACCAGAATCTCCCCTCGGGGGATTAATAAAGTATGCAAAATTTAAAAAAAGTTTAAATGAAGTGTCTGCAAAATGAGGATTTACTTCTTGTTTTGTTTCATATCAATGCATAGTTGAATTTGAACATTATATATTAATGATCAGACCTTTTCACTGCACAGATTACACAGTTTAGAAGTAATTGCATTAAAACAATTGAGAAATAAGTTGATAATAAAGGTGAGATTTGGTTGTAGCTCTGATTTGACAATTCATCCTCATAAATGAGCTGCAATAACTCGTACCTGTCCGTCAGGTGGTGATGCACCCGTCTAAGACTCTGGAGCTGCAGATGAAGAAGAAGGGTTTCCACATGGAGGTGGGTCAGTACGTCTTCATTCAGTGTCCGTCCGTCTCCAGGCTGGAGTGGCACCCGTTCACCCTGACCTCCGCCCCTGAGGAGGACTACTTCAGCGCCCACATCCGAATCGTCGGTGACTGGACCGAGGCGCTGTACCAAGCCTGCGGGGGGGGACAAAAACGAGACTCAGGAGGCCTGGAAACTGCCCAAGTACGACAACTGGGGAAGGGGTGATAAAAGTGGAAATCGTTAGCTGAAATTGCCGGTGATTGCTCTAGATTGCACCGTTTGCCTCTGTGATCCGGCTCTCCTTTAAAATCTGTCAGCGGGAGTCACATTTACAGCCCGGAGAGGTTTATTGTGTGTTATTCTTTAACCCTTTCAGAAAATACAAGTCGTATGATATTAATAACCTTTCCACCATCTCGTCAGTTTTGTGCAGGGATCCTGCTGAGCAGCCGAAGCTTTGTTCTGTTCTCTGCAGACCAGGAAATGAAAGGAAAGGCTTTTCTTCTGAAGTCATTACCTTCAGGGCCATTTGATGGTTCCACTTTACCTGCATTTGTTCAAACATAGCTCTGAAATGCGACATGAAACCTGAAGAATGAATAAGCTGAAGTGAAACGTTTAGTTGGATTTCCGGGAACTCTTTCCTGCTCATCTGGTTTCTTTGTATTTTAAGCAGCGTGTCTGTTTCAATGAAAAATAATTAAGCAGAGAATATGACGCTTGGAGACACTCATGGACTCACTGATGGACACTTGAAGGATTTATAACCACAAAGAGATGTGCTTTGAGACACCATGTTTTAAATCAGTACAGTCTTTGTTGTTTTAATGATGTATAGAAAAGAGCTGAAGCTTTAAAAATACTTCAGGTCTTCACTCATATTTTAAACACAATCTGCTCTTAGAGAAAGAGCACTATGTACGTTCACAAATACGTCAACAACGTGCAAGAGCTGTGAAAGTTGTGAAAACAAGATATTTCCCATTATCAGGCGCCTAGGACTTATTTTTTGTTGTTGCCTTGGTATCAAAGCAGGCATCGATTTCTCTAAGATTCCTCCTAGAATCCCATCAAAGTTTAAAATGCTGACACCAGTGACATCTGTAAGTTCAGTCTCTCACGTCTGTGTGTTTCTGTTTCAGGTTGGCCATAGACGGCCCATTTGGCACAGCCAGCGAGGACGTGTTTCGTTACGAGGTTGTAATGCTGGTCGGCGCAGGAATCGGCGTGACTCCTTTTGCCTCCATCCTCAAGTCTGTTTGGTACAAACACATCCAGAACAACCAGGAGGTCTTCACCAAGAAGGTGACCAAGGCTTTGACATCAACGGAAAAATTAAGGGAATATTCAGGCACTTTTGCCAAGGTTTAAACCACATCACAAAATGTGAATTTGCAGAGAGATAACGAGAAATGCAAAGTTTAAAAAGAGAACTGAATTCCTAGCAAGCACCAGAAATCCTTCTTTCAGCTCTGAGGGTTTTTCTTGAGCTTCACGACGACTTCATGAGCAGACAGTTTGCAGTCGTTACACAAATGGGACCTAAGCATCTGATTTCAAACCTCTATGAGCCTTCGTATTCAGGAAGTTAATACTTGACTTTGTTAAGTTTTCTGAGCGAAAAGCTTCTGCAGATGAAGACGTTGTGGTGTGGAAGAAATCTCTGGAAAACAGCAGCTAAATAAATCATTCATTAACTAATTTTCAAAGTTAAAAAACACTTAAAACTTCAGTGAAATGCAAAAGGAGCTGACTGCACTTGATTGGATGAATCTCAAGGATGATCTACTGATGACAGCCGTGTGATACAGCTGTAAGCTGCAGAAAAAGCTACGTTACTTAGCGGGCCATCGTTTAAATATAATGCAAAGTCAAGAAAACACTTTCATGGATGCACAACATTAAAAAAATCGAAGATTGAGGTTGACTTATTTGTACTTTCTGGATCTTTTAAATGATCTTTTGCTTGTGTTTGTCCGTCTGTTGTCAACAAATTCACCTTTAAGTTGTTAGTGAAATAATAATTCAACGTTTGGTTGTTGTGTGTTGCTGTCCTCCTTAGATCTACTTCTACTGGCTGTGCCCCGAGACGCAGGCCTTCGAGTGGTTTGCAGATCTGCTGCAGTCTCTGGAGGGTCAGATGACAGAAAAGGGCATGACCGACTTCCTCAGCTACAACATCTACCTCACCCGCTGGAAGGAGGCCGAGGTATGATGGAGAGACATGTTAATGCACAACTTCTACTGATACTATCTGTAAACAAAGCTCAGAACATGCATACAGGCCAGTTTCCCCAACTCCTGGAAACAAAATATCTGTCCTCATTTTCCTAACTTTAAGGTGAGAAACCCCTCCAGGTTAATTGTTTACATTCAGAATAATGTGGTGTTTTTTTCCATCAGGCGGCTCATTTCCGTGTTCAACATGAAGCGGAGAAAGACCCAATCACAGGACTCAAACAGAAGACTCATTATGGGAAACCAAACTGGGACAACGAGTTCGCCAATATAGCATCAAAGCATCCGGGGTGAGGCCTCTTATCATACAAAAACATTCACGTGTCTTTACTGATACGGAGAACAGCAGAATGATAACCATTATTACTGCTTCCATTACCGCCTAGGTATCATAAATAGATGTTGTTTGTGTGTTTCCTGCAGAACTAAAGTGGGCGTGTTCCTGTGCGGCCCGCCTGCGCTGGGGAAATCTCTTGAAAAACAGTCTTTGTCTCACTCTGAGGCCAACGTCAAGTTTATCTTCAACAAGGAGAACTTTTAAAACGCTGCAGCACCACTCGAGAGACGCACAGAAAACTCTCCAAGTCATGTACTGAGCGCGGTGATAATGCGTTCTGAACAAAGAAGATCTGTAACTTCTTCTCCTCTGTGTTTCTCACCAAAAACGTTTTGCAAAGAAGCCGTTGTTGCTCAAAAAGCGAGGAAATAACCCTGCGGTAGTTTCCACATTCCCCTCTTCTCCTTTTCTGTTACATCAAATAGTGAAACTCTGCTGCTTTCAAAACTCCTCTTCCTATTTTTATTTGATTTCCTTTGCTGGGAGGAGGAGCAGCTTTAGAAACACATGGTTTAAATTCCACAAATGTAAAACAAGTATTGCTAACCTGCCCTCAAGCAAGGCGTTATTAAAGCTTGGCCTGTTACAGAGGAGCTGCAGCAGCCTTACCTGCAGCAAGAAAGAAAACAAAGAAAGAACAGCAGCTTCAGGAACACCTGCACGCTTTGTTTCAGTGCCTCTCTGTGTAAATAGGTTTACTGCGGCCATTTCAACACAATATGCCGCTCGTTTACTCCTGCATGAAGCTTTGTCATATACAAATATATTCTCTGTTTGCTCTGGTTGTTTCAGAAAAGGTGGCTGGCCGTCTTGTTTTTATGTATATTTTGTTTTTGTTTTTAAAGTGGAAGACTTCACGTATATGATGGAAAATGACTATTTGATTGATCTGTTTAAGACCACGCCCACTTTACATTTCATGACATTTAAAGGTCACATTTTATGAAAAATCCACTTCACCATGTTTTTCTAAATCAAATATGTGTTCCTTGTCTTTCTATAAACCCCCCAATCATGAGAAAAGTCGGTCCTCTCCGTCTTTTGCCTGCTCCACTTTTCAGAAAATGTGATTTCTTTTTCTTTTGAGTTATATTTGGGGCCTTTTGCCTTTATTAGATAGGACACTTGAAGAGAGACAGGAAATGCTGCCAGGGGAGAGCGGGGGACGACGTGCAGTAAAGGGACAAGGTCGGACTCGAACCGAAGGCCGCTGCGACGAGCACTAATGCCTACATGGGGCACACCGACAATTTCTTTTCTTGCTTTAAGAAACCTTCTTTAAAAAATCACGACACACTTCGAGTCAGGACAGCAGATGGAAGACAGCAGGAGGCTGAAGTGTGAAACAGCGACTTACAGATCTATAGAGTTTCAAGATCCAGAGCTGAAGATTTCATGAGTTTGGTTAAAACATAAATGTGGAAACAGTCAATGTTTATCTCTGCTGCCTGTTTTATCCATTCAGTCGTTCTTTAAGTTTGTTTGTGACAGAGCCAATTTACTTCTTCTGGATAATAAACTTGAAATTACAGAGAAATCTCGTCCTTAACGTTTATGTTGAAAAGGTTTCGTAACGAATACTTTCCAAAGGAAAATAAGAAGCATGACTCTGAACTGGTTATCTAACGATAATTAGACCAATCTCTTGTGACTTTCTCAGCTGCACAATCTGCATGTGTTGTTCTCATGTTCTTCCCCAGACAGACGTGTTTAAAACCTTCATCACGGACACTTTTAGTATCAGACGTTCAAAATAAGTTCTTTATTCTTGTTATCAGAAATCTAGAAAAGTCCCCAGCGCTCTATCCACGAGCTCTTTCTTTCTAAGTTGCATAAAGCTGCACGAGGCATGTGAGAACTTCATCTCATGATGTGTTTCTCTGTAGTTCACAGAGGACCTCTTCATTCAGACACTGACAGGTTTTTATAATTCATAGATAACAGTTCCCGAGAGGTCGGGGGTCAAAGAGATAGATCATCAACGCTTTGAAAACGCATCTGAAGTTTAAAAAAGAAGAATATTCTCAGACACAGGGGTGGAATCAAAGAAAACGAGAATCTATGGTGAAGAAATAAACACCTTTGTTTGCTTATTAATCTCCTCATGTTTATTTTCCTGCTGTAAATCCGCTCCCATTACAAAAAGCCTCTCCTTTTCTCGTCAGCATGATACACATAATAAAGATAGCAAAACACAGAAGAAGAAGAAGAAGCAGGCTGATTGCTGCATGCTGTCAGGCTGAATGTGATCTATTAAAGCACTGCAGTGACATGACAGGATAAAGACGTTAACATGATGATGATGATGTTTTCATGCATCTGAAGGCTGGAAACACAGCTCCTCCTCCTCCTCCATCCTTCTCCTCCTCACAGCTGTATGACAGTGGAGTCAGTGGCACTTGGTGGCCCCCTGCTGGTCACGTGAACACCCTGCACTCCTCCTTTGGTGGTAGGGATGGCGTGTGTGTGCGTCTATGCCATGGCCACAGCGAACACACTGACCACGCAGTACATGGTGCGGTTTTCCCATCTCACAGTGCAGCTTCCTGAAAAGTCAAAACACACAAACATGTTGCTGTTTACAGAGAAAATAATCACACGTGAGAGGACAAACACAAGCAGAGGTTTTCATTTTACTAAAAACTCATAGTGTAAAGGATCCATTTGTCCTTTTCTTGATACATATTGAGCTTGAGACCTGTATAGAACATGAGACTATTAGAACAATAATCACCTCTCTGTGACTTCAGTTGTCTGTAATCTTTTGTCTTGTTGTCGAGTCTTTTAGTTTGAGTTAGTGTTGTAGTACTCGAAATCTGTCTTGGTCTCAAGACCACTTTTTTGAAGGTCTCGGTCACGTCTCGGAATCATAAGCATTTTTACTCGGTCTTGTCTCGGTCTCAAACTGGGCGGACCCCAGATTTTAACCGCAACCTTCCCAGTGTGTGACACGCCCCCTGCACACAAGATGATGATCTTTCAGTGATATTTATGGTCTTGGTTTTGTCTGGGTCTCGAAGCACTCTGGTCTCGGTTAGTGTGATCTTGACTACAACACTAGTTTGAGTTATATACTCTACTTTGAATGCGACCTTACCGTCCATGGTCGTGTCCCAGTAGCAGGAGTTCGCTGTGTGGAGGCCTGCTCCTGTTTTCTGCATCACAGCACATGTCACTGCACAGAAACAGTCACAATGAACAAATTTTAAAATCTCGTACCTCTTCTATAATCGTCTGCAGGATGTTTTGATACAATCACACCCACAGCTAATTCTTCTTCCCTTCTAAATAAAGTTAATTTTCCCTTTTTGGATCTGCACACACAAACTACTGTAGCATCACAAAGGTGGAAAAACATACCGATGTACTTGTATGCTTTCCCCTGTTTGACAAGCTGTGTGAGGCAGCGCTCCACAATGCTGGCGGTCCATTTGTTCACCTGACTCTGGCTGTAGTCATCAGCACCTACCACGCTCTCAATACACTGAGATAAACACACACACACACACACACACACACACACACACACACACACACACACACACACACACATCCATGAGATAAAGGTTCAGTGTGTACAGTCATGTGGAAGTCACAGGGTACGGCCTGAAGAGACAGCACTTTTCTCAATCCTTCTCTTACAAACCCGAGTGCAGCAGAAAACACGACCGTTTAATTGAGGTCACTGCCGGAGTTTGTTTTGAACATATTCTCTATAACTCTTGCGTCATAACATCTTTACAAAAACAAAACAGACTATGTATTTGTTTTGAACTCTGACTTTGAGAAAGGTTCTGAAACTATTATGTGCAAATCTTATTCAGTATTTGACCTCGACAGCATTACAGGACCCTCGCATATAAATCAAAACCCTCTGCTACACCATTACAGTGTGGCTTTGATTACAAACATCTGCAGAATTGAATCATTTTTCTTTTTTATAATCAGGTTTTTAACTCTCTGCCTGCCCTGCTTTATATTCATGATCATGTTTTCTTAATTCTGTTTTTATTTTGAGATTTATTTTTGGGCTTATATGCCTTATTTAGAGATAGGACCATGAATAGAGTCAGAAACCAGGGAGAGTGAGTGAGACAGGTTGGATTCAAACCTGGGCTGTTCGCTTTCGAGGACTTAGGCCTCCGTACACACGCGCACGAACCGCTCGGCTACCAGCGCCCCATGTCTCTAATTCTGTAGCACTTTGAGATTTGTTTTAAATTAAAGGTGTGCTACACATAAAATGTATTATTATTATTATGAAATAGGTTCTCCCCGTGCATGCGTGGGTTCAGAAGCCAATGAGATCTATGATAGTGTGAAGAAAATGTGAATGACCTTAAATCTGCTTTAAAAAAAAAGTGTATAAATTACCTCTTTGACGACACTGTCAGCTTCCTCTGAGTTGAAGGAGCCCTGACAGGAAATAAACAACAGACAAATCTGAGTCACTGCAGTTTATCACAATGCTAACAAAACATCGAAAAAGATAGCTGTATCCAAAAGTTACAAGACTACTACTTAAAACATTATGTTTAATATTAATAACAGGCTATTTCAATCAATTTAACCACATAATTAACAACAACAATCAACCAAGCTTGCCGTTAGGATCCTTTAGGTTTAAACAGGAATTACAATTTTATTTTAAATATCATCTTTAACAGACCTGTAGCTTATTTCAGGTTTAATCAGCAATGGTTTTTTTATCGATTTTACACAGAAAAATCCGCTTTAGCATCAGAAATCATCTCTGACAAAATGATTCAAAGTGGCTAGCTAGGGTGGCTAGCATCCTTTTAGCTTAATAATGTCTATCACACTAATAGATATAAATGTATTCAGGCACAAACCTCGTTGCCGTTGTGAAAGTCCTCCATTCCTGGCATAAATCGCTGATTCAAAGGGGTTAAATTGTTTATATTTTCAGATAAAATGTTGAGAAAAGGCGAACCTAAAGGGAGAAAAATACGAAGCCGTTTTCTGACTTCCGGTGTTATGTCGAAAAATGCATCCCTGTTGAGAAGTGCATGCGCCAGGCGGAAGTGTTAGAAAACGGTATAAATGTTGGATGATCTATGATGACAAAAGTGTGTGAAGTTTATACTTAATAAACGTTAAGTATCCGTATTGTTCGGCAGTGTAGAAATTGACTGCCATGTTTTGCATTGTCCTGCAAGGGGCATGCAATTCTCGCCAGGGGCGCACTTCTCAGCATAACACCTGCGAGCAGTCAACGACGAGCAGAACAAGAGCGACGAAACCATCGAAGAAGAGACGGTTGCTGACGGTTGCTGCCACCTGCTGGCAGAACAAATATGAAATATTCTATATATCGTGTTAAATGTAATTAAACGCGAGTTACATTGACTTGTACAAACACAAAACGTTATTAAAGACTGTAAACAAAATATATCATCTCAAATTTCGGACAATAGTAAAAAATATCTGCTAATACTCACCTCTTACACATTAAATGTGAACGTTAGTGTCTTCTTCTTCTTCGTCTTTTTTCCCGTCCCTGCTGCAGCTGCAGGGGAACCCATGGAGGAGTCTGTGCTTAAGAAAGACAAATGATCGTTTTTAAATGATCGACGAGTGTGTCTGCTTCGTCTCTCAATGTGACATACTTTAAACTACACACTTTCATATATAAATCCCCTGCAGGGAGCTTCTGGTACTGTATGCACTGTTGTGATTTTTTATCAACTTCATTTGAATAATTGAGAGATACCTGATAATGAGGAATGATTGTTTTGTATTCCTGCAGATTTAAATTAATTTCTACTGTGTAGCCTACTATTGAAAGAAAATAAAAAATAATGTAATGATAATATAAAGTGTTTTGAAGCTTTTATTTTAAATGTGTTTTTACCGGAAGTATAAGTCTGCCAGATTCTGTCCGTCTGCTTGTTGCCGTAAGAGCCGCTCTAACTTCAGTCATGTGTCTATACTGCCCTCAAATGGACAAAATGTGGAACTACATTTGTGGTTTAATTCCCCCCGCACTTTTGTGAGCGTAGTAAACTCATATATACATAGAAAATTAAGCATTAGTTATTCTGTCGACAATCGTAGGAACATAATTGTATTAAAAGTAAAATGAGCTTGTTTGTAGGCTAGCATAGACGGTGGCTAGCTAATTGTTAGTTCGTACACGGACACGGTCGGCACTGCTCGCGAAGCGGGATATCAAAGAAAAACGGACAAAAGGCATCGTCGGGTTAAACATTAGAGTGCGCTTGTGTATGTGAGCATTTAAAGATATAACCAGGTTTTTTTTTATAGCCGTTACAGATTATTTGGTCACCAAGAAAGCTACAGTGGCACTACCTGTTTGTTTTGTTTTGACCGGAAGTGTCAATCTGCCAGATTCTGTCCATCTGTTGCACTCTAGCTTCAGTCATGTGTCTATACTGCCCTCTAGTGGACAAAATGTGGAACTACATCTGTGGTTTAATTCCCCCCCTCGCACCTTTGTGAGTGTAGCTCATATATGTATAGCCAGGAAAATGAATCATTAGCTTATCTGTCGACAATTTCTCATTTCATTTCAAACCTTTATTTATTCTCGAAAGGACACAGGTTTCCCTCATTTCCAATGCCGTCGAGATTACAAGCACAATAAAACAAGCAAATACACAACAAAAACTCAGAATCAGTGACACAGACCACTGAGATCCATTAAAAGCAATCATAGCTGTATAAATCGTAGCTATATAAATGTATTTAAAGTAAAATGGGCTTATTTGTAGACTACCTCTGCGACCCCGAACGGGAAAAGCGGAAATATTGGGTGTTAAATGAAAAAGAATGAGTTTGGACGCCCTCTAGTGGACATGGTTAGTAACTACAGTCGACTAAGATCAAGTTAGAGGAAATTACATTTACCCGTAACTTCCGTTTTCACTATTCTAAGTAAAACTTTCTCAAAACGTTTTTTAAATTCACAATAAACTTAATTTGACGCATTTTAAATATATGACCTGATTCCTGGATATTATTTTAGTTTTCGGAAGACGCTGAAAACAAACGTGGCGTTACTTAGGCCTGGCCGGGAGAAAAATAAAACAAACGGTTTAGCAGAGGTAATATCTGCTAGCTAGCTGACCAAGTCAGACCCATTTGTTTAAATAATACTTATATATCGTGAACGATGTTAAGAGTTCTGAGGTCCCGGCACAAACATACACTATTATGTTATTTTGTCAATTTAAAGTTTTAATTTCAATGTGTCTTCCGGACGGAGGAGTCCACCAGATTGTGTCTACCTTTACTTTTATGTTTACTGCCCTCCAGTGGACGTAATGTGATACTACACCTGGGTTTATTTTTATTTTCTTCTAAGATTTACTCGTGTCCCACAGTATAATATGAATGTGCAAGTGTGTGTATCTGTACATAGCAGAGCGAAGCATCACTTATTCTGTGGCATTAACAATAATTAAAAACTTTAATGAACGAAAAATTGCTACTTCATTGTAGGCTTGCCTTGCTAGTTAAAGCTAAACCACCAAATCAGCTTCCGGAATTAAATTACACTGAAACGAACCGGCAGATTCGTTTACCGTATTAATAAAGTAATGGTAATATCTACAGTCTATGGTAATGGTTTCATTCACCACTGAGTGTGGCTGCCCTCTGGTGGCCACGGGCGGTAATTACAGCTGAACTCACATCAAGTAAGCTAACGTCATTGCGACGTTAACTTCCGGTTACACAATCAGAAATAAAAGCTTCAACGAAGAGTTGTCTAAAGGCAACAATTAGTGTAAAGATGGACAGAATCTGGCAGACTTACATTTCCGGTTAAAAAAAAAGTATCAAAATATAGATAAATCTAAGGCAGAGTATTTTTACTTTCCTTCTACAACAGTTCTCAGTTTATATTGGTACCTTCTTTTACTTTAAAAAAAAAAATACTGTGAACAAAAACTCAGAATCAGTGACACAAACCACTGAGATCCATTAAAAGCAATCATAGCTGTATAAATCGTAGCTATATAAATGTATTTAAAGTAAAATGGGCTTATTTGTAGACTACCCCTGCGACCCCGAACGGGAAAAGCGGAAATATTGGGTGTTAAATGAAAAAGAATGAGTTTGGACGCCCTCTAGTGGACATGGTTAGTAACTACAGTCGACTAAGATCAAGTTAGAGGAAATTACATTTACCCGTAACTTCCGTTTTCACTATTCTAAGTAAAACTTTCTCAAAACGTTTTTTAAATTCACAATAAACTTAATTTGACGCATTTTAAATAAATGACCTGATTCCTGGATATTATTTTAGTTTTAGGAAGACGCTGAAAACAAACGTGGCGTTACTTAGGCCTGGCCGGGAGAAAAGAAAACAAACGGTTTAGCAGAGGTAATATCTGCTAGCTAGCTGACCAAGTCAGACCCATTTGTTTAAATAATACTTATATATCGTGAACGATGTTAAGAGTTCTGAGGTCCCGGCACAAACATACACTATTATGTTATTTTGTCAATTTAAAGTTTTAATTTCAATGTGTCTTCCGGACGGAGGAGTCCACCAGATTGTGTCTACCTTTACTTTAATGTTTACTGCCCTCCAGTGGACGTAATGTGATACTACACCTGGGTTTATTTTTATTTTCTTCTAAGATTTACTCGTGTCCCACAGTATAATATGAATGTGCAAGTGTGTGTATCTGTACATAGCAGAGCGAAGCATCACTTATTCTGTGGCATTAACAATAATTAAAAACTTTAATGAACGAAAAATTGCTACTTCATTGTAGGCTTGCCTTGCTAGCTAAAGCTAAACCACCAAATCAGCTTCCGGAATTAAATTACACTGAAACGAACCGGCAGATTCGTTAACCGTATTAAAGAAAAAAGGACAAAAGGCATCGTCGGGTTAAACATTAGAGTGCGCTTGTGTATGTGAGCATTTAAAGATATAACCAGGTTTTTTTTATAGCCGTTACAGATTATTTGGTCACCAAGAAAGTTACAGTGGCACTACCTGTTTGTTTTGTTTTTACCGGAAGTGTCAATCTGCCAGATTCTGTCCATCTGTTGCACTCTAGCTTCAGTCATGTGTCTATACTGCCCTCTAGTGGACAACATGTGGAACTACATCTGTGGTTTAATTCCCCCCTCGCACCTTTGTGAGTGTAGCTCATATATGTATAGCCAGGAAAATGAATCATTAGCTTATCTGTCGACAATTTCTCATTTCATTTCAAACCTTTATTTATTCTCGAAAGGACACAGGTTTCCCTCATTTCCAATGCCGTCGAGATTACAAGCACAATAAAACAAGCAAATACACAACAAAAACTCAGAATCAGTGACACAAACAACTGAGATCCATTAAAAGCAATCATAGCTGTATAAATCGTAGCTATATAAATGTATTTAAAGTAAAATGGGCTTATTTGTAGACTACCCCTGCCATCCCGAACGGGAAAAGCGGAAATATTGGGTGTTAAATGAAAAAGAATGAGTTTGGACGCCCTCTAGTGGACATGGTTAGTAACTACAGTCGACTAAGATCAAGTTAGAGGAAATTACATTTACCCGTAACTTCCGTTTTCACTATTCTAAGTAAAACTTTCTCAAAACGTTTTTTAAATTCATAATAAACTTAATTTGACGCATTTTAAATATATGACCTGATTCCTGGATGTTATTTTAGTGTTAGGAAGACGCTGAAAACAAACGTGGCGTTACTTAGGCCTGGCCGGGAGAAAAGAAAACAAACGGTTTAGCAGAGGTAATATCTGCTAGCTAGCTGACCAAGTCAGACCCATTTGTTTAAATAATACTTATATATCGTGAACGATGTTAAGAGTTCTGAGGTCCCGGCACAAACATACACTATTATGTTATTTTGTCAATTTAAAGTTTTAATTTCAATGTGTCTTCCGGACGGAGGAGTCCACCAGATTGTGTCTACCTTTACTTTTATGTTTACTGCCCTCCAGTGGACGTAATGTGATACTACACCTGGGTTTATTTTTATTTTCTTCTAAGATTTACTCGTGTCCCACAGTATAATATGAATGTGCAAGTGTGTGTATCTGTACATAGCAGAGCGAAGCATCACTTATTCTGTGGCATTAACAATAATTAAAAACTTTAATGAACGAAAAATTGCTACTTCATTGTAGGCTTGCCTTGCTAGCTAAAGCTAAACCACCAAATCAGCTTCCGGAATTAAATTACACTGAAACGAACCGGCAGATTCGTTTACCGTATTAATAAAGTAATGGTAATATCTACAGTCTATGGTAATGGTTTCATTCACCACTGAGTGTGGCTGCCCTCTGGTGGCCACGGACGGTAATTACAGCTGAACTCACATCAAGTAAGCTAACGTCATTGCGACGTTAACTTCCGGTTACACAATCAGAAATAAAAGCTTCAACGAAGAGTTGTCTAAAGGCAACAATTAGTGTAAAGATGGACAGAATCTGGCAGACTTACATTTCCGGTTAAAAAAAAAGTATCAAAATATAGATAAATCTAAGGCAGAGTATTTTTACTTTCCTTCTACAACAGTTCTCAGTTTATATTGGTACCTTCTTTTACTTTAAAAAAAAAATACTGATAAAAAAAGATATGTATCTTGCCATCTGTCCACATAAAAAAATAAATTTGAATGCTAAAATGCTATAAACTATTTAAAATAATATATAAAATATAAAATGTCCTCAATAAGCAAAAGGGAAAACAATAGAAATACGGAAAAAAATACAATAAAACTGGGATATACATTTAAAAAAAAATAATACAAAAATAAATGTAATAAAATAATAACACATTATGTAATATATGAAATTACATTGCATTGTTTTGTATAGTATAATCAAAGAGCAGCAAAGGGGAAGCACATATGATTGCTAGTAAATTAAAAAGCTATATAAAAAGTCGAGAAGCGCGTATGAAGTATCAAAACGCTTTATTGATATCACTTAAAAATCCAGATGATAAAAAAATGATTCAGTTAAATGAGATTATCACGTCAGAATATACAAACTGCTTCTCCTGGAAATGTTAAGAAATATCATAGAAAAGTGCAAATGTGCTCGAGGACTATGTGACAATAAATACGATTATTTACATCCTCACAGTTTAAAACACACACACACACACACACACACACACACACACACACGAGCAGGAGGAGCAGGATCAGGAGGAGGCTCAGCTGTAGTGAACAGGTAGTGGTTTAAAAAGTATAGTGATTAATTCAAAGCTGCTCTTCTGACTCCAACTGCAGACAGAAATGTAGAACTCCTCATAACCCTCTCAGCTGACCTATCAGATCCGTCTTTGATGACATCATAACAATAAAAATAATCAGACCAAACCGTCATTTCACCTCACAGAGCACAGGAGTCGCTTGTCCAGCACTTTCTCAATCAAACCCAAAATTCACACAAAAACAAAAAACTAGCTAGCAAGCAGTGGACCAGCGGCTTCTGTGTTATAGGAGGTATAAATGAATGTTTTTGTCAATGGAGTCTGGTGTAACAGCTGTTACTGGTGTAAAAAAGTATATGACTGGTAGATATAAATATAAATGAACACATCATCACCACCATGGGAGACTGCTGGAGCACATTTAAAGATTCCCTGTGAAGTTTTCTCTCGTTCCCGTCAAAGACAGAGAAGAAGACCGTACGTAGCTAACAGATGTAAACGATGCTGGATATAATTCATACACACAGTGTGTTTTGCTGAGTGACACCGGATATGAAAACGCAGCAGGGTCCCTTTAAGTGGTGCTACTGAACCGTTGTCACACTTTCAGATCACTGAGGACACCTGAGAGTTTGTTCCTGGAATTAGAGGACGGTGCAGGCTCCGGAGCGAGGGGTCCGGGCTCCCTGGGCGAGAGATCTCTGAGGTGCTCCTCCTCTGATTGTCTCTGTGTCACCACTCCCAGCAGCAGAAGCAGCAGCAGGAGGAGGAGGAGCTGGGGGATGCTCTCCCTGGACTGCGGCATCCCCGGAGATGACCCCCTCTGCTGGGGTTTGGTCGGCTCCGTTGTTCTGCTTCGTTCTGGAGAAGGACAGGCGTCTGAAGAGAGAGAGCTGAGGAGAGACAAACATGCTTTTGTTTTTCATAATTTATTTTTCAGCTTTTTGAGCCTTTAATGTAGAGACAGGACCATAGAGAGAGTCAAAATCAGGGAGAGAGAGAGAGAGGGGAATGACATGCGGGGAAGGAGCCACAGGTCGGATTCTAACTCGGGTCGCCCGCTCTTCTAACTTCTAACTACAGCCTCCGGGCGCACGCACTAACCTCTCTGCTACCGGTGCCCTGAAAAACATTCATTTAATCAGCTCCTGTTTGTTGCAGGAAATGTCACGCTGCTGCTGCTGAGTGGAGATTTCTTTTTTCAGACTTGTGGAGCCTGAACAGAGTGCACTACTTTTAAAAACTAAAGCCAGAGAAAAACAGGAACATCCTCACTAATTCAAAGACATCTATACCAAAAATAAAGCTCCTGTACCTTTTTGTTGGAGCCTGATTGGTTTTTGGATTCCCGGTCTGTCGTCCCATTGGCTGGTTTGGCTCCATCACCTGTCTTTTCTTCTCCTGCAGTGATGGGCTGCTCTGTGATTTCTGCTAATAATAATAATAAAAAAGTTGTTTTAAATATATGTTTTTTCCATTTATCTTTACAGCCTCTTCTTACATGAACTCTCAGGACATTTAAGTCCTGTCAGTTTCACAAAATGCATCAAATGAATTTGTTCTTCAGCTGATTAACAAACCTCTGTCGGCTTTCTGCTCTGCATCAGGCGCTGATTCTTCTTTCTGCTCTTCAGGTTTCTGTAAAACAAATCCGATGCGACACAATAATATCAACAACAGGAGCAAAAATAACTGATTAAATAATAAAAAATAAACATACAAGACTCTGAGACTCTTCTGCCGGTTTCTCTGATGAGTCGTCCAAACCGGAGGATTGTCCCTCTGTCTCAGCTGACGTATCCTCCTCCTCCTCTTCATCAACAATGCCCTCCTCGACGTCTTCTTCTTCTTCTTGGTCCTCATCCCCTTTCCTGAACGTCTGATCTGACCCTTTGGAAGAATCCTGACAGAGAGAGATATTTAATTAGATTAAGATCACAACACCAATAATGTCCAACTTTACTCTTCAACATTGAAACTGTTTAAGGAGACGAGTATCGGCATATTATTCCAACAATGCTAATCAATGCAAGATACAGATTTATTCAAAAGGAATGTGATCTAAAACGATAGTGGCAGGAAGGAGACACAAATCATGACAGGTGAAGTGAAGGGAAAACTCAAATCCTGCAAAAGAAAGGTGCAGGTTTGTATTTGAGGAGAAGAAAAACTAAAGATCATAGTGTTTCCTAACAAAGCATAAGACAATGCAAACTTTTAAGTAGTGAGGAGTCAAGATAGCTGCACAACAACTTAGAAAACATGCCCATCTAAACCAAAGAGGGCAGGAGCTGAGTTGAGCGGTAAAGTCACTGAACAAAGAGAAAGACGGCTCGCACACTGCAGGGCTCAAACGTCACCCTGGTGAAATCAACTTCAGTTGTGAGTAGTGGAGCCCTGCAGAGTGCGAGCCGTCTTTCTCGTCGTTTTAAAGAATTTAAGATGATAAGAAGCTCTGAGCTCCTCCACACAACAAAAGGGAATGATGGGAAGGGATTACAGGAAGGATTACAAACATAGAGAGGAGGAGAAGAAGAAGAAGAAACCAGGAACAAACCCCACCTGATTCTGAATCCAGACAATCAAACACTTCAAAACCAGGAACGCTTCAGAAATCACAGTTTAAGAGACTTTCACAAAAAGAAAAAATGTCTCGTCTGTTCACATCATTTTAAACTGAATATTTATGAACGTGTGATGAGCATGTTAGCAATGCTGTGACATTTTTTCAGATGAGTCTGTCAAATAATAGGAAAGAATGAGAGAGCATGATTAGAAGTTATAAATATGAATTAGTCGCCGATCTGTTGAAGTGCTGGCATCTCTGACAACAATGCAGAAGCCAGTATGTCCTCCTTCTAACTTTAGATTCTGGTCCTGAATGGTCTGGATTTGTTTGGACCAGAGAAGGTAGGCGGTTTTAAGGCACCCCCACACGGCCGTTTTGGACGCCCCTCGGTTTGCCAGATATGAGAGCAGTTATCAGGTCAAACCAACAGGTGTTGCAGCGATGGAAGCGGGCAAGAGAACTGGTTCAGATAGAAGTGATTGTACCCGACCTAAAAAGCCTCTGCATGTTTCTAATAAGCTCCACGAGCAGAAACGTGCTCAAACTAGGATCAATATTGGAGATGCTTTTGAAAAATGGAGAGAGGTTAGAACACAGAAAGGTTTACAGACCGATGCAGAGCTGGCTAAACACTGAAGCTTCAGTGTCCACCACATGGTGACCTGTGTGAGCATCCACTCTAGAGAGGAGGGGGCGCGGGAAGACAGCTCTCTGCAGTGTTTAGAATTTTTAAACACTAGGTGTCAGAGTTACAGATTGCTCCTTTAAAAAGAGATAAACATTTGACAAGATGAAGAAATATGTCTGCTGTGTTCCCTGTGAGCTCTTTTTGTAGAAGCACCTTCAGTCTGAATTTAAGTTAGAAGAAACAAACAAAACATGAAAGAATAAAAACAAAAGCATTTAATTCAAACAAACAAATGAAAACAGACAGAAAAAAAAGTTAAATAAATAATCCATATAGAAATGTAAATCATTGAAACGTATTGAAGCCGCCTGTCAGAAGAAAAGAGGAGAAACAGTTTGGGGTATTTTGTTTCATTTCTTCTTTTTAAGCTGCCATAAACTGAATCTTTTAAAGGTTTCATTTAAGACAATATAAATAAGAACCTGAGGCTGAAGGCTGGATTCAATCACAAAATATTTCTGAATTACAAATCATGAGAGACACGAGCAGAAAGGCGCCGTGAGTTTGATGAACAGAAAGCACAATAATAAATACAAAGATGTAGAAGACAGTCTCCTTCTTGTGTGTATTTTCCAAGTGATTGTTTTTTTTCTGATTGCATTTGTTGTTATCTGAAGCTGTCAATCAACTGGCTTAGGGCTGGTCTCTTTGCACAGACAGGTGCTGCAACATTTTTTTTATTGTTTCTATTTATTCCATAATTTATCCCTCTAAATATTTGTATGTTTATTTTGAGTTGTGCTTGTAAACAGGTTGTTGATGCTCCGGTTGATGCAGGTGAAGGTCATTAAATAAAGTCCCCTTTAGGCTTCCGTAGTTTTGTGTTATTTCAGGTTGAGGTACTGCGGTAACACGTCGCCCCAGAACTCCTCTGACTCATCTGCTGCCTGAGCTGATCTCAGTTTACGTCCAGATTTTAGACTTTTCTCTTCAGCTGACTTTTTCTTTTTGAAAACCTCTTCCTTCTCCTCTTCCTGCTCCTCATCTTCTTCCTCCTCATCTTCTTTTTCATCTGTGCTATTAGCGTCTTCCTCCTCAGCCTCTTCTTCATCATCGCTCTTTTGTTCCTCTTTGTCCTCCTCCTCTCCTTCACTTTCTGTCTCATTTTCACTCTCTTCTTGCTCACTGCTCTCCTCATCATCACTACTCTCTTTCTCCTCCTCATCACTACTCTCTTTCTCCTCCTCCTCCTCTTCCTCCTCAGCACTACTCTCTTTATCCTCCTCATCACTACTCTCTTTCTCCTCCTCATCACTACTCTCTTTCTCCTCCTCCTCCTCTTCCCCCTCAGCACTACTCTCTTTATCCTCCTCATCACTACTCTCTTTCTCCTCCTCATCACTACTCTCTTTCTCCTCCTCTTCCTCCTCCTCCCCCTCCTCAGCAACACTACTCTCCTCCTCCTCCTCCTCCTCAGCAGCACTACTCTCCTCCTCCTCCTCATCAGCAGCACTATTGTCCTCCTCCTCTTCCTCCTCCTCAGCAGCACTACTCTCTTTCTCCTCCTCACTACTCTCTTTCTCCTCCTCTTCCTCCTCCTCCCCCTCCTCAGCAACACTACTCTCCTCCTCCTCCTCAGCAGCACTACTCTCTTTCTCCTCCTCTTCCTCCTCATCACTACTCTCTTTCTCCTCCTCTCCCTCAGCACTACTCTCTCTCTTCTCCTCCTCCTCCTCTTCTGCCTCAGTCACACTCGCTTCATCACTCTTTTTGCTCTCCTCGGAAGTCTTCAAAGACTCACTTTCACAGTCCTCTTCCTCATCCTCACTTTCCAGGTCCTCCTCTTCTTCCTCCTCATTTTCAGACTCTCCTCCTTTGCTCTCTGAATCTTCACTCAAGCCTTTGTCGCTTCCCTCCTCCTCCTCCTCTACATCACTTCCCTTACTGTCTTTCTCTTCAGTCTCGTCTTCGCTTTCATTCCCTGCAGTCTCACTTGCTTCCTCCTCTTCCTCCTTCTCCTCTTCCTCATCACTGCTCACATCTTTGTCTGTAACGCTGCTTCCTGCATCACTTCCTGACTCTTCTTCTGGTTTTAGAGTGTCGCTGTCCTTGTCTTCTTCTTCTTCTGTAACTTTCTCCACACTGTGACTGACATCTTCCTCCTCTACGCTTACATAAGCACGTGTTCTCTGCTCTTCCTCATCCTCCTCCTCTTCCTCCTGTTGGACAGTCACAGAGTCTGTTTTCTCCTCGCTTTCATCCTGACTCGTCTCCCTCTGACTCGTCCTGTCTTCTGGACTCTCGGCTGCAGGGATGATATTTATGCTGACTGCGGATTTGTTACGAAATTCGTCGGCGGAGGTTTCAGATTCTTCGCTCCATGATTGCTTCACGCCGTCTTTCAGGACACTGTGACTGCTCTCTGATGGCGACGGTGAGTTTTGTGACATCACCTCATGCATTAAAACTGCTCCTGCTGCGAGAGAGGCTGCTCCAGCGAGCAGGTTTAGATTTGAAGCCTCTTTTGTTCTTCCTTCTGCAGGTTTGCTCTCTTTCTTTGAATTAGCCTCCTTTTTGTTTTTCTCGTTCTTAGACTTTTTAGAAATATCTGTGTTCTCTTTAGATTTTGAGCTACTTTTCCCCTGAGAGTGCAGTCGAGAGCTGTCTAAACTCCCAGAGTCTGTGTGACTGTGTTTACCTGAAGAGGAAGCTCCTGTTTGCCGACTTTGCACTGCTATCGGTTTGCTTTTAACACTGACGCGTCTTGGCAGTGATTGCTTAACTTTCACTGCAGATTCAGCTGAAACTGTCTTTCTGATTTCAGGGTGTTTTTTGGAGTCTTGTCCCGACTTTTTGCCAACCTCCATCAGCTGATTTTCCCCCTGAGTTGGCCTGTTTCTCTGTTTGGATGCTGCCTTCTTAATGTCCTGTATACTTGGATGTTTGTTTTTACTGGGTTTCCTATGCAGATCCTCCACAGCCAGGATCAGATTCTCTTTGTTCTGCTGGGACGTTTTCTGTCTCTGCGGTGTCTGAGGGGCCAGAGAGCGAGCCCCGGGGCCCCTCAGGAGTTCAGTAGGTAGTGCACGGCGAGGCGAGACCGTGTCGCTCTTATGAGACGAGGGAGTGGAAGAGAAACTGCTCAACTTTGAGAGCTGTCCCTCCTTTTTTTGGTTGGTTTTAGCATGCTTACCCTTCCTCTATCCCCGGCAACAGAAAGCAAAGAGAGGATGAAACAGAGGCATGCATTAGAGAGGAAAAGAGACATGCAGAAAAAAAAGACAAGAGACAGGAAAATCAGAAATGTACGATGGAATGATAAAAAAGTATTCACAACTTTTATGTCTTTTTCTTCATCTCATCAGGTTGATATCTGAGGTTGTTTCTGGCCTCTGTCAATTAAAACAATCTTGAATATCAACCTGATGAATGAGAGTGTAAAGACAAAGTGTGTGTGTGTGTGTGTGTAGGGGAAGAGGCTTGCAGAGGAAGAAGAGGGAGGTTAGAAATCAAGCTGGCTGCTGCTAACTTTAACACGTTTTGGCTCCGAGGAGAAAACGTCTGAGTTACCTTCTGAACTGGAGACAGAGTGAGGTTTTTATCGCCAGGGTCCATCTTCATCACGTGTGTCTTTCAGGAAGAGAAGTAAAGGAAAATCAGCAGGTTCAATCACCAATGTTACTCTTGTCTGATATGACGTAAGATGGATTCAGTGATTTCTCACCATGTTGAGGAAGTCTGTGGTTTCTCCGAGATCTTTAACGCTGTCTGTGTCGGTCAGGCTCTCCACAACGCCGTCTGTCTGCTCTGAGGAAACAAACAGAACATTTAGTCCAGACTTTTCCTGCTTTTCTGCAGCACTTTGGCCTCTTTTATAATCACAACAAAAACATTCAGATCCCAGGCTGTCAGTTCAGCAGATATCGTAAGTTATTGTGGTCCTCATGCAATACAGATGCTCTCTGCATCACTGTAACCTGCATGTATACGAACATGTGAGAAGTTTTCTGCCTGGATTTTTGTTGTTCACTCCTCTTATTGGTTGTTGTTTAACTTGTTTGTTGCTAAATTCGTGTTTTAAAATTGATAAAAGGGGATTTGAAGGTGTCAAATAAAGGAGAATATGCGCAGAGTGATGCTGTTTTTGTGGTTTTCTTCTTCTTTGTGTGCATTAGTTGATTTGTTTGGAGCCATTACGTTTGTGTCTCATTATCAGCTTCCACTCCATCTTTAAAGCTCTCTAAATTCTCTTAACCGTTATGAAAGCTGCTGTACCTGTTACTTGAACAGATAACTGAACTTTGGTCTGACCCCAAAGGAAACATGAGGAGGAGGGTAAGGAAGAGGAAAAGGAGGTGGAGTTGGAGGTGAGGTAGGTAGGTACCCTGGTGCATTGACCCTGCGCTCCCGTGTTGGTGAGTGCCATTGAGCACCTTTCTTTGGCTCAGCTCGGTTGGAGGAAGTCTGGGCGGGATGGTCTGGCTGGAGATGGGGAGCGGTGGGCGGAGGTACCCGGACATCACGGCAGGCAGCGTGCGGAACATGGCGCCGAACTGGTCCGGAGATCTCTCCTGTGGATTTGAAAATGCAGACGTCACAGTGCGCTCTCTAAGAATAAAATGACGGCTTAATAGCTTTTAAGAACTGATTTGTTCTGTTTTTTACGGATAATTAGAAGGTTTAAAGCAAGGCTGAAGTATTTTTAATATTAAATGAACTAATCCCATACAGAAAAAGAAAACAGGGTAAATTGTGAATCCTATCTACTAATTGAGAACTTGTCCTCCTCCTCCTCCTCCTCCGCCTCCACCTCCGTGCTCTGTACCCACCCTCTCCCTCCTGCGGACCCGAGCAGAGAGGCTCCTCTGCAGGATTGACGAGTCGGCCGTACCCCCCA
This sequence comes from Tautogolabrus adspersus, assembly GCA_020745685.1. Classification (NCBI taxonomy): domain Eukaryota; kingdom Metazoa; phylum Chordata; class Actinopteri; order Labriformes; family Labridae; genus Tautogolabrus; species Tautogolabrus adspersus. The sequence continues at coordinate 13,681,344 of CM036557.1, read as the reverse complement.
GCAGCTCCACGTACGGCTTCTCCAGGTAATCTTCTGTCACGTCGTCTTCCTCTAGAGTCACATCGCTGCAGCCTGGATCCCTCGGACAAGCCAGCACCACCATGTGACAGCCGCCACACGTAGCCTTCACACACAGACACGGTGCATGCCTTTTAATATAATATTTTAAGCTTTGTTACCACCAGCAGCACTTGGAGTAAAATCTACTAAAACAAACATACTGCCTGAACATTGTACTTGAGGAAGCGCGGGCACAGAGTCGGTTTAAACTGGTTTGTGAAGTTTTCTTCCCCCAGACCCAGTTTCCCGTGTCGACCGTCTCCAAATGTGTACAGCAGACAGCTTTCTATAAAACACACGGAACAGACATTTTCATTAGACCAGAGAAGACTTAAGGCAACCATGCATTGAGTAGGATTTGGTAGTGGCATGAAGTTTGGAGTCAATATTCACCTGTGATGACGGCAGTGTGGTTTTCTCCACAGTTCACCTGACACACTCGGCCCTTCCTAAAGTGCTCGACAAGCCGAGGAACCCGCGACTCGAAGATGAACGTGCCGTGACCGAGCTGACCGAACTGACCGAGACCGAACGTGTATATGTCGTCTTCTAAAAAACAGGACACACAGACACAGGAAAGAGGATAAACATGAAGAACAAAAAACAGTTTCCAGCTCCTTGACAACACATGTTCCTCATAATCCAAAGATTTTATTAAACAGTTAATTATTATGGAGTCTGATTGTTTGAGCATTTTTAAGTCACCTGTTAGTGCCACTGTGTGTCCCCCTCCACAGGCCACCTGCAGCACCTGCTCTTTAATGCTCTTCACCCGCTGAGGGACTCGATGTCGGGGCAGCTGCTCGGTGCTCAGACCCAGTTTACCGCTGTCACGCTCACCGAACGTGTACAGAGCTCCATCAGCTGATAAACAGGAAAAAGATGATTTTTACAAAGATGAAACTTTTAATCTGGAAAAATACTTGTTTCCTATTTATATTGTTTTTTGTTTTTAAAGCTGTACAGCACTTTGGTTAACTGAGGTTGTTTTTTAATAGGCTATATAAATAAACTTGATTTGACTTAAGAACTTTTTGTTAAACATCAAACTTTGGGTTTGGCTTCAAATCCGTTTGTCTCTGTAACAATGAAGACATATTACTTTAGCTTTGGAAATGTAATTAAATGATTTTACCTGTCACTAATGCAGAGTGGTAGTATCCACAGGACACCCAGCTGATTGGTCGACCCACGCTGACCTCCTGTGGCGAGGAGGCGTGGCTCTCCTTCCCCAAACCGATCTGACCCTCCGTGTTGTCGCCCCACATGAACAGCTTACCGCTCTCTGTGACGGGCAGAAAACCAAGAGGTCATTCACATTGTTTTTTTTATTGATTTGCTTCCTTTTCACAAATCATGATAAGGTGGAAAAGTGCTCTTATTTTGAAAACCAAGGAGGAAAAGTGGTAAAAATCTGGAAAAGTAGCATCTTTTTATAAATAAACTTTTCAAATGGAACAATTTTATTAATTCTAAAATGTACCTAAAATATTTCTGTCTGTTTAGCTCGATTAAAGAACGGTTGTAACATTTAAATAGCTCTAAAAAAGCACAAAGTGCTGCTGTTGTGCTCATTAGAAAAATGAAAGTCAAACTCAAGTCTTAATATCTGAGCGTCACCTGTGAGAGCAGCAGAGGTGTTTGAACCAGCAGCGAGCATTTTGATTGGTCCTCGAGAGTCGAAGAAGTGAATCCTCTGGAAGGCCGTCCGCTCCTCACAGTCCCCAAGCCCCAGCTGACCCTCGCTGTTCCCCCCCGACGAGAACACCTTTCCCTGAGCTGCAAACAAAACAAAAATAAAAGTTTTCAAATGTCAACACAATCAAAATGTACATCAAACGTAGAATCTGTCCTCCGAGTCAGACACTGACCTGTGCAGATGAGAGTGTGGTTTCTGCCACACGCCACAAACTGAACTTTCTCCGACTTTAGAGCTGAAATCAGAAACACATCAACACTTATTGTTACAAAACCAGCGTGACCTTCTGTCGTAGAGGCAGAACGTTTATTACATACGATGAGTTGAAAGTTTATTCTGGAGCTCTCAGACATACTAAACGACCTTCATCAGAGGATGCAGGTGGATTTGTTGACAGGTGAGCTCAGTTACTGTTCTGGTTTAGCTTTCAGACTTCTGTTAAAGTTTCGCTTAACACAGCTGAAAACCACAGGGACAGTTTGTGGATTATAAAAAGAAACTTTATTTATACAGAACTTTCTGGGATGGCCTTGCTCGCTGCTTGTATTGCTGGCTAGCTGTTTGTGTGTTTCAGGTGCCAGTGGGTTTGGCGTGGTCGCCGTGGATTGGGAGCAGCTGGGCCTGGTGTTCTCCCAATCAATAAGAGAAGGCCCCACTTCCTTGTTGGGGGAACAGGGAAAAAGAGAAGGAGAGAGGCTGCTTCCTAATGCTCCTTGTTACGTTGTTTAAATGACTTATTTTCTTTTGTGCTAATAAATGTGATAGTATTTTTTTTTTTTTTCTGCATTTTTGAGAGTAACTCCTCAACTCCTCAGTTACAAAGGGATTCATGGAAATAAAATAACCACTTTTCTTTCTACCTATGAATCAGAATTAATAAGTTTTTCATAGATTTATATTGCTTTGTTATGTTATGCTAAAATCTGCTGAGTTAAAAGTAACCTTTCCAGTTTCCGAATGTGAGAATCTCTTCTGAAATCATCTCTTGAATTAATAAATACTGTATCAAACAAACTGATTGACATTTAACTAAACATTCACATAAGTGTTTGTTTCATATCTGTAACGAGGTAGAGGATTTGTGCACTTATTCGAGTTTCCTTCAATCTGTTGTATTTGACATGAGCAGCCGTGCACAGAAACTTCCAGTGTGTCGGTCTGTCTGGGCCTCTCCAGATTAGAGCAGATTATGGACCCTCCAGATTGGGATTACAATGGGAACAAATCTCTGGGTTTCCCCTTTAGCAAGGCTCTATTACTTCTGGAGTCATGAAGAGAGTTTTGAACAGTTCAATGGGGTGACCTGGCCATAAGGGCAGCAGCACACGTCATAATAATTACATGATTAAGAAACAGTTTACAAGCAATATATTCAGAGCAACAACAATTAAAAGGTAGTAGTGTATGTAATTAAAGTGCAGAGTCGTGATCACAGATTACAACTCAAAAACACACCAGGCACTGTCCAATGGTCTCATGTTTTTTGTCTTTTAAGATCGAGCGAAAGACTTCAAGTGAAATGAGATCGGCCAGTTTCAAGTCATTTTGGAGAAAGTTCCCTGCAGAGGGGGTAGCTAAACTAACCGCTCTTTTCCCAAGCTCAGTGAGGACACGAGGAACAGACATTTGCTGTAAAAAGATGCTTGTGGAAAATTGTGTTTTATCCTGAAATTATTTTCTCTGAGGAAATCAGTTTCATATTTTAGTATCAGACCCAAATGAAGGCAAGAAATCCTCCACCAAATCCAGTTATGTTCTCACCTCGCCCTCTTCACGTCCTGCAGTCAGCTGTTAGCCGCAGCAGAAACACAACAGAAATACTCTCACTTTATCAACTAAAGGACGAAACACAGAGTTTTTCAAAGACCAACCTTTGACACACGTAGGCTTGTTCACTGTCACTTTGGATCCCAGACCCAGCTGGCCCCAGTTGTTGCTGCCAAACATGAAGAGTTTCCCATTTTCTGTGGAGTTAAACACAAAAGGATTGTTGCTAGGTTTCCTTCCTTTGATTAAGAGCTATCATATACACTTTTGCATCACTTTTATGACCTTAAAACAACTCCTACCTGTTATTAAGGCGGTATGCTCGTCCCCACAGGCGATTTTTAAAGGGACGTCATTTTTAAGCCAGAATTTGCTGGGAACGTTTTCGGCAAACTTGCTCTTTCCAAAAGTGAAAACTGCTCCCGATTCTGTCAGAAAAAAAGGAAACAAGTGAAGAGTCAATCTCATCTGTAAAACATGCGATTCAAAACTGATCACTTTATTTTTTTTAACCAACTTGGGACTCGAGTTGGAAATGAGCAATAGCTATATACTCTTTATGCAGCACATCAGCTTCATGCTTTGTATTGAAATTATGGGCGGCAGTAGCTCAGTCCGTAGGGACTTGGGTTTGGAACTGGAGGGGCCAGAGCACTTCCTGAGTACTGTCGAGGTGTGCAACAGCCCCACTCTGACATCTCTCCACTAATGCATGTCCACAGGTCCAGTTTGTGCATGTGTGTGATTCGGGCCTATGTGTGTGAGAAGCATGTCTCTCAATAACAGGGTGTAAAACCAGAATTTCCCTCAGGGATTAATAAAGTATATCAAAATCAAAAAATTAAAAAAATATGTTAAATTACATGGTTCCTATTAAATAAAATAAATAAAATTGAAATAGTTCAACACTCATCCGTACAAAAAACGCCACATTGTAGTGAGATCAACTGTTGTGTGTTATTTGTTATTACCTGAACAAACATTAGTTACTCAAGTTTTCGTGGTAACAAATGAATACAGGCTGCAAGAAAACATGTTACTTTTTTAACATGTAAAAACTGAGCACGTTTCAAAACAAAACGCTTTAAACTCAACGGAAGAGCAAAGGGAAAAAGAAAAATAGAAAGAATAAAACGTCTGAACTTTTAAACCCAGAAATAAGCATTTAAGAGAATTAATCAATAAATAGAAAGTAAACAGAAGGGTTTGTTTTGTTAGCCAGCGCGCTAAAGTAGAAGCTAACATTTAAGTTAGCTAATAACGGCTCGGTCGCATTAAATATTTATAATTCTGAGTTTTCAGTGGGGTAAAGTCATACAATAATTCCGGTTATTTACCTGGTATCTCGTCCTCCGCCTCCCCTGCCATCTCTGCGGGACTTTAATCCGATTTTCTCGGTGTCGTGGGCGTGTTTGTGCCCCTCTTGTTTTCGACTCTGACAACCCGGAAGTAAACAAAGATTCTCCTAGGCTACGACGCCGACCACGTGACACTTAAAGGGACATGAATTTCGTAGCTTTATTTCCACAAATATTACATTTTTGTATTTCCTAATAACATTTTATTTTTATTTTATGATCAACAAACATTCAGCAATTTTTATTTTTATTTTATGATCAGCAAACATTTAACTAACTTTTATTTTTTTTTAATATCAGTAGCGACAGTAAACCTTATTCATACTGAACCCTTTTTGAGGAAGTGACAGAGTTCTCTACGTGGTCTTTATTTGGTTATAGCAGATACTAAGCTACAAGTTAAGTGAATATTCAATATTATTATCATTATTTTTATTTTTATTAAGCGGAACTGTTTGTATACGCGGTTGTTTGGATGTTTCACGTCGGTGTTGGAATCAACGGCGGACGGTAAACAGGAAACGGGCGTTAAACCGGAAGCGGGCAGGAAACAGTACCTGAGGTCGCAAATGTTAGTAGTTTTAAAGTTTTCGCACTGTGAAATGTCGCTTTGTTCGGCAGAAACTGACGTGTAATGAAAAATAATCGATTTAAACCAATTATTAGAACCCATAACGGCAGAAAAATAAATTGATTACTAACTTGTAGTGAACTTGTTAATTCCATTTTTTTGGGATTTCCATTTCCTCGTAGATTCTACAATACATTTTACAACACTTATATTTTTAATACCGAAGCATTATAAATAAATACCCTGTCTGACATATTTCAGCATTTGATCTTTTGTTATTCTGTGTGCCCCCCTCCCACTTTTGAGTCACAGGTCACATTTTAAGTGTTTTTCTGCTTTACACACTGATCATTGTATCTGCGACTTCCCGAATTTAACAGTAACTTCTGAAAATGTTTTCAAGATTAGAACTGATAGGGAACATGACAAAAATGAGTGCTGAGAAGCAGGGAAATTTAAATGAACAGATTTCTGAGTGGAGTTTCGTGCGGCGTTCTGGGATTACAGTCGAACACCGAGCGTGTCCGGATTGCATCCTCTTCTGTTACCCTCTAACCACTGGCATCCATGTTCAGCCTTACATGGCTCTATATTATCGTCATAAAGTGACTGATTTGGTATTTTGCGATTTGCAAATTGGCATGATTCACGTCTGAACCGTGCACTTTTTTCCCAAACTGCGACTGACGAGAAATACCTCTTTTTTTATTCCCCGAAAACAGTCCCATTACAGATCAGTAGAGAGGAGCCTGTTACCCACAGGAGCTGACTCTGCGGTCTCCCTCCTGCAAGGTGGTGATTATGCGGCCTGGACGGCGTCTGTAACGCGGCTTTAACAGATCTCAAGCCAGGCTTTGGGGTGCATTCTTTGGAGGTGAGTAATTAAGAAAAGCAGGTTTGATAAAAAAGAAAATTGCCCCATGTTTATTATAATGTGGGTGTTCATTGGCAGCCACTTCCAGGAACATACTCAAACATGCAGGAGCTTTTACCTGATTTGACCCGCTATGTATAACTGCTAACATATCTGTGCACATTTATCTCTTATTCAGAAAGAGAATTGATTGGGAATCATTTTGAATGTGGCTGAAGTGATTTCTATTTCTGAGATTCGATAAAACATGGATAATATGAAAATCAGAAATTGTTTAATGATGACATACACATCTATATTGCTCTAACATGAAGAAAATATCAGAGACTGTTCATTTTCCGCAAAAAGTTAAGTCATTTATGAGTAGTTTATTGAATTCATTACGTAAATGTATTAAAATGTTTCAAAAAAGTCTGATTTCCAGCTCTGTATTTGAGTAGTTCTTACTAAAATGCACCTTGGGAGTTTCTTTGTTTTCTAAAAACTGTCTATCTTCTGCTCAGCGGATTTTCCAGAAGTGTTTTTTTGTGTATGAGAAACGATGTAGGTTTCCTCTTACTTAATTTTTTCTTTTCTGCTTAGTGTGTTTGATCCTGAGCGTCTGGGGCGGGATGGAGGCCTGTAGGGCTTCCCATGACGTCCTCCTGCAGCGTCCATGGCTTCCCGTGAGCATCAGCGGCTGCCATCTCCTTTCCAAGAGCTGGTTTGGGGACTCAGCGTACCACGTCCTGCTGACAGACATGCACTGTGTGTGGGAGGAGAGGATGGACTCAGCAGCCATCCAGAGGAGAGCACAGGTATACACACACAACACAGGAAAATTAATGAAATCATAACATGAATATAAACCCATTTTTTCCTCCCAGGAGCTGAACAAACGTCTGCGAGCCCCCGTTAAAGCGTTCTTCTCTCACCTGTGCGAGGTGGCTCAGCCTACGCTGACAGGAAGTGACCGGCGACCTGACAGCGAGTCCCTGATTTCTCTCACACGACAGGATGACGGAAACATCAGCATGAAGCTGAAGAGCGAGCTGGCAGGGCTGCCCTTCTACTGGGAGTTTCACTGCACCCCTGCCCCCGTCACTGAGGTACGCTCTTTTCAATAGATCTGCACACAAAATGTGATCACCCCAGGAAGGCTACAGCAAACAATTCAGACTTCATGAACTTGTTTTTTTTGTGGTCTTTCGTAACATTGTCTACTTAATAAACCTCTAGATTAATTCTATGTACATCAAAGTGTAAGATCAACACAAGCAAGGATCTACAGAGGAAAGGAAACAAGGTCAGTAGGTGCAAATGAACAGCTTTAAGTCTGATCGGACACACATAGGTGCTGACAGGAAGTGACCAGAGGCAAAGCACAACATCAATAGCTGTTTGTGAGAGTTCTAATCAGCATCAAAACCATCCTAAATATCATCATTGTCATTATCAATATTATTAAACACTTAAAATCACAACAAAGTGTAATATTGTCTGAAGAAAATCTTGTCCTGACAACTGATTTTATAAGTGAAGTTGGGGAATGTGTTTGACCGAACAAATGTTGTAAAACATCCAAATTAGTTATAAAAGTTAGAACATCAAATTAACTGTGTAAAAGTGCATTTGAGAGCAGGTTTGTAACAGGATACCACAACCCTGTGAGTGTAGACCAACACCCGATCAAATAAAACCGTCCTCCTGCTCTCAGACGGCATCATGTGTGTTTTCAGGTGTGTGTCCAGCTGGTGCGCCCCCTGCTGGCGATGAGCCAGCTGCTGCAGCGTCAGGTGGAACAGCTGGGAGGTCTGCTGATGAGGAAGGACGTGGAGATCCAGGACTACAGAGAGAACGGAGCCACACTCAGCAGAGGTGCACAAAACATAAATACACAATGTAACCAAAAACTTCAACACCAGTAATTCACAGATCAGGGAACCTTTACTCGTGGATTTATAATGTTTATAATCTACTCTACTGCATGTCAGAGGGAAATGTTTCATGTTTACTCATTGTTTTTCTAAATGCTTTTGTGTTATTTTACTAATAAATATGTTACACACAAGATGTAATTATAATAATTATAATAAAAGTATTTTGAGTTTTTTGAGTTTGAAATTAAACTACCTTGCAGTTTTTATAGGTACAGTTTAAGCTATAGGTCAGTTTGTCAACCATTTTTAATGTAAAAGCTCAAAGTAGAAGCTTTAACTATCACTCATTTGAATGCATTTGTGATATTTTTAAGGTCTGGATTGTTGGTATAACAAGTATTTTGAAGGTGTTCACAGGCGCTGCAGCAGCGAAGGCGTCACTTTGGATTGTGGGCTGTTGTGACAAACATTTCTCTGTACTTACAATATAAAAATGAAACAAACAAACTGAGTCATGAAGAAAACTTTGAGTAGATTATTACAGAATGCAAGTAATCATAAGTTGCAGTCCTGTACAAAACAGTAAAAGATTTGCTCCATTTTAACTTGAGCACTAAAATCCAGCTCTTAAGTACACGCATTAAAAAAAGTGTAAATATTAGAATAACTGTAGAACACATGTTAATATAGAAGGCTGATGTTTTATAATGTTTTGATAATTATAACGTGTTTATGTATGAATGCAGAGCGGCTGCAGACGGACGCTTTTGAGGAGCAAACCCACAGAGAGGACTTCATGGCAAAGGTGACACACACATACACACACACACACACACACACACACACACACACACACACACACACACACACACACACACACACACACACACTACAGCCTCTGCAGCCTGTTGCCTCGTCCTGTTTTTACGTCGTCTCCGCTCCGTTTCTGATCTTTAACTGGCTGTGGCGAGCGTGGCAGGAACCACATGGTTTTAAACACTGCGGACACTGGAGCAGACGGTGTTCTACGCCAAAACAACAACCGCCATGACACACTTTAAAGTTCCTGTTTGTGACTGTCAGCCAATCAGAGTGAGACGAGGGGATGAGTTTTTAAATTAAAAGTGTTTACTGTATCCCAGTGAGGAATTTGTCGTGTGTGTGTGTGTCTGTGTTTGTGTGGCTAATTGACTGACCCGGCATTTCAGATCGAACTGTGGAATTTTAAAGGCATTTCTAGATGCTCCCTCTTTAACTATTTTTAAGATGTATTACTGTTTTATTTCTGGCAGCTCTTCTATCTGCTGGTAGATTTTTCCCCATGAAATGTCTTACGGGGATGGTCACAGCACAAGAGTCGTATTGTCTAAAAATGTCCAGAGTGATTTCACGTGAAAGTCGTGGATCTTTGAAAGGTGAACATCAGAAAAGTTGATCTTCTATTAGTCACGTTAAGGAAAACGGCTGATGGTAATTCACAGTTTGTTTGTTTGGCTTTAGCATCATCACTCTGGGGTTTTAGAAGGAAACCAGCGTGTTTGTTTATGCTGTTTGTCTAAAAGGACAGACCAGGAAAAAGAATCCCACTTTTAGGAGGTGGGAAGAGTCCAGCTCAGGTACGGAGAGTCATGGAAAGTTACATCAGCCTCACAGTGGGGGCTCTGTTTTCTGCTTTTTGATGTTCGTGTCCTCCTTATGGGAAGGTGAGCAGACAGTCAGAAACCACAGAAGAAGAAGAAGAAGAAGAAGAAGAGGAGGTGGAGAAGGAGAATTGCTGCGGTGGATCAAAGTCTTCTTGCTCGTGGCAAATTCCACCGAGCTGCGAGGAGACCAAAGTCCAATCTGGAGTAAAACTTCTCGGAAAAAAATGTCCCTGAGGTGCATTGAAGGGAGAATCATCAGTGTGTGTTTGTGTGTGTGAATCAGAGGAAGGGTGAAGGCGTTTGGCGTGTGTGTGTGGTATTTATCTATCAGGGTAGGATCTTTGCATGCATGTATGTGTGTGTGCTTACTGTCTGTCCATGCTGCCACTCATGTTTCTGCGTCCGTCTCCATGGTGACATTCAGCACAAAGGTCTACATACTTTAACTCAACTCAGTTTTTAATATTTCCTTGTAATTTGACCAAGTAGTCCTTAAAGTTAATAATTTATCAATACGTTCATCAACAAAGCTTATACACATTTACAGCTTCTTAAAAAGCACAAAATCTTTTTATCCTCGAAACAGTATGAATAAGTTATCATGCAAGTTAATAAAAGACCTAAACTTTCAATGAGTTAATATCCAATGGATGAACCATGTTTCTTGAACTTTTTGACACAAGTTGTTTTCGGACCAAACTGTTCTGGGGACTTTTTGAAGAGGAACTATCGACTAGGGAGTTCCCTGAGAACTACACACCATGGGGACTTTTTTTCTGTCATTGCTTTCACACCGCTGTGGTACCTACTCTGGAGCAGGAGCTAAAAAGGTTCCTCTAAACGGGGTCTTAGAAACTATAATAGTTCTTAGTTCCTGCGGTACAGAATAAATAAAAGAGGGGGAGGGTTCCAACATTTCCAAGAACTATGAAAAAGTTCCTGCGGTTTGAAAACGCCTATAAACTCAGGTGTTTACGTTTCTGCAGCCATGAGAGAGCAGACAAATACCTTCAAAACATCACACACTCTTTGTGTCCGTGTCTGTGTCTGTGCGTGTGTGTGCCATTTGTGGCCTGTGTTTCCCACATTAGCGGGGAGTAAAAGGCAGAGGGACAGTGAAAGAGAGACGATGATGACAGGAGCAGCAGCTTTCCATGGAAGCCCCTCCCCAGCCTGTCACCACACAAACACCCCACCCAGCGCAGGTCAACATTTACATGAGAGGAATTAGGATGCGCTTCCCACTGATATACACGAACATATACATACACACACACACACACACACACACACACACACACACACACACACACACACACACACACTTGGATTTAACTCAAACTCAAACTGGTCATGAAGCTGCATGTTAAAAAAGAGTTTAAATCCTTTGAGGATCGTATCAGCTTCCCTAAGGACCTAAATCGGGAGAGTGAGTGTGCGTATATGTATGAGTGTGTGTAGATTTGTGTGCGTGTGTGCGTGTGTGTGTGTTGTGGTAGCAGCAGCAGCAGCAGCGTGACCTGACAGAGGGGAGTGTCTGCTTGTCCACACTGAGCCGCTGTGACGCATGCTTTTGGTTTTTCAACGAGTGTTGGTGTGTGTCACTGAGGCAATTTTTTTATGTTGATGTCTTCATGCATGAGCGTGTGTGTGTGTGCCATGGTGACGCATGCATGCAGTTTTTGGTGCAGCACTCGCAGTCATTCGTGCAGCAGCGTCACAGTTGTCATCTCTTGAATTGAATTGTCACTGTTTAGGAACGTGGCCCACTCCCTGCTTCTCGAGACGGCAATTCACATCTCCACAGCAACCGTTCAGCAGTTTCACCAAAAGTGACAATTAGTGGCCACTTCTGACCGAAACACCTCACTTGAGCTGCGCAGAATCACAGAATTGAGCCAAAATGTTGCCCTTGCTTCCAACTTAGTCTCCTTGCTTAGAAGTTTTTCTGATCAGGTTTTGAATTGAGTGAGCTAGTAAAGAAAATGAGAATCAATCAGAGGCCATTTCTCTCTTCTTTACAGTGCAGTGATACAGTTTCCCCAGTTAAAACTCCTGTAATGATTATGTGCTCAGACTGATGAGGAAACGATCCATAAGTGCTACGTAGCTCCCCACATGAAGCCCGTTTCTGCTCAGCAGGAGGAGTCAAATCCTAATATCTGTTTGCTTCAAACCGAGACTCTAAGTAAAGAGCAGGGCAGGAAACTTTCGGGTTTTTTTTTCATCCAGCGACCACAGCAACGATGCTCTCCAAAATACACACTTTGACTGTAGCAGCCAAACGTGACTGAGAGGAAGAAGAGGAGCTGCAGATATTGATTGGACATTTCTTTTTATAAGAGGGAAAATCACAACAGAGAACTGTGTTACTGCATAAAGATCTAATAACTTCTGATGCAAATATATCAAAAATAGCGAGTTAAAAGCACCCAATTATCAGGACATATAAACAAAAATGAGCATGCTGTGACGTCTAGTTGCGTGCTTGTGTTCACACGATGTGAAACCGAAGTTTTTACCCCACCATGATGTCCACCCCCCTGATACAAAGCCCAGATTTCAACCGTTTATGGTGAGATATTTCCTGTATTTGTCACTCAACTCTTTGACTCTTATGAGTCCATCAACCTCGTGTTGCTGCTTGTAAGCTAATCTACGGTTTGAAGATTTAAATGAAGAGATATGTGATGATCCTCTCCTGTGGAAAATAAACTCATTGACTCCTCCAGTGCAGAAAAAGTCACCTGCTCACTGTAACTTAGAAAGGTTGGAAACCGAGCCTCTCACTCCTCTTTTCTCTTCTGTAAATCATTGACGGCTGCTCTCATAAACAGCAGCCAGCAGCTCTTTATCTCACATACCTGAGGAATTCAGGACCCGGGTGGTAAGAAGGCAGGGCAAGGCGAGGCTCGATGGGGGGGGGGCTGTTATGAGTGAGAAGCATGAAAGTGATGTTGAACTCAGAACATTTAACTTCATGGACATTATGAGTTGGGAAATATGGCAGAAACATTATAAATAGTTCAATATTTATCATGATGTATAATAATGATAACTCTAATGGTTTGAGCAGTGTCCTTATAATGATGGAGGCCTTAACATGAAAACAATTAAGGACACAAGTTTAGCTTTTCTCTGAAGTGAACATTGGCTACAAGCTACTGCTAACATCAGCATCAGCTTTTATGAACTTCAAGAACAAAAAAATCTGCTTAAGTTTCTGGGAAAAAGTGTTGGTTTGTCTCTCTTTTTAGTTTTGGTTTGGTCAGTGTCAGCTCTTCTTTCGATTGTCCCAACGCAGTTCATACAGAATCAGTGAAAGAGGAAGACTGTGCATTTCACACTAACCTTGCTCAGAAGACTAGAAGTATGATCATGTTTTAAAGGCGTTTCTGAGTGAGTTGAGCGACTTGGCAAGATTGTGTCCCTGATGAAGAGCTTGTTTCACCTTGAAGAGTTTAAATTCTCGTCAAATGTTGTCTTGTTGTAAATTGAAAATGTTTGGTTGGTCATCAGAAAGTGGACATTTGAACACCTCAGGTTTAACTGGCAGCTCAGACTAATCTTTGTCAATTTAGAGACATAACTGGCATCATTAGCTTCAGCACTTGTGTCTAAACAGTTTTTAAGGAGAAACAAAACAAGAGCTTCTGCACACAGTCTCTCCTCCTCCTCCATGCCCTCTGTCAGTTGCACACAGTTTCCACAGGGTTGTCCCCGCTCCGCTCTGTAATTAGACCCTCTGTGGCCTGGCTGCTCCTCTGTCTTCAGCTGCTGGCCGCTGGGCCGAGCCCCAGCCTGGACGGGCAGAGTGCGGCGTCCCGCAAAGACATCATGAGACTGTGAGCAACATGCAAGCAGAAACACTAAACACGGCTGCAGCGCTTGGCGGCACGTGAACATGCCGTGAGCATTTATTTGTGACACTTAACACTTCCTGTCGCAGCTGCAGAGCCGAGCAGAAAGCGTTCACCAAGACATCACTGACAAACATTATCCACACTCAGAGATGCATCAGCAGAAACTTACTTAAACTTGTAGAGAGATAGAACATTGTACGGCCCTTACAATATTTAATCATATTAAAACCGAGTATTATCTTTGTTTTTTTTAACTTTCTTGTGTTATGTGTCACTCAAACAATGAGTTGATTAAGAACTCACCATTTAAAACACCAATGTCACACAAACCTACCAACCCAGAGAGAGGTAGATCAGCGACTCCTGTGTTCTGCACGTTCAGTTACTGTTTTTGTCAATGGAGTCTGGTGTCTTTAAAGCGAGCGATGTAACAGAAGTGTCTAGTTAACAAAAAGGCTCTTCTGAACAATATCTCAGACTTTTTGGACCTTTTTTTTTTAGCAAAAGAAAAGACCTAAACTGTCAACCAGAGGTTCTCAAACTTTTCACAATGAGTACCACCACAGAAAATGGTGCCACCATTGACTAACATTGAAATACAGTAGCGTAGAGCTATTTCACTACATATACAGTTTACACAGGAGGCCATTTTATTCCTGATATGCATATGATTTATTATTGACTGTACACCACGCACTGCGGCCTGGGCTCCTTCTCTGTGCCACTACAAAAGAATCCACGGATGTGACTTGAGTCATATTTTCTTACTGATTTGCGTTGTTTGTTGCTAGCGTCACTGGCTCTGCTATCATCGCCTCTTGCCCTTGTGCTGGGTTCACTGCTTGACGTATCCTCCCGTTTGGAGCCACAAATGCAAAACATTTTAACCGTCATATTTGCTTCCTCCGCTTGCCATCACAGCTTTGCTTATCCACCATTTGTTATGTACAGCTTTATTTAAAACATTTAAAATGAAAGAGACTACCAGTGTACCACCAGAGGGATCCTGCGTACCACCAGTGGTACTCGTACCACAGTTTGAGAATGAATGCTGTAAACATTTTCTTTTGTTTGCCTGTAGAGGGAAGCAGATAAATATCCATGCACAAGTGTTTGTGGTTTCTGCATTTCTTCTGTTTTTTAATTATTCTTAAAGTTTACCCCAGTTTTTTTATGATGAACAAAACCAAATTAGAAACAGTTTTTTCCCCCGCAGTGATCACATTAGGTGTACGTGTGACCCATAACCAGCAGTCGGCCTCTGTTAAAGCTTTGTCTCATATTAGCAGCCTTTTTGTGCGTCACGCTGCTGCAGGGAGATGTGACATCAGCAGGCGAGGACATAGAGGAGATTATTATGAAGAGAAAGTGTTGATGGTGTCACAGCAGAGAGGATCATGGGAGATTTAACATGTTTTTGTGTGTTTTGCGTCATGATTTGTGCACTCGTCGCTTCAATTTTGCCCAGTAATGTTAATTTATTGAATTATTCCCTTTTGTTCGGTTGTCTGTGCTTTATTTACATGTTGTTAGTGACTAAAAATACTACATGACTCATTTATGATTGTGCTGAGCAGTTTGGGGTCAAGAAGGCATCATGACTTTTTCCGTATTCCTGGCACTCTAAACTTTCTCCTGGCCTGATGTCCCACTTGCCTGCAGGTGACAATAAGCCTTCCACTGTCCTGTTCAAGCAAAAACAAAAATATATGCTTGACGGATAAAACGTTTAAACCTGGGACTTGTTTTTCTGCATATTTTACGGTCTTAATAAATAGCTGGTTTAGAAAGATTTGAAATTCCACCAGTAAATTGCCTCAGCGGCAAAAAAGGCTGAAATGGCTGTAACAGAAATGTTGTAGGATATGGAACCGATCGAAGTACGTCCACTAAAAGTGCTCTTTTTTTTCCACACTGCCTGAACTATGCAAACTTCTTTATTTGATATAATGTTGGTGTTTCTTTGATTATCTGTTCCATACCAACATTTACAGATAACAGCTACGTTAACTTAGAACTTGTAATGAAGGATATCTTTGCAGCTCTGTGCCTCAAAAGATGGACACCTGAGACAGGATCTAGGTTATATTTCAGCTTTCTAATGTTTGTTGCACCTGATTGCAGCAGTGTCCCCCACATGATATCCCTCCACATCTCATCTGCATCTCTTCTTTCGCCCTTCAGTCCAGTTTAACCCTCCAGTTTTTTTCCGAGGACGTGACCTTGAGTCCTGGAGGGTTCAACTGGACCCTGTGCGGGAAGCTGAGGTCAACCCGAGAGAAAATGAGGTGGAGAGGAACGAGGGAGAGTAAACATGAGGTCAGCAGGAGAGAGGAGGAAGAGGGGAAGTGAGAGTGAGACTCTCCGGCACCGAAACCTGAAAACAAAAACAACAACAGCAACAGCAGCAGAGCGTCTAAAATCAGAGTTGTTTACCTGCTAAGAATAGAGAAACCCTACTTTTCCTCTCATCACCTTCCCCTCATCACCTTCTCTACACCGTGCTTTGCTGTGGCAAGAAGGAGGTGTGTGGAGGCGTGGCCACCAGGTGAGCACTCCTCCTCCTCTTCCTCCTCTCTGTCTCAGACTTTGCTCTGTCAGGGAGGAACTTTCCAGAGCAGCTCCACAGAAAAGTCTGCAGGTTATTGACCTGCTGCAATCACCTTTTATTCCTCGTCTGGTGTTTCTTTTCTGGTTCAAAGCAACAGATAAAAAACCTGCCCGCCGCTGAGTTCACTCCCTGTGATAGTGTTGGGTTCAAGACCACACTAACCGAGACATAGACATACCCGAGACCAGAGTGCTCCTAGACCGAGACTAGCCCAGACATTCAGGGATCGAGACCGAGTCAAGACCATAAATATCTCAGAAAAATCATCATCTTGTGTGCAGCAGTCGTGCATACTTCAGATTATTCTAACACTGGCTAATTGACTGTAGAATAATTCATCTATCTGTGGCTGCAGCTTCAACCATGTCAGAATATCTTGTTTTCTTTATTGCACTTTTCTCTGCAGCACAAAACAAAGTATGTCATTGTTTTTCCTCCCCATCAGATATTTTGTTCAGTTTTTTTTGTTCTGTTTGACTCTTTGCTTCGACAGAGAGGGGAAGAGGCGCTTTAAATTATCTAATAAAACTGCTAATGTGGGCTTCAGGGCAGCCGGATCCAACAAATTGAGCTCAATATTTAAGATCAAATATTGTGAAGTGAGCTGGCAGCCAGAGAGTGGAGGGAGGGGAGGTCTGACGAGGGGGAGAAGTGAATAAAAAGAGAGAATAAGGTGGGCTTTCTGCTGCTCTCTGTCCCCTCGCAGCACATTGGTTTCTCTGTGCCCAAAGCAGAACTAAGCCTCAGCAGAGCATTTCCATTTATTTTTACGATATTTAAACAAACAAATAACAAAAATAAATCAATGCAAAACCTCCAAACCTGACCAAAGTGTGTTTAGGAGCCCCTCTGCCCTGACAGCGAGCGGGAGACCACCAATTTCTGCCGGTCAATATTTGAGGAGCTAATTCTGAGAGTTTGTCCAAACGGGGAAAAAAGAAGGATTTAGTGAACAGTGAGTGTTTTTCTACCAGGCAGCCGTGCGTTTGCATAATGTCGCCGGAGTTTACACGCACCCTTATCTGTCAGGCCTGTGGTTGCTGTGTGTGTCTGTGTGTGTTTGTGTGTGTGTTTTAGTTGTCTACCTGCGGTCAGTTGTGCCAATAATGCAGCTTTGATTAGAGTCTTATCGCAGCCCGACACTCCCTGAATCACACCTCGGACATGTGACTCCCACTGCAGGGTTGTAAATCAAACCTACCCAAAGTACCACGCCGTGTCAGCAGGACACTTTCATGTTTTTAAGTTCATGCAGCGGATTATTGCGACCACATATTCATAGATCTATTGGTTTCAGAGCTGCAGACCCGTGGGCAATGGTGGAGGAAGTTCTCTGAACTTAAAGGACACTTTAAAAATACTCTGTTACAAGTGAAAGCATGTTAGTAATCAGGAAAATGAAGTCAAAGAATTTCAACTTTCATTGCGTGATTCTGAACCCATCTTCATGTAAAAACAGGATTTCATGTTGGAGCTCATTTGGAACTATTTGGACAGACACTCATTATTTTATTTTATTGCTTATTTTCTACATTCATTCGTTGATTTGTCTTTATGTTAAAAGGTTGGTGGCCTAGAAGTGAGGGCACGCGTCTCATGTACGGACACTAAGGTCCTACAAGCAGGCGGCCCGGGTTCCAATCTGACCTGTGGCTCCTTTTCCCTGTGTCATTCCCCACTCTCTCTCTCTCTCCGGTTTCTGTCTCGTCCACTGTCCTGTCTCTAAATAAAGGCATAAAAGCCATAAAAGAGACCTTTATAAAAAAAAAAAAAGACAAATGATGTCACAATCGTCAAAAAAAAATCACCTTTTTTGCTTTAAGGTTACATATGATGCAAAATCCACTTCACCATGTTTCTCTAACTCTAATATGTGTCTCTAGTCTGTCTACAAACCCCCCAATGATGAGAAAAGTCCATCCTCTCCGTCTTTTGCCTACTCCACTTTTCAGAAAATGTGTGCTCAAACAGGCCGTTTGGAGATGTTCCCTTCATGACATCACAAAGGGCAGTAACCCCTCCCCCAGGTGGGTGACACTCCCACAGCTAGGTGTTTGTTCTGCCCTCTGAGTCTGCCTTCTCACCGTAAACAATAGGGCATGGAGCGAGAAAGCCCGAGCCACCCAAGCCCTTCCAGAGAGGGGCGTGGTCAGACACAGCTCATTTACATTTAAAGCTACAGACACAGAAACAGCCTGTTCTGAGCAGGGCTGAAATAGAGGGGTTTATAGGCATGATCAAATACAGGATCAGAGTGGATTTAGAACAAGACACTTCACACACATGTTTTGGGGAGCTCTGAGACTTATTTACACTGAAGAGGAGGAGAATATGTGACCTTTATTAATTATCAGTAAAATGACGACATCATACTCATTCCAGGTTCTTTCTAACATTTGTGACAACTGAAGTTACAAAAAAGGAGCCTGACATTGATTCCTGAAGGTTAAAGACGCTAGTGAAGTGATAACGCTGTGATTTATCAATAAAATATGTGTTTAACTCGATCAACATCTATAAATAAACACTTGAACCCAGATCTTGCGTTGATTATTGCACCAATAAACCAATAAAACCAGTGTTGGTCTGCTGTAGCTCCTGATAAAACACCTGCTGGTTAGGGTGAAACCGAGCTGTAAGAGAGATGTTTCCATTGGACAGTCGGGGTTATAATGTTTAGTTTTCAACAACAAGACTCTAAAAGTAAGACTCAAAATACAAAATCAACCCATATCAATGAAAATGTCATAACAAGAATGTGATCTGCAATCCTGAATTATTCTTGAACATCAGAAATCACCTCCTCCCTCTATCTGTGTGTTTCCCATCAGACTCTTCCTCTGCTGCAGCACGACACTGTGAGCTTCAACGCTGACCTCCAAAACCTGTACGCCGCCATTGTCGCCCACGGAAACACACGGAAACGCAAACATTCTGAGGGAGGGTGTGTTGAGGAAGAACCGCCGCCTGCTGAACCAGACCTGCCCTCCACTCTGGGTCTGTTTGATTAGAAAACTCCCAGCTGACCTTTAAAACTTTGTGAATATTCTAAGACACTCGAATACTCGATCAGATGATTTCTTAGTTCAGCACATCTTAAAAAATTCTGACTTACTGGTGCATTTAAATTCCAATCAAAGAGTGGCTTTGTGCTGGTCTGGTCAGCGTTTTTCATGTGTAACATAAAAAAAAAGCTCTTTTCACACTAAAATCAAGCAAAGAAATGAAAATCTGACACAGAAAAAGTTCAGAGAAGTCAACAAATCATTGACATATTTCACAGGATTTCCATTTTATGTCTCAACAGTTATCAGTGAAACATTTATTGGGCTGTTTTATGGTTATAAGTGTTCTAAAAACTGTTATTTTACAGGGTTGTGTTGTCAGGATGGAAGCCGAGAAAAACACCTGAAAATATCCATCGTCATGTTTAAAGATCTCTGAGCTTCTTTGATATCAGGTAATGCTTCTGACTAAGTTTGATCCCCTGTGTCCTTGTCCTTCAGATGGACCAGTCAGGAGTGAACCAGGTGGGACTGGAGAGCAGAGCCAGAACGGGAAACTGGACACAGCCGGAGCCAAGATGGCCGACAGGCCCTCAGTGCAACAGGTATGACAGGGACATGAAAAGATTCACAAATACCTCAGAACACACTCAAACATAACTTTTAGGATGTTGATTAAAATCTGAATCTTTTAAATATCAGCAATTAAAGTGACAGAAAGTTTATCAAATGAAGAGGAAGGTTTAAAAGGCTTCACGGTCAAATCTTTCTGCTTCAGTCAAACTGCAAAAGTAAGAAATCACAACATGTAGTAAAATATGAAGTTCTACCAACAACACAAATACTTGAAGTAGGTAACAGTGCGACAGTTAGAAACAGAGGTGAAATAAGAGGTTGGATGTGCTTATTCACCTAAATATTATTATAAAAAGTGTATAAAACATTTACATGAAAACCAAGACGTTTAAAAACTGAAGTCTTCACTGAACAAACGGGAGAGTTCATGGATTAAAATAAGACAAATGAAGGAATAACTGATATTTCATGAAACATTAAACTGTCATCATAGCAGGGACGTTTTAAGGCATAAAAAAACCCTCAAACAACCTTTTTGTGTCGTCTGCAGTTTCGAGCGACCTCGTCTGACACCGAGCGGCCGTCCTCCAAACCAAAGAAGAAGAAGGTGGGCTTGTTCAGATGATCCCGAGCAGTAGGATGCACACACAGATGGCTAAGAACGCCATTACAAAAAGTGTTTTTTGTTTTTTACCATGTAAAGGAATTTGAAAAATTAGTTAATCTTAAAAATATTCCTTATTTTAAACTCGATTCGATGGATTCTTTGATCGTTCGGGACTCTTTAACTTGTTTTAAGCAGGTTCAGATTTTTAGATCTTTGAACTGTAACTGTTGAATAAATAAAGTCTGGATTTTTAAGGAGTTTTTATACAAACTTGTGATTAAAGATGTAAACAGTTAAACGACTTCTTTCTGTGTCTTACAAATCCAACAGAAGAAAATCTCAGGACTTCTTTAGAGTGGAGATTTAAATTTCAACTTTGAACAGCTTTAAACTTCTTTCAGCCGTTCTTCTGTTTAAAATGATTAAAAGTGTTCATTACAAGTGTTCATTTTGAAGTGTTCTTTAGTCTTAAGCTCTGATGTGTTTCTATTTGAAGTCGTTTCTTTCCTCCTGATCTCAGACACACGAAGGGGGAAGAATGAGCGGACGGCCGGTCGATAAAGTAGCCGCTCGGCTCTTTCAGAGGTCGGTGAGATGTTGACTCAAGGTGTTGCAGCATCTGGGGAATGCTATTGAAGTTTAGGTTGAAAAGTCTCTGTTTGCCTGCAGGATTTCAAGAGTTTCTGTGTGACAAACGTTTCTGAACGATGGCGTCACACTTACTGGAAGCACAGGAGATGTACTAGAGTCTTTCCTGAAAAAGAGTCGGCTTAAAACTGTGAATTATTTTTTCTTGAAAGAGATTGTCAGGTGCCTCTGTTGATCATTATATCTTCTTTTCATAAATAACTCAGATCATATACATGTAGTGATGTAAACATTGTTACTACATACAATCAGGGGGAAAGATGAGGCCTTAGCAGCTAGACCCGAGTCAAGCTGCCTGCCTTTAGAAAGCTTGCCCTAAGCCTATACCCTTACACCTTTCTGTTTATATTGCTCTGCTTTATCTCTGTGAATGTTCTGAGTCTAATTCATTCAACTTCATTGTCTGTTCTCTGCTGGATTGCTAAAGGGACTTGTGGGACATGTTGGAAACTTTGGGAAGTGTTGACCTTAAGATGAGTGTGTGGGTGATTCTCAACATTCAACTAAATCTTCTCAGAAGTGTTTTGACCTTCACAGTCTCACTCTTCTATTTTAAAGTTGGGGTCCTGGAGTGTTTTTCAGGAGGTCTTGGTTAGATTGAGGGCCAGTCTAATGTCACTAAAAGGCGCCTGCAATGTGACAAAGCGGTGCTCAGGGGTTTGTTAGTTCCTCAACCACAGCTCAGACTGTTATGTCATTCAGTAACGAGTCTAAATCATCCAGAGGAGGGTGAGAAAGTTTCGAAGCACAGGTCTGAACGCGCGCACCTGCGCCGCTGCTCACGCGTCTTAAATTGGAGACCAGGGTCCAAAGGACAGGAGTGGGCGCGCGCCTCTCCGGTCAGTCTCGTGGCTCGGTGTTTGTCTGTCCTCTTGGCTGACAATAAACAGATGAAGGCGGCCGCGGGGCCTGTGCCACCTCGAGGGGAGGAGAGGACGGAGCGGAGGGCAGGTCCAGCAGGGCGCGGTCTCCTTCTTCTCCCGCGGCACCTCATCTGTGCTGTAGTAGGATCTCTTCCATTTCCATTGCTGCCAGCAGCCCTGCGCCACAGGGACGCATTGAGAACAAACCCGAGAGGCAGAAACCGCTGCGGGGACACCCTTTGACCGCCGCGGCCAACAGGAGCAGCCAGACTCCGCAGCGCGCGCCTCCGTGTCTGTCTGAAGGCCTTTTCTCACAGCTCCGACACTGAGGGGCAGCTTTGAACCTGCCTGCCAAGATAAACTCACCTCGCCTATTTATGCCCCTGCCTCCGCGTGCACTCGGGACAGGAGGGTGTCAGCAGCGCAGAGGACAGGTTCACGTCTCTCCAGCTCTTCTCCAGCGGCGCACAGGACACTTTTACGCGCCGGGAATGGCCACTTTTTGGGACTCTGGAATGAGTCCTGCGCCTTTACCGCCACTCTAAAATTATAAAGGGGGACCCACGCGGGGAAGACATCAAGAAATATACAGCGGTGACATTTTGGCCACCCGCCGGGGGGATACATACCGGCCCCGGGGCGGAATGCTGCTCCAGACGCTGGTGACGTGCCTCGCCGGGTGCGCCTTCATCCTGTCGCCGGTCAGTGAAGGCTGCGGGCCGGGTAGAGGCTACGGCAAGAGACGATCACCGAGAAAGCTCGCGCCCCTCGCCTACAAACAGTTCAGCCCTAACGTGGCCGAGAAGACTTTAGGAGCCAGCGGGAGGTACGAAGGGAAAATAACCCGGAACTCTGAGCGCTTCAAGGATCTAACCCCCAACTACAACCCCGACATCATCTTCAAGGATGAGGAGAACACAGGTGCAGACCGCATGATGACTCAGGTAACCCCTCCGGCTGCCGTAGTGTCTTTAAGCCAGCAGGTTTTAATAGCCGGAGCTGCTTTTTTAAGAGGTATTTCAGTAGATCTCCAAGTGCACTTTGCCCAGTCTTCAAACGCGTGGACGCTGTTATCTTTTTCCGCATTTCTTGTTGACTCAGGGCTCGTCACTGCAAAAAAGATCAGTAATAACCAAACAAATGGGGTTTAACTGACACATTTCTGTATGGTTTTAATTACATTCACCATAAATATGTATAATATGGGGAACAAGTATATTTACCAAAGATATTGACACTGTCACCACATTTAAACCCCTGCTGTTTCACTGGAGATCAATTTTGCTTCTCTCAGTAAATCTTCACTTTACCTTCTTTTTCTCAAACGAAAACAGTTTCATTGAAGAATTTTCTTGCAGTGCAGCTCTTTGGAAAGATGATTACAAAATCTCTTTGCACAGCTCATTCTTGAGTCGATTGTAGAAGACCTGCAGCTGTTGACACAGTGGAGTTAGTTTCTGGATTGTGTAGGTGAGCAGTTTGAATCAGAGCTCTCCTCTTCTTCTCCACATGAACTTTCAGAGGTTCACTGTGGGCAGCTCGTGCGTAAAAGAGGGCAACCCCGTCTAAAAATGTCTGGAAAAGCGGTCGCTCTTAATTAAAACACTATGTCCTCTGTTTTACATCATGTTTTTGGTGGAAAAACAGCCAAAAGTCGTATTTGGTTAGAGCCAGGGTCAAGCGTGTACTCATGTTTACCGTTTTCGTTTTTAGCCCGACTGGCCAGAGTTAACAGTCGCCTTTTGGACTGTCAGAAAACTTTACGACACCGTCATTGATGTGGCCCTGGGTGGAATTTATTTGACTCCCAATTTCCCCAGGAATAAAGTATTTATATCTGGCTCTGGTGACCGCGGGCTTCCTCCCTGAGCGGCAGTCTTATGTCCACAGACCCACGTGGGGAATGAAAGCGCGCACTGCAGTCTGGAGCTGTCACCTCGCTGCGCCCGCTGCAAGAAATAACCACTGAAGCGAATCACTGCAGCTGGGTTTTAACGAAAAAAATGTGCCATATGAAAGTGTTAAAATGCAAAAGATTAATTAAGCAAACAGGGAGTGTAAGTGTTTGATCTGTCTTTGGTGCAAGTCGACCTGATTCCAGAGTTTAAATTTCCAAAACATCTGATTTGATTGGAAAGGTTTTGGTCGTTTTTCAAAAGATGTCGTCTGGCAAATTACTCCATTAAAAGCACCGTTTTATCCAAGAAGAAAATGATAAAATCATCCCACTTAAACGCTAACAATCAAAGAAATGTTCATTCATCTTTTTGGGTGAAACTCCATCAGGAGCTTTTTTTGCAGCGTGCAGCCCGAGCCGCTGACCTGCACACAATTTATGGGCTCCTGCCGCAGCAGACAGCCTCCTGTTTGTCTTTAACTATTCCGTGTTACTTTTTGTTTGTTTTCGCAGCACACATGTGCAGAAATAGCCCACTTCACTTGTGTTGAAGCCTTAATTATGCACATTTCTTTCGCCTCTTTATTTTTTATTCGCTTTTTCCTGGGCGCTCCGTGCCGCATACAGACGCGTCTGTTCAGGGGCGAAACCACACTGTAAAAAGTGTCACTCTGCAGCTTTAATTTGGCCTTTTTGGGTTGCTTTATATTTCCTTCCAAAATAAACGGGAAGAAATGCAACATTATTTTTTACTCATTTACAATCAGTTCAGTTTTTACGTATTACTTATGGATTTCTGTCCACGTGAGCGTAAACATTTATCCAAGAAGGCACAAAACGCACCATCATTGAACTGTTATTAGATTCAGAGCATCCTCAGAACTATTTTTTTAGAATCGACAGAAAACGTTTTGCCTTTCGCGGATTATCTGGGGAAGCACGACATTCAGAGACCACAGGAGACTACCTCAACTGTTCGGAGGACAGTTTTTTTTTTTGCAGCGTAAAGGTGTGCATAGGCGCATGTTGTCAGCCTGCGCGTCCAATGTTTGTGCAGCCAGCGGTTTAGTGCTCAAACCGCCGCTACAGAAACCCCCGTCGATCCGTATACCTTGAAAGGAAAACCAACAAAATGTATCGTCTGATTTATGGAGTCCAGCTAGTTGCTGTGACCGCAGAGAGAAAATATTAGACGTTAGAATTCACAGTGAACACTGTGAAAAGGCATTTGTGGCCACCGCGCCACGAGCTATTCTTATCACAGCCAACATGGAAAAATACGTTTATAGCGTTTAATCCCACTTTTCACTGCTGATAGACTGAGATTCATGAAACGCTGCATCACTGAGACGCTTTCAGGGGCTGCTGGGAAATGACAAGACGTCCTGCAGACCTGCAGCCCTGATTTAATGAGACTTTAGTGACTGTTGATTTACTTTATTTGGCCTGTCAGTCAAGTGGAATAAAACCAACAATCCTAATTGAAGCATTTATGGAGTGTAAGAGAATCATATTTTGACCTTAAATTGAGCAGAAAATGGAATTTCACCAAATGAGAGCTTCTATTTAGAGTCAAATGGTTAAAAGAAAAAGCCTAAATGCATCATTCCTCAAAGTTTCATTTAAGTCAAGCCAGTAGACTGGGGGCTACATTGGGTCAAAGTAAGCTAAATTGATAGATTTATTTGCATTGACCATTTCATGTATGGACTACATAGCCTCCTGGTTTCTAAAGTAAATTCATTGTGGAAGTGTTTTATACCTGCATTTATGCTTTACTGGTGGCAAAATGAATACTGATCGTGCAAAAACCTTTTAAAAAGGCAAGCCTATACTCCCTCAATAAAAAATGTCCTAACAAGTTTAAGGTCTAATTCTAGTGAATTAGGGTCCATTTAGAGTCAGAGACCACAGAGAGGGGAGGAGTTAAGGCGGGGCTATCTGTGATTGACTAGTCGCTACTAAGGCGATCTAAGTTGTAGCATCCTGTGTGCTCAATGAGGCCTTCAGTGGACCCTCTCACCTTCTGTTTGCTCACCCTGACCAGACTCCAGGTTTAGAGGGATGCTGAGTACCCTGTCACCCAACTCCACAGTCTCACCGCCTCACTCCTCCATCCTTCTCTGACATAGCCCGCTTCACTCACCACAGAGAGCAAACATCATGCTGCATCCACATATAAGGGACTTCTTCATGTTCTCTGATTGGATAAGAATGAGAGTGGTGGGCGTGGCTTAAGCCCCAACCTCAATAAATAATAAGTTCAGAGGACATGTAGCTTTACTCAATAAGCAATAAAGCCAACTATAAACTATAAATGTGCACATAAAAAGTAAAAACAGGCATAACATCTCTGATAACAAAAAAAGATTCCGTGATGAAAGTCAGAGGATTTTAGAGCTTTAAAATAAAGAAGCAAAGTTTAAGAGTAAAAAATTAAATGTTAAAATGTGGATGCAAAATATGAGAAGTATGACTGTGTTTGTTTGCAGCGCTGCAAAGACAAGCTGAACTCTCTGGCCATCTCAGTGATGAACCTGTGGCCCGGGGTCCGGCTGCGGGTCACCGAGGGCTGGGACGAGGACGGCCATCACTCTGAGGAGTCGCTGCACTACGAGGGCCGGGCGGTGGACATCACCACCTCGGACAGAGACAGGAACAAGTACGCCATGCTGGCCCGCCTGGCGGTGGAGGCCGGGTTTGACTGGGTCTACTACGAGTCCAAAGCCCACATCCACTGCAGCGTCAAGTCAGGTGAGAGAGGACGGAGCCGAGAAAGATGATGTTTGTTTTTTAAAGTAGACCTGTACACGTTCTGTTCTGCAGGTAAAGGTAAAGGCCCCATGATGGATCAACCTCACTAGTTCACCAACCTCTAGTCAAAAAGATCTAAAGATTCATTCCAAATGGACACCTTGCTGCATAGACTCAGCTTTCATGTATTACTAATCTTACTGCCAGCAATCATAATAAGAAGCTTTGCAAGGTCAAACCGAGTTGCAAAGAGTTATAATTTTAGGTATCATTCCCTCAGCTCTACAAACAAGATTTAGCAGGAAATCTTGAACATGAATATCAAGTTCACATTCAGAAAACACTGAATTCATTTTGTGAACGTTCACAAACTGACGTCAGCTTTAGACGTGAACTGCTACTGCTTCCTTTTCTTTCTAACATTTGATTAACCTCTTTTATTCCTGATCACTAACTATCTTCTTGTCTGCTAACTCCTATTAATTGACACTTTTCTTCTCCTGTCTCAGCTGCCACTCACCCCATGTTTCCCCTGGTTAGGTTTACACCATGTTTACATTTTTGCATTTGAAAGCTGTTTTTGCTTTTCTCACAACGAAGCAGACTCACTTGATACAACAGATTATTTTAGAAGAAGAAAAGGCATATCGCAGGACAATCAAGCCCAGGAGATCTATGTGGAACAAAAAATGCACGACTACAAAACTACATAGCTTAACTAGTTTAAAAGATGGAAGCACAAGCTGTAGATTAGCGAGGCTCAGTTATCTTGAGTTTGCAGACTTTACCTGAAGTTTTACAGAATCTTACATTAGCCGGAGGAATTTAATACTGTAAAGAAAAAGGCACAAAGTGGAAGAAGGGATTTTTGCATTGGGGAAATAAGTCTTGCTAATGTCTGCATCAAAGAGAGAGTGTCAGCGTTTCACATGTGCAGCACTTCTCGGCTTATATGGACATAAAACTCTCCTGTTTGAATCTTATGGGCAAAAGAAAAGGTCTGCTTTCTTGATATAAAGTCAAAGGTACTTAATAAAAACTGAAGGTGAGATGTAAGCTAAAGCTCCAAATGTGCATGTCGGTTGGAAACATCTGATCGCAGAGCTTTAAAAACTCTGTTACCTGGATGGTTACAGTTCAAATGTTTAGATTCAGGGTTCATTTTGGATGAATTCTGCAGCTGAGACAGAGAGTGTTTTAGTTCCTTATTCAGACCCTGAAGCTTAGGATCATGGGTATCATGGGTACTGCAGGATGGAAAAGTAAGAAACACATGCTTGAAGCTTCTGGCCTTTTATTTAAAGAAATCAGAAAGTCAGTCAGTGAGACATGTTTCTTTGTTACTGTACGGATTAAAATAACTCTTCAGTTACAATTTTTTTCATAGTCAGATGGGATCGTTGGGTATTGATTGCACATAAATACTATGAGGAATTTGCCTTCTCCTCTCTTGTTGTATTAAATCAGAAGCTGTGGTCTGCAAACACTTCTCAGAATAGCACATTTTCACATTGAGGTTCAACATATTCAGCATAGTGTGTTTTCAATGTGCAGCTAGCATGAAAAGTAACACACATGTGCCATCTTAAAATGAACACACAGATGTGCAGAAAATAACACACTCTTGTGAAAAGGGATCAGCATTTAAACACCCACTTTAAACATTTTACACTGAGTGGTAACTGAGATTTTCCTTTTCTTTTCCCCCTCTTTCTTTCTCCTTTATTCTACCTTTCCCTCCTTTTCCCTCTCTCCTTCCCTCCCAGATCGGGTTGCGAGGGCCCAGTCCTTGACTTGATCAGAAGGGCAACCAATCAAGTTGGTATTTTTTTTTTCATGTGTTTGATTTCTCCTTTTGTTTTCTCTTGTTTTCGCCTCAAAAAGTCCCCTAAAAGAAAATTAAATTGTTCCCTGGGTAAAATACATCTGTCCAGCTGAGGAAAGACCAAACAAAATCCCCAGAAATACTTTGTAAAGGCTGTTAAACATTGAACAGGTTAGTCTGTAATGGGCTGGAGACATGACCACTAGGGGGCAGCAAAGTAGCAGGATCCTGTAGGTCAGGGGTCATCAACTATAAGGGCCAGCTTTTATTTGACAGACATTGTGGGGGCCAGACTTTAAAATATGATCTTTTGATGATCACTGCTGTAGGTGTTGTGATGAAAAGGGGAAACAAGGCGTGTTTATGTGTTGAAACAAATAGATTTAACACGTTTAACGTCAGACTGCTTCACCTTTACATCAACAAGATGAAATAAAACCTCCAGTTTATCATTTATAATCCCACTTTTTATGGAGTTTCGCTCGATTATTAAGAAGAATTCGACTTTAAATCCACAGATCCTTCAAACAGGCAACTAACATAATTGAGCTTGTAAGTAAATGTAACCGTTACACCTGCAGGGCTCTGTGAATAAACATGTATGGATGACTTCATAAAATAATCTCCATTGATCTTTAATCATACAGAGACTGCTGTTTCTTTACTAAACAATCAAACTGTACGTTTTTAAATCGGAAATCATGTTGATGCATATATAAATAAATATAACTTAAATATGTTTCTCGCTTCCTGAAAATGTTTTGAATTGAACCCTTTTGATACCACTGCTTTGACAAACCATCATGTTGTTCAGTCCAGTCTGTATCTTTAAACGGTTTTAAACGCCCTGAAGTTGACCCGCAGTCATGTGACCCTCTGTGTTTGTCAGATGATTAACCTGCTGGCTGATTTTCCTGCTCCGCTCCTTCCTCCTTCATGTGACTTATCTTATCACCTGGCCTTGGCTTTTCTTAACCTCCCCAAATATTTATCCTCAGATAGACTTGAGACGCTCCTCAGGTGTCACTTTCAAGTGCACAACGCTTTGTCTCCAGCACACACATGCACACACACACACACACACACACACACACACACACACACACACACACACACACACACACACACACACACACACACACACACACACACGTCTGTTTTTGTACTCTTATGTTGAGTGAGGATAAAACAAAGTCAATATTTGGCTGAAAGGATTGAAAAGATTTATTTTGTGCTTTTCCTCTTTTTGTATCTAACTCTTTCCTCATTTTATTAATAGCATTTTCAGTTAGCAAAGACTTACTGGGGTCAAAATTTGATGGCGACCAGTCAGAAATAACCTCCTACATCAGCATAGACCTCTAAAAGTAAACCATCTGGATAAGGAATCGGGCTTACTTCAAAATCAGAAAAATAAAGTTAAACAAAAAGTTAAAAATTAAGATTCCTTAAGGTTGATTCAAAACTCTTAATTTAAAATCTCTCTCTCTACAGATCATTCAGTGGCGGCGAAGTCTGGAGGTTGTTTCCCTGGCGAGGCCTCGGTCACATTGGAGGGCGGCGGTCACAAGTCCATGAGCGACCTGCGCCCTGGTGAGCGAGTCCTGGCCTTGGCAGGCGGCGGGGGGGAGCTTGCATTCAGTGAAGTCCTGACCTTCCTGGACCGTGACCCCGGGACCTGGAAGCTCTTCTACACCCTGCAGACAGCAGCCGGCGCCCGCCTCTCACTCACCGCCGCCCACCTGCTGTACGTGACGGAGGGTAACTGCTCTGAGGGGGCTGAGCCAGCCCGAGGAGCACTCAGGACTGTGTATGCCAGTGACGCCGGGCCCGGACAGTGCGTGCTGGTGTCTGAGGGTGAAGTGGGAGAGGGCCGTCTATCTCAGATCACCCAGGTCAGCGTAAAGGGGGGCAGGGGGGCGTTTGCACCACTGACCCAGCAGGGGACACTGGTGGTGGACGGAGTGGTGGCGTCCTGCTACGCCGTGCTGGATCAGCACTCTCTTGCTCACTGGGCCTTCTCCCCGCTCCGCCTGATCCACAGCTTGACTGGATCCAAGGGGAGCCACAAGGACGGGGTCCACTGGTACGCCCGGATTTTACACTGGCTGGGCGGGAAGCTGCTAGGCTCAGGACGGCTTCACCCGCTCGGCGTGGCTCAGGGCGACAGGTGAGGGCGGGAAACGGGTAACACAGAATGAAACTCTAATTTAAACAAAACCTTGTCCCTCGTTTTATACCTGGGTCGACTCCAAACAGCAGCCTGCAGAGCTGCATGTGCAGGAGCACGATGAACTTCCTGCAGACACTTTAAGGTTCCTGCCGAGGCATGATGGGAGTTTTTTCTGCAGGACAAATAGGGGAGAAGAAGAAGCTGTGAAATGACAGGGACACGTCCTCACAAAACTTAAACACAGACAGAAAATATGAGAGCACTCCGAGGCAGGAAGACTCAAAAATATGTGAACATTTCACAAACTTTCAGAGACACGTGTATCCTTTAAAATCTTTGAAACAAAAATCCCTTAAAAGTTCCTTAATTCACCTGTGAAAGCACAAATCAAATTAAATTCACTTTATGACACTATAAGGTTACGATTAAGGCATAGTGAAAAAAGAAGGGCGGGTTATGATGTTATTTTCCTGAACCTAGGGGTTTTTGTCCTTCGAGGAAACCTTATTCCTTGCAGAAAGACAATGAAAGATCCCTAACGATGACACAATACATTAATTGACTTATTAATTTCCAATTACTCTGTGCTAAACCTTGAATCAGTTGTGCTAAACCTTTTAAGAACCTGAATCCTGAGAAGGAATCCCTTTAAATATCACTAATATGCATCCGAAAGGGACCAACCTGTACTGGAATAAGCTAATTAATTCAAGGTAATGGGTGAGGTAGTGGAGTGTTAAGGTAAAATTTAAGGGATCTAGTTTCATAGTGAAGTCCAAAGGGATGCCGAGCTCTTTGTTGTAACAGCTGTAACAGAGATTTTAGAAGAAATGATAAAATGTATTTAAGTATTATTTGTTTACAGAAATCCATTTGTTTTTATTGTGGGAGGAGAGATATTAAAAAAAGATTTATTTTTTAAATTAAATTATATAGAAACCAGTTGTTTGTTGTGTCATTTGTTGTAGACTGGTGGTGAAGGTGTGGATGACCTACTGGCACGTGAACGCACCTTTACTGACTACGCACCTTTTCTCACACACACACACACACACACACACACACACACACACACACACACACACACACACACACACACACACACACACACACACACACACACTGTACACTGTATTATTCCCCTTAGTGTGTGTGTGTGTGTGTGTGTGTGTGTGTGTGTGTGTGTGTGTGTGTGTGTGTGTGCATGCGTGCGTGCGTGCGTGCGTGCGTGTGTGTGTGTGTGTGACTGATTTAGCCCTCACAATATTTGACTGGAAAGCGCTCTGTGCGCATAAATAAATCCGTGCGTAAAGACGGCAGCACACCAGTTGCATGAATGCAACAGATGTCGGCTAATAATAACGTCCTGCTGCGCCTTTAAGAGGCTAACTGAGGAGGAAACCTAATATCTGTCCACATCCAGCTCAAGTCTTCATCAATTAACTGTGAGAGCGACGATATCTGAACAGTCCCCTTGCTCTCTGTACCAAACTCCACCTGCTTTTTACTGTTTTTAGTTGTGTGTTTGATTGTTTAGCCACACATTACCCGGATTAATTTACGCGTTGCACCTTTAAGAAGCTGTCACCGGGATTAGAGTTACACGCAGTGAGCCAGGTCTCCCCCCGGAGGGGTTTTACGCACCGCTGAAGGGTCTCCTTCATCAACATTTCTCCCTCTGTCCTCCTCTTCTTCTTCGCTGGTCCTGACACCGCCGGGGAGCCTCCACGCCGCGCGACATGGCCGAGCCAGGGAAAGGGGTCACCGCCGGGAAACTGGCCATCAACGTCCAGAAGAGGCTGACCAGAGCGCAGGAGAAGGTAAACTTTACCCTCAGCTGATCAAAGGCTCACATGGCAGCGGGACACTCTGTCCTCCTGTCTCTGTGAAACCAGATCCTTCAACTTATGGGAGTCAAATTCTTCTCATTAGGGCGATAAAAAGCGTCTTTAAAGGTGTGTTTCATGTGTGGATCAGAGAGTTGTTCCATATCAGGGAACTTCAAGGGAGTCTGAGGGGTTAAGGAACCCTTATCTGAACTTCAAATGTGGGGTCACGCTCTGTGACATTTAACACAACAAAACTGAAGTGTGCCCCTTTTATATTAGCACTTCTATATGTATTCAATCTGTCTGGTTAATACGATTTTAAAGGATAATTCTGAAGTGTAACCTCAAAACTGGGGTCAACCTGGTAACATTGAACTAAAAAGCAACCTGACTGTGCTCTTTAAATTAAGACAGACAGTTATTAACAGCTAAGAGAATATTCCTAAATACTTGATGTCATTTTTGTCCAACTTAAGGTGAATAACTTCTGAGTTTGTGTGCTTTCAAATCAAGAGATTCTCTGCAGCCATTCCAAACACACAGATCTTTGGTGTTTTAAGGGACGATTAAGGATTTTTAAAAAAGTATTATACGGGATTCTTGTTGCTTAGTGTGTACATGTACCTGCACACTGTTGAAGTTTCCTTTAACAGGAGACTGAAGCTGAACAAGCTGCAGGTCTGCAGCTGAGGAAAAGACATGTTTAATTGAGATCAGTTATGATAAAACTATTGTCAGTTGTGTGTAACACCTTTTGCACGATATTACAAGAAGAAAATTATTTCAGTTCATGTAATTCATTGAGTTAAAGCAAAAGTCTTGCAGGATAACTTCTTTGAAAGTTTTAAAATGGAAAGGCAAATAATTGAAGAAATGCAGCTACAAATAATACACTAACTGCTTTGAAACTCCAAAGATACGAAGCAGAAATAAGAATCTTAAATCAGTGATAAATTGTCTAAAATATGAGGAATCATTCAGCTGAACTTCAGGAGCAGCATCGACTGCACATTTTTCTGCAAACTGAGTATTAGCTACACTGTCAAATACTACGACATGTATTGAATCGTGGTCGATAGGAGGAGCTCTTAAAGTGACAGAATGAAACCTGATCAACAGTCTGTGTTCAGCGCGCTGTCTGTGAGTTATTATTGTCCGTCCTAATCACTCCTGTTGCCTAAGCCTGCTGAGGTTTTACCCTCTAATCACCTCAGTAACACACCAGCAGTGCTGTCAGTCAGTCACACACTTATTCTTCTCAGTTTCTTTAACTTTATGTGCTCCGCAGTTTCTGCTCTTTGTGTTTTAATCTAAAACCCTTCGATAAGACAAACTGTGACCTCTTCTTCCTCCACACTCTAAAGGGAGGATCTGCTCGTTCCTCAAAGCAGCTGCACGTTTAACTGCTCCTCATTTTAAAGACATGCTTGTCTGGGATTCAATACTTAAACTTACATTTTCTAACAAACCCCAATGAGCTTTGGTTGAAGGGATTGGCTTCTAACATGCGTATTCCTTTTCTGAGCTTGGGTGAGAAGTTTGATATCATGTCTGTTAGTAGAGTTCACACATAGTCTGGGTCTGGTTACACGTTGTACAGGCCTACTGCTGTGATGAGTTTAATTGGTCACTCTGCAGAGACTTTTACAAGTAAAAGTGCAATCACATTTAAAAGGTTCAAAAACTGTTTGCATCTGAAAGCACTAAGCTACCAAAAGTAAAATACTGATTGTGCAGTATTCCTCCTGCTTCCAGTCATCGTGCTAAGCTAAGCTAACTACACCTCAACTCCAGCTTTCTGTAACACACACACACAGTCCACTTCTAGTTGTGGTGTCCTCCTGCTGTCGTTTCTCCGTTTAGACCCAATAGATCATTTCAGCAGCTCTGAATGAACTTTAAATAGAAGCTGCTGAATGACACAGCATCCGTGTCCCACAATCCTCCTGTCTAATGTGAGAGCTTGTTTAGCTGCAGGTTCGTCTTCAATATAGAGAAAAGCTTGCCATGGAGTTCATAATGAGGAGTTCTATTAACTAAATACAACATACATTCTCTGGAATGACCAAAAACACACACAATAACACCTCATAGTTTGTCATGTTTTCTGTCGACTTGCATATTTGAATTCATGAACTGCTGAAGTTTAGTCTGATTAAGATGTTTTCTCATTTAAATGTTCCAGAAATGAACAGCAGTTTTTGTAATTTCTAAACTTTCTCCCGTTCCAGGAAAAAACTAAAATCTGCAGAACTTCACGGTGCAGAGAACGAAGCTTCATGTCGTTTATCTCAGATAAATATCTCGAAGCTTCATTTTCTGCACCTTAATGATGTTTTTCATCTTAACAATATCAAAGAGATGAAACACGTTGATACATCAATCATTAGAATCCAATCAATGAATACTACTACATTTTTAAATGTGTTCACCACAAAGAGACAACCAATATTTAGACTTGAATCAAAACCTTTCTTTCTAAAATAGAGTCATTAATCCACTCCTGTGTTTTCCAGACAGGGCGTCAAACAACGTATTCAAATGTATTGCAGCCAAAAGGAAAACACAGAGAGTTAGAATTCTGCATTTTCAGACCGCACATCTAGGAACTGTTCTAAACCCTCCCCCCTTTTTTATTGATTCCACACCGCAGGAGCTTTGAACTATAGGTGTTTTCGGACCAAACAGTTCTGGGGACTTTTTGAAGAGGAACTATCCTATCTTTCTTGAATTTCCCTCGGGATCAATAAAGTATCTATCTATCTATCTATCTATCTATCTATCTATCTATCTATCTATCTATCTATCTATCTATCTATCTATCTATCTATCTATCTATCTATCTATCTATCTATCTATCTATCTATCTATCTATCTATCTATCTATCTATCTATCTATCTATCTATCTATCTATCTATCTATCTATCTATCTATCTATCTATCTATCTATCTATCTATCTATCTAGTTCCTAGAACCACGTTTAGAGGAACCTTTGTAGCTCCTGTTCCAGAGTAGGTACCATGGCGGTGTGAATGCAGACAGAAAAAAAGTCCCCATGGTGTGACGTTCTCAGGGAACTCCCAAGTGGATAGTTCCTCTTCAAAAAGTCCCCAGAACTGTTTGGTCCAAAACACCTATTGTCTCTGCAGAGCTCAGCTCCTTCATACTCTGACTTTCTCATGATTGTCCAGACGAGATGAAAAATGCTCCCTGTCAGCTCTGTGATGATCTTTCTTGTCTTATCAAAGGCTTTGGCGACGGGCTGTTGGTCAATTTGTTGTATTTAGAACTGTAATGTGTGGTTTATGAGGAGAAGTCTACAGTTACACGCACAACCTCTCAGTTTTTAGGGAGACATTTATCTGAATGACATTCAAATATATGCAGAGAAATCTGAAAAGTGAACAGTTAGTTAGTTCTGGGTGACCTCTGACCTAAAAAACTTAAGAAACAGGAGAAAAATCAACTGGCAGAAAGTAAAAAACTAACCTTAAATGTAACGTTAAAGGTGTCTGACAGAGTTTGAGATGAGACTGAGCTCTGGGTTGGAGCTCCGGGAGTAAAGAGGAAGGTCAGAGTATCATCTTCCCTCTGAAGGCCGGCCGAGGTGGAGGAGGGGAGCGGCGGCTTCAGCTGTCTGCTGGCACGCTGCCCTCCACCCTCCGCCTCATCTTGCTTGCTTTATGTTTGCCTCTCCTGTGTATCTCCTGTCCTGAGAGGGAGCAGGAAGAGGCTGATGAAGACTTGTGTTAACTTAATCTGTAGTTGATCTCTTATGAAAATCCTGGGTGCATTTTTGCGAGGAAAGAGACTGAGATAGAAAGAGACAGAGACTTTTCTACTGTGACACATGCACCTATGTTGGATTCTATACCTGCTGAGTTTAATCTACTGTATATTTACACAGATATGCACATGTCCATTTTACACAAAAGGAACAAATTTGAGGCTCTACATCGTATAACTTTATCATTTGTGTGCAGCCAGTATGAATCTGGTTCAGAGCAGCTCACAGAATCACTCAGACCTTCTCCTGGAAATCATCGTATTCATCATAGTGATGTAATGTCAACCGCTCATGATGAACTGGTCAGCTGTGCTGCAGAGCATGCTGGGAAAATTCCCCTCTGTGGAATCCGGATGAGTGTGGTGACGAAGGAGGGGGGAGGAGGTGCCCTTTAGGGAGCAGCAGGATGACCCGGTGTGGTGCTGGGAGTCAAAGAGGCAGGACCCCATGACACGGACCTCTCCCCTCTCTGCACCCAAATGTTCCCCCCCCCCCCAAATACACCTCTTACATCCTTCCCCTCTCCCTCGAAACATGAATGAATGATACATGACCTGCAGAAACTCTCCTGCAAACTGCCCCAAAGTAACGGGGGGATTTAGATACAGTTTAATTCAGAGTTTGAATAAGTCAACACAAACTGTAGCATATAAGGAAACATTATAAGTTAGAGCACACATTTCAATAACTCTCTATGAACAGTATTGTGAATCCAAACTTCACAAACCTCGAAGTTGCTCTGCTTGGCCTGCACACCTGTCCCCCACCTCCCTCCCTCCCAGGACTCCCAGCATGCCTCACTGTTGTGGGCGGGGCTCAGATGTGTGGGTGTGTGTGTAGAGGAGTGGGTCTATCAATAACTCCTGTGGGCCTTCTCCTCGTCTCTCTTAATACCACACAAACCTCCTGTGTGTTTGAAACAGGGTTATTTTTGGGGGGTGAAATTGAACACCGACGGCTTGGAGAGATGTCAGTGAACACACACACACGCACGCACGCACGCACGCACGCACGCACGCACGCACGCACACACACACACACACACACACACACACACACACACATAATTATGCACTTAAGTAATTCCCAATCTGAGTTTACAGTAAAAGACGTTTTCTTTCCCCGCATTAACACATTAATGAGTGCAGCATGGTAACATGATCTTTCCAGACTTTTCGAGAATCCCCTGAATGCATCATGAGACATTTGAGTGCTGCACAATGAGCCGCACACACTGAGGGCTGTAAAAGATACACCAGGTGTGTCGTCCAAATATAGATCTGGATTTTAATAGAACAAATGTTCAATGATGTATACTTCAGAAATGGATTTGAATAATCCACTTGAACATGAATAATAATGATGGTGACAGATATTTAAATAATCTTCATGTATGCTTCCTCCCAAACAAAAAGTTAGTGATTCACAGGACAATGCGAGTGAATGCTGTCAAATGGAGCCCCCTTAGGGAGATTTCCTACTGTCATTGCAAAGTTTGAACATTATGGGTCGCTGCTTTGGTTTAAATTTTGTCAGCCCTCTGGGGCCCCCTACTGATCTGGGGCCCCAAGCAGTTGCCTGCCTTGCCTGTTGACAAGCAGCGCCTCGGCCTGGACCAACAGCTTGGAGGACTGTAGCCTCTGTACATGGAGTGCACAAACTTCCACTAGGCCACCTGTGCCCAAAAGTGATAAAGCGTTCTTTAAATATTCATATTCACATCCCAAATATCAAGTTAAATTACCACACATTTGAGTCTATGTGCAGGTACAGTTAGCTGTAGCTCTCTGGAGACGCTGAGAATGTCATGATTGAAATGTGCTGCTGTGTGTTTTGAAGAGGTCAAAAAGCTCCAGCAGGAACACTAGTATGAAGATCAACTTTATTAACACATTAGACCAACGCGTTTCATCTTGTGGCCTTCATCAGGGTCATCCCGACTACTGCTGCGTGTTTTAGCCAGGACACTCTTGTAAATGACATTCTTAATCTCAGTGAGGTTTTCCTCGGTTAAATACATTTTAAAGGTTGCTAAAAATGTTGCAATCAGTTCCTTCTTCTCTGCAGGCAGCTTCCTGTTACATAGTCATCCTTTGCACTTTTGTTTGCATAAATATCATGGATATATATATTGTATTTTTCTATGAGCATCACTTAGGAAAGCTTAAACTGGAGTAGAAAATGTAATAAAAGCAGGTGTGCATGTAATCAATGTACTCCTGTATTCTTTAAACTTCTTGCATTAATTAATTAATTCTGTCTGTCCAGGTGTATCACATGTATCTCTAACTGCTGGGAGAACTTCTGCAGGATATTAAATTATCGACTTTAACTTGCAGTATTTCCCCTGAGAGCTATAAACAGATACTGATACACTGTGGTTAATAGAAACAGTCTCTGAGGTGTGTGTGTGGATTCTCAGTGAGCGTGTGTGTGTGTGTGTGTGTGTGTGTGTGTTGCAGCTTTGGGGAAGTCCCGTTGTTGTGTTGCTCGTGGTTTGTGTATCTGTCACGGGATTATGGCGGCAGGTGGTGCTGATGGTGTCGGAGCTCTCAGTAGATCAGATTAGCTGTGACCTTGTGCAACTAACAACAAAACAAACGGCCTCTTTTGTCTAAACACCGAAGAAACAACACGAACAGATCGAAATATTCATAAACTCAAAGCTTCATGTGAATCTGAAGACAGAAACGATGCAAAATCCTGAATAAAATGTTCAAAACTAGCCGATATATGAATCATTTTTTATTCCATATGTTGTTTTGTCTGGCACTACATGGACCAATTGATCAATTTTGATTTTCACACAAACACACGCACACACACACACACACACAAACACACACACACACACACACACACACACACACACACACACACACACACACACACACACACACACACACACACACACACACACACACAGCTGGTGTGAGCGCAGACATAGTGGAGACACATGGCTTTGACAGCCAGCTTGAAATAGATGGAAACATGCCTCCACTTTTAGATCTGAATAGAGCACCATGAATGAATACAGGCACAGATCAATATGTTGATTCATTGATGGATAATTTGCACCTGTCGTCTCCTCTGCAGGTGTTGCAGAAGCTCGGGAAAGCAGATGAGACCCGGGACACTGTGTTTGAGGAGATGGTGGCAAACTTCAACAAGCAGATGGTCAGAATCATTTTGTCAATAATCATTTTTTACATCCTCATGAATCCATTTTTCATGGATTTATTCCTCAAAGATAGTGAAGAAATCAGAGAACACTGAAGAGTTCCTGCCTGTTTGCTTTATTGTCCAGTTCAAACTACATGCTGTGTTGTCTCTCTCAGACTGAAGGCACCAAACTGCAGAAGGACCTGAAATCTTACCTGGTGGCAGTGAAAAGTGAGTTTTTCAGTAACATGAAGTACAGCAGCCCCTGCAGTAGTTGAATGCAGATTTTTGTAAGTTGAATTGCTCTAACTGTAACACAAAGGGGCTCTACAGAGAGGCATGCATTTATATGTTATTCTCTAAAGTTATCTTTGTTTGCTTTCAGCGATGCACGATGCATCTCGGCGGCTGCAGGACTGTTTGGCCGACATGTACGAGCCTGAATGGTTTGGAAAGGAGGAGATGGACGCGCTGACAGAGGTGAGACCAGCAAACTGCTCGCTGAAGTACAAAAATTATGAGAAGACTCTGTGAATGTTTGCTGTTACTTTTCCTTCTGACAAATGTTCTTACTTTCTGCTTCCACCTGCATCAGAGACTCTCTAGTCAGTACTAACAAGAATTCTGTTCCCCCTCTTTCTCTGCCTGCTAACACTCTGTCTTCTTCCTAACTGCATGCGTCTCTTCTTCCGTCCTGAAGGAGATGATAGAGAAGGAGATGGACAATAACTTAGAGGTAAAACGCAGACAGAATCCAGCGTTTCCCACAGATCACCTAACTTAACACAAAAACTGCATCATCATATCAGCCACACTGGAGGGAAAACCTGTTTTTTAAAAGAAAGTTTTACATCTTGTGTTGATGGTTCCCAGTTTGGTTCTGTGGGGCAAACACTGGTTCAGCTCTGCAGCAGAGGAAGTAGTGTTTGGTTTTAGATCTGAACTAACAGAAATGTAAAATCAGAACATTTTCACAGCCTCCAGAAAAGGATGGCAGTATAAAAACACAAATCTGCAGCAGTAGTGATACAGAGAGTTTTGATTTCAGTGCAACACATTTAAGATCATGTTGTTTGTGTTTCAGGACACAGACACTCTGTGGTTGGACTACCACCAGAGCCTCACCGACAAATCTGTGGCCTGCATGGACACGTACCTGGCCCAGTTTCCTGATATCAAGGTGTGTTTCTGGTTCTATCGCTAACAGAGGAAGTCAAGAGGAAACACAACAACATTATTTTTCTGTGATGTCCTGTGCTGCAGGCTCGTATAGCGAAGCGGGACAGGAAGATGGTGGATTTCGACAGTGCCCGGCATCACTTTAGCTCCTTACAGAAAGGAAAGAAGAAGGACGAGGCCAAGATCGCCAAGGTAAACACTTGTGTGTGTGTGTATGTTTACGTGTATGTGTGTGTGTGTTTGTGCACAGTTATGAAGTTTGCTTAACTACTGTTTGAGCATGTTTTGCTGCTTATGCAAAAATTAAAGGATGCGTTTTTGTTTTAAGATGGTTTGAGTTGTTTGTTGAGTTACTGTTTCAACTGATTGATAACTGATAGTTATGTTTTCATTAAAACTGATTGGTTCCCTGTTTAACAAATGCTAATTAACATGTTTGCGTTTGTCTTGAATCGTTCTTGTTTGCTTTTCTTCTTTCTCTCTCTCCTTTTTCTGGCCTCTCTCTCTCCCTCCTCCTCCTCCTCCTCCTCTTCCTCTTCCTCTCTCCTGCATGCTGTGTGCGGTTAGCCAGCAGCCCTGTTGGAGATGGCGGCTCCCAGCTGGGCTCAGGGTTTGATATCAGCCCACCAGGTGGCTCAGACTAACCTCTCCTTCAACCAGGTGAAACGCGGGTTCATCACTGACTCCCCCCCTCCTCACCTCCAACCTGTGATCTGATACAAAATCCAAACCTCTGATTTTTTGTATATATGTGTCACAGCTATTTGACAGAATCCCCCTTTAATTTACTTCTTATCTGCAGTTGTCATTTGAATGCTTGCAGCATTCACATGTCTGTAGTTATGAAACCCTGGCCTGTGTTTGTTTGCATGAACGAGTGCTCATGAAAAACTGTAATTAAAGAGTTTATATTGCAGTGTGCAGATATATCATAAATCTGTTTGTATATCTGTGCGTGCGCGTGCAGGCTGAGGAGGAGCTGGGCCGTGCTCAGAGGATTTTCGAGGAGCTGAACGTTGAGTTACAAGACGAGCTTCCATCACTGTGGGACAAGTGAGACACTTTATTTTTCTACAAATCTCTAATGATGACTCGGTCCAAATGTTTAAAAATGTTGTGTTTGTGTTGTCTGTGGTGTGCGCAGTCGTGTTGGCGTCTATGTTAACACATTCCAGAGTCTGGCAGGTCATCAGGAGAAGTTTCACAGAGAGATGGGAAAGGTGAGATGGTGACATCATGATTAGTGATCAGCTGATGTATTGATCAGTCAGAGATGTTGATCTGCTCCGTGCGTCTCCTCAGCTCAGCCAAAACCTGAACGACATCATGACCAAACTGGAAGAGCAGCGGCAGTTCAAGTGAGTGGCCTTAATTTAAGATTTTATAACATCATGTAGAATAAATGAGAGTAATGTCCCTCACACCGCCCCCTACTGCAGAAAAGATGGCACTGCAGCAGAAAAGACAGGAGATGATGCCAAGAGGTAAAAAATCTGCAGCATGCTGATTCTGCATGCAAAAGCTTTTTTTATCCAAAAAATCAGCTAATTGTTTGTTAGTTTTCCAAAAAGTGAGCCCGAACTGCAGGAGATAGTGGGCTTATGTTAAATAATAGTGTGATTGAGAACTTTGTATTGTTTGAAAGAATCACAATGTTTTCATATGTCTTCTTTATTTTAATCTAACAGTAATATCCACCACGTGCATGTTCTGCTCTAAATGTCAGCTTTGTTTCACGATTGTTTGACCTCTTGCACGTTTGTTTAAAGCGTTTTGTCGCCCTCTTGTGGAGGAAGCACAGAACTGCATGTGCAATAGGTTTGAATCAGTAAATGTGTCTTTCCTCTTTTCTTTTCTTTCCTGACGTTTTACTTCTCTGACCCTGCCACATATTTATTCCAAATTTCACGGTCATACCTGATCTCTCTTTTCTTTGTATTTGTTTTTTCCTTCTCTCAGTGAGGAAGCCAACCACAGCGAGTCAGCCAGCTCAGCACCCAAGGTAAAAACAATCAGAAACAAACTGTCTACATGAATGTATAAACCGTATTTTTCCTTATTTTTTGTCTATTGAGTTACAATACGACAAAGATATTTAAGAGTTTATGAAGGTGAAGAGGAGCTTTTTGCACAATATCGTCATTGAACAAAGAACCCAAAAGAAGACGAGATCAGAAAACTCACTTTCTGAGGTCACAAACATGAGTGTTACATCCAACTTATTTTGATATGGTTAAAAACATATGATCAATGCTTTCAGGTCTTCCACCATTGAACCAAATAACATTAAAAATCATGTTGTGTAGACTAATCTCTTCTGCATCCTCCTGCATGCTGGCACGCATGTTTGAATTTTTGCTTGACATTTAACCCTGCTGGTGGTGAAGAGGCCCGGTCCTCCTCCCAGTCGACCTCCACCCAGACTCACACCGTCCCCGGACCAGAGACAGCAGCATGCCGACCAGTTCGAGGACGAGGACGAGGCTGAGGACGAGGCCGAGGCCGAGGCCGCAGTGCCTGATGCTAACACAGACTACACTTCCACGACGACACAGCAGGTCAGACTGGAGATCCTTCTGTGTGACTGTAAAGACCTGCAATGCGTCAAAAATACAAGATATAATAAATCAAGTTCTGTTTTTTCAGCTGGGATATTCCTAGAGCGCTATTGGCTGGTTTGAACAGGGAGTTAAACACAGAATCAAATCATAGTAGTTATAAAAGCACATGCAAACAGGAATCTCTTCAATGCAATTAAAATGATTATTAAACATGTTCTGTGTCTTTATACGCTGAGCTAGTGGACGTATGTAGAAGTCAAACAGGAGAGGCCCATGAGCAAAGCATCTTTATTAAATGTGTCCCCACAATATCTCGATCAGTATACATTAAACACTGAAATCCAGTCCTAGTTGAGCTCTTCTAATCTGACTTACACGTCAGGACTGCATTTTCTTATTTAAGATGCAGTTGTTTACAAATCTTGAAGCTCCACTGTGCTGAATGTCGATGGCAATATTTTCCCGGATAGTAAACCCTCCTAACCTGAGTGTATGGATGCATGTATGTATGTGTGTGTGTGTGTGTGTGTGTGTGTGTGTGTGTGTGTGTGTGTGTGCGTGCGTGTGTGTGTGAGGCAGAGT
The DNA here is from genome assembly GCA_020745685.1 of Tautogolabrus adspersus. Lineage (NCBI taxonomy): Eukaryota > Metazoa > Chordata > Actinopteri > Labriformes > Labridae > Tautogolabrus > Tautogolabrus adspersus. The sequence continues at coordinate 13,637,589 of CM036557.1, read as the reverse complement.
GAGCCCTGGTCAGGGGTGAACCTGCTGGATTGGGATGTGGAGGTTTTACAGCCCATCACATGTCCAGCTCCCAAGGTGGGTGGTGGGTTTGAAAAGCTGTGTTTACACACAAAAACCTCAAATCAATTATAATATTTGATTGATCATTCATTATTATTCCAGCTCAAAAGAGCTTACCTCCGGAGTAGAGAGCGTCTTTAAAAACTCTTGAATCTTCACATTGAAGATTTGGGGTTGAAAGTGTTTATGTTTTAAAAGACAGTTACACTTTAACATTTTAAACCTGAACCCTTTCACACCTGAAACGTTCATGGAACAAAATGGTTTTGCATATCAGAAGAATTTAAACTGCATGTAAACACACACAAACCTTTTGATGAGTTCATTCTGTGAGGAAATAACCCTCCAGTCTTGTTCACTGTCACTTACACAAATCCACTGCATGGCTTTCTTCATAAATGCCCATTCAGCCTTGCTTTGCATGTGAGTGTTTGCTCTACTTTTCATTAATATCATGTGGATGGTGATGGACAAATTGTACATTTAAAGGATGCTTGCTGACACAGGAGTGACAGCCACACTTTACATGTGAAGCCTTTAGATGCATCTTTCTGTTTCCGTTTTTGGTGTTGTGTCTTTATAAAATTAGATGATCGATTAGTGCATGAAAGTAAACTTAATCTGCAACAGTTTGAATATTGTTTAAGATGTTTTTCAAGCAAATCTGCAAACCTTCTATGAGTCTGATAGAATTCCATTACATACATTCAACTTATATTGCATAATTCAGATTTAAAGACCACACTTTCATCTCCCTTATTGTCTTGTCTTTTAATGCCTCACTGAAGGCGCCATCATGGGACTCATGGGTAAGCTCAGCTCCAGAGAAAAGTTTTCTCTTTTATTTTCTAATGTCATCATAAAAAACAAACTAGATATGTGCAGTTGTTAGTTTGCTTTCAGAGAGAGTCTACCACATTGACTCCTCTTTCTACATTTTTACATATTTTTGGACTTTGATGGTGGGATAAATCTCCAACTGCATCCTTCTTTTTATCAAACCACCTTCCTCTCACATCACCTGAACTTTGATCTTTATTATCCTTATAAATCCTTCCGACCCAACAACTCCTCTGGCATCAACCTCCTCTCCTCCTCCTACCTGCCTTTCCTTTTGCTTCCAAACGTCACAATGCTCCTTAAATCCTGACCATTAGCAAGAGCAGACCCCCACAGATCAAGATGATCACCAAAACCCTGAGGAGACCCAGAGTGGCTGGGAGTACGATGAAGGCAACACGCAGAGCTACGCACAACCAAGCTGGGACGATGCAGAAACAGCTCAGGGTCAGGAGAGCTGGAACAATGATGGAGGATACGCTGCTCAGTCATACACAGAACCCAACTGGGACGATGATGGAGCCCAAGTGGGACAGGGTGGCTGGGGCGATGATGGAGAGGTACGGGTGGGGTCTGCAGGATAGGGATGCAGGTGGGACCTCGGTTGGATCTTGAAAATATCACTAGTTTAAAAAACCTTGGATTCAAGGATCAACAAATTTTCAGTACAGGCCCAAACTTTCTTTCATTTCTTACTTTTTTGTACTTTTACTTCCCATCTTTCTTGAGTACATCGTAACATTAACATAAACCATTTCTTTGAGTTCCTTTGTAACTCACTTGGACCTTTTCCTCTTTATTTTTGATGCAGAGTGCGGTGACCAATGGCTCAGAAGGGGACCTTCCTCCAGGTTTCATCTACAAGGTTAGAAAACTTAAACGTACAGTATGTAAAATCTGCCGCAAGGGGGCTCTCAATCAAAACAATAACAAAAGAGATGACGTCGCTCCTCGCAGGGTCTCATGGGATGCATGCTAATGTTTTAATGTAAACATTAGCATGCAATCTTACATACTGTACCTTTAATGCCTTAAAATAATTTAGTTCTTAATCATAAAGTTATGTTTTTATAGAATACATGTTAATTGGTCACACACAGTCCATATTCAATCAAAACTTTACATTTGTTTGTGTTTTCTTCAGGTTAAAGCGATACATGATTACGCCGCCACAGACGGTGATGAGCTGGAGCTGAAGATGGGAGATGCTGTGCTCGTTTTGGCCTTTGACAACCCTGATGAACAGGTCATTACTAATATTTTCTTTTTAGTTCATCTTTTCATTTGGTTGTTATCAAAAGACATAAAAAGTTTGCACCATAACTGAACCAGGCAGCAGTAGAGCAGAAACTCCTGTGTCCAAATGTGCTTGTTTTGTATAAATATAAACCCTCGTTGTTTTTTTAACCACTAATGCATTATTTGAAATTTTAAAGATTCTCGATATAAAAACTTAATTTGTGTTCTGTCTTTCTGCAGGACGATGGCTGGCTGTTGGGTGTAAAGGAGTCTCACTGGGTTGAGAGCAAAGATATTTCAGCCAAAGGCGTTTTCCCTGAAAACTTTACTCAGAAGGTTTGAGGTGGAGGCTACATAAAGATTTTGTCCCCATGTTGTTCCCAGAACTACTCAGATATCTCTAACGGGAAAAGACTTGGTTGTTACACACCAGAAAGCATTGGTGCATGATTGGAAATGTGCACTAAACATTTCACTGATACCAAAAGGTTTAATGCAGTTGGAAACGGTGCCAGTTATTATAAACACATTTATGTTCAGCTAATTAAAAGGGCTTAGAGGAGAGTGAATATGTTTTACAAAATCATCAACTTGTGGAAATAATGCAGTCATCTCAATGTTTTAGTCAAATCTCCCACAATAAAGCAAACGTATTGATTTGTTTTGTTTTGATTTCTTACTCCTGCATTATTTCTTTTTTTGCTGAACTCAAATGAAACATTAAACATAAGTCATGATGTACTGTATGAATGTCAAACTATGTTATGTTGTGTTTTGTGAAGGACTTTTGAACAATTATGAGAACTGTCAGCAGTTTCTTACATGAAGCCTTTGATTGTATTGTCATTTTGGTCTTTAAGGTGGCTCTGGGTGTCTGAAATGTACAGGTGTCCGAGAATGGAGCCTTGGGGAACTCCACAGATATAAACAGTGTGTGCAGGCGACGCCTTGCATTGTCAAAATCATCACAGTTTCTTTCATGTTGGATCATCAGAGGGAACAGTAGATTTTCATTTACTTCATTGGCCATTTTGAGGATGTGTGGCTTCAGTTGTCAAATTTAAATACGGTTTATTTTGACTTTTAAATCATCTTTTCGTTGGAGAATGAAATGCAAAATCTCACTCTGAAACTTAGTTGCAGATTTTCTTTCTTAACACTAGATTAGATTTCCTCCTTTCCTACACAGGACACATGTTATTTACTCTTTTTAAAATGTGTTTATGAATTTAAATCTGGTTCTCTGTGTACTTGAGGAGGGGACAGTTTTGACTCTGAATCTCTTTTCTTCTCATCTGAAAACACCCGATCACTGCTGTAAAAACACTTTGTCGATGGTAGAAAAATTACAAGAGACTGAAGCATTCAGAACTTGAGCTCAAAACGATGAAAATGTTGTCTAAAGTAACTCAAACCAGGCCTCCTGCAGTAACGAAACCCAGGCAGAGCTCATTTTTACATTGTGTGGAATGAATGAGGGAGGAATAAGTCAGAGTGGTAACTACTGCACCGTCTGATGGATTAAAACAATCATTAAAAATGAATGAAACAACAAGCAACTTGTCAAAGTGATATGTGTGTCTCACCTTTTACTTTGTTCTGGATCTGCTTTGATGTCTTTTACATGGTTATCACACCTTTAAACTCAATTATTAACATCCCGTCTCTTAGAGAGTATGGAGCATTAAAAACTGCACCAAATAAGCACTTAAAAATAGTTACAGCCCAATTTGAACTTTTTATAATTGGCAAATAATATCAGTTAATTCTGTGTGTGGTTTTATTAAATTATTTATCTTTCTGCTAAGTTTATGTCCTGGCAAAAATGTAATACTATTTTGTCCTATTCTTTCAAACGTAGCTGTTTTTCCATTGAAGCGCATAAGGAGAAGTTGTTGTCTGGATTCAGTTTCTGAAATTTGCACGTCTGTATCATTAAACACTTAAATCTTTGTAATCCTAATTATGTTTTGAGTTGGCAGCATTACCTCTCAGCTTTATAAATACAAGAGACACTCACATGAACGTGGTCTAGTTTTTATTGCTTTTATATTACATAATCTAGTTATCCTGGGTTGGTTTGTGTATTAATGATTGCACATTTCAGTAACTAAACCAGGCCAGGCTGATAAACCACAGATCAGACCTTGGGCATTCTTGTCCTGTTAATCTACTTTCCTGCTGACTGTTTGAGCTTCATACCAGCGACAGCAGTGTGACCTTCAATGTTTCTATAACAACAGGACAGCCAATCATGTGGAAAGACAACAGAGCAGCCCAGCCGGGTCTTCTGGGGAGGGGGGGCTTCCTCTACTCCAACAGCAGATCAAACTGCAGTGAGGAGGCAGGCCTGGAGGTCCGATCATTCAGAATTACAGAGATTAAATGTACACATACAGTAGATGTCCTGTTGTTTGTCTGAATTAAAGGGAGTCGTTGGAGTGATCATATTTCAAAGGATCATTTCTGTGTTTTTTTAGTCAGCATACACCCACTACTAACCAAACCAAAACTCCAAAGCATGCACATGAAAACATTTCAAACAATTTCCATAGTTGAAGAGCTTACAGTTAAAAGCATGTTGATCATTTCTGGAAAACTGATTGTCATATTCACCTCTTTTTCATATATCAGTTTGACATTTTACCACTTTGCTGCAGCTAGATTAAATCCCACTTAAGATTCAGTAAAGTGCAGGATGCTTTCAAACCTGTGAATATGAAGCATTTCATCTTTTGCATGAGGGTATTAATTATTGTATATGTTTGGAGTGTTGCTTAGTTAAAATGCATTTTAAATTAAAAGTTACAAATCCATTGCTCGGCTATAAGAAGGATTGCTCCAGCTTTTGTATAATTCATGCACACAAATATTTTGTGGTTTCACTCCTTGACAGAGTGTAGATCTCTATGGAGACATCAGACCCCCTACAGAGCTTTGAGTTCATTAATCTCCACAAATACTCAAACACTGCCCTGTTTGCTGTGACTAAAATGAGTCCTGAGTGCCTGCTCTGTGTGAGGGTCAGAGTTATACATTACCCCTGAGCAGGAAGGAGGTTTATTGAAGTGTGGCAGACCATGTTTGCATAATGTGTTATTTGCTTTCCCCCTCTGCTAAACCCAGTTAACCCCAGTTTATGGTAACAAACATTGTAACCATAGAGTTTGGATGAACTATAAGTACAGGAGAAGTCTTTGGGGACAAACTGATTGAGGATTTTCCTGCAGATACTCAACATCAGCAGCTGACAATTATAACAATGGTAAGCCTCTGCAGTCTCACGCCTCTCAAGTGTATGAACTTTGCGATGTTAAGAAAAAGCTCCATGAAGTATATTAATAAAATGTGCTGAGTAATTTGCATCCATTTTTTTGCAAAAGATTTAACACAAAATATCAGTTTAACACCTGTCTAACTCAACATCTATTTTTTTTCCTCCAGCGTGAATGCCTCTCCATCCATGTTGGTCAAGCTGGTGTCCAAATGGGCAATGCATGCTGGGAGCTCTACTGTCTGGAGCACGGCATCCAGCCTGATGGTCAGATGCCCAGTGACAAGACCATCGGAGGCGGAGACGACTCCTTCAACACTTTCTTCAGTGAGACTGGAGCTGGGAAACACGTTCCTCGAGCCGTCTTTGTAGATCTGGAGCCAACTGTGATTGGTAAAAAGAAAAAATTCCACAGACTGTAGATGAACATGAACATTTGGAATTAATTGATTTTATTTTAAGATTTTTCTGTTGACATTTTCAGATGAGGTCCGTACAGGAACTTACCGCCAGCTCTTCCATCCCGAGCAGCTGATCACTGGAAAGGAGGACGCAGCCAACAACTACGCACGTGGTCACTACACCATCGGCAAGGAGCTCATTGACTTAGTTCTTGACAGGATCCGCAAACTGGTGAGTTTTCTTGCAAAAGCTTGATAAACAGCTCAGTCTGTAAAAAAGTACAGTGGGAATTATTTTATTCTGTTTTCCTGCAGACTGATCAGTGCACTGGGCTCCAAGGTTTCCTCATCTTCCACTCCTTTGGAGGAGGAACTGGCTCTGGCTTTACCTCTCTGCTGATGGAGCGCCTCTCTGTCGACTATGGCAAAAAGTCCAAACTGGAGTTTGCCATTTATCCTGCTCCTCAGGTGTCCACAGCTGTGGTGGAGCCCTACAACTCTATCCTGACCACCCACACCACCCTGGAGCACTCTGACTGTGCCTTCATGGTTGACAACGAGGCCATCTACGACATCTGCCGCAGGAATCTGGACATCGAGCGTCCCACCTACACCAATCTCAACAGGCTGATTGGACAGATTGTCTCCTCCATCACCGCCTCCCTGCGGTTTGACGGGGCCCTGAATGTGGACCTGACAGAGTTCCAGACCAACCTGGTGCCCTACCCTCGAATCCACTTCCCTCTGGTCACCTACGCCCCAGTTATCTCAGCAGAGAAGGCCTATCATGAGCAGCTCTCAGTGGCCGAAATCACCAACGCCTGCTTTGAGCCAGCCAATCAGATGGTGAAATGTGACCCCCGTCATGGAAAGTACATGGCCTGCTGCCTCCTGTACCGTGGAGATGTGGTGCCCAAAGATGTCAACTCTGCCATCGCCACAATCAAAACCAGGCGCACAATTCAGTTTGTGGACTGGTGTCCCACAGGCTTCAAGGTGGGCATCAACTACCAGCCCCCCACTGTGGTTCCTGGAGGAGACCTGGCCAAGGTGCAGAGGGCCGTGTGCATGCTGAGCAACACCACTGCCATCGCAGAGGCCTGGGCTCGACTTGACCACAAGTTTGACCTGATGTACGCCAAGAGGGCCTTCGTCCACTGGTACGTCGGAGAGGGGATGGAGGAGGGGGAGTTCTCAGAGGCCAGAGAGGACATGGCTGCTCTTGAGAAGGATTATGAGGAGGTGGGCACTGACAGCGTTGGGGACGAAGGAGAGGATGAAGAAGGGGAATAGGACTTAAAGCCTTACACATTATGTGAAAAGTATCCACACATTGAAGGCACTATTGAATTCAGTTGTCATAAAACTCTATTTATTGATTTTACACATACTGAAGGGAAAATAAAGCAAAGTCCTAAGCATTTGTCCTGTCAATTTGTAAAAACAAAACAAAACAATGATTCAAATTCTGTTGCAGCCTTCCTGTTGTGAGTGGATGTGTTGTTTCTCCTGCAGAGTGTTGCCATCGTTTTAAGTGCACACACACCTCTGACTGGCATGTTTGGGTCAACAGCCAACTGAGCGCAAACAATGCTTAAGAAAGGAGTAACTGGGGAAACTAAATGGGAGCATGTTCAGGCAATTCTTACTTAGCAGTTTTTCATTATGTTTCTACGGTTACCTACAGATAGAGGGATTAGACATATAACAACCATTCAAACTCAAACTACACAGTATATTGATGTTAACACAATAGTTTTGTCACTGAATAGGATTTTCTCAAGAGTTCATCTCTTACCAGGAGGGAAACAACTCTGAAACGGTAGCTCATTATTGTGCAATAAATCTTTCCATTAAAACAAGGCTAACAGAATTGCTTAAAGGTCAGCAGCTGTCCAATGCACTCTGACTAACTCATAGCCATTCAGTAAGTCCTTCAAAAATAATACTGGCCTTAATCTGTCTGGGGGAAATTTTTGGTAGAGGTCATAATTCTTTGTTAATCTTCACTTTTAATAACTGCATGTATCCAGTCAATTCAATACAACCACCAAGCTCATCCTTTTTCTGTGGTGTTATTAAAGTGAGTGGAAACATGTATCATGTACAGTAATGTTCTGTTATCTCAGAAAAGAATCACTGATCTCAAATGTCACCTGCCTTTGAGTGAAGTGTGCTGCAGTGTGCTCCCAGGCAGGCAGCTAACTTTGCATTGCAAATGAATCTGGACCGAAGGAGTGATGCAGCAGTTATCTGTAACAAAAGCCTATGTAGGCCACTCTGTGGAGGTATCTATTTTCCCCTCCTTCCTTCAAGATAAGAAAAGAGAGGCTCCAAATGTGCTATGTCGATAGTATCAAGTTTTTGTTTTATCAGTGCTACATTACAGTAGTTTTTTTATATCCACAAACCCTTTATGTCTGATAACTGAAAGATCAGGGCCATCAGCAGTCAAAGGAATGTCTGTTTAAGGGTCCTTGAGCAAGTTTGAACATGTACCTGTTCAGTGCAAGATAGCAACAGCTAACATGCCTTAAATATAAGGCATATACTGTAATTTGAGGGGAGGGCAAACAGACATGGGTCATATTTCATTGCTACTCTGGTCTTTGTTGGTGGTTACTCATTTGTGTAACAACAGCCCTTGTTTGTTAGATCTGTGCAGGTGAGCATACCAGATGAGTTTTGTGCTCCTTCCTCCTCATCTTTCATCAAGAGAAACGGTGTTTGCTTCCCCAGATCCTCCAGTTACCACAACAGGCCAGGCTGTTGCCTAGAGATGGGGCACTATAAAGCATCATCCCACACTTGTACTTAACACAACATCCCCAGCTACTCATTACAGGTGACAAGGGACAGTTTCAAGCATCAAAAACATGGTGAGGAAATCTTTTATTCTTTAAATTTTACACAAGTAATCTTACATAACTTATTGAAAAAGACCATGATAAGAAATGCTGGAGACCTGTCAGATTTAATAGCTGAAAATCATGTCTTCCTGTTTTACAATTAGATCTCTCCAAAGAGTAGCTGGCTATTGGGATATTTTTAAACTTTTTTCTTGCTGAGATAAAGTGGGACAGTCTTCAGAGCATTTTAAAATGTTCCTGCCACCAATTTTGTGATTACTGTATGTACAGTGACTGTTAGGTCAGTTTTACTTGCTTATTTAGAGACAAAGGGTTTGTGTCACACCTCCTCTCCAAGGGACATACACCTTTGCACATGATTTAACAAATGATCTAAATGACCTTTGTGGTTGGAACTACAGTTGCAAAATGAACAACAAAATCTAAACTACTTGTACTTGCAGCGTGAATGTATCTCTGTCCATGTTGGCCAAGCTGGAACTCAGATAGGCAATGCATGCTGGGAACTCTACTGCCTGGAGCACGGCATCCAGCCTGACGGTCAGATGCCCAGTGACAAGACCATCGGAGGAGGAGACGACTCCTTCAACACTTTCTTCAGTGAGACTGGCGCTGGAAAACACGTTCCTCGAGCCGTCTTTGTGGATCTGGAGCCAACTGTAATTGGTAAGATCATGAGACTGTTTATTGGCTACAGAAACAATTGGACGGGGTCTTTGGACAATGAAATTGTCATGCAAACATTTAATAATGTGCTGTTTAATTTTCCCATTACAGATGAGGTCCGTACTGGTACCTACCGGCAGCTCTTTCATCCTGAGCAGCTGATCACTGGAAAGGAAGATGCAGCCAACAACTATGCCCGCGGTCACTACACCATCGGCAAAGAGTCTATTGACCTTGTTCTTGACAGGATCCGCAAACTGGTGAGTTTGCTTACAGTTACTCAATATTAAACTATATCAGACATTGATTAAAAATTATTTGCTCTCCTGAAGGCCGATCAGTGCACTGGGCTCCAAGGTTTCCTCATCTTCCACTCCTTTGGAGGAGGAACCGGCTCTGGCTTTACCTCTCTGCTGATGGAGCGCCTCTCTGTTGACTATGGCAAAAAGTCCAAACTGGAGTTTGCCATTTATCCTGCTCCTCAGGTGTCCACAGCTGTGGTGGAGCCCTACAACTCTATCCTGACCACCCACACCACCCTGGAGCACTCTGACTGTGCTTTCATGGTTGACAACGAGGCCATCTATGACATCTGCCGCAGGAATCTCGACATCGAGCGTCCCACCTACACCAACCTCAACAGGCTGATTGGACAGATTGTCTCCTCCATCACCGCCTCCCTGCGCTTTGACGGAGCCCTGAACGTGGACCTGACGGAGTTCCAGACCAACCTGGTGCCCTACCCTCGAATCCACTTCCCTCTGGCCACCTACGCCCCAGTTATCTCAGCAGAGAAGGCCTATCATGAGCAGCTGTCAGTAGCTGAAATCACCAACGCCTGCTTTGAGCCAGCCAATCAGATGGTGAAATGTGACCCCCGTCATGGAAAGTACATGGCCTGCTGCCTCCTCTACCGTGGAGATGTGGTGCCCAAAGATGTCAACTCCGCCATCGCCACAATAAAAACAAAGCGAACCATCCAGTTTGTGGACTGGTGTCCCACAGGCTTCAAGGTGGGCATCAACTACCAGCCCCCCACTGTGGTTCCTGGAGGAGACCTGGCCAAGGTGCAGAGGGCCGTGTGCATGCTGAGCAACACCACTGCCATCGCGGAGGCCTGGGCTCGACTTGACCACAAGTTTGACCTGATGTACGCCAAGAGGGCCTTCGTCCACTGGTACGTCGGAGAGGGGATGGAGGAGGGGGAGTTCTCAGAGGCCAGAGAGGACATGGCTGCTCTGGAGAAGGATTATGAGGAGGTGGGCACTGACACCATCGGGGACGAAGGAGAGGAAGAGGGGGAAGAATACTAAGTTTGCAATAACCGACAGGGTCTAAATTCAATAATGATACTCATTATCTGACATATATTTATTTGCGAATGTTAAGCATAAATGACCTGCAAGATTATTTTTTTGTGCTAAAGAATTTAGTGTCAAGGCATCATCTTTTCTTATTGTTTTTATCCTGAAACATTAAACTGAACATGCTTTATTCATTTGCAGTGTCGTCAATGTTTGAACAAAGACCTGAATCAATGCATAGCTCATGCTGCACTCACTTCCTTCTCTCATAACCACGGACATTGAGCTCTAATTCCTCCTCACAGTCACAGCATATATTATGCTTTACATAATATAAATCCCTAAGGATTAGATCTGGATTATGTCTTGCAATAGGTTTCTATAGTTCAGTCTTCCTTCCCAATGCATAAATGTAAGTGAGTGACTATCAGTTAGGCTATGTGCTGGAGTGAGGGCCTTCATGCAGTAGAATAGAGAGCCCTCTGTTCCTTATTTGAATTGTGATGCCTTCAGGTGCCGTTCCTAATTTCTCCCTTTCGAAGCTCAGATACTTTAAAAACGACTGTTAGTGAATTCAGTGCATTTTTAAATAAAAAATAACAAAGAATGCACGGATAGGTTTTTATCTGAGTGATATGTTATTTTACAAACTAATAAATAACAACAGCTACACTTACTCCCCCCCCCCCCCCCCCCCCCGTTCCTGTTTAAGATGAATGAGCATTCTTGAAAACATATTCTGTTGCCAAGATATAGTAATTTGTTTACATTTGATTAAATTATTAAAGGTTTTTTTCACGTGTTGACTTTGGGTGTATTTGATAACCACACAAAAATTATTATTATGGTCACACTGTGCGCTTCCGTAACACTGTGCTGCAGTTATAAAATAAAATAAAACACAATCATTTTTCATCTCAGCTTTTTAAACTACACAAGGGGTTATGTTTACTTTATCTAAAAAATGTGACTTAATTGTTTAAAATTAATATAACAATTCAAAAGTCACATAATGTAGGGTTGATAGAAGAGACGCATTTTACGGATATCTGTTCCTTCAGATGACGCAGCAGAAGTACACGACTCTGAATATTTCGAGCCGCATTTGAACGCAACAGCAGCCAACGTTCACTACCGCCAAAACGACGCTCTAGCCGTCGCTATAGCTCCGCCTCCTTGAAGAAGTATAAATACCCCAACTACCGCCACCCTCTTCAGTACTGCCTTCAAGAACCGATTCTTCAACGTCGGCGGGAAGGAAAAACTAAATAAAAATGGTAAGTATTCCTTCAAACTACACAAATAATCTAAAAGATACTCAGGTTTACTTTATTGCGACAAGACAAACGGTTGATCGCTTTTAAACGAACACAGCTTTTAAGTAGACAGCGTCTTTGTCTCTGTAGGAAGGGGGGGGGGTCGAGGTCTGAAATGATAATTGGGAATAAAGATAAAACGCGGATACATTATCATTGTAGTTAATCTACATTGACTTTAAATTTGGTCTGTTTCGGTTTGATTACCGTCGTGTGAGATGTAATATACGGAGCGTGGTCAGTGTAGTGGTGGCGCAGTTTGAATCAAAATGGCCGAAAACTGACCGTTAAGCTTTTCAAATGTGAATCCCCGATTACATCCAACCTACACAATAGCAGTAGTTAATAGAAGACTGTATTATTTTAATCATTTTCCAACATAAAGACATATTCTAAAAACTTCAGGGTGGTATAAAGAGTTAGGAGACGCCATTAGCTAACGCCCAGTCTGTTAGGAGGAGGGGGGGGGGCTTTTTGGCGGTTGGCGCTTTTTGTCTTCGTTTTTTTCTCCACTGATCTCCTGTTGCGGCTGCGCAGTCTTAAGTTGAAGGCAGATAAAACCCCGCAGTGAAGCCGCCATGTGGCTCAGCAGTGATGACTGAAACCGACAAATATGTCGCCTGAGGCTAGGGATAAAGCTGCACCACTGACGAGCAGTTTGAAAGTCGATGGCTTAGCCGAATAAAAATGTGAGGGTCGAGATCTAAATTATTCAGCCCTTTTCTGTAAAGACGAAACATTTATTTAGATCCTTTGACACCGACTTTTCCAGTATTAAATGCTTTGTAAATACGAATTTTATTACAAAATAATTTGCTTTTTAACATTAGAATTCTAAATTTGTTTCCAGTTAGTCATATCAATGCAAAACCGCTGTAGTTTTCAGAAAATTGTAAGATATATTTTCTTGAACCTTTATGGTATTCTGAAGACTGAACAAAACTGTTTGTTATGCATTTTACCACTTATATTAATTAAACATTTGCATTCATTTAGATAATAGAAGATAATAACTGGTTTTCTTTTTTTTCTCCTCAGCGTGAGTGTATTTCTATGCATGTCGGCCAGGCCGGAACCCAGATGGGCAACGCCTGCTGGGAGCTCTACTGTCTGGAGCACGGCATCCAGCCTGACGGTCAGATGCCCAGTGACAAGACCATCGGAGGAGGAGACGACTCCTTCAACACTTTCTTCAGTGAGACTGGCGCTGGAAAACATGTTCCCAGAGCTATCTTTGTAGATCTGGAGCCAACTGTGATTGGTAAGAAACAGATTATACTGAAAAAGATTGCAAACTACTGCATGAACTATTTTGCGACTGTGTAGAGGAAATACTACTTTTTACACTTCTAAAATTTAAATGTTTATTTCCCATCAGATGAGGTACGTACAGGAACATACCGCCAGCTCTTTCACCCCGAACAGCTCATTACCGGCAAGGAGGATGCAGCCAACAACTACGCACGTGGTCACTACACCGTTGGAAAGGAGATCATTGACCTTGTTCTTGACAGGACACGCAAACTGGTGAGCTTAAATTCTCATAGTATCTTGGAAGTTGTGCTTGTTTTTTTTTTTTTGGGATACATGTACACAAACTCCTTGTCACTACAAATAATGTCATTGTGACCTAACTACATTTTAAACTTTAATGTTTCAGGCCGATCAGTGCACTGGGCTCCAAGGTTTCCTCATCTTCCACTCCTTTGGAGGAGGAACTGGCTCTGGCTTTACCTCTCTGCTGATGGAGCGCCTCTCTGTCGACTATGGCAAAAAGTCCAAACTGGAGTTTGCTGTTTATCCTGCTCCTCAGGTGTCCACAGCTGTGGTGGAGCCCTACAACTCTATCCTGACCACCCACACCACCCTGGAGCACTCTGACTGTGCCTTCATGGTTGACAACGAGGCCATCTACGACATCTGCCGCAGGAATCTGGACATCGAGCGTCCCACCTACACCAACCTCAACAGGCTGATTGGACAGATTGTCTCCTCCATCACCGCCTCCCTGCGGTTTGACGGGGCCCTGAATGTGGACCTGACAGAGTTCCAGACCAACCTGGTGCCCTACCCTCGAATCCACTTCCCTCTGGCCACCTACGCCCCAGTTATCTCAGCAGAGAAGGCCTATCATGAGCAGCTCTCAGTGGCCGACATCACCAACGCCTGCTTTGAGCCAGCCAATCAGATGGTGAAATGTGACCCCCGTCATGGAAAGTACATGGCCTGCTGCCTCCTGTACCGTGGAGATGTGGTGCCCAAAGATGTCAACTCTGCCATCGCCACAATCAAAACCAGGCGCACAATTCAGTTTGTGGACTGGTGTCCCACAGGCTTCAAGGTGGGCATCAACTACCAGCCCCCCACTGTGGTTCCTGGAGGAGACCTGGCCAAGGTGCAGAGGGCCGTGTGCATGCTGAGCAACACCACTGCCATCGCAGAGGCCTGGGCTCGACTTGACCACAAGTTTGACCTGATGTACGCCAAGAGGGCCTTCGTCCACTGGTACGTCGGAGAGGGGATGGAGGAGGGGGAGTTCTCAGAGGCCAGAGAGGACATGGCTGCTCTTGAGAAGGATTATGAGGAGGTGGGCACTGACAGCGTTGGAGAGGAGGATGAAGGAGAGGAGTACTGAGCTTCTTAAACATCTGTAGCTGGTGTGGAAAAAATTCTGTTCATACTAGCAGTCCACCTGTTCCTGTGGCTGCAAAGTAATATTATTCTCATTCCTTAAAGTACACATTCCAGTGAGCTACATGAATTTGTTGTCTGGTTTTTAATTGTTCAAACCAATAAAATATTACATTCAGTCTTTGTCCTGTTTTAATATGCAGATTTTGAAACATGAGCACCAAGATGATGCAGCACCTGTACCAGTCAGGCTTTAAGCTCTTTCTTTACTTTAGACAACACTTCAGATCATAACTTGAGTCCTAAGTGTGACTTTTTAAATGTTTTCCAGGAGACCAGGAAAATCTGAATTTACACTTTTTTTTTTTTTAGCCTGGTTTGGGGTAAATATCAAGAACATTAATTAGTTGTCCTGAAGTAATGTCTAGATTTCTCTATAGCAATGATCATCAACGAGCATCCTGGGGGACATGTCTGACCCCAGAACAAAATCTGATTAAACAATAAAATCACAAAATGTAGTTGACCCCTGACCTATAGCAACAAGACTGTTAACATGACTCTTAAATGCATTTCAGCTGATCAGTTCATTCATGGAGTCTTAATTATTAATTGCTGTTAAACCTCAAACATATTTTAGAAGAATAGTATTTGACAAGGTAGCTTGTCTATTTGTGTACCTGGCTGAGTCCTGGAGCAGCTGCAGGTCAGAGAGTGGGATGAAAAAGTTACTCAGAAAGTCAAGGATCCAAACTCAGGTGCCTTTCATGCTGATTTCTTCCTACTGTGTACATTCTGAGTCGTATCATGTTTGGATTATCTGGTCAGTCAGAGGTCACATCCTGATCTCTTGTAATGGACTGAAACCTTCCACTGGCTGCTTGTAAAAGGTTTAAAAGTAGAGAAAGTCACAGAAGTCACAAGTGATTGCAGCACTTAAACACGAAAAGATTTATTTAAGGTCTCACATATACAAAATAGCTTTTCTTCTTTTCATAGAATAGCATTTCTTGATTTTTTAAAATATTTTTTTTATTCATTTTCTGACTTGCATGAGGTTTACAACAATATATATTCATCCAGGGACGTCAAATGATCTGAATGGCACACAAAGACACGCACATCGTATGTTTGTATTTTCTGCAGGTGTCGGTCATGTGATGAGAGGACAGGAAGTAACAGGCTGAGCAGGAAGTGGAAACAATCATGAACAACCTTCACAACATCTCATAACTCTTCCAGGGACGTTCATGTTTGTAAATCCAATATTTAGGGCTTTCTATAATCATTTTTTAGAATAATTTTGTGTCCTCACTGAGACAAAAAAAACACAATGTCCTGACATGTCACGATGACAGCAGCACAATTTCAACAAACTACGACCACATATTAGAGGAAATGTTCTCATTCTGTTTCAATCCAAATTAGAGAATCATTTTTAAAGCGTCAGACTAGATTTCCACAAGTTTAAGTAAAATCTTAGGTTTGAATAGTTTTATGATGCATTCACGGACAGTCAGACGGGATAGAAAATGTAAAAGTGTTGGGTAAGTATCAATACGTTTTTGATTTCTGAGGCAGATTAATCATTTTAGAAACCGGTCTGGAGCTTATTGTTTGTCCTAATGTAAGCTTTTATTAATTCAACAAGTGGACCCAACTGAAAAATCTGTGACATGAGCTACATGTATGTTAACTCTTTCAGCAAATGAAGAAAAAAATTATAGAAATATTCACGGATATGCAATGGCAAAAATAGATTTTGAATAAAACAAATTAACTTAATATATTTTGTTAATGAAGTACACAATTCTTTTGTATTCGTGCATATTAATAGTGTCAAAATATATATGCAGTGCCGATCTTTTGCATGACTGATACTAGATTTGTACATTTCACAGGTTTTAACGGGACTTTAAGCAGAGTTGGTGAGGAAAAAAAGGCACCATCTAAACTTTTAAAAGGTATAAGTCTAAGGGTCGTTTATTTTCTAGTTTAACCTTCATACAAATTACCTTTGAATACATAGCTTTATTTCCATCTGAATGTCCCTGAACGCATCATACCTGAACCACAAATATATTTAAACATCTTGGGCCGTATTCACAAACCCTCCTAAATACTAAGAGTCGCTCCTAGTGACAAAATTCTAAGGCACATTTACACAGACTCCGTGCGCGCTGCGGTTTGTCAGCGCCGCGCCCGGAGTATGAGTGAATCCGCCTTTAGAATCAGCACATTTTCTAAGAATTTCCCCTCAAAGTTCAGACTAGATCCGTGTAAAGATGAAAGTTATTCACAAAGTGTCTGAACCTTTAAGAGAGCTCCTGAGGAGTCAAACTGTGAGGAGGACTTTTAACAGGATGAAGAGTTTGTCAGGCTGAGGAGAGAATATTTTTGACTCATTGTTGGGCTGAATACACAATGTTTGACTAGATTCTATGACTGACTTTTCTTAATTTTTTTCTCATTTTTTTTGGGTCAACCAATCACAGCTTTTGAAAAAATGTGTCATACGCCTCCTCATTAAGATCAAAGTTTCTGTCTTTTCCCCGCTCAGAGTCGCTCTGAGATTGTTCCTAAATCACTTCTCGGCTGAGCTAAGTTAAGGAGCTCTCTGAGAGGATTCTCTGAATGTTTGTGAATACGGGCCCCCGATTGATAACTGTGTGAATCCTTCCTGACCTGAGATCATCCAATCATCATCGTTTTTAATTTTTGACGGGCAAATAGTGAAGTACAACATCGTTCCTCATCATAATTATCTTCATCATCATCATCATCATCACCATAAAGAGAAAAGAAGAGACAAAACAAGAGACTGAGTGGGAGAGTCAGGGTGCAGACAGGAGGCCGGTCATGGCTGTACTGGTTTCACTGGGGCAGAGCTTTGAGGATGGCGTTGACCTCCTCAGCCACGGCCGTCAGAGCAAATTCAAACTGGTCCTGAAACAAGAAGAGAAGGAGTTTCAAAAAATAAAATCTTTTTGATAGACTAACTTTAACATTTGAGGTTTTGAGGGGTACATGTGGGTTCATTCGTCAATGAGTGAGTTTATTTTGATTGTTTTACAGCCAGGATGTTGTGACAAATTTCAGCCCTTTTGGTCCAAAGTGTGAGGGTGGTATAGAAGTTTTTTGAAGGGTTTGAGTTGGGGGGTAAGGGTAGGTTGTAGGTAATGTTATATATAAGGCAACTCTCATTGGTAAACAAAGAAAAAACTAACACATTTGTAAGAAAGATGAAGTTGTAGTTGAAAATACGTCCACTTGTGTGCAAGGACAAGACAGAAAATCTCAAAGAACAAACCATCTCTGTGTCTGACTCAATGGCTCAGTGAGTTTGAAGGCTGTTAGAGACTTCAGGGATTGTGGGTGAAATTCTTCTGAAAGCTATAGGAAGTACACTCAAGTGTTCAGCTCAACGGCTCAAGTCAGAGGACTGCCTGAGGATCCAGAAGTCCATCCTTGTTTTGGTGCAGATTGGTGCCCTTACTCAGGACCAATGAGTTTTAAAAGTCTGAGTCCAAAGGAAAGACTGGAAAGCCTTTAGGATGCTATGTCAGGTGTCTGTCTCTGTAGCTGAGAGAGATGGAAGACTGACTTTGAATCTAGAGGTTGTCAGTTCAAACCTTAATTGTGCCCAGTGAATTTTTAAGGCCACTGTCCAAAGGAAGGAGTGAAAAGCACTTGAAGACACATGACAGGTGTCTGTCTGAGTAGCTCAGAGGCAAAGGGGACTGGTTGTAAGTCCAGAGGTTGTGTATTCGAACCTTCAAGGTCACATAGAATTTTAAAGGTTTAAATCCGAAGGAAAGACTGAAAAGGTCTAAGAAAACAAAGTCAAGCACCTGTCTCTGTGGCTCAGGAGATAAAGGATGGACTGGGACTCCCAAGGTTGATGGTTCGAACCTTATCAGGACGAAGTGAATTTTAAAGGTCTGAGTCCAAAGTAAAGACTGAAAAGGTCTAGGAAACATGAATAAGCATCTCTCTCTGTGGCTCAGGAGATAGAGGATGGAATTTTAATGTCCAACATCTAAAATGACGAAGATAAATACGCCCGGAGACAACCCCAAAGTGTGAAGGGTATCGGTGGCGTGGTGGATTAAATTCGTAACTCTGAAGGCACACCATGGTGGATGTGCTGAGTTCGAATCCCGCTGCGGCCGGTACCTGGATCAACAGTGCAAAACCTGGAGTACCAGGGCTGGAGGGGGGCCGTGTCCCCTGGTGTTTCGTGAGAAATACAACTGAGGAGTTAAGCAAGGAGTGTTGGATGAAGGGTCTTACTTAATTGCCTTTCAATCTTTTGCACTTTATTACATTATACACATCAGCACATGCTGCAGTGATAGGGACCTTGGTGCGAACCATCCCGGGTCGCTGGTCTCGAACGTGCTCCAGAGTAGCAGCGATGTCGATCTCTTTCACACCTGCAGGAGAACAGGTAACACACATTCTGAGCAACACTACACATTATAAAAAACATAAATACAAAAATAAATAAGAAACAAAGACAAGCTCACCTTTAGCCATGCGATTAAGAACCATGTCGATCAGGATGTAAGTCCCAGTCCGGCCTGTACCATCACTGGAAACAATACAAAGTCAACTTTAAACAATTAACTCAAACATATGAAGTCAGGATATGGACATTACCTAAAGAATTACAAAGCATAAAGTTAGTGCTTAGAAAAGAATTTCCTAGTACTGTTCCTACTCTTTTGCACATTTAAAGAGGAATGCTACCATCAAGTGGACATAAGTGGTACTACAGTGGTATGTATGTATTTATTTTGAGCTCTAATAAGTCACTGAAGGAAAATGAAGAGGAATTATCTGTCTAGGAGTAAAAAAATAAAATGGACGGAGGAAGACGAACAAGTGTCCGGAAACTGGTAGACATAATGGGGATGAATGCTGGTTGGAGGGCCCCCCAGAGAATTTTTGCCTGGGGCCCCACCACACTGTAGGAACGCCACTGGTCACTGTTGAGCTCATCACAACAAGACCTGAAGACCAGACACGGCCCGACCACATTAAATGTTATGATTTCTCTGGCTTTGATAACTGTTGGAAATATCTGAGGTAATTTAAGTACTCTAAAAAATATATAAAACATAGTCTTAGTCCATTTTTAATTTAGATATTTTAATGCAAACATTTTCATAGTATTCTACATATTATACCTTTAATTTCAAAAGTCTGACTGTAACTTATTTTAAGGTGTTATAAGTCATCATCATAGTTAGGTACCTGCAGTGCACGATGATGGGGCAGGATCGTCCTCGGTAGCACTTGTTCACCTTCCTAAAGAGACAAAAACGAGAAGGAAAATGCTGAATAAAATAAAATAAATAAATATGTGGATTAACAGATTAACAGTAAGGAAGACAGACAGAAAGACAGACAGACAGATGGATAGATGGATAGAGGGGGTAATTAATAGGTTTCGGCGATGGACCTCCTGCTGCAGCCACATCAGTCCATGATCATTTTTGTGACTATGCAACTGGACCCAGACTACTAGCTGCAAACCACAAGAATGACACAGACAGATATGTTAAAATTAAAGCCATGGCCCCGCTGACCTCCATCGCACAGGGGGGAGAAGAGGAGGAGGGACAGAGGGGGGGGAAATAGAGGAGAAGAGAATAAAGTTGGAATACAGAGGGAACTTAGCATCATGGCATCTTCATAACCATGTTCACATAGTTCGTAGGATCAGGACATTCAGAGATAAATGATGGAAGGATCACATCACGAGAAGTTCAGAGGGCATGCTGAGAAACAATCTGACATTTCTAACCAGATTTTGATGAACTCTTTCTGGTGTTCATGTTTAAAAAACATCTTCACTCTCTTTAACTGACAGTAAGAATCAATTAACGGTTTCTACAAGGATGTGCAGAAAGCATCTGTACCTGCGGAAGTCCAGCAGGGGGCGTGTGGAGGTGGGAATGCCCTGAGCAGGCCAGCTGAGGAAGTGGAACTGAGTGAGCGTGCGGGTCTCCTGGGTCTGCACGTTCTTCAGGTAGAAGCTCCGCACCAGGAAGTCATTACACCAGATGTGTTCAGACACCAAGTTCACCTGGACAGGTATGAAAAAAGACAGCTGTTAAAGCAGTCACACTGTGCTAACATTAAAACAAACAGGCACAAACACTGTGCTCACCTCGTAGATGTGGTAGAGAGAGGAGCCCTCATCAGGCCAGTAGCGGTCGCACTGTTTCTCTCCGTCCTCCACCAGAGCCGACATCATCACGATCACCGTGCAGCCGTTCTCCCAAACCATCTACAACAACAGACACAACAAACTAGATGTTCAGTGTAGAAATAACACAACTATAGCTTCATTTCCATGTACACAAACTTAAATCTTAAAATATAAATAAATGTTTTCTTTGACCTGCCAGAAGTCAGAGATGGTGTGTGACAGGGGGCCCTGGGTGGCAATGTAGGCCGGCATCCGGGGGTCATGCTCAATCTGAAAGCAGGGGGTTAGAGGTCATACATAGGCACTAAAAAAACTAGCTTAAATAGCACGGCTTCACTGGAGCAGCTGAATTCTTTTTCAGATAGCAAGATGACATAGTGATTTCTGATTGATTATTTTGAATGTTTAAAGTGGAGCGATACACCTCTAATACACCTGAGTCAAACAAGAGACATGTAAGAGGATTAAGGTGGTTACAATGGTGTCAGCAGCTGACTTACTATGGTGCTGGCATTGATGTAGTCAGAGCGTGAAGGGTTAATCTCCGCCTTCAGCTTCACCCTGGAGTGGTCATCTACAGGACGACAGTGACATTTAACCCCTCAGAATCCACATTTCCTCTTTAACTCTCCCGTATGAAGCAAAAACAACATCATCATATCGTATTTAGTTTGTATCAACTAACAACTTTTGTAATATCTCAGACGGACATATCTTCCCAAAATTTGGCCTGAGAAATGTTGTGCTTTGCCTTTCACTTCATAACGTTTCTGTTTGTTTGCATAATTAGATGTTGTGTCAGTGAGGCGGCAGCAGGAGCTCACAGGGCACAGAGTCGGGGCAGCGGTTCTTCTTGGCGTTGGCGTCGCTCTGGGCCACAGAAACAGCGCTGGGCTCGGCCTGGTAGGAGCACAGAGCCTCCCACTCCTTCATCAGACGGTCCTTGTTCCTCAGGTGGTCCTCCATGTAGGCCTGATACAAATATACAATACACGTCATATTAGATTATCATTTGAAATAGGAATCAGAATCTACACCAGTGGTTCTTAACTTTTTGGCTTGAGACACCTTGTTACGATATTTCTCCTGAAACTAGGTTATGCACATTTATGCTTGTCATCTTTTTTCCTTCTCACAGGAACACCTGAGTGATCACATGACCCACACACTGACCAGTATCATGTGGCCCGTTGAAATGTCCATGTTGGCCTGTGCCGGCTCCTCGCACCATGACGGCGTGCTGCTGTGGGAGCTCGGGCTGGGCTGGGCTCCGTCGCTGAACTGGGATGACACGCTGCTCACCCTCGAGTCTGCTCCTCCTCCTCCTGCTGCTCCTGCTCCACCTCCTCCTCCTCCACTGACAGCAGCAGCACCTCCTCCGCTCGCTCCTCCCACGGCGCCCAGGGCAGCGGCTTCCAGGCGACCAAAGGCGCCTTTGGAGGCCATGTGCTGACGACACAGGTCCTGGTGAGCCAGTTATGCATGTGTTTGTAAAGTGCTATTTGATCAAATTGTATAAACAAATTTAAAGCCATTTATTGTGCACAGGTTAAGGTGTTTAAACGTGCACACAGGTTGTTCGGCTTTCTGGAGGCACTGCAACAAGCTGTAATCATAAAAGTGTCAAATGACATCTCATTACATTGACATGATCAGTGTTTCTCTGTTTGTGTCAACTTGAAGTGTGTTGTAAAGTAATAAATGGATAAGTGCTAAATTTAAAGCATGAAGGTGTTCTTATTCACCTGGTACTCCTGGTGGCTAAAGCTGCCCCCCTCTGGTCCCAGTCCCAGCTTCTTTGCAGCCAGCCTGTGGGCATGGTGACGCAGGCAAACGATGGTCATTCCCGCCACCAGGATGCTGCAAATGCACGCCATGGCCACCAGCGTGGCGAACAACCAGCGGGAGCTGGGCTGGACTCTGGTCGCCAGGGGCAATGCTTTCCCATCATTGCTCTGTGGCAGGAGGGGGCAAAGAGAAACTTTAGATTATTGTTTTTAACACTCACGCACCTCTGAGCAGCCAATCTGATCTCTTTTTTCTGTCTTTCACTTCTCCTCTCTTACAGTTCATTCTCTCCTGTCCTCCCTACTTTTCTCCTAAACACTCGCACGTTTCTCTCCCCTCTCCAACTTTCTCTCCCTGTCCTTTAAATCCTCCTCCTCCTCCTCCTCCTCACCCTGAATGAATTGTCTCTCTTGACCTCTGAGACCTCCTTCTTCCTTTCTGTGGGCCTCAGGAATGTGACGCTCTCATTGTGTGTATGTGTGTGTGTGTGTGTGTGTGTGTGTGTGTGTGTGTGTGTGTGTGTGTGTGTGTGTGTGTGGAGGGTAGAGAGGGGACTTCACCTGCTAGTATAAAGGGGCCCAGAGGGGTTCAGAGCGAAACAGGAGAAAAAAAAAAAATGGCTACATGTGCTCAAAGGACAGAAGTGGTTCACTTTTAGAAGCTCATCACAGCCAAGGTTTTCTTCTTCTGTCTTTAATTTATGTCGCTACAAGATGCTGCAAAGACAATTAACACGGCTCTTTATACAAGATGAATCCATCCAAGAGGCCATGAAACAACAAAACATCCTTTAAACCATCTGCAGAATTCCTTCCATGCAGAAAAATACTGCATACATGTTTTTATAAATACAGGCTGTCGATGCATACACAGGCAACGACATTTTTAAGTTTTATATGGATATAGTAAACAAAAGATTAGGCACACGAATATAAAGTGAATATTAAAGTCAATGCAGTGCAGTTCTTTTCTTCTACCTAAGAGATCTAAAGTTTGTTTTGGAGCAGCAAACTAAATCCTTAAACCTTCGAAATATCACAAGAGCATCAACAATATTATTTACAGATTAAAAAAAGAAATGAGACTATCTTTCCCAAACATATTCAATATTATCATTAAGCATTTAACAGTCTAATACTGATAATATTGTTAGGAATATAATTAGGTTAGGAAAGTTCATATTTAGTGTACAAACATTACAGTTTGGGAATATGATGCAGATAACGTCATATTCACTAAAGCTCACTATTTATAATATTTCTTCTTCTTTCTAGGAGATAATGACGCACATCACGTCGTTTAACGTCTTAAAAAAACAACATAAAGGTTCACTGTTTGAATATTAATGAAATGTTTTTTAGCGTAAGATTCTCCTGTTTCACTCACCAGACGTGCGATGCAGAGCTTCTCTCTACTCTCCTGACCTGCTGCCTCTCTCACATGGACCAAAACATGAGGACTGTCAAGTTCCACTGTATACAAACCAACCGGACTTCTGGCAATGGCTTTCAAAATAAAGGAACCTTTTACTTTTGAAGATAATGATCTCATTGCATTTCGAGGGATTGCACTGATAGAAGGGGACGAAGTATATTTACCTACGTCTGCTAAACTTAACTACAGCTTTTACTATTTCCCTTACAACAGTAGTTTATACAGATAAGTGAAAACGTGCACAATCAAAAGCATGTAAGCAGCAAGTATACTAATGCAGCAGAAGCATTATTTTTAAAGTAAAGCATTCACCATTTGACTGCACAACTTTTCAGTTTCTAACTTTAGAGCGAGACACTAACTGGTAGGGGAGAACTTTCAAAGTGTGGTTTTGGTACTTTTTGTAAGGCGAGGGATCTGAATACCTCCTCCATCACTGCCTGAATTACAAACACCCACCTCTCCGACTCCGCTCTGCAGCACCTTCAGGCCTGTCTCAGACTCCAGAAAGTTCTTCTGTGCAACTGCAGGGATAAGACATCAACAACATTTCTGCAAAATCCTCAAACCCTGTGCAGCACAATGGAGTCCCTATAAATGTTTAAGTTCTAAAATGCAGTTGTAGCTGTGTTTACCCGCTTTCTCCGCCACTTCTCCAGCCGTCAGGTTCTTGGTGTTTGGTCTGATTCTGAAGGTGATTGAAGGTCCGACGACACTGCAGAGGAGAGAACACAGAAGCAGATATGAATTAAGAGCAGATTATTGCAGGTTTGGAATCAAGCAGGAAAATTCACTTGTTGTGAAATCTCATGAGGCGTTCAGGTTCCAAAAGCAGCTCCGGGGTGTTTTTAAAAGAATCCCATCAAAAAAGAGTCAGTGATCCAGTATGTGAGTTCAGGACAGGTGGATTAAAAATCATCAGGAAGCGGCACAGATATTAAACACATGACCACCAGCGTCCTCGCTCCTACCTGACGTTGATGATGGAGGCGGGGGAGAGGCCGCTTCTCTCCGACAGACTCTCCAACAATCGCACCCCGTCGTTCAGACTGAGGGGGCTGTGGTGACAAAATGCACACATTCACAGACAAACACAAACACATATACACTCATAAACACACACAGAATTTCTAATGTTTCTTCTAGTGTCGTCTTTCTGTCCGTCTTCTTTCCTAATTTAATTTCTTGCATCCTGGTCTCCTTTTTCCTTTCCTTACTTCCTACATCTAATTCTGCTCTTCTTCTTTGCATATGCCTCCTCTTTCTCCTTTTGCTTTTCCGGGACCTAAGTATTTTGTCAGAAGAATTAAAAAAAAAATTAACCACAAAGTGCTAAAAAATTGTTTCACAAAAATGCAGAAATGAAGATTTTGGTCCACACAGAGAGCATCTGCCTTTATTTCCTGATCTTATCTAATTGTGTTCCTCAAATGTTTTTAGTCCCACACAGAATTAATCAGCTTCACTGATGGATAATGAAGAAGTCGCCTGCAGAGTTTGTGCGTCAGGGCTGATTTATGCTCAGCTCATCGGATAAATTCATCAGCTGTGACAAAATTGTGTCAAACAATTACATCAATAATTTTTCCGCCTTCTCTCTACTCCTGCTGGATTTACCGTTACTGTTTACTTCTCATTTCCTCCCTAAACTTTAACTTGATGTAAATGATCTTTTGTTTAACACGCATTTTAACTTCAGAGGACTTGAATGAAAACTTTAGGCGCATACTTGTATTCTTTTGGACTTTAAAGTTCTCCCTCTGATTTCTCTCTATCCACACACACATAAAAAACTTAAAAACAACCAAAAAACATGTAAAACTAGACGCCACATTCACTCACACACAAGGAGTAGTTCTGATTGGTTGAAGAAGGAGGCGGACGTGATGATATCTACCTCTGATTGGTGACGATGTATCCGTACTCGTCTGCTTTGGCTGCTGGTTTGTCCTGTTTGGCTGCTTCAGCAGGAGGTGGAGGAGAATCTTTCTGAGCTTCTTCTGCTTTTGGGGGTTTGGCGGCGGAGGGTGGAGCCTCAGGGGCCGGCTTCTTATATGCCATCAAACCCTCTGTCATCTGATGGTTCAAGACACATTTTTTTTTTATTCAAAAGAGTATTATGAACGTGGGCTCTTTACAGCTGATGTTTGCTTCTATCAAACCTGAAGCTATTTCAAAAATCTTTTCAGCACATTTTTTCTTTTCAGGCACTGATAACATTTGTATCTGAAGTACGTCTGTCGTTTTCTTAAATATAAAGACATCAGAAATATGTCTGCATACTGTACTTTATACCCTGATAATTGTCCTAAGGGAGAATTCCTCCTCTTGACATAAAGAAAATTCTTCTTCTGTTTGTGGTTAAAGAATAAAACAAAACAGATCTCACCTTCTTTCCTTTGTCAGCACTGGTTCCATATTTATCTGAGAGCAAAAACAAACATCATATGATCATATCTGATGCAAGCCAAAATATGAATATTTGGACCCAGTTCTTGTCCTGCAGAGCAGGTGATGAGAAAAGGTTAAAACTGTATTCCAACTCTTATTCTGTAGAGCTTCTCTCAGATCTGTGAGTGGTTTGGTTTAAATAGTAACGATAGAACTCACCTTTGGTTTCTTTGTATCCGAAGGTGCTGTCGAGCTGCAGCTGCTTCAGAGCGGCCGGCAGCTTGTCTCTCTGCTCGGAGGACAAATCCTTCATGTCGAGGCCGTAGTGATCAAGCAGCAGAGACAGCCTCTGCAGGGAGCGCTCTGAAAACACATGCAAGACCTCAGGTATACTAACTCTTTAACAGTTTGTGAATGGCTTCTTATGCCACTACATTTATCAGACGAAAGGACCGTTTTATTTTTCAGATTTCAGATCATGATCATCAGATCATTATTTTCTCTAGTCAGCATGCAATGAATACACCTGTTGCAAGGTATAAATCTTTAATCTCCAAGATTTTGAATTTAAGGATTTCATGAAAAAAATCAATTATTCTCTCTTTCTACATGTCTCATGTTCTTCTTTTCTCACCATCCAGTCCTGACAGGGCGTCATACTCGTCCTGAGCCTTCTTCTCTGCCTGCTCTTGCTGCTGCTGCTTACTAAGCTGAGCCACCTGGGAAACGTAGTCCTCGCCGTAGTCCAGAGGGAAGTCCAGCTCAGGGAAGAAGGAGGAGGAAGAGGAGGAGGAGGAGGATGAGGACAAAGAAGAGGGAAATCCTGCTGACGCTGCTGCTGCCAAAGCCCCTTTTTGGCGAGAGAGGGACTGCACAGGGGAGGAGGAGGAGGAGGATGAGGAAGAGGAGGAAGGGGAGGTGAGGTAAAAAGACACCAGGTCCTGGAGGAGCTGCCGATCTCTGTCCAAAGGGTCTCCTCGGGATCTGGAGCGGGAGGAGGAGGTCAGGAGAGGGAAGGCTGGATTATCATCAAGAGTGTTGAGGGAGCGCTCCTCCTCTTCCTGGTAGCCGTACTGCTGCTGTAAGGACAACAGACGTGGGCTTTTAATGGCCACTAGGGGGCATAATAACTCAACAACAAGCTGAAGAGACAGATATGAAGTCATTGGTTCCCAAAGTGTTTGGCATTGAAAGGCAAAACTAAATCCCACATTTAAAACAATTATTTGGTGTTAAACTTTTCCCACCTGGTGGTAGGTGTAAGGGTCCAGCAGGGGGGTCTGCATGTGCACAGAGGATCGGGACGGATCAAGGATCATGTAGTCCACATACTGCTTCATCATCTCAGGGTCAGCTGGATCCTCGGGCCCCTGAACCCTCCTCTGATTCAGACCTGACTGCCTGAGAAACCTGAGAAGAAGACTTTTGATTCATTTCAAAAGAACAAGTGGCTGTTCATTCTCTGTACTTAATCACTGATTCAACATTATTTAAACAGTTTTTAATTGCTTCTTACTGTTTGGGCGACTTCTCATGAAGTTTGGAGGAGCTGATGGTGGGAACGTGACTCAGCTCTCGGCCAATGATCGCTTGAGTGATGTCATCCCTCCAGGTCAGACCTGGGACAGAAATGTCAGACATTACTTTTATGCTGACTGACTTTGACTCTCCTTAAAAAGAGATCTTGTATCTCAAGAAGAATATTTTCCTGGTTAAATAAAGGTAAAATACAAATGAAATAAAGCCTCATTCTAAAGGGGACTTACCTTGAACCATCAGGTCTTTGAGGAGTTCTTGCAGCTTGTGCAGGACAGGCACAGACACTTGGTACTGGACCGGGGCCTGACGCGGGGCCTGGCACTGTCCGAACAAACCGTCTACACAGGAAAACACCAAAAGGTTTCTTTAAGACTCTTCTGAGAACAGTGATACAGCATGCACTCGTAAAATGATCCAATGAAAAAAATATACATCATTTGATGACAGGATTTATGAGCTTGTAATGCAAGACCCATTTCTGTGCAAACAGACAAGAAAGCGTTATTATCTTCTTTTCTCTTATCTAAAAACAGAGATTTCATATCTTTGAGTTCACTTCTTCATTTGAAATGTTCCAAAGAGGGTTGCTATGACTCTCATAAATTGGGGGAACTGATCCTTTACACCACATTAAAGCTCAAATAAGCTTAGCATGGACTCAATGCAGGTGGACACTAACATCCTGTCCTCGGTGAACCAGTTCAAAGACTGAGGCAGAGCAGACTCGCACGAACACAAAACAAGCAAACATTTACAAGACTATACAACACAAACATATCCTGTTTTATTCTAATTTATCCAGGAAAATATTTGTTTCTGATTCTTTTTTGGACTCAGTTCATTTTCACACAGCTGATGTTCACTGGAGGAAAATGAAAGATGCACACTTTTGCATGCACAAGGACAACACACATTTAAATGCACACAACTACATATAATGCAGTGAATTCAAACACACACTCATAAGAAACACAGACTACACTTGCACACGTGTGCACAACCGAACACTTGAATTAATTTAAAAATCAGACTACAATGCACAAATGTACTCAC
This sequence comes from Tautogolabrus adspersus, assembly GCA_020745685.1. Classification (NCBI taxonomy): domain Eukaryota; kingdom Metazoa; phylum Chordata; class Actinopteri; order Labriformes; family Labridae; genus Tautogolabrus; species Tautogolabrus adspersus. Next base: position 13,608,563 of record CM036557.1, on the reverse strand, counting down.
AAATCCTACACACATGGCAAAGCTTGGTGTGTGTTTGTGTGTACGAGTGTGTGCATATGGGCCTTAGTGAGTCATCACCTATGCCTCCCTACACTCCAGCAAACACACACTCATGAGGGAGACACACGGTCGTCAGGCAAGTGATGTCACTGTTGTCATAGAGACGGCCAGGACAGACTGCGATTGGCAGAGAGCGGTGACGGAGGGAGACCTTGTTTACGTTGCACTCTCGCTCTTCTTCTCTCTGTTTCTCTCACTCCGCATCACTTACCTCGCTCTCTCCACCTTTGATGCCCATCTGACGAATCTCGTAGAGAAACCAATCATTTTTCACACACTCACAGTTTGGTATCGGCACACAGACACATCAAACACGTCAGAGACACACACACTCTCTTACGCTCTCATGACGACTGAGTGTGATCACACAAAAAGATGTAGTAGTTGAGTCTGCTGGTTTAAATCTTCTTGAAGGTGAAATAGAGACAGATAGAGAGGTGAAAAGAAACAAAATATGATGTTTGTCTGATGCCGTCTGGAAGGTATTTATTCTACATCATAGACGGCAGATGTTTTATGGCACAGACTGGAGTGTTTTATACTGTGTATAGTCTTGCAGACACATTGCAGCTGTTTTGTTCATGCAGTCTGGAATGGATTGTTAACATTGTCAAACGTCACGTTTCAGATCTTGTAAGAAACAAAATTCTTCTTCTTGTCTGAGTGGAGGATTTCTTTTGCTAACTGTAACAGCAATTTAACGCAGATTACAGAATGTTTAAAGAAACATTTGTTGTTTTCAAATACTGCAGTGAAATGAAGATCACTGATGTTTAAGGACATTAAATTGGGTCATTCTTTTAGTGCAGACTTGAATAATCTTTCTCTTTAACGGCCGACTGCAGATGTTAAGAGATGCAAACACACATGTTCAGAGATACAAAGTGGGACGTTTTGGAGTGCGGTCAACAAAATGTCCAGATTAGAGATGTTAACGTGCATACAACTCTCTGCTTAGGTTAGCAATAGAATAAAGATAATCATTTTTAATAACAATATGGATATAATGTAAGTAGTGTTAACTCTGATTACAGCTGTTGTAAGCTACAGAACGCATTGTGTTAAATGCAGTCTGAAATACAACCTGTTACATACCCTGCCTATTTTTCACACAGTGTCAATGAGAGCACTTCCTCACAGCATCATCAGACACGCTGTGAAAAAACTGCCGCAGATGTTCCCTGAATGTCCCCGACTCTGGAACAGGGAACACAACATCCTCAAGGCGGAAACAACCTGCCATCAATAATGCAGCCGTCTCTGAAGACTGAGACACACATCTGCACGCTCACTCTCGTGCACGCTCAACACTGGAGCACGCTCACACTCATGCACACTCTTGTAATGACATCCTAACTGTGTTTGAACAGGAAGTTAAAAACACACTAAGGGATTGTAGAGAGCCCGTTAAATGCTGGCTGAGCTGTGACAAACACTCAGCTCTGACTGCTTGATGGACAGACAACACGTCAGAGCTTCCTGAAGCATGTTGCTGCAGCCGGAGCCTGCAGGGATTGCTCACTATCGCTCGATTAACTATTCTCAACACGCTGCATTCAGGGCACCGTAAATATGAGCTTCTCACCAAGGACAGAAGTGTCCACATCAGCCTGACAGCCTGCCGTATCTGAGAAGTTTGAACTTAATTTCATGGATGCAGTAGCTAACAATGAACTGTCTCAGTTCATCATGTAAATTCAACAAGTTTCCAACCTTTCTGCTCTGTCTGCAGAGATATTCCTGCTGCAGCTGGTCTGAACTTTTCCTATTAACTGAGGCTGACAGAATGTAGAAACACAGAAAGACAGTTTAGGATGAAAATGAAAAACTCACCATCGTTGCACAGCTGATCTCTCGGACAGAGCTTCTTTTCAAACAAACACCCTGTAAACACAAAAACAACAAGTGCAGACAACTGAGTCAAAACTGAGAAACATTTATTGAAAGAGAAGTTTCAAAATCTCCCAGAAACAACAAATGTTCCTATAAATAAAGTGTTACCTAAACCTGTAATCTTTGATGCCTGTATAACAAATCCCATTCCCAAATCCTGTCGTTCTACACATTCATATTTTCAGTATGATTACACACACACATATACTTTGGCAATAATCTATATTTTACACCAACATGCAACATGTGAGGCAGAGAAGGGACAAAATAGGATTCTTTAAGTCTGGTTGAGCTAAAAGAGGCTGTTGTAAAAGAGGTTATCAGGTCTCAGATAAAAGCAGAAACTGCTCTGGATATCAGAAAATGTCAACATTGCGCTGTAACATCCATCTTTAAACTGACATTGAATTAAAGCAGATTATAGGTCACAAATAGACAGAATGAGACGGGGACCCCCAACAGGAGCAGGCGGCTACACTGGTCTTCTCTCTTGTTGCTAAGTGATGGGAATATATACCTGGTGTGTGCGTGTTTATGTGTGTGTGTGTGTGTGTGTGTGTGTGTGTGTGTGTGTGTGTGTGTGTTACAGTTGACCTTTTCCAGGCCTTAGTCTGTGTTGAGGCGGTAAACAGCAGCAGATGTGAAGCGGAGGCTCTGTTCTGTTTATTTACGTGTGTTTGCGTTTGTTTTTTCATTAAAGGGTTTATATAATGCTGAAGTGCATTATTCATATTTCCTGTGATAGCTAAAGATAATACACTTTATCCTGCGGTGCACAGAACAAACGGCACCAACATGCCACGCTAATGACTCCACTCAACTCCTTTACTGTTTGAAAAAGACTCAAATTAACTCTTCTAAAACTAAGAGCATCACTGTCAGAGTAAAAACTGAATCTGTTGCATCGCTGATATGGTCGGAGACGAGGAATGTGTCAGATTACAACTTTTAAACACATAAAAACTCATTTTTAACAATTCAGTTTTGGCTGATATTGAAAAAAATCCAATCTCATCCTTCATGCACAAAAATGTCCGTTATGAACAGGGCAAATATTTGTCTTTTGACTTGTTTTAGCATCTCAATTAAAGTTTAGTCAGGATCTGTAGACAAAGTCACATTACTGATTTTCATGGCATTATTTGTTCTACCTTTTTCACTTCTGTCTGCAGAGCCAGGTCCAGCAGATCCTCTTAAACTTGGAAGTGATACTTGCTTAAATGCTGTTAAATTTAGAAGCTAAATCCCTTAAATGATTTCCCTCGTTGATTCCTCCCCGACATTATCAACAGCCATGAGCTGCAGGTGAATTCTGTTATGATCATATGTGAGCTAGCGTTAGTCTTAAAACATCCTGCATGCCTAAAGTGCGGCTAGAGAGCAAAACACACAAGTTACAGATTCATTTCTCCTCAAACATGATCTATAGCTGAGTGTAAATAAGATGAAGAAGGCCGTGCATCTTTTCGATGTCTCACCACTTCAACCCCTCCTCAATATGCGGGGACAGTGACATCACTATTCCTACTTTCTTTACAAACAAAAAGACTGCGAGCAATATTTAAATTAGAATCATAAAAAGACGATTTTTGACATGAGAAAACCAGAACATCCCTCAGGTAGATTTCTGGGACTTTTTCCTTTACTACAGCCTCAAGCCATCTTTTTTCTTTTACCTGAAATCTATAAGAAGTCAGACAGAAATATCGACTACATGACGACACAAACAAAGCCCCGGTGCAGCAGCTATCAGAGAAGGAATCTCCATTAAACGAGGGAGCGAGGCGCTGCTAAACATAGAACGGAGGAAAGATTCTCCATCCACCCGCCGCCTCCTCCGTCCAAACTCCACATGATGACTAATCTCTGTCCTCTCTCCTCCGCCCACACAGCCCTCCCTCCCTCTTTTCTTCTTGTCATATCTCTGCCCCTGTCCTCCTCTCCTCTTTTCTCCTCGGTCTGTTTCCAGAAGATGATCAGCTCATTAAACTCGTCCTGCCGACTGTCAATCAATGCCATCTGTCACATCCCAATCAATCACCTCTTTACTGCCCAACATTACCAACTAAGTAAAATCATTTTGATATAATTGAGTATGTAATGAGTATACTGAATGATTCACTGTGAAATAAAAAAACATCATCCTGATCAGTTTGTTTAGTCGAGTAAAGTGTAAAAGCATGAGCTGCAAAACGTGCGACGTGTGAATCAGTGCAGCTCAATGGACCCTGTATTTTTGTGCTACTTTTGTCCACAAGTTCACCTTTAGGACAATGTCTGAGGAAGATATGAGCTCAAACATTGCTTTTGCTTTTAAAGTAGCTGGGAGCTTTTTGTACAGTGTGCAGATCCTTTTTGGATTCTTGCCTTTAGTTTGATTTTTGATCCAGCACCTGTGAACGTTTTTCTTTGGATGTGTGAACACGACACTTTGTTCTGCACTGAAATCAAGACAATGAAGCCCAATTTAAGAAATGTATTTGTACAATAACTTAGAATATTCTCTTTGAAACCTCTTCTGAGACTTTTATAGTGGAGTTGAATCAGCAGCATTTCTTAACCCAGGGAGTCATAGAAACAGACTCAGCAATAAGCTCAGCCGCCTGATTCAATTTGAACAGAAAAAAACAAACAGAAAATGACTCGACTCAGACAGCTCCAGCCAGCAGCAGGTCTTTATGTCTCTCCGGGGAAACTCCGCTATCTTATTTTCTCACAATCAGCTTTCTTCAGTTAAAACTAATAAGGAAACGGGAGTACAGGATCACTCCATCACATACTGAGATTCTGTGGGGAACTACTGCTCCAGCTCCATTTTGTTTTTCTGGGGAGGTGTCTGTTTGGGATCTCAGCCAAAAGGATAAAAGCTTTAGTATGTTTCATGTCCTTACATCATCATCACCTAAAGAGAGAGATTAGGAGTTCATTTTTCAGGTTGTTTTGATCTTAAGTCCTGACGTCATGCACACACAAAGACCATTTTCTGTCTCTCTTTGTTGGTTGGCTCCCTTTACATTGAGCAGTGATTTTTAAGTTGATTAAGTTGTTGTTGTTATAAATGATGCAAAGATTTAGATAAACAGGAAAATCATATGATAATCAAATGCAACAGAGGACGTTTTGGCCTCAAAAATGCCCAAAAGTTCTGATTTTGACTCAAGACACTGAAGTGAACGCCCCCCCTCTCTTTCTAACAACGAATGCTGGTGTTTGTTTTTTATTATCCGGACTTTAATTTTCCGAGACTTGACCAAACTTTAATCAATAAGGAGTCTGGAGAACTGGATGCAACACTTAATTAACGCAGGGAATAGATCTGGCAGCTAAATTAATTAATCAAAAAAGAACATTTGGAAATAAAATAACGTTCTGCAGCCGTGCATGTGCCCGCCAGCATTACAAAACGGTCCACTTTTGGTCTAATGTTTTACGTGGAAAAGTAGATATCAAGAAATTCAGGCTGACTCATGTTCATCTGAGAAACTGAACCACAGCCTCCCTCCCTCCATCATCATCATCATCATCAGTGTGTCGCTTTTATCCTCCATTAGCTTCCTGCCAGATTGGATCCAATGGCGTTCTCATAATGGTGCTGCTGGCATTTGTGGCTGCTCGTCCTCTGCTCTGCAGGCTGACAGAGGATATTTAAGGTGGAATGAGTCAGCCAGGATGGAGCGGAGGAATACAACCTGTGTGGTGAGTGTGAGTGGCAGCAGAGGCAGCGAGGTTATAAACCCTCCTCAGCTCAGCTAACCTCTGAACTTCTAACTTTACACCATCTTTCACTCTAATTTAGACTCGCTGTGATGTACAGGTAGTATTTAGAGGTTAAGGCTGGTTACGTTGTTTTTCTTTTGTTGATGAAAATAAAACAGTGCAGGTTTCTGCTAAGAAGTATTGTTAGAGCTTCTTCTTCTGCACTATGAGCTCCATTTTTGCACAAAAACTATTAGAAACACTTCAGTGAGCCAGAATTTTGCACTTGGTGACATCATTATTACAAACTCCCCAGCTGTAGGTTACATTCAAGTTACACTCAAATGCTCACTAGAACACAAAAGGTTGATTCATCTGCAGCTGACAAATAGTTCCCGACATACACACGATTTCCTCCTTTGTCCTTCATTCTTTAAGAAGTTATTGGAAAACATAATTATCCTCTTTTGTAAGATTCATATCTTCATGACCAGGACTGTAGTTTTCAGGTATCTCTAAAAGCGTTTTCAGTTGTCCTGTTTTTACCACAGTCTCTGCAGCTGGCCTCTCCTGTCTAAGTCTTCATCCTCCACACGCAGATGTAAAACTCTTTGATCTAAATATAAATCCACGAGAGCAGGCAATGCTTCACTGTAGCCTCTCTTAGAAACAATCATTCTCATTTTGAAGAGTTCATTTTATGCAGAAAGTCTACAAGATAAACGTGTTTTATCGGATTCATATAGAGATTTTTGCAGATTCATGCAAATGTACCATCTTTTACTTTCATTAAAACATCTAGATCACTCAACGTAAAGACACAATAAAAGGAGCATTACATTTGAAGTAGTTTGGGCATTTTTGTGTCTCGGTCTTGCTTTGGTCTCAAGCTTGTTTAACTCTGACTCAAAGCACATTTATCTCAAACAATACACAAACTTTCCTCTAGTGTTGTAGTTAAGACCACACTTACCAAGACCAAGACATACCCGAGACCAGAGTGCTCCAAGAGCGAGACAAGACCAAGACCAAGGCAGGGCGAGAGACTGAGGCAAGACCAAGACCAAGACCATAAATATCACTGAAAAAATCTCCATCTTGTGAGCAGCAGGCGTGACACTCTTAGACTTTAACACCTGGAAGATTGCGGTCGTAACCGGGGGATAAAATCTAATTCAGAATGAATTTAAATGATTTGTTCTTTTAGAAAAAGAAGAGTATTCCTTCTAATCACAGTGATTTGAAATAGTCTTTCAGTAGTGGTCTTGACTTAAAATCCGGAGTCCGCCAGTCTGAGGCCGAGACAAGACCGAGTAAAAATGCTTTGGATTCTGAGACGAGACCTTCAAAAAGTGGACTTGAGACCGGTCTGGAGACGAACACCTATTTCAAGTACTACAGCACTACTTTCCACACTGATTGGTCTAAGATTTGACTTAAGTTGCCTTTTTCTAAAGTGAATCAGGCTGGGATACTTCATATACTGTTAAAGAGACTATAAATTGACACAGTTTCCTGAGCATTAAAAGGAACTGTGATCAACTGCACAGTCACACTATGAGATATTCAGAGCAATAACATATCAGTGTAAGCTGGTGATAGACTCTAAATAAACCATGCTTTACTTTTACACTTTGCCTAATGCAATGTACAGATGACCAACTGTAACATGGTGTAATAAAAAGGATTTAGTATTATCTGCTGTTCGCTGTCCGTGGTGCTGAAACACTCTGACGGCCGCTGTCTGTGGTGCTGAAACACTCTGACGGCCGCTGTCTGTGGTGCTGAAACACTCTGACGGTCGCTGTCCGTGGTGCTGAAACACTCTGACGGCCGCTGTCTGTGGTGCTGAAACACTCTGACGGCCGCTGTCCGTGGTGCTGAAACACTCTGACGGCCGCTGTCTGTGGTGCTGAAACACTCTGACGGTCGCTGTCCGTGGTGCTGAAACACTCTGACAGTCGCTGTCCGTGGTGCTGAAACACTGTACTGTGTTAGTGAATAACGCAGACAGGAGGTCACTGTAGTAGCTGTGAGCAGACGGAGCTGAGGGGTCAGTTAAGAGTTACGACTATATGACATCCTGTAATACAGATATTATATTCCTGGGTTAGGGTTAGGACCTTGGTCATGGTCTTGACTCGGTCTCGATCCCTTAATGTCTTGGTCTTGTCTCGGTCTCGCCCTGCCTTGGTCATGGTCTTGTCTCGGTCTCGATCCTTAAATGTCTTGGTCTTGTCTCGGTCTCGCCCTGCCTTGGTCTTGGTCTTGACTCGGTCTCGATCCTTTAATGTCTTGGTTCTTGTCTCGGTCTCTCGCCCTGCCTTGGTCTTGGTCTTGACTCGGTCTCGATCCTTTAATGTCTTGGTTCTTGTCTCGGTCTCTCGCCCTGCCTTGGTCTTGGTCTTGACTCGGTCTCGATCCTTTAATGTCTTGGTTCTTGTCTCGGTCTCTCGCCCTGCCTTGGTCTTGGTCTTGACTCGGTCTCGATCCCTAAATGTCTTGGTCTTGACTCGGTCTCGCCCTGCCTTGGACTTGGTCTTGACTCGGTCTCGCCCTGCCTTGGTCTTGGTCTTGACTCGGTCTCTATCCTTTAATGTCTTGGTCTTGACTCGATCTTGCCCTGCCTTGGTCTTGGTCTTGAAACTGCCACTTGCATCTCCCTCATTTATGAAATGAAAATTTTTAAATGGCACAAAATAATCTGTATGTCTTCATGTCGAGATGTAAAATTCTGCCTTTCATAAACTGTGGGCGCAAAGGGGCACTGAACTGCAGTTTAACACAATATTCCTCTCAGGATATTAAGACTATACGGTGACCTTTTAAGTCCATTACTGTCTTATTAACATTGTTATACTCTACAAAGTGTCTGTAATCCGCGTGATTGGGCTGTAGTGTCTCTGTGGTACCTGACAGTGAAATTATATTGAGCTCAAGGCCATGGAGGGATTACAGAGTGAGCTTATGGGGCCCAGGGGGTCCAAAAAGTTCTGTGTGGATCCACTTTTAGAAGCCGTGCAGACACATGACTCAGTAAAAACTATTGATTTAGCAGTGATTCAGCGTGTTTCTCTTCCAGTTTGACATACCAAGAACCTCTATATTTGCATACTAAACCAAGCTGTATTCAAAGTAAAAAGAACCTTTCGGGTATGACCTATAGCTTCATAAAAGTATAACCTGGATGTTTTTATATCATTTTTATGCCTCAGCATTATTTGGGATATCCATGGAGGGCAGTTTTACTGTGACAGGATGCTTTGCGAAAGATTTATTCCACTTCTTCTGATCTCCAGCGCAAAGGGAATACATGGTGATTACATATTCTGCAGTATTTTTGGAGGGTCCTGTTTGTGTCTATGCCTGGAGCCCCTTAAATGTATAAACAGTTTATTACTAAAGCATGTTGTGGTTTGAACAACAGCTGCAGCCTCTTTACAGTAGTTAGCTCTGCAGTAGAGAAACAGCAAGCTGAAACGTATTGTTTCACCTCAGACTACATCTAGGATCACCCATGGTGGGTGGGTGTGGCCTAGCAGTGACGTCACAAGGTGTTGGAATACACCTGAAAATCACTGCAGCTGCCTGTCAGCAAAAACATGATTTCAATAAGTTCCTATATAATTACTTGAGTTTTTAAAGTGCTAATTGAATCCATTGTAACACACTCACTGGTGTTTGTTTACTGCATTATGATTTCTAAAACATTCTTAGCTTGATTCATTATATCATCGTAGGTATAGTGAGTAATTCTAAACTCTACATGACAGTAACCAACCACAACAAACTAACACTTCGCTCTCTCTCAGCCCTGCTGTTTGTTTGTGTGTTTGTTGTTGTCCTCGCAGACTGAACAACACAATGATTCATACGGGCAGACAGACACTTCCGAGCTGAACCCGCGGTCACATCATCAGTGACGCAATTCACCGCCGGTGTAAACAGATCTGAGACGAACCGAAGGAAAAGCAAGAAATCAAATCCGGCCAGCTGGGTAGGTCAGAACTAAAATAGCTCAAATGATCATGAATTAAATGGGATATCACGCCGAATTAAAGTGACTTCAGGATGTTTCCCCCCATATTTTAAGCAACAAAACACATGCAGTTCGTAACAAATCCTGCAGGATGTTTAAGAGAAACAGTCAAAACACCGTTTGGGGAAAACGACAGATTACAAAGTAATCTAATTAAATGTACAAGAAGAAGATAACAGCTGCAACATAAAGCGTTTAAGGTTACTTCAAACTCAAAGCTGAAAATATTAGTAACTCAAGGAACACAGAAGAGGTTCCTGTCAGAGGTAAAGTCGTGATTTACGCGCCGCCCTGCATGCCACCTGGATGCAGTCAGTTCATTAACAGGGAAGTGTATCAGTCTCGGTCAGTGTCGGTTCAGGTTTGGTGCTTCTTACCGTGTCGGGCGGCCACGCAGAGCCGGCAGGAGGCGGTGAGGAGGAGGCACAGAGCCGCCCAGAGCCGCGGAGACCTCATCGTACATCCAACATCCACCGGAGAAGAGGAGGGAAAGCGGCCGCTGCTGCTGCACTTCTACCAGCTCTCCATCTCTGAGGAGAGGCTGCTATGTCTGCTGCTGCTGCTGCTGGCGCTCAGGACTGACGGAGAGAAAGTATGAGAGTGTGAGTGTGTGAAAGAGAGAGAGAGAGAGAGAGAGAGAGAGAGAGAGAGAGAGAGAGAGAGAGAGAGAGAGAGAGAGAGTTGGTTGAAAACAGAGCCAGAGGAGGCGCCAAACTGCAAAAAATATTCAAGACTGGACCGTGAACAAGTACAAGTAGGCTACTAGTCTTTGTTTTACAGAAAATCCTGAGCCTTAATAGCCTTTAACTGGATCTTTATTAACAGTAGATCAGGGTAGAGCTAGTCTAAACCACTTCATATAGGCTGCAGTGGCGATTCTAGAGTCTGTTGGGGCCCTAGGCAAAAATCCATTGGGGGCCCTCCAACCAGCATCACCAACATGTCTGCCAGTGTCCCAACACTTACTCCTCTTGTTCCCTGTTTCATTTTTCTTGGTTGACTTTCACTGACAAACTTTGGTTTTGACAGCAGTGATGCATGCAATGCTTAGCAGGGCAACAAGAGTGAGTGCTGTCAGATGGGGCCCCCTAACAGAGTTTTTTTCCTACTGTCGTTGCAAAATGTGCACATTTTAGGTCACTGCTTTGGTTTAAAGTTTGTAAGCACTCGCAGTTGCCTGCCTTGCCTGTTGACAAGCAGCGCCTCTGTATAGGCAGTTAGTTTGATGCAGTGGTTGGAGCCCCTGCCAAGGTTCAACAAACATATTTAAGGGATCATACCATGATTATAAGAGTAAAGAAAAGCTTTCACATGTAAACTTTGATTAAGACCTTTCTATAGGGATTTGAAAAGTTATTTAAATAAAACTATGATGCGGAAACAAGAAATAAAAGCCCAAACCACACACACACACACGCTTATTGTAAGAATCACAAACCAACACACCTGGGAGCTATAACTAACTATAAACTATGAATTGTAATTCTGTGTACCTCCTTTGGTAGAAATCAAATTGTCTTCCTGTGAAATAGTTAGCATCATTGCACTTTAAGACTTCAGCTTGTGTATTTCTGTTTCTTTACTTTTTTTAAAAGACTAAAATACTTAGAAGAGTTATACCGAGGCTTCTACATCACTATTTATCACGGCCAAGATACGTTTTTACTCGACGCTTACTAGATATCAAATGGTTGTTATTGTCCTCTATTTGTGCTAATTTCAGGACGAATATATTCTACAATATTAAGAAGTCTGACCAACCAGCAGAGTTATATCCCTCTGACTGAATAACCCACTTTTCTGAATGATTATGGAGCTGATAAAACTCAGAGTGGACATGAATATAGTACTGTTTTAGTCAAGACCACACTAACCGAGACCAAGACACAACCGAGACTGGAGTGCTCTGAGACCGAGACAAGACCGAGACCATAAATATCACTGAAAAATCATCATCTTGTGTGCCATGAAAGGTGACACCGTGGGTGTCTGACTCTCTTAGACTGTAACACCCTGAAGGTTGAGGCCATAATTGGAGGATAAAAATCCAATTCTGAATTAATTTAATTTATTTGTTCTTTTAGAAGGGCCGTTATCTTATCAAAGTAATGACGCAAACAAATTGCCTGTCAGTGGTGGTCTTGACCGGTCTCGATTCAAAAACCAGAGTCCGCCCAGTCTGAGACCGAGACAAGACCTTTAAAAAGTGACCGTTTTCTAGTACTAAAACACTAGACTATAGGTGAAAACATTTCTTGCAGTGTGGAGAAGATCCTCCCCCCCTTCATAATAAAAGTGGATCCTGTAGATGAGATATTCTCTTTATTGGGCCAACAAACTGTCAGGAAACTTGGCAGAGCTGCACATCTGGCTCCTAACAAGGTTTTATTCAAATAAGTGATGAGATATAATTCAATGACAGCAGCTTCTCCTGCAGGAGGAAACCTTGCACATTCAATATTATTTGTGAATTAAAATAACAAACCCAAAACTTTTCCATATTTTATTATGTCCTAAACAATTTCAGTTCAGTAGAAACATTGTGCACTGTAATGTGTGTTTGCCTCCATCGGTGACATGCTTACAGCATTATAGGGTACAGAGGAGAAATACTGAAAAAGTGTCTGAAGGAAAGGATTTGTCTTTGTTTTTGTTTTTGATGGACATACACTTTGCATCAGTAAGTGCTGAATCCTGCATGTGTAAATGCAACCTGCTTGATGAAAATGTCATCCTTTGTTTCCATCAGTTATGGTTCTCCTCGGCTCTAGTCGACAACCAGTGTGCTCCTCACCGTGGGGAACAACTCGAAGAAGCCCTGCAGGATGAAGCAGACAGGAAGTGAGAAATGAAAAGAAAATGGAAACTATGTCAATTATCTGAGGTTTAAAAGAATTGATTGTATTGAAATCAAAGGAACCTAAAGGTAATATTGAGTTAAGAGAGGACTATTTAAAGTATTGTTTTGGGAGAATGTTTGTACATTTGCATATTAGCGATTCCAACAGTTAAAGATCAAAATGCACTCTCTAGAGAAGGAGGAAAAACAGCCAGCCTGAGAATGACTCTTGTCGGGGGTCATGCATGGTCACCCTCTCTTTTGATCTTTCCCTCTCCAAGTCCTCACATTTACAGAAAACATCAACCATCCCTTTGCTGTCATGCTGAGAGAGAAGGCATGTTTGTTTCACAGACGGGGTTACCTTGAAGAGGGTGGTGCTCTGCAGGACGCTGGAGGTGCAGCACATCTCTCTGATCGAGTGCATGGAGAGCTGCGGAGCTCCTATGTCCATCACAGGGATCCCAAGGCGTGCGGCCAGGATTGGTCCGATTGTGGTTCCACATGGGCTGTCGTTACGGACCATCACATCCTGCAGGAGGAGGGCTCAAAGGTCAAACTGATGAAAATTAACATAACATCAAATCTTTACACATCTGGAATGTTTTTATTCCAGGAAACACCCAGTCTTCCTATCTGCCATCTAGTGGCCTTCAGGAGGCACTGCAATGTCTGTAAACCAAGTCATTTCCTCTGTCAGTAGTGCCTCAATGTGCAGGAAGCAACAACTGGAAATTAAATGGAAGTGAAACTAAGGTAATGTCAAAAACTATCTTGATTAAAATCAGAAAAACATTTTTTTGAAATGTTAAGTTGTAAATACAAGGAGCAAAAACTCCTCTGGTTAAAGAAAGGTCAACGCATGTTTATTTGAACAGGTACACCTTAATCTCACACAAGCAGCACAGATTTAATCAGCTCAGAGAAGTATAACGTGTTTACATCATGATGTCATGTTTGACGGTGATCCTGACAGCTGCTTGTAAACGATTTTCAGCTGCATCTTTTACTCTGAGGTTAACAATATTTCAAATTTGATCACACTAAATAAAATGATTCTATAACCACATAGGAAACATTTTCTCATAAAACAAACTATATCTGCTTCCCTTTAAATAAAACATGTTGCTAGGCTCTCTGCACGAGTTTTATAATCGTACTTAGAGTCCTTTGTTCTTTATTTCGCACATGCATTCTTTTCTTCTCCTCTCTGTGTCGTCCTGGTGCAGCCCGACATGTTGCTAGGAGATCTGCATTAGCTGCCAAGTGACTCAAGAAACACCAAGTAATGAAAAGCTACTGAGCCTCTGTCTGCAAACAATTCACCCAAACACACACACACACTGTACCTGCAGGGGCACGCCGACCTGGCTGGCGACCTCTCTGACGACGGAGGCGGTGACAGCCGTGGTGGCGTAGCGCTGGTTACTGTTAAATTTGATCACTGGGCCCTGAGAGAAAATTATGTGAATGTTGTTTCAATTTTCCTTATTAAAATCACCTCAGAGTGTTTTATACGACGCCAAGATGGAATTAACCAAACGTTCTGGATGCTTTGCACTGCTTCCTGCAAATATTCTTTCCCCCCACCACATTTCATGAACTCTGCGTCAAAACACGCTAAACAAGCTTTTGTTTGATTATCACTGAAGCCAAAATCCTTAGTGTCAAATACACGAATAAACCAATTTTTACTCAATGAATACATTAGTTAGGGAGTCGATTAATGAAGTTAGTCAAGCATGCATGGTGCAAAAAGAGAAGCAGATTCGTTTTATAGTAACAACCACATCTAATCGATCTGCTGCATGGAAATAAAGCTTACACAAAAAGTCCAAGAAAAGTTTTCCAAATGAAAACCCAATTCTTAATGATTCAAATCAGGTCGGTGTGTTTGTGTCTCTTTTAAATGAAAGAATAAATAAAGTAATACTTTTACCTTGTGGAACGCTGGTCGGTGGTTCTCCTCGTGCTTCTCTCTAAAAAGAAGATGAACACAAACCAGCTCGACTAACAATTCTTTAAAGTGGAATTTTAAAATGAAAATAAATCAACAACTGCACCGTCCTACTAACACATGAAACCATCTGCATGAAACTCATGTCTTAGTTCCTGTGTTTTCACTCTTAATATGTGTTTTAAACATTTATGCTTTTTTTTATATCTTATATGACAATTAGGTTTATTTTGGGCTTTTTATGCCGTTATTTAAAGACAGAGCAGTGGATAGAGTCAGAAATCAGGGAGAGAGAGAGAGTGGGGAATGACATGCGGGAAAGGAGCCACAGGTCGGATTCGAACCCTGCTGTTTGCTTGGAGGATTATGTCTCCGTACATGAGTGCGCAGGCCCACTAGGTGAACGTCGCTCCTATCATAGCTTATAAAAGGCGTCTAACCAGTTAAAACTTGGCCCACAGCTGAATTAAGAACCCTTTCCTTTTGAAAACAAACTTTAAATCACTCAACCTTTAAGGCTACAATAACTTTACAATCTGCTGAGTTAATGGGCAGCTGTGTGTGTTTGTGTCAACACTGACATGTAGTTGGGGTGCACAGCGTGTGCCATGTCAGCGCTGATCATGAAGGAGAGCGGCGCTGCCTGCTGAAAAGCGGTGAGGTTGGAGGAGGAGGCGGCGAGGCGGCTGAGGATGAGCTCTGTCAGGTTTGACTGAGCTCCCTGAGCGCTCTCTGATCCCACCTACAGGAAACACAAAGTCTGTTAATGTGAAGCATTGACAGACTTAAACGTGCACATAAACTATACATACAATTTATTTTGCACAATTTTTCCTTTTTCCTCCTGTTGTTCACTCCAATGATCACCCATCACTGGGAGTTCAGAGTAAACCATCGAAACAGTTTTGTGTGTTAAACAAAAAACAACATCTGTTTGGGAGACACCAGACACAGCACACCAAGCAGAAACTGTTCCCCATCACATATCTCAAACTGGTTCTGTTTCTACCTCACCCACCTCTTCATTGTCGTACAGAGTGACCATGCGGATGTTTGGATCTTTGGCCAAAGAGTCTCCAGAGCAGGACTGCATCAGGCCCTGGGGGACAAAAAGACAGAGTGTAAGAAGGGGTGTGTCAGCATTTTTATGAAAAAGACGCTGAAGGTCAAAAGAAGAAAAAAGACTGAAGAACAAGTTTAATAAAGTAGTACAGGGAAAAAAAAAATCTGATTTCTGTATGGCTTCTGACCTGCAGGGCGCAGTAGCAGCTGTGGAGGTTGTCCAAACGAGGAGAGTAAATGAACTCTTCATACACGCCTCCTAGCGCCTGCAGAGAGAAGAGAAGAAGAACATATAGGACAGAAATACCAGAGGTTTGGAGTCTTTACCAGGTTTTGTCAAGCTTTGCATTATTTATAAAATCATAGAAACAGGCTGATTGAGAGTGATGCTGCTTAAGGTGGTCAACTGGACGCTAAAAAGTGACAGGAAGTCAATAGTTTACGTGCCCCAGGCTGAGTGTCGGCCAGACACAGCTCAAAGTCCAGCAGAGCTTCAGGCGCAACGCCAAGCTCTGAACACAGCACCTTCACCAGCACCGGGTGGTGTTTCTCTGCCTGAGAAGGAATAAACAACATTTTGTGTTTCATCCTGATTACAATTCTCTCACCTTTCTACATTTCCTCACTTAGTACTTTTGATGTACACATGCGTTATCAAAACATTTTACTTTTACAACACTTTTTCAAGAACAGGAATACAAGCTTTTTTTCAGACAACAAACAAGTTTAGCAATAATTTGGTGTTTGTCCCTTTGATGCAAATCATGTATCACTGACCCTTCTGTCCACAAAGCCAAAATAACTAGTGAATTATCCTGTGAGTTTTGAGGCCATGTGGTGTGTGGGAGGATGTAGCAGCAAAAAAATGAAGGGTAAAAAGGAGAGAACATAAAGACAGACCAAAGGCAAAAAATGCAAGAAATCGTTTTCATATAAATTGTTGTTAATTTTCCCTAAAAGTCATTTTGTGTCATATGATGTAACCCAAATGTCAGAGTATCGCCATGTCTGATGTTTCTTTTACCGTGCTGGTTGCACAGGAGGCATCTCCACAGGACGCAGAGCCCGTCTCCAGCTCCTCCTGGACAGCCGTGGCGATGATGGGCACGCTGAGACACGGACAAAGAAACACACAACACAATTATAGAACAAACTCATCTTTCAAACTGAGCGACAAAACACATCGTAAAGATGGTTAGTGATAGTTACTCCTATGACTTCTAAATTCAAAGATTCTAAAGACAAAGATTTGTAGGAAACGTTAATGGAGAGGCCAAATGTTTTCATATTTATATTAATTTTCTCTCCGATTCAGAGTATAAAAATGGTGCTCAAACATCTGCATTGTGTAACTGACAGGTGGTTCTCCTTGTTGGGGCCGAAGGAGTCGTTGATGTCCCTCTGCAGGTGGATGGCAAGGTGAGGGACCCTGAGCAGAGGTCTTGGCACATGAACCAGCTTATGAAGCAGCCTGCCGTCACTCTGCAGGAGGACAAACATAATAATCTGGCTCACAAAATTCTTCAATGCCATCATCTAAACTGAACAGATTTGACAGAGCTTGTGTTTAACTGTAGCTTCAGAAGAAGTCCTGACAAGAGAAATAATAATCTGTCTACCTTAACCATCACACGGCCAGCAATGGTAAGGTCACGGTCAAACCACGTGTTCCAGATGCCGCCGCCGTAGCATTCCACCCCGACCTGCAGACATCCCTGCTTTGTCTTCAAAGATCTCGGCTTCACCTGAAACACAGTTTTTTAATCCAATAAATCAGTGACTCATTAACTGAATGGGAAACTTCTACATTCTAAAACAGTCAAAAACAAAACATGTTTCGACATTCTTACGTTCAAAGACGGATGCTGAAACCTCTTTTAATCAATTACTTGTAATTGAATTAGAATTATTTTGTGCTCTTCTCTGGGCCTTGATTAAATGTTATAAACAAATATGTGAGAAAAACATCACAACATACTGGACAGGATGACAAACACCTGCTGAATACATCAGGACCCGTGAGCACATCTCCTCTGTCAACATTTAAATTCTGTTTTGTGGCAGTTTGGCTGCAGAGGATTTTGAGGCTTGTTCTCGTGTACTCTGGCTGCTTTCTAGGGATTTAAGAAGTAAGAGGCAGACTGATTGACGGCTGGAAGTGGGCCGGCTCTCACCTTAAGGCAGGGGCTGTCTGTGTGGGCTCCGATCATGGAGAAGCCGTTTCCTGGAAGGTACTGTCCACCCACAGCGAAGGCGATGAGGCTGGAATAGTTCCTGGTCACAAAGTACTGAAGAAAGCAGGGGATGGAATTTTAAATAGGATTGTTTTAATTAACTAACATTATGATCAGATTAATAAACTGAATTTTCTGGCTAGAAAAAATAAACAAGACTCTTAACTCCCATGAACTATTAACACTGAACCATGTACCCTGACTGACCTTCTTAGACGGCTCGATGTTCCACTTCTCCGACTCCTTTAGCTCGGTGAAGCCCGCAGCCAACAGACGCCGCTTGCATTCTTCAACCACTAAAGGGGCAAAAAGAAGACAACAAAAGTATGCTTCTCTGACTTTTCTGTTTTTTTAAAAAGCAGCAACTCAAGTATGCTTTCATCAGTTATGTCGATATTGTTAATTATACAGTGCTACTATCAAGATCTAAAAACATTCACTTACAGGGGCTTAGTTAATATATCCAGGACAAATTCTTAAATCAGTTATGCAAGCTTATTTATAACTTGTTGCAAAGCAATTCAACAATTGATTTTTATTGCTTTGCTGCACAATCTGCAGAAAGTTCACAGTGCAAAGGTATGAGACATCATCTGCAGAGATCCTATCTTATCTCAAGCTCAAAGTCGTGAGTTAACCTGAACAGCGTCTCTGCTTGACACCTTCTTTCTGCTGAGACATGCAGATCTCTTTGATCTCACACTGGAAACTTCATATCAGAAAGCTGGCAGATTATGAAAGTATTTTTATCAAACACAACCTGCTATCTTGTCTGAACTATTAATCTGGCTTTATATAAACCACAAAAAAAAGGGGGAGATCATCTGGATTTTGGATTTAGCTTCAAGAAATATATACAGTAACTTGTGATGTTTGTGAGATTTAAGTTAATAAATGCCAATACGTCATTTACCACTAGGTTTTAAGGTTTATTTTGTGAGCATGTATTTGACCCAATCCTATCTGCAGGCTTGTCTCAAACTGTATTTAAATTAACTTTGTGTAAATATGTAGTAGACCCTCAAATACATCTTGTAGCTCATGCTAAAAGTGCATTTCACCATTCGTTTACATGTGTAAATATACTTTTTAACGGTCTGTAAATGCATTGTGTACATATTGTTCTTGTAATGAATATCTTAAAGACTCTACCGTGGTATGGAGACACTCCTCTGTTGACAAACTGCAGGAACTCTTTGGCTGCAGACTGCACGGCCTCTTTGGAACTCTTCATGATCAAAGACTGTCAGGGGAAAAAAGCAGGAGTCTCAAACAAGTGAAATGTAAAACAGTTGAATTGCACAAGTGTATCACAAGGTAAGACAGCAAAGCGAGAAGCTACCAGCAACCGGTGACTAAATTACAGTGAAAAAAATAGACTTGTCCGATAATGGACACACCGGTAGTTAGCAAAGCTTCGCTAGCTAACCTGCACAGGACAACACGAACTACCTGCCTCTTTTTTCTCCTCTTCCTCTGCTGGCCAAAGTCAAAACAGCTCTCGGTAAGGGAGCAACTCCTCCATATATCGCGCTAACAACACTCATATTTATGACACTTACCTGCATTAAGTGGACTTTCAAACTCTGAACTCCAGAGAAACGGAGTAGTAACGACAGACAGATACAGATTAGCTGACAACAGCAGTAAAGAAACTGGCGCAGTTTTCAGACGCTGGCCCACAGTGACACCTAGCGGCCAGGCGGTGCAATTACTTTTTAAAAATATTTTCACATTATCCCATTTTTTCAGAATAACTATTGCCATAGAAAATGTTGTGGATATATTAACTTTTCAAACTGTTTGTGGGTAACTTTTTAAAGTGAAGCAAAATCGAACTAAAAACTTAATGGTCTCTTTTTGTCCTATTAACCCCTGAACGCTTTACATGTAATTATATTAAGGACCATTACTATTGAACCCAAAAGAGCTAGAGTGTCAATGTTTGGTATGATTTTACTTCATGGAGTCTTCATTGGGAGGATATGACCTGCATGTCCTATGTTTCCTAAACTTAATGTCCTGAGTGTAAACTGTGGCAGCAGTGAGTGACTCAAGGCCCAAACTAAGTGGAGTGTGATGTTGACATTTCTCACCAGTGATGAGCAAGGTTTCATTTAAGCCAAATCATGCTTAATATTGCCCATTTTTATCTTCTTTTTCAACTCTGACTCACTCATATTAGTTTATTGTCCATTCCCCCCATGCAGCCATTTATCAATATATCATCACCACGGGAACCAGCCATATATAGTCCTAAACAACAAGGGAGGAGAGCCTGAAAGTGATGAAGAGATGTTTACTCCTGATGTCAGCTAACAGAGTCGCTTCTGTTCTTGAGGAAACCCAGGGTGATGAAGGAACACACACACACACACACACACACACACACACACGCACGCACGCACGCACGCACGCACGCACGCACGCACGCACACACACACGCACGCACACACACACACACACACATACACACACACACTTTATCAGAGGAGCAGCAGTGGGAGTGTTGAGTGTTGTCATGCTGTGAATTACAGCAGTATCCTACTGTGCTGTAATTATGCTGGTACATACTAGGATTGTTGACTAGCTATTCAAGAAATATGACCTTTTGTTTTCCCTCATAGTACCAGCCAAAATGTCCTGCAGAGACCACCATGTATTCTTTAATCAGTCATGATATGTGAGGTTATAACAAAAATTATCAACACAAGCACACAAGTGTAACTCTTTGTCACATTGCAAAAATCAGGAGTGATCTCTGGCAACATATATGTATGCATTGTAAAGGTCCTGTGTTAAAATAAATGACCAGGTCTTATGTTCCAGTATTTGCATCATCTGCTTTATTTTTCTTTGCAGCTGTAGTGCTGATTTCTGTGTAGAGCTTCTTACCACACACACACTGGAGTATACTTTACGTCACTGCACACAGGTGAGAAGTTCATCCACAAAACAAGTGTCAGGTGCTCAAGTGTTACCCTTTGAACTAAAGTTACCTGCGATAAGTGTGAAAAAAAATACTCCTAATAATGTACTTTAAAAAGGTTGCCATCAGAAGAAGCATCATAAAAATACTCATTTGACTGAACTCTTGTTTTAGAGCGCCCAGAGAGAAAGTAACAGGTCTTACTGTAGTGGATGTTTGACACTTAACACAGGTGTTATTAATTACGTTAACGATGGCTCCCCTGTTTTATCATCCCAGTAATTACTGCAGTATAAGTATCCGAGCACAGCACAGTGCTGACTGTGGAACCTGACCTCTGAAACATATCGCAGCATTAATTAAAGGGATCAGTAACACCTGTGTAGTCCATGGTGACAGCAATAAGATACGTCTCATAACTCTTTATCGCTGCAAGATTTCTGACATTTAGTCTCCAGTTGGCCCAAAAGGAAACGATATGGACTCATAAGGAAGCAACGTTATACAAGAAGTGCATCACATTTCTCTGTTTGTCCTTCAAGCCACTTCATCTATTTATATCCATTCAATCTGTTGTAAATATGACATTCCAGACAGGGTTGAGTTTAAGATAAGAGATCAGACAGGTTTAGTGTCTGAATGATGTAAAGTGGGCAGATGGGTTATGAATAGGTGCTGCATTATGGGAGACGTAGGATGCATCCCATTTGGAGCTTAATCCGTCCTACAGGAGTAAAAGAAACCGTTACGTAATCAATTTAAATAATACCTCTTTTAATGTTAATATCTTAACTTTTTTTATTAGCAACATGACAGAACAACACAAATAAAATACATATTTTGATTGATAAGTTTGGTTTCCCTTATCTCTGTAAGATATGATCAATAAAACTGCACCAATGAAAGCATCTGACAGCTTATCTAGTCTTATCTTAGCTAGTGATAGCACCCTACAGTCTTTGGCCTTTCAAAATTTCACCAGCAGCTGATTGAACCCCAGAGCATCCTGGAGTCTGGTGTCAGCTGGCAAAGGAATACTTTAGTGTTATCATCATAAGTGGCACACATTGTTTGGAAATGCAGCTCTCTCTTGCTGTGGGAGCGCCTGCAGGCACATGCTGAACCTCTCTGTCGCACAGGATGGGATAGTTTTCCTTTTTAAGGCAGGTTTGTCAAAGCTCTCCCCCCACAGACGCTGTCCTTAACAACCTGCACAGCTTCACCATGTGAGGAAGATACAAAGCTCTGGAAGTCACCATCCATCCCTGCATCCTCACATCGTTAGGTAATGAGATCACAGAAGAAGGAGACTTTCTCATGACGCTCTGCGATTTCGCAGGTCCTCTTATGTAAACAGGTTGTTCATTCACGAGTATTATGACGTCTCAAACACTTGGTTAAGTTGAGGGATGAAAACTTCTTGACGAACATCGAGGAACAGTTTTGGTCATGCTTTAAAGTACATGACAGCATTACTACAATCATTATCTTGATCAGCTGCACGGCTCTCCACATTTCAAGATGTTAAGACTCAGCAAAATGGCCATACTGACATAAGCACTGTGCCAGAAACCACAATTTGCTTTTATCTAAACGAGACCACAATCTTGGCATTGGATAGAGAGGGCTTGAAGTTCAGCTGTGCTAATTTTGCAACGCAGGTTTCTGAAGTAATCAATTTTGGGTCTGGGCATTGGGGAACGAGACACAGCAGTCTTTGTGGAGCAACAGAGGCTTGAGTAAAGCACAATGCTGTGGTTGGTTTTTTCCCATTTTGTTCCTTTCTTGCCACCAAGTGTCGGGTCAGAACCAAAAGGTTAATATCTTGATTTATTTTGGCAGGGTTCAATTGTGTTGTTCAAGTTCAAGTTTCAGGCATTTCTATTAGTCCGTGTTCAACTTTGTCAGCATCACACATCGTTAAAATGACTTTCTGGCTTAAAAATCTAGATCATTGGATACTAAGCTAAAAGGAAAACATGTGCAAGATGAAACAATACAAAGAAAAGAGGGAGAAAGATGGAAGTGAGACAAATTATTAATTAATAAAGTTATAGAAGGCAAGGGGAGATGAGGGGAAGGAGAGCTGAAAATTGTTATAAGGTGGGAAAGACTTTACAAATGATGAAGAGAGGGAGATGGAAGAGACGGGAGGCAGAAAACGAATAAGAGAAGAAGAAAAGGGAGTCTTGGAGAAGAAGGATTGGTAGAAAGAAAAGACTGAAGAGGAAAGTCACAAAGAGTTCGGAAAAGAGAGATGAAAAAAGACAAACAGAGGAAGAAAGAGGGGGTGTAGAGCAACTCAGGGAGGGAAGTTCACAGGGGGAGGCGTCAAAAAGTGAGGGAGGGGGTATCTACAAATAGTTGAGGATAGTAAGTTCTTCTTCAGTGCTTTCCTTTGCTGCAGCCCTCACCAGGCTCCCTGAGTCCTCCATCATGGCCTCCTACAGCTCCTCAGCCCAAACCGCCTCCTCTTACCGCCGACACTTTGGCCATGGCAGCTACGCCTCCCCCTCCCTCAACCGCTCCATGCTGGGCCATGCCGGCAGCGGTGGGGGTCATGCCACCTCCAGGGTCTATGAGGTGACCCGGTCCAGCTCAACACCAGCCTACCGGGTCTCTTCCAGCTACCATGGGAAGCCTTTGGGGGCCTCCCGGGTCTCAGTCGGGCGCTCCTATGCCGGCATGGGTGAGACACTGGACTTTAGCCTGGCTGATGCCCTAAACCAGGAGTTCTTGACCACAAGGACCAATGAGAAGGCAGAGCTGCAACACCTGAACGACCGTTTTGCCAGCTACATTGAGAAGGTCCGCTTCCTGGAGCAGCAGAACCAGGTGATGGCTGTGGAGGTGGAGCGCCTGCGGGGACGTGAGCCAACACGCATCGCCGACCTGTATGAGGAGGAGATGAACGAGCTGAGGAGGCAGGTGGAGATCCTGACCAATCAGAGGTCACGCATAGAAGTGGAGCGAGACAACCTGATTGACGACCTGGACAAGCTCAAACTAAGGTAGGAGGGGCAATATGAAGAGTGTGTGTGTCTCTTTAAGATGAGACCCATGTGCATAAATGTGTGCGTCAGATCGTGTAGGGCTGCTTTTTGTGTGTTGGAGAGAAATTCTCTGCATGCAATTTAAACAGAAAGGTAGAAAAAAAGAAAACCAATGTAGGAACTCTAAAAAATGCTGCTTGAAACATTTGACATCTCTGACTTTAAGGCATTTAGACATTAATAATTCAGTAAACACAGAGTGAAACGGTGTGAATAAATCAAACGTTTTTGACCATTCATACAACACTTCATATAACAGTTAAGGATTTTGCCTTCAAGATTAGAAAACAGCAGATATATGATGGGTTTAATAAAGGAATAAGTACTGCCAAGATGTTTTATGACACTGGAATGAACTCTTTACTAATAAAACACAGGTTTTGAATGCAGGACTTTTACCTGCATACTTTTACTACTACTTGTTCTTTTACGAACCAGAAAGATTGGATTACCTCCAACAAGAGGTAGGCAAATCTTAAAAGATTGGAAATGCTTAATGCTGGACTTACTTGTCCTTAATCGTTCAGTGCCAGCTTAACATATATCAAAACTAACTTAGATTTATTCTACTTAATGTACTAACTCAACAAGTGCACTCACATGGAGAATGGCTTTAAAAATACTGATGATTGTAAAGGAGCAGCTATAAATGCACATGCATGCCACCACTTAGCTTAGAGCTACAGTTAGCTTCATGCTGGGCTTTGATTGCTGTCTTTACTAGTCTTCATACTGCCGAAGTGCCCGTGAGAAGGATGCAGAGTCCTGCACTACTGGATCTGTCAAAAAGCAAAAATCTGTTGAGGAATCTAAAGTCAAACATTCGTCTGCTGCTGAATCTCTGCTCTGAATTCAGAATATTCTGTGATATGTAAACTATAAAAATGATTGATGACTATTGTGTGTGTGTACCTGCCTATTAAAAGAGTCTGACGTCTGAGCTCATCACTCACAAACACCCCCCCTCCACACACACAGAGCATGTTTACAGTGGGCTTTTCTTTAAAAGGAGAGGAAAGTGCTCCCACATATCTGCAGGACATCTACTGATCTGTCCTTTCTCTTCTTCTCTCTGTGGTTTACATCTTACGTGCCAGTTTTATAAAGAGTCAGGGAGAAGACAAGTTATGATGATGATGATGATCAATGAAAGCTCCATCATGAGGATTAAAACATTTTCCCTCAGATCAAAATAAAAAAAGAGCCTTTATCCTGCTTTTATTTCCTTTAAGTCTTTAAGGTTTCTGTGCAGAAGTTTATTCAGAGGAGTTTAATGGATGCAATATGGGATGATTTTGTTTCTTCTTTGACATCTCAGTGCATTTTGATTCAAGGATGGGTTCATGGCTTAATAAATAAGACTAGCATCTGTTCCGTGCAAAAGAGGATTAAAAACCATTTTATGTCAACTTTTGTCTTTGGCATCACAGTGCAGATGGTTCGAGCTAATGTTTAAAGTTTATTTATAAGCAATGTTCAGGACCAAAGCTACCGAGAATACTATAACCATGTCTTTAGTAATGGTTTTTAAAAAAATGTAATTTTGCATTGATCTGCTCCAGACTCCAGGAAGAAATCCTTGAGAAAGAAGAAGCAGAAAACAACCTGGCTGCTTTCAGGGCGGTGAGTCTCTAATGCACTTCACTTTGTACTTTATAAAGGCCTTTCATGTTGGGAACCAACCAGCTGCTCTCCTGACTTTAGATGTTTTAAAACGACATAACTAATTCACCAAACTGTTGCAGGATGTGGATGCTGCCACTCTGGCTCGTCTGGACCTGGAGAGACGCATCGAGACGCTGCAGGAGGAGATCGCCTTCCTGAAGAAGATACATGAAGAGGTTCTCTCTTCCTCCTTTTTCTCTTTCTTTCTCTCTGAAGGATTTGTAAGCACAGCTTGACAACAAACTCTTAACTTTAATATATGAGGGATCTGAACAAGTTAATTGAGATAATTTAAGGAATAGTGCAACATATAACTTTAAATATTTGGTGTGAGGCCCTGAAAGAAACACATTCACAGAGCATATTTCCTTCTTGTCTTTTCTGTCTGTTATGTGCTCTCTGTGTTTGGATGGTGTCCGATTTGGCTCATCTGTCTGTCTGTTGTTACATTTGTATGAGTTTGTATAGTTGAGTGTGTGTGTGTGTGTGTGTGTGTGTGTGTGTGTGTGTGTGTGTGTGTGTGTGTGTGTGTGGAGACAACACAAGAGGATTGGTGAAGTATACAGTTTCTCACACACAGAGTGGGTTGGCAGCGGGTCTGTGCAGTGTTGCAGAAGAGCACTGGAATCTCACGCAGCAGTTGTACAGCTAAAATTACACGATGTATCAACACAGGACGTCATCGTACTGTCAGCTTAGTAGTGTGTGTGTGTGTGTGTGTGTGTGTGTGTGTGTGTGTGTGTGTGTGTGTGTTCCTAACTAAGCTTCTCTCTGTGGCACAATTCTGACCAAAGACCAGTTAATTGTGGACAAGTGCAGGAAAAAAGCTGGTTTCTGGGTCAGTTGTCAATGTTATTTCTTGGGTGAGCTCCCAGGAAATGAATTCAAGTCAGTGTAATGTTCACTAAAGTAAACGTGAGTTTGTGAGTGTTTCCAGCCTGTAGACTTCCCTGTGACAGCGACACAATGCCAAGTGGCTGTTGCAGTGTTAGTAGTGTGATTGCAAGCTTCTTCAGGGCTGCTATCAGGTGTTCACAGAGTGATTACAATGCAGCAACCACAGCTGCTGAAAGGTGCCTCGTGGCTACAGGGTGGATCCAAAAATATTGTGCTGCATAAAATGTCTGAAGAGACCAGTTGGAGCTTGGCTCTATCAACATACCGGCTGGTTCCTATGTTAATAATGGTTCTCTGGTTGTTACTGGTTGGCAATGATTTCCCCTCTGTATACAAACCTAATCCCTTTAATCTCTTCTGTGTTCTGGAGACAACACACACCCATCAATCCCCACAAAACCATCCACAGCACTGCTCTGACCTCCGTCTCACCTGACTTCTTCCTCCTCATCCTGCAGGAGATCCGCGAGTTGCAGACTCAGATGCAGGAGACTCAGGTGCAGATCCAGATGGACATGTCTAAACCGGATCTGACAGCAGCACTGAGAGACATCAGAGCCCAGTACGAGGGCATCGCTGCCAAGAACATAGCAGAGGCTGAGGACTGGTACAAGTCAAAGGTGAGACATGGAGGGATTGTTAACATTACAACATTGGGGGTTTTATTTGCCAGACATTTTGCTAATTATAAATTATTAGAAAAATAATTCCGTTTCTATATCCCAGTGGTGTAAGCAGTAGTTCCAGGAATAACTGACCTTGACCTTTATCACTTCAGGTGTCTGACCTGAACCAGGCAGTGAGTAAGAACAACGAGGCCCTGAAGCAGGCCCGGCAGGAGACCATGGAGTTCAGACACCAGATCCAGGCTTACACCTGCGAGATTGACTCGCTCAAAGGCACTGTACGTCTCTGACACACAAAGATTATACATTCAATCTGTGCCTCATCCTTTTCAAACACTTATGTCACACCTTTCTCTTTGTCAAACCCAGAATGAGTCCCTGATGAGGCAGATGAGGGACATGGAGGACCGTCATGGACGTGATGCGGCTGGTTTCCAGGACACCATTACCCGGCTGGAGGCAGAGATCGCCAACATGAAGGATGAGATGGCGCGCCATCTTCGAGAGTACCAGGACTTGCTTAACATCAAGATGGCCCTTGACATGGAGATCGCCACCTACAGGAAGCTGCTGGAAGGGGAGGAGAGCAGGTGATGCTGGAGGCAAAGGCCTGTGATGTGCTAAAATGTGTTTCCTGTATATAAGAAAGCTTGATCAGGATGTAATTTTCACTGGCCTTGAAAAAAACGTTTCATCATAACAGAATAATGACTAAGAACTACATTTATAATGCATCCTGTTTTCAACACTTCTCTTTCTGTCTGTGCAGGATTACCCTGCCTGTGCAGAGCTACTCCACTCTGAGCTTCAGAGGTAAGGACACACCTGCGGTTCCCTGAACACACCACTAGAGGACACATTTCGCTACAACCAACATAAAGTCTAGAGTCTGTATAGGAAAAATGATGTCTGGGAGACTGAATAATTGTACAACATGACCTTCTGTCATCTTTATGTTGGTATTTCCTCACTGTGTTTAAACAGAGACCAGCCCCGAGCACCAGCAGCGCTCCTCTGAGAAGCATTCAAAGAAAACCGTCCTCATCAAGACCATTGAAACTCGTGATGGAGAGGTAAAACAGAAATACTGCAGCAAGTACAGATCTAACAGTTTGTTTTTAAGATCTTACCCTTTTAGTTTGTTTGGAGATGTAGAAAGAATAAAGGTAAATTCAGAGTTTACCGTTAATCTTATATTTAATACAAAGTCTACAATAAAAACTGGACAAAACGTCTACACCTCTTTATGTCCTGTTAATGCTTGAATTTTGTTGATATGTGTCCATTTCTGGCGTTTCCCAAGCTACATTTGTGGGAACGATCTGTACAGCACATTGTGTTTTCATATCACCAAGAAGGCATTTGTGATTTTTCCAAGTAAACACCCCCACACACATGCAGGGACTAGTTCACAGTGTGCCACCTTCAACCAAACATCCTGTCCCATCTGAGTGGAAACACACTACGCCCACAGTTTCCTGGGAATACATACATCACAGACGTGTTGACACAGGTCCTGGTTGCTCTTTTATATTTAATAAAAGCTCATTTGTATCACTGCACTTTATATCACCACCTCCCTGTGCAGCTCTGCAGACTTTAGTGTTGATGACATGTGGCTGTTTATTTGCAACCTTTTGCAATAAAGAAACCTTAAAATGTCCCAACACTTTAAACTTTTGTGCTTTTAGAACAATTGAAAGAAATCTCACATTGCAATATGAAGTTTATTCAGAGACCCTTTGTGCTGACTCTCACACAAAGTATTTCTTATATCTCTGAACATCTCATGACTTCTGTGTTTCTGCCCTGCAGGTTGTAAGCGAGTCGACGCAGCACCAGCAAGACATCATGTAACGATCTGCAGAAGATAAAGAGAGAAGAAGAGCAAATCTGTCCTGTCCTGAGACAGAGAGGTGGAGAAAACAAACGAGAAAAGAAGCACAAATAAAACCAGAAAAAATCATGTTTTGTGGACTGTAAAAAGTAATCATTGTGGCCTGTACTGGTTTTGTTCAGAGGTAACTCGTAAGTGAATATGAAGCAGGATGGGGGTTTCATCAGGGTTCTTTATCTCTGTACAAAAAACCTGTACGCAGCTGGCTTTGGGTGCACTACATGAAAACAACATATTTGCATCTAAGAAAGACAACAAGAGTGTTGCAGCATTTCAGACAGCCTCCTCATTTTGTTCTGCGTACACTGCCTCTTGAATTAAATGTCAAAAATCGAAAAATAATTTAACATGAATATTAGGAGTCTTCTTTTGCCGTGTTCGTCAAGGTGAGAGACACTGTTATATTCAATCAGGAGCATTTATAATGAAAATACGGTGATCTGTATGTGTGTGTGTTTGAGCTCATCAATAAAGGGACGTAGAAAGGACAGATAAAATGAGAAGATGGAGGAGGAGATTAAAAGTCGTCTGGAGATGAAGCGAGAGAAAAGAGGTGTTTCGAGGTAGAAACAAAGGAAAGAGAGAGAAGAGGAGGGGGCTTGTATTCAGGAAAGATAATCTTGTCTGACTTTCAAATATTATTTGCTAATAAAAGTGAAAGTGGATTTCATGTTCCAGCTGATTGATGTTTAAATGTCCTTGAGCTTAAAGACGACTCAGACGCATTGATCGTATACGGGCCCATAGGAACACATGCTTTAATAATCATAGTCATAATTCAATTTAAAAAAAGCATGGAGTTACCGGCCTACAGTGATGACATTGCACTCTCCTTTACAGAGCGGATCTAGAAATAAATAAATCAGTAAATAAATACATCCCACAGGAAAAGAACATTTCTCAATTAAATTAGATTTCTAAGAAATGAAAAAAGAAATGAATAAAAGTAACCAAAAAGTTAGTAAGTGCTGTGTTTTATGTACAAATTTCACATTGATGCACATTATGGGGAGGAGGGTGTTCAGTGGAGGCTTAAACGAAGCCACAAAGGGTGAGGGGGGGCGAGGCGTGGGGGGGGGCACACGGAGGGGTGAATTCATGCATTTCTGTTTCCCAGAGATGAATCTTAAAAAAGGACCACATCCCCTCCATCCCACCACATTTGCTTGTGTTTCCTTTAAAAAGGTCAAAGATAAAGTATTCACATTTTCACTGGTGACAAAAACGTTATATTGTCCCGAATAAAGAAAATCAATGCACATGTTGGAAGGATTAGTCGGTCTAAGTACAAGTCGGTATGGCCACTAGTCCACATTTATCATTCACACCCTCTGAGCCTCATTTACACTAGCATCTCAGCCTGGACCATTTGATAAAGGTACTCCCTCGAAGTCACATTTTCTAATCAATATATAATCTTCTTTCAAATTGTGAGATTTGAGCCCACACAAAGATCGCCATCCTAGGTATGATTTTTAGCTTCCACTTGATTTTAAAAATTGATTGCTGTGGGAAGTTCTTTGATTTCCTTAAAGCATAAAACAGCAAGATGGTGCCATTTTGACCGAGACGACTCAATTCATTCAAGGAAGGAGTTAAATATGTCTTATAGTGGAATAAAACTCTGCTGGGAATGTAAATAATCTCGTTAAGCGAGAACATTTTGCACTCCAGGGATAAAATTCAGGTTGTAAAAAGAAATATGGAATTTCTCCAAATCTTTTTCTGTATGTGTCATGCTGAGTGCCAGTATAAATACGGCTTTCTTGTTGTCAGCTTAACGTAAATCCTCCTCATATATCCAGGCATCTGTGAAGACAACAAGCTGACAAAACTCATTTTTTTACCCTGCTTATTGTAGCTCAATGGCTACCCCCTTGAGAAATCCTTCTGTGATCACATTTAATGCAAAAACAATCCACTGATGGGGGATCTGCCAGTAACCCCCCTCCCTTTGCTGAATGGTACAGTCCATGGAGGGGCAAGGCACCCGTTAAAAACAGATTCCCTAGCCAACGGGGAGCAGTTTATGCTTGAGGAAGTGCATCGTCCAGCACCAGGGGTGACGAAGGGTTTCCCAGCTTTAAAAACAACATTAGAGACAACTCCCTCGTTTCAAGGAGAATTTCTGTTGTTCAGATGGCACAGAGAGCAAATAAAATGATCCTAAGTTTTCATAAAAGGGCCCTTACTTCCATTTATAGATGATCTCTGTTGGACTTCTCAGATCCCTACAGGCTGAGGAATAAGTTGCTTCTGCAGCATCAGTTGAAAAACGACCACAGTGGTGGAGACAGCACGCTTGACTAGGGCAAAGTTGTATTTAGATTTTTCATACAATGCCTGTGTTTAAACCTGAGGCGTGTTTGCACTGAAACTGCCATCCCTGATCGGTTTGATTTAAGCCGGTGACATACAGGCCGGGGCCGGGTACAGCAGGCTGCTCTAGGTTTTCACGTCAACCCTTAAGACTGTAGCGGCTTTTCACGTTTTTCTAAGTGCATGCAAGCAAGTGTGCATTTTTATCTACTGAGAGTCAGTGAAAAGAGGTAAACCAAACCTCTGCACCACACTGAAGACTCCAGTAAGAAGCCACAAAGAGAGTGGAGCTTTAGGACCCAAATACAATTACTTAAAACTAAAATAAAATCTTGCATTTTGGGTTAATCCAGCCATAAATATGTTTTCCTCCTCTTATGGGTGTGGCTAAACCCAGATAATGTTTAAACCAAGAATCATTGCATTAAAACCCAGTGGGGGTTTGTTCGAACACAGGTGTGATTTCACCCACGTGGGGTTGTGATTGTAGTCACGTGTCTCCCTTTTCAAGTGGTGTGTTCAGGCCTCTGGGAGGTGAAGGAGTGGTCAGACCCGTAGTGAAGGTCCTGCAGCTCCAGTGAGGGGTGCTGAAGAGCCGCAGTCATAGCCAACATCCACCACGGTGTGAGGTCCTCCAACCAGCCGGCTGGGGAAGGGCTGCCCCTGCACCTGCCGGTCTCTGAAACTCTGGATGTAGCTCTGGATGTGGCAAGAGAAAGACAACACAACAGATTTACAAAACCCTTCTCAACAATAGGAAAGAAACAATGCAGGCTTAATGAAGGCAGCATGAAAAAAAGATTATGAACACAAGAGAAAGTGCAATAATAAGGATCATCAAAAACAATGTAAAAAAAAAAGGATGATAACCAGCTGCAAACAAAAAAATATCTGACAAAAAGAAAATATCAAGGCCCCTCACTGGCGAGAGGACATCTGTGTCGTAGCGGCGAATTGGGTTGGGTTTGCGTCGGTAGGCGGGCTCAACATGTAGCTGTTTGGCCTGGTTGTGGGAGGAGGAGGAGCCCTGCTGCTGCTGCTTCTTCTTCTTCTTACGATGGCGGTCGTCCCGTTGACGAATCCTCATCACCTGCATCCTCCTCTGCTGCCGGCTGATGATGACTGCGGAGGAAAGAGGGAGGTCAATAAGTACACACACTTAGCTTCTATTTTTTAATAAACATGCACAGTTTTCCTCACCCTTAGTATGGGAGTATCCCTCAGCGGTCACCTTCCATTGGATTATGACACCCAGCAGGGTGAGTGCAGGCCACACCCCCAGCACCACCCATGTTAGCCAGCATACAGGCTTTCCAGGAGCTGCTTTTATTCGCTCATACATGTACAGCACGAGTGCAAAGAGCTCCACAAAGTAGTCCACTGCTACAGTGATGACTGCTGCACCAAACATAGCTGTAGACAGTGTGGTGAAGAGGCGCTGCCACTGCAGGGTAAGCACGGCAAACAGCATGCCCAAGCCAAGCAGCACGCCCAGGGGCACCCAGACGGAGCGTGGCGGGCTGTCGGTAAGCTCCTCCATTCCCACCAAGGTGGCCACAGCCACCAGCAGGCCCAGCAGCAAGCCTACCATAAACAGGCCAACGCTGCGAACCAGCATGGTGACCAGGCCACAGAGCGTGCCGATGCCAAGGCCGATGCCCACTGAGGCCTCCACGCTCAGCTGGGTGTCCAGAACGCGCTCCTTGTAGCAGAGCATGAAGATGACGACAGAGCCAAACATCAGGCCTGTCAGAAACATCACAGCTTTGAAGCAGCGATAGCCTGAAGTCAGAAGAAGAAACCTCATTACAGGACTGTAAAATTAAGAAATTAATCCACTGCACCATAACTGTATGGTCAGATTTTGAGAATACACTAAAAGTGCAAAAAGCTTCAGACTCACCAAAGAAGCAGTAAATAATGCCGAAGAGACAGCACATGGAGCAGACCACAGAGGGAACCACCTTGTAGCGGCCAACAGAGTCCCCACAGCCATCCAGTCGCTCAGGACTTAGCTCCTGGTCAGGATGGGCCAGCATCGTATCCAGGGTGGTCGCCATGGTGACCAGGACGCCAGAGAGGGATGGAGAGAGGAGGTGGAGAGGAGAGGTGGAGGATGAGAGGAGATCAGGTGGGAGGCGAGGGACAGGGGAGGTTATGGGGCACCACCCAGCCGCATATTTTCTCCTGTAGAAAGAGGGGAGGAAGAGATTAAAAAATGGAAACAAGAAGAACTGGAGGAAAAGATGAAAGTCATCTTAATCATCAGACTGCTGAATGTTCATTAATGCAACTCCATGAAAACGTTTCATAATGTCCACTGCTTGCTCCAAAAAGCAATGCTCTGAAAATAATCAGTGTGATTCTTCACCCGTCTAAAACAGTCATTAGAATCTGTGGATGCTCCAAACATTGCCTTTATTGTTCAGCATCACTCTTCCAACTGATGGTATTATTCGAAACATACTTTACAAATGTTGGCAGTGAAGTGCTTAAAACTCAAACAGCTTAACCATGAGAAAGGATTAACAACCCTGCCAGGAACAAAAAAAAAAACCTGTTACACTATCAATAAAGTGGCTTCAAATCTGCAGTAGTATAAAATCATTTTGTCTGGAGTCCACGCACGCACGCACGCACGCACGCACACACACACAAACACACACACACACACACACACACACACACACACACACACACACACACACACACACACACACACACACACACACACACACACACACACACACACACACACACACACACACACACACACACACACACACACACACACACACACACACACACACACACACAGAGTTTGGCATCCCGACAGCGGAAACAGAGGATAATAATAGCCCAGATAACAGGAGGTGTTTGAGCTGGGTGGACGCGGGCAATCAAAGCAGCTTTCTCTCTCTCTGTGTTTCATTCAGGAGACATTTGAGGGGAACGATAACTTACATCGTTCAGGCCACAAAGCAAACATTTTTTTAATGGCTCTTTTCATTCATAATTATGTATCTTCAGTCCCAACTCCCATTATTAACTGAAAAATAATCTAATGAATTCAGACTTGAGCTTTCTTCTTTGTGAGTAATGTTTTTTTCTTTCCTGGGTCCTCGAGTTACCTTCATTAAATTGAGTTCTGTAAAGTTTCCTCAGCTCTCAGCATGTAAGCCAATCATTTCCTTCTTGTGGCCTTTTCTTTACCTAAAGACTAAAGCATGCCTTATCTGCATTTCAGGCTCTATTTCTTCTACTCATTCATCTAGCGCTTCATTCATATATCTGTAATATCTCTGATAGTCCTGTATGAGCTTTTCTTTTATATCACTTCCCTGCACATTTTCAAACCATTTTAAGTGTCTTCATCTGACTTGTGTTTCTTTAAGTAAGATCTGAAATCATTCAGAAAGTAGGTCTCTTATCTTATCCATCAGCAGTTTCTGAATGACGTCCATTTAGTCATTATCTTTGAAGCTACCTCAGCTCTCACTGTCGACACAGTTTCTTGCACATTCTCTATTTTAACAGATCCTTTTGAGGCCAGATCTGTCCTAATACTTTCTGTTGTATAAATTAACTGCATCCCTCGGTCTTTATGTCCTAAGTTTCCTCAGCTCTCACACATAAAGCCCTCCTTTCCCTTTGTTTACATTCCTGTTAACTCATCTGTATTCCAGTAACCTCCTTTGTAACCAGCACTCTGTAAATAAATGTGCCTGGATTTGCCCTCTTTGTGTCTCCTCTTGTTTGTGTGTTTTGTTTGTTTACGTCTGCTGCACCTACTTCTGTCAGAGAACTGCAGCAGCACTGTGTGTCCTGACGTGCCAGCTAAATCTCTCCTTGTTTCACCCTGTTTACTTCTGACTTCATCCTTCAAATCTCTGTTTCCCTGCTGTCCTCCTTCAAATCCTCCCTAACTTCTCCTCAGTCTGTTTCACTCAGCTGAACCTTTATAAAAGGCTTTGTTTCACCAAACCACATAGTATTATATAGAGCAATGTAGGTGTATTCTACTAGAAGAGCACCCACGTAGACAGTGCACGAGTATAGTTTCTACTCAAAAAGACACTGATGTATGCATGCCATAGATACTGAGAAGGTATGTAAAAAGTGCACAAAAAGGTAAACAAAACCTCAAAGAAAACAGAATACAAACACAACAATGGAGAAGGATGCTAACTTTACACTTTCACCTCCTACCCTCGCCTCCTCCCTTCGGCTGTTTTTATTCTCTCCATCTCGGGGTGAGCTCAGTTCAGTCTGACTGTGTAAGGTTTCTGGGTCAAATTTACTTATGCAACTCTCGTCTGGGGAACTTTGCTTGGATATTCATGAGCTCTTCCATCCCTCTTTCCCTCTTATCCTCCCTTTAATTCTCTCTTCCTTTGTTTCCCTTTCTCACACATCCTACTTAATCTTCCTTCACTGATGCCTTTGCTCTACTTTTTTCTCCTACCTCCCTCACTCGTCACTCACTTTACTCCCCCTGTCTCTTGTTAAATTTCTCCCAGAGGATTGAGTCATGGAGAGGTGAATCATGATGATTGTTTGTGTCATGAACAGAGGCTGGAACTGGTCCAACAAGTTTTACATTTTCAGAGGAAAGCAAGACAAAAAGGTTGAGTACTACTAAATCTTAACACAAAGTTTTTTTATGTGACCTTTGTCTTAAGATAGTATTTGTTATAGAGATTGAGTCTGGACTAGTTGAGCTTGGCATATAGACTGCAAATAGGAGGACACAGCTTGCATGACTCTGAAATATGCAAACTAACAACACCTATGTACTTGTTAACATGCTCTATCTTGTTTGTTTAGTAACTACACAAACAGAAATGTGATGAGGACAATAAGCAAATTCAGAGGAGATACTGTATGTGGTGTAAGTGTTACTCAGCAAACAGCAGGAAATTCAGGAGTTTCGACAGACTTTGATCTGAAACAACTTCTTCCCTGATCAACATAATTCTTAAGTCACTGGAAAATTCTTCTTTATCCATTTACATGCCGATATTTGTTGTATACTTGTAATGTTCTTCAAACTTTTAAATTGTTATTTTCCTTAAAAAAAACTTTCCTCACATGCAACTCATGGTGTTTCTAAGCAGCTCAACTTCACGCAGCAGGAGGAACTTTAAAGTTGCATACTGTAAGCACAGCCATTCATTACACAGAGAAATTGGCAACTTTTGTCTTGCATGAGTACCGACTGCTTTGAGCCGGAAGACAATAGCAAGTGAAATGAGGAAATTTGACTTTGCTGCAGACAAATGACTAAGGTTATGGAAAACTATGTAAACTGTATTGTGTGTGTTTGAGACAGAATCATTTGCATTAGAATGGAGTCATAATAGAAACAGTGAGTTGGAAGAGGCTGATAAATACATCAATGACGCTCAAAAACTGACTTTACACCCACATGCAAAAGCACTCACAATACTCACACACACGCAGATACACACTCTCACTGAACACACATTCCTTCCACATTTTTATCCCCATTTTCATCCAAACATGTCGTATTAATAATCATCTCTCAGAAGAAGATTACCAGGTCATGGCCGAGTGAACCCGTGTGTGTTTGTGTGTGTATTAAGGCTTTAAGCTATTTTGTCCTGCAGATCAAAAGGTGCAGTTTTTATGTTTGCAGGCAGATGATCTTCTGGAAAAAAAACCCTCAAACAAGCACAGAGACAAAAAAAGGGACAGAGGAGCTTCTTCTTCTACTGTCCTGATCAGCTGCAGGAACAAAAACAACAACATAGCTCTTCTCCTCCCGACCTGCTTCCTGTCTGTTGCCATGACTACACAGGGATGCTGACAGACAGCCGGCAGTTGGCTTTTGTCCAAAGCCTGACCAATGAAAGCGCAGCTTAAATTCCCATAGCAACAGCATGAGAGCCAATCAATGGCCTTGTCTGTTTCCTCTGAATGTGTTCATACGTGTGTGTGTGTGTGTGTGTGTGTGTGTGTGTGTGTGTGTGTGTGTATTATATAGCTGGTATATTATTCCATAGTATAATATTACAATTTTAACGTACAAACGCACAAATATCCTCATCATTACAACAAATCAGCCTGTTTTCAGAAACATTAGCATCATGAAAGTTAAGATCTGCAAGTCATTTATGAAGACTGTTTTCATCATAAACTGATCATATTTGAATATAAAATCAAAGATGTGGTTATTCAGACTATAAGTCAGCAGAGAGATTGTTGTATTAAAAATATATGTTTCTGTCTGTTGTTGAAGAGAGGTGAAGAAATAGACGGCTACAAAGTCATTATGGGTTTCAAAGAAGCAGGTTAACAAACTAAAACACTGAAGCATCATACGTTCGAGGGCTGGAGACCTTTGTTGCATATTGTTCCCTTTCCCCTCTGTCTCCTCTCATTTCCTGACATCTTTCTATGACACCCAATAAAGGCATAAAATGAGCCTCCAAATGATTTATAGTGAGTCTGTCGAAGGAGCCTGATGCAAAAACTTATGAATGCAGCCACATTCTCTAACTTAGGTCCTCTGCAGTGTCTGTCTGTCAAATTTAGTCTGAAGGCTTTGATATTTTGAATTTGGTGCAAAGACTTTTATCGTTAGAATGAATAAAACGGGTTTCCAATCAGCTGCGTGTGCTCACTGACAATGAAGTGAAAAAAACAACTAAAATCTCTCCCCTGCACTAAAAAACCTAACACAGTGATTCACAGTTAAAGTTCAACTTGGTTCAAAAACAGTTAGTGGATCAGTCAGTCAGACCAGGACACACTGACACAGATGTGCAGGCGTTCCCTGTGATGACATCATCAGTCTGAACTCGATGGCTGTGGCAGCTGAAAACTAGACGAGGCCTTTTCATGAATAAAGAAACAATGTCTATTAATACCCAGACAGGATGAGATTCACATGCTGCATCAGGTCTGACCTACATGTTCAAGTCTACAACAGCTCGGCTCACTTTGTTTAACAGATATGTCTCTGCATGAATGAAGCGGTGTTAGTTTTATTGCATGTTGCATAACATTCTGAACAGTGACAACCCAGTTCAACAAAAATGATGCGACATTACATTTATTCCATGTCATTGTGTCAAGAACATTTGTGTGTTTGTCATTATGGATTTGTGATCTACGTCATAGTACAATGAAATCCAAAACATCTCAACTAGAGGGCAACACACACGCAGCATATATCACACATCAAATGAACCCACTAGTGTCCTTTTTATGACCACACAGCCAGTGTCAAGATGTCCCACATCATCATCCTGCAGCTGAGTGTCGATGCACGCTGCAAAAAGTAAATAAATCATGTTGTGATATTTCAGGAGGGAGTTCAATGTCTATCTGATATACTACATTTGCCATCCCTACATTCATGCTTATAGCATGGTTGAAAAGAGTTTTTCATCCGTGTGGCAACTATTTTAACATCTCAAACTCAGCTTGGCCCATAACTCTACATAAAACCGTACTGAAGTTTCATCAATCTAAACTGGTGAAGCTTTGCTTAGCGCAGATTGCTAACATGGAAAAAAGTACATTTATATTTGAAATTCTGCAAATTAATGAAGACAGACCCCAGACAGGAAGAGTCCAATGCTGTACAAGAAGTCCATATCTGTACTTAAAATAATTTCTGCCTCTGTGATCATGTCTTACACTGATTCATTTAGCATTCATGCATCTTAATGTGCTTTGTACCAGACAGAGAACATCTGCAGAGGTAAAACTTTGATGAAAAAAGCCTTTCAGTAACACAACCATCACTTCATTTGGACTGACTCTGTTTATTTAAATTCACTCTGTGTGTTTGATGGCATTTTCAGTTTGTTTTTTTGTCACCTCGATGACTTCTGAGCATCACATTTTAGCGTCTGTCTCTTGATGATTCTCCCGACACGCTCAGCGTTTTCTCTCTGTTCAAAAAAATACTAATTACAGCTTCTGCTCTGAGCACAGAGGGCTGTGTAGGTTTCATAACTCTGTGACTCATACAATCTGTTCATGATTTTTTTAATTATTATTATTTGTTCCAAAATCTCCTCCCCTTTTGGTTTGCTGCTAGTTGCTTTCTGCAGTGTCAAACAAAACGTATTCATCAAAAAAACGTCAGACATGCTGTTTTCACTTAACTACTGAAAGAGTCAAAATAATAAAATCCTTTCAGTTTCATTTTATCTGCTCACAAACAAGCCATTTAAGTTTACAGAGCAGTACTTACATGTGCAAAAGGATTTTAAGATCCATGTTGCAGTCTGTGTGTGTGTGTGTGTGTGTGTGTGTGTGTGTGTGTGTGTGTGTGTGTGTGTGAGAGAGAGAGAGAGAGAGAGAGAGAGAGAGAGAGAGAGAGAGAGAGAGAGAGAGAGAGAGAGAGAGAGAGAGAGAGCATTGACTGACACCCATCTGTGTTAATCTGGTCAGGCTAGGGATGGACTGTTTGATGTGTGAAGCTCTCATCAGTCGGTCAGCTCCAGCCAATAAGAAGGCAGACACTCCAGTGAAGTTATTAACCGGCGTGTGGACGGCCATATGTTTACTACATTCAGCTATGTTAGTCTGCTGGCATTAATCTGATGAAACAAACAGTGGTGTGTTGGACTTGGTTGCTTTAGCACTAAATGTTTTCTAAAAGGTCAGACTTAAATGTCTTCAGGGTCACAGTGAGGAATAACATTTAAGTGCTCTGAGTGAACAGAAAGCAGCTACAAAATGAGCACAGAAGGTTCAGATCAGGTTGAGCTGTCAGTGTTTAACTCTGACTGGTCTGCTGTTAGAACACGCCCTCCACTGTGGCTGTGGAG
Source organism: Tautogolabrus adspersus (assembly GCA_020745685.1). Taxonomy (NCBI): domain Eukaryota; kingdom Metazoa; phylum Chordata; class Actinopteri; order Labriformes; family Labridae; genus Tautogolabrus; species Tautogolabrus adspersus. The sequence goes on along the minus strand of CM036557.1, from coordinate 13,568,587 downwards.
AAAACGCAGCTGAAAAAGAACTACCTGCTGAGTTAAAACACGGTGTCTTTTTATGTGCTGTGTTGTGTTAACTGAACCTTGAGTCTGTAACAAACCTTGAATTGAATTTACTTTGACCATCTGCATCATGCAACAAGTGCCTGCCTCATCTGTTGATGTGTCACACAACAGATTTCTCCAACTTGAAAACGTCAACAACTATCAAATGTGACTACGTGTGTCACTGCCGTGACTGACGCTGAAGCCTCGATAACGCTGAGTACTGTAGGAGTAAGGTGACACATGCGAGCAGCAGTGTGACTGATCCTGGACCTGCTGCTGTGTGAGGATCCAGCTGTGCCAAAAAACATTGATCCAAATTTCAAAAACAGAACCCCGGAGAAATATCAGAAAGAAATATCAAAGAAAGATTCATGAAGACACTTGTGTAAGGAAAAGATGGAGGCTAAGACGGAAGTAGAAAAGAGTGGTAGGATGATTGACTCCCCTAATTAAATCCAGAAATATGATCAATGTAATAGAGTATAAAAGGTCGACACTAACTTCTGAACTGTGGTGGAGAAAAAACAAAAAGTCTACTCAAATGAAACACAAGCAAAGCTACACTACCTGGCAACATCCACCACCTTTAACTGTTCGTATAGATGTCTGCAAACAATCCCAATATATGACTACAGCATTCCCACGCAACACTGTCACCTCCAACCTCTCGTTCTTAAACTAAAACCACCACAAACAGAAACTGACTTTGTTTCCATGTAAGACATCAAGATATCCCATCAGACGTCCTCCTGACACTCCGTTTCATCTGATGGGGGTTTGGAGCATGAGGGCAAAACACACTGGGCATGAGCAGAAGTGGTGAAAGATGAAGAAGTAAAATGGAGGTAAAGTGAAAGAGATAAGGAAAAAAGAACCCAGCAGCTTTCCCATCATGTTGTATTACATAACTGTCTCATGATGCATTACTCACAACACACCAGCTCCTTCCAAAACCTTTTGAAACTGGCAACCATTCCCATGGATTAAAACAAGGATGAATAAACCTCCATGTGTGAAGAGACATTTCTGTGCAGGTGCATGGAGGAAGAACTAATGCTGCACAGTGAACTGCAAAACAATCTGTTCACATTGACAAAACCATAAGGGCTGATTTAACACTTCTTTCAGAAAATTAGAGGAAACAGCAGAAAACATCAGAGGGTGAGGAAACAGTCAGTCAATGGATTTTGTTAGGGAACATTATTTGAATAAGATTCATGGAAAATGTTCCACTCTCTCCATCACTGACCTTAAAAATGAGCCGGTCTGACCGAGGCTGCAACATGTCCTCATCCAAACCTCTTCTCCCTCAATAATCGTGTCTGAATGCCGGCAGCTTAACGAGAAAATGAGCCTGAGCACATGATGCAGACAGACCTCTCTCTGTCTCCCAGTGTTGTTCATGAGCCATCCAAGGTAACAGGCTGGTGGGAGAGCTGCCAGAGCCAGGCCTGCTCATGACGAGCCCCGAGCGAGCTGCCAGCGTCCCACCGCTCACAGTGGAAGGCCGAGTTTGTCACAGACTACATGTTAGCTTCCGGGAAAGAGAGGCTGTTGTCGTCAATGGCTCTGCAGTTAACCTGGCATACAAACTACCATCTCCTGCACATGTCAATCAATACTGGCTGGGGTTACAGTGGAAACGTGACCGTGTGCAGGGGCACACGTGGTCGGTGGAAGCAGGAGGATTGTGTGTGTGTGTGTGATCACGTGTCTGAGTCAGACAGATACACTGAGGAAAGGCAGATCTGACAGGTCAGAACATGACATGACTCAATCACTCCAAGACTATGCTCAAAACACGACAGAGGAGTTCTGCTTTCCAGGGAATGATGGAAAATCCAAAAGTAAGATACATTTTCATGTCCTCACCAAAATGGATGAATCAACTTCTTGTAAATCGATCAATCATTTCAGTCATTTTCAGAGCGTAAGGCTAAAGGTTTTCAAAATCAAATTTGCTGCCTTTTTGGTCATTTAAAGCAGAAAATAAGAGTCAATGGGTTTTGTACTGTTACTGGACAAAAGAAGCAAAGACTGTAATGAGCATGTTCTGATGAATCGATTTAAATTAGAAAATAATCTGATGATCAATTCATCACAAAAATAATTGTCAGTTGCAGATCTGAAAAACCTGTCAGGGTCAAACTTAAACTAAAGTCATCAGCAAAGAACAAAGTATAATCAACGCTTTTGTCTTTGCTTGAGGATCGTGACTCACTTTACTTTTTCAGAACTAGAACATAACGTGATTCGTGCAGATGAATATTATTTACAGCAATCGACGGCTCTCACCCACAAACACCTACACGGCTCCGATAGAATCGTGGCACGACCGCCGGTGTAGAGAGGCCGAGGCGTTCTCACACCTCCTCAGACACTCAGTTAGCAGGTTACGTAAGGCTCAGAGTGAATGGGCTGCTCCAGTTATAAAACCAAATGTAGCAGATGCCATTTCCTCTGATTTGACAGAATGTGGAGAATCTGCTGAGAAAAAGAATCAGAGAGAAGAAGAGAGAGGGAGGAGGAGGAGGGGGAGGAGGAGGAGGAGGAAGACACTGGGGTCTTTGTCCATGACAGACTGTTTTTATCCTCACTGACTCCTGATAAAACATGTGCCTCAAGACAAACTATTTTAAGCCATAAAATGCCACAAGAAGAGGTTTAAGAAAAGGTTACCTTGGTACGTGCTTTTGCTTGATAACTCATTTATAAGTCACTGACACACAACAACCAGCTGTTTGTTTGTTTTTTACTTTACATATCGAAGTGGCACTCTTTTTCACACTTCAACTTCTAAGAAGTACTACAAGTTTACAAAAATGATTTCATTTTTTAATTTGTATCTCTTTCCTTACATGTCAGTTTCTTTGTTTAGGTCAAAGCAGGAAGAAGAAAAAAGAGCTCTGAAAGTGTCATCGTGTTCACTTAGATCACTTGATCAGTCTCTGTTCCATCAGAGCAGCATTGATAATCCTCGTCTCTGTTTGGTCTGCTCGCCGCTGACACAGAGATAATGAGAGCGGCCGGAGACAAGGTCAGGCGAGCTGTGGATTAACAGCAGGCCTTTTACAATCTCTCAGGGCTGACACTACCGGCACGTTCTGTCTGCACTGAAGTCTACAGGTTCCTCTCAGGTGACATCATACCTGCTGCAGCATGTCTGAGGCTTATAGGAACTAAAAACATAATTACACAACTGCCAACCTTCTACAATAAAGGCTTCTCTTCTTCACATCCTCTAAATGCTGCGATTCAGTATGACTGAATAGCTCTAGACCAGCTCACTGTTCCTTCGTCTGCCGCCACCCTGCAGGAGCCGTACAGGAATATCAATGATGTTTGTTCCCCTGGAGGAGAAACTAAAGGCACAGTTAGAGTTCAGTCTAGCTTTGGATAGAGCTTTCTTTATCTTAAGTTATATTACTTTACATGAAGAACATCTCAGTTATATCATGTGTTCTTGTGATTTCTATTTGAAGCTCAGGGAGAGAAAGCTGCAAGCTCTCAAAAACAGACTGAACTCTCCTGCAGCACAAAAAACATGTTTTCAAATGGGTAGTGCATCTTGTTTTACTTCCAGTTCATCCTTCCCAAAGAGCAGACATAATCTTAGAGATTTATTTTGGTCAACTTATAGTCTTGTTGTGTTGGGGGATGGGACATATCTCTCCCTTTCCATCTGTCAAAGCATCACTTTGTGTTTTTCGGTGAATGAAACTGCCTTTTTTCTAAACATAACATCGGTCTTTTTAATCATATGCAGGAATTGAACACCTGAACAACAGCTGTTTTCAGAGTTCTGATGCTTTTAGCTATGTGCTTACATGTTTCCTAATTTGTTGCTCATAAGGAATTAAAGGAAGCTGATCAGTGCCTGACACGTGCAGGAATAACCCATGATGCTCTCTGCTCGCCCTTACATGACACCTCCAATAGCAGTTTGGCGTGTGATCACACAACAGGAGGGTCAATACCTCTCACAGTGAGTAGCTGCGATCATCAACCTAATTATTTATCTCTTCAATGCTTCAGCTAGAGAGGATAATGAAGCAGCGAGACCGGGGCAGCAGAACTTTGTGCTCTGCAGTTTCCACTGCTCCACTTTGAAGAATCTGGTTTGACCTCTGTGCTCACAGAATAAACTTTATAAATTATTAATGCACAATTACGCTGTCCACCAACAACAATTAAGTGTTTCAGGAAAAATAATAAATAAACTCATCAATTATGAAGATCATCTTCAATAGTAAGCTTTAATAGCTTCTGTTCAAAGGTACACTGCATGATGCAGCTAGGCAGAAAGTGATACTGATTAAAAGTTCATTGCAGTCTGAGAATAGAAAATCATTTGTAGGATATTTGTTAAAGTTCAAAGACTCAACAACATATAAGACACTTTAGTCTGATCTAAACAAAGCAAAACAAGCAGATAAAAGCAACCTTTGTGAGGAAACTGAACAACTTCAGGAGTATAGGATTCTGCAGTGTAAGCAGGATTTCTGGACAAACCAATCTAGAAAAAAAAGTGTTTCAAACTAAATACTGCAAGTTTTACTCCTGCAGAAGGGCAGAGCAGCAGTCCAGACGCTCCTCAGTTTTGCACAGTCTGCCTCCCTGCACCTGTCATATCCAACAACAAGCTCCCATCCTCTGAACCAACATCTGGCCTCTTCCGCCTGCAGGTCTCTGCGCACTGTGTGAGACTTTACACTCATTAGCTCACGTCTGTCCTGTCATCGCTGTTCGACCCTGAACGCCTCATAGCAAACTCTGACATGAACTCCATGCTGGCTGCAGATTCTCACACAGCTGCTGATGCTGTTGCAATAAAATCAGAAACGGTAAACAATGGGCCAGCAGCCCAGTAAATCTAACAGGTTACGCTTTTGTTAAATTGGACATGTTACAAGTTAGTTTCTACAACAGAGAAAGTGCACGTAGCAGCTTGAAGTTTGAGCTGAGACTGGATTTTTTCAGATCATAGTGAAGCTGCAGCAGCTGGAGAATAAACTACCTTCCCTTCACCAGACTCAGACAGACAGGAAAGGAGGGGTGAGGAGAAGGAGGGGAGATGTGATGAGCGAGGATGCAAGCAGCTCCATGCCGAAGATGTTGACCCACTCCTGGATCTGAAGCGACATGTTGTGGCATTTTCATTCCTCCAGTGAGGCTGCAGAGCTCGAGCTGTGCCGCCTGACTGCTCTGATAAGACGGTGTCCTGACAGTCAGCGAATACACAAAGAGCTTGCAGGGCCGTCGAAAGTCTGCAGGCTTTTTATCAGACAGCTGCTCTCACTGTTTCATAACTTCAGTCTGTACAGCTCGCAACACGTCAGGACTTATTTTTGAGATGAAATGTGTCTTTTCACTTTTTTCACCCTGACTTCTCTTCTTCTGCTTCAGTTAGCAATTTCCTACATTACCCAGAATGCCTGTAGAGGTCTTCCTGGGAGCATCAATCCAGTTAATTTGAACTGGATTATAGATGAAGGTACAACAGTAAGCGTCAGAATTCTACCTGGGTTGTTGCTGCAATGCATTCTGGTCTATTTCCTGCCCCCAGAGGTGTGCAAATGGCTTGATTACTTCTCGCCTGACAGGTTTGTCCCTGTGGCAAAGTTTGTGGCAAACTGCAGCTTCAGAAACAATCTGGGGTTTGAAAGGCAAAGGCAGAGACGTTTCAAATAAAAATCACAACTAAGATGCATTATGGGAAATGTAGGATCCAGTGTTGTTAAGGGACTTTGGTCCAAGAGACTAAAACTCGATAGAGTCTCTGCTGCTTCAGTTTTTTTCCACTTTTTATAATCTTTCTCTTTAAGGTCACCTACAAAAGTAGGCACAGTACTTTATCAGCCGAGTCCCTCTTCAAAAATAAACTAACATGGTTCCTGACCAATCTCAAAAACTATGAAATTGTAACAACAGAAACTTTCAGGACATTTCATAGAGCTCTGGATCATCTGAGGACAAATGCATGTGACCTTACATCGTCTAAATTTAACCAGGGAGTCATAATTAATATGACCGACATCATTAAACTAGATAAACACACTTGCAGTTATCTTAGTTTAAGAGATGATGCACCCAGTCTAAAGAGAACATCAGTATACAGAGAGACTACATTAAAGACGGATTCCGGCATTATTCTCTCACCGACTTCACGTCAAACTAATGAAATAATACAAGTGAACTCAAACTCATCATGCAGAGAGGACCCATGGGTGTCTCCAACCTCGAGAGCTTGTCACAGATCCAGATCCATAACCAGAAATAGAATCACATTAAAAGCCTCACACTGAGTTCATCCTGGGCCTTTGAACTGTAACAGGTAACAGGTCTGTTTCATTATCAGCCTCTGCATGTTACCTATGATTACTTGTTTATTAGTAAATCTGCTGATTACTGATTGATTGGGGAAAACACACGCAAAGAGATTTCTGTAAATGTTCTGTCTGAACAACACACAAAAATCCAACAACCATGTACAGAACAGAAAAAAGGAAAATCTCACAGCTGAGCGGCTTAAATAGAGAATGTTAATTCCAGATTTGGCAGCAGGGTTTAATGAGCCCAGTTATCCTGTATTACAGGGATATTAAACCACACTGAGTTTAAAACTGGTCCTAAGTTTGTTTAAGACCCCTTCAGGAACCTCTAAAGAGCTCACTCTTCAGATAATGTTAATCACATCTCTCTCTGTCCTGTAAACACATCATCTATTCATCCATCCATCTGCTGTGATGAGCAGCCATTGACTCAGAGTGATGATCGACCCTGATTTAGCCATCCGGGTCAGACATCACCGACCTCCATCGCACGCAGCCGGCTGACCTCAATTACAGCCACAAACACACCCATGTTGCGTTCAGGTACCCTGGCCTCACCTCCTGTTGATTTGACATCACATTCCCCTGTTTCATCCTATGCCATATACAGGTGTGTGTGTGTGTGTGTGTGTGTGTGTGTGTGTGTGTGTGTGTGTGTGTGTGTGTGTGTGTGTGTGTGTGTGTGTGTGTGTGTGTGTGTGTGTCTGAGACAAAAGGGACGCACGGTGCGCGTCTATCGGCCACTCACCATCATCCCCGACAGGTTGACGCGTCTCTTCCGCGTTCACATGACGGCAAAATGAGCCTCCTGAGCACGAAGCACCGACCATTTTCAACGTTTCCTTCCTCCACCTGCGTGTATTCCCTTCGCTGTGGAGCTCCGTCTCTCCCCGGCAGACTGCAGGGCGGTGGATCCCCGACCTGACTAGTCCTCCATGGGGGAGAAACACGTTAAAACCGGGCTAAATGAACAATTACTGGGGTTACATTCCGGATAAAAAGCAGAATTGTGTGTGCAAAATGTGAATAAGAAGATGGACCATCCAGGTTGTGGTCTGGGTGGATGGGTGATGGATGGATGGATGGAGGTTACTGAGCCTCACTGTGCGTCGGAAACAGAAAGTGGCCTCCGCTGTAAAAAATGACGGTCCAGACCTGAGAACGGCTGCATCACGTTTACTGACTTAGCTGGGAAAAAAGATATAAGTCAGGAAATTCAGCAGCGACTCCCTCTGGCTGATGATTAAAAGGCATCTCAAATATGACTAAATAAATTGACAATACATTGCAATTAATTTCCTCACCTTTTAATCTTTCCTGTTTTTAATATGACCCCTTGAAGAAAGCACATCTGATTTTACATTTATAGACTAACATTTAAATGTATGATGTTACATACATAAATACAATATTAAGATACTGTATAACTTTTGTGGTACTTTGCAATAACTTCACTACCTTTTTTAATTAAACATATTTTACTTTCACTACAGTGAATTAATTCAACATCTTAAAGGTAGATTTATTGACATTGCCAGTGGCGATTCTAGTGTCTGTTGGGGCCCTAGGAAAAAAACATTGGGGGCCCTCCAACCAGCGTTCATCACCAACATGTCTGCCAGTGTCCCAACGCTTACTCTTCTTCCTCTTTTTCCCTGTTTCTTTTTTCTCTCCTGTAGACAGCTAATTCTTCTTCATTTTTCTTGGTTGACTTTCATTGACAAACTTTGGTTTTGACAGCAGTGATGCATGCAATGCTTAGCAGGGCAACGAGAGTGAGTGCTGTCAGATGGGGCCCCCTAACGGAGTTTTTTTCCTACTGTCGTTGCAGAATTTGCACATTTTGGGTCACTGCTTTGGTTTAAGTTTGTAAGCACTCGGGGGCCCACTTCTGGTCTGGGACCCCAAGCAGTTACCTGCCTTGCTTGTTGACAAGCAGCGCCTCTGGACATTGCATGTAGGTTAATATACCTAAATGTGTTAAAGATAAAAGTTTCCATCTTAGTCTTCTTCTGTAAATCTTAAACTTGTTTTTTTACTCTTCGTTTTATTCCATGTGTTTTCTCCTCTAGCAGCACTTTAAAGTAATCAAACATTACAACATCTGCACTCTGATTCTTCTCTGTAATGTGCAAAGGGAATAATAAAGTCTCTTGAAGCTGACATCTTTTGCAGTGCACATGACAGACGCACGACGTCCTCACGCTGAAGAAGATGAACGAGGTCAAGTTCTTAAAAATGAGCTGCACAGGATGTGGATATTTCCAGCCTTCAAAATAAAAAGACCAGTTCTGGACAAAACTGGATAACACATACTGTGTTTGTCATGTGTAGTTGTACAGAACAAATAAAGTTGACCTAAGTCTGCAGAGTTATTCAAACATAAACTTGTATCATCACAGGCTGTTTTTTTTCCTCTCTGTCAGAGGAAGGCAGCGTACAATCAAAACCACAAACAGCTTTTTCTTAAACTTAGAACAAGATACGACACATCATCTTCTGACTCACAACTTTCAATGCAAGTAAAACAGATTTCATCACTTGAACATGAGTGAGCCAAATACACTGAGTCAGTAAGTTTTCTGCCCATGAGATGTTTCCTAAACCTAAACACACACACACATCCAAATACACAGATTCAAACAGGTGAACCACATGAAGTCAATGACACGTCAGATTAGTTTGGTGTTAGCACAATAAATCATTTATTTTTAAGTGCAGCAAACTGAACTTGTTACAGCCTCAGTACACCAGGCTTGATGTGGCTTTGCAAGTGTTTAATTATGACCTCCTTGCATTGCATACAGTTGAATATTTATCATTTACACCTGTCGTGTTTACGTTCATCAGCGACCTCATCGGGCTCTAGGCAGGAAGCGCAGGTTGATTAACTTTGCAGGGATGAGCAGGGTTCGAGTTTTAGGCTCCACCACTTGGGCTCCATCTTCAGGCAGGACCTCATAGTGCTGCATAAGCTGCAAGACGACACACACTGATCACTAAACAATCAATCTCTCATTTTAAATGACTAAAAATATAGTTCACACACATTATCACACTCACTTTATCACACTATTCTAACAACTGTGGCTTGTTCACTCCACCAAGGAGGGGAAGATTGTTGAATTTGTATTCTTTGCTATCTCAAAACTTTGGATTTGCATCGTGAAATTGTTGTCAACCTTCTAAAGAAATGATGCGACATAAAAACAAATGGTGGCGTAAAGTAACGGCACAAATAGATACTGAAATCTTCCAGTGCGTCCTCTGATGATGTTGTTCTGTCACTCACCCTGGACAGAGCAAAGTACATCTCCATCTCTGCCACCCTCTTCCCCACGCAGGCTCGTACCCCCACACCAAAGGGGATGAAGCTGTAGGGGTGATGCTGGTAGACGCCGGCCTTTGCCCCCCTGCCAGACGTCTCAGCACGAAGCCACCGCTCGGGGATGAAGAGCTCTGCGTCTACAAACTCTGCCTCATCGTGACTGGCTGCATAGTGACACAGATGGAACTGAGTCTGAAAAGAAAAATATTTATTTGAACAGCGATCAACTTCTTTAAAAATCTGAAGCACTTGTTTGGCAGAACATTTTCATTTGACTGTCTCCTTGAAGGATTTTAAGACTTTTAAAGTCCACTGACAAAGATGAATTCTATCAGCAGTAACCAGTCACACACATCCATCTAAACTAAGGTCATACAGTCTGACTTTTTGTAATTTAATGGTTCTGCTTGCTCTCTTCAGGAACAAATAAATGCTCTTTATCTCTCCTTAGCAGCTTAAGGACAATGGACATTTCTGCTGCTTCTATACAGGGCAAAAAATCACACAGCAAGCTCATGAAATGCTCCACACACGTGAAGGCGTTTGGGTGTAATTGGAGACTTTTGGCAATTACCAGAAATACATTACCCATAAGAGTAAGTATGAGCAGATACAAACTTCAAGTAAAGGGAGCAGCTGAAGGCTACACTAAATCATATCCTACCTTTTTTGGAAACCAGTAGTTGTCCACAACCACCTCGTTCTCTGTAATAAAGCGTCCGTTTCCTGGAACCACAGGATAAAGGCTGGAGGGGAAAGACACAGACGACCATCAAATTTCAAATCAGAGAGCGACGTGACCTGGAGCGTGAGCTCAGGTCAGAAAGTTTATAACTGGTCATTTCCTCTTCGGTATTTTGGCATGCTGCTGCCACAAACCAGGGGCAACATGTTTGAAGCAGCTGGTAGAGTTACAGAGCAGGATTTCTCAGTTTTCTCCAATGGTTGGTATTATTTCTTTTGCATCACTGCAGGTTAAAAAAAGAAAAAGCTCACCGTAAAGTCTCCTTTATGACAGCTTTCAAGTAGGGCATCCTGCTCAGGTCGTCTGTGGTTGGCTCTCGTCTGTCTGGACACACAGAGTTCACCTCGCAGTACAGTCGATCCTGAGCGGTGCGGTCCCTCGCTAAACGGTACAATGCCCAGGACAGGGTGTTAGAGGTCTGCGGCAAGACCGGGGAGAGAGAGAGGGAGTTAGAGGTTGTAAAAATTATGTGGAGACTTCTTCAACTGATCCAATTTGTAACCATCAGTTTCTCTAATCCACATGGAGAATGCCAAAATGAAAAGTTCTACTTTTTGTAACAGTATTGCACTCTTACATTTTCTCATATTTTTTCCTCAGAATGTGATTTCTAAATCAAACCATGTTGACTCCAGCCTCAGGTCACATTACAGCAGAGATAACATTTCACAAACCTCATGCTCACGGCTAAAACAACAACAACCCTCCACCTCACCAGGGAATGCAGCCAGGCGAGCTCTGCATACAAGTAGCAACTAAAACTGTTGTGTTTTCTCCCTCAGCGTGCACTGATTTCACTGGGAGAGCGTTTCAGGAATGTTTCTCCAAAATGCATCTGTCTGTTCCCTGCTGGCATAAGATCAGATATCCCAACTGAATACTGTTTCCATGTACAAATCCAATAGATCCCAGAGTTATGGTGCCCTTTGTACAGATGTGAGTTAGGACATTTAGTCCTGAGTCCACACCTCTAATTAAGTGTGTAAAGATCACTCATGTCAACGTTCAGCAGTGGAGTGCATGTGATTCATTGTCCCTGCATTAGCAACAGAGAAGTTAGCTTATTTGTTTTCAGTCCTCAGACAGTAATGATATTAAGTTAGGAATATGTCAATATAAGCAGTTAGCAGCGTCAAGGCAACCCAAGAGCTCCAAATAAACCCTCAGGTTTTAGGACTGTATCAATCATCCGCATCCACAAGTCATATGTTAAAGAAAAAGAAGCCCAGAAGGAGCAGGGACACAGACAGAAGGTAAAGCTGAAATCTCAATCTCAAGAACTAAAGTTTGTGTTGTAAGGTTATGTAACAGGTAACATGCCTCTGGAAAACACAACTTTTTTGAACACAGCTTTAAAAATACCTAAACTGCTTCATGAAGCACTGATAAGCCACAAAGGCTGAGCTCACACACACCACTGTAATGTTTTATCTTCTGTATGAGAACAAACAGCCTCACCTGAGAGAAAGCCTGTTCACTGTGTATTTAAACTGCCCCCTCCTCACCGTGTCGACCCCTCCCAGCAGCAGCTCAGTAATGCTGATATAGACCTCGGCTCTGCTCAGCTTGTCAGAGGACAGCAGGTAGGTTAGGTACATTCCCTCTGTCTGCTCCCCGCTGCACACCTGAGCTTTAATTTCAGCGACTCTTCTGTTGATGAGGGTCTGAGCTGCCGTACAAAAACACACAAAAACAAACTATTTACTGAACTGCAAGTGATCACAAATTGAAGCTCTAAGCAGAGTGTATTGTCTTGCTGCATACCTACGTCATAGAGGTCGTCCCAGGCCTGGACGAAGCGTCTCCAGAAGGGGAGGACGCTGCGGCTCCAGCGGGGGAAGAGGATCACAGTCTCAGACAGAGTCAGCATGTCATTGACAGCACTGATGAAGCGCAGTGTGTTCTCAGGAATCTCCTCCTGCAGGCAGCCCAACCTGGTCTCAAATAAGATGGCGGAGATACCTGCAGGGGGAGAAATTTGGGAGACATTAGAAACCAGTCTAAAGCTGACCCCCGACCTCAATCACCTCTGTCATTATTAAACCACCTTCAAAGCCGAACTTGTAGAACTCAGCAGCTATATCTGAGACCGTGCTCTGGTCCTGACTGCTACACCGAAGGAGCTCAACACGTCGCAGCAGCTCTCCAACAACCTGGTGGATGATGGGGGCGTAGGCCGAAACCGCCCGAAGCTTCAGCATCTTGGGGTTCAGAGCGCTGCGGATTCTGTACCACTCCTGTCCTGTGCTAAAAGGTAAAAGAGCATTAGAGGTCCTTCATATTACTATGAAAAAGGACACCATGAAAGTTCAAGAGAACAGACTTCTATTATGCAAACCTTCAACCTATTTCCTTGCTCCTGATCTCTTCAGTAAGACAGAAACTTGCTTAAGGGTCTAACACACAACTACTGTCCAAAATCTGTCAGATATAAACTTTTGTGAGAAGACCATAAGTGTCCACTCACTCCACGTGCAGACCATAGGCCTGTCCTCTCAGGTCCCGGTACTCCTTCCAGTGAGGCAGCTCAGCTCGGACTGGGTGCCGACCCTCCTGTCGGATTACCTGAGCTATGAGCTCTGGCGTCGCCACATTAACAATGTCAAACGGACCGAACCTGGAGCGCCAGATGGGCCCGTACAATCTCTTCTGTACATCCTAGAAAAACAATGTCAGTGTGTAGAATGAAAAGTGTAAACTTAGAGGTAATTTAGTACATTAACACATTGTTTTTAAAGATCTCTACTATGTCTAAATGCATTTACTAGAAACATGTGCAGTTAATCCTTAAATGAATTGAATCAATTTTGCACAACATTAAAATCTGCCACTATACTATTTCTAGTTTTACTACAAAATATTAAACTAAAAGTAAATTCATGTGACCATTACACTTTGTGGAAATCAAATACAAAACGAGCTTTAAATAAGAGTCAGTCTGAGCAGTTAATAAAATTAATTACTTTTCAATAATTCAACTGAAATCATTCTCTGTGGGAAAACTAGTCAAAGAAAAACAAAGGCTGCTTTTGTTCTTGCTGACAGTGAAGTTACATTTGGGTGCTGTGTTCTCATCGTACAAACAGAAATAATGGACCACTTCAGAGTTTACAACAAGTTCAAGTGAAAAGAGTTCAGTAGAGGGAAATGTACCTGCAGTAAGTGGCTCTTGTCCGCATATCCTTTGACAAATAACCAGTATAAAGTGGTGAGTAAAATGGGCCCCGGCAGGTCATCGATGCTCTTTAGCTTCCTTGCCTCAGACGCCGCCCGGACGTTCAGGTTTCTCGTGTGTCGGAGGTCCGGAGGGACTCGAGCTGCAGTTAATGTCCTGGCAGACAGTGCTGACAGTCGGAGGGTCCGGGCTGCAGCTGCAGGGGAACCCATGGAGGAGTCTGTGCTTTAGAAAGACAAGAGATCGGTTTTAAACGATCGACGAGTGTGTCTGCTTCGTCTCTCAATGTGACATACCTTAAACTACACACTTTCATATAGAAATCCCCTGCAGGGAGCTTCTGGTACTGTATGCACTGTTGTGATTTTTTTATCAACTTCATTTGAATAATTGAGAGATACCTGATAATGAGGAATGATTGTTTTGTATTCCTGCAGATTTAAATTAATTTCTACTGTGTACTATTGCTATATAACAGTGTGTGTCAATGTAGGATTCACAAGAGTGTAGAAATATCTTTAAAAGACAAAATCCTGCAAACAGCTCTGAGTCTATATATGTTTGTGTGCGTGTGTGTCGGTAGTATGAGAAAGAAAATAAAGTGTTTTGAAGCTTTTATTTGAAATGGGGTTTTTTTACCGGAAGGGAAAGTCTGCCAGATTATGTCCTTCTGCTTGTAGTCTACAAAGAAGCCAATTTTAGTTCAAATACATTTATATACTTTCTATTGTCGACTGAATAGCTAATGCTTCATTTTCTATATTTATATGAGCTAACTACGCTCTCAAAAGTAGGATAGAAAAAACAACAAATCAAACCTCAAATGTAGTTCCACATTTTGTCCATTGGAGGGCAGTATAGACACATGACTGAAGCTAGAGCGGCTCTTAAAGGCAACAAGCAGTGTAAAGTTGGACCGAGTCTGAAAGACTTACACTTCCGGTAAAAGACACATTTAAAATAAAAGCTTCAAACACTTTTATAACATTATCAAATTCTTTCTATACTTTCTAAGACACAAAAAGTTTTAAAGTTGTACTCTCTTTCAAATCATTATATGCTAGTTTACTTGTTTTGCACTTTCAGTTTTAATTTATGCCTGAGCAGAAATCTCTGCAGGTAACATTTACACACGCTCGTAAAAAAACGCACTTGACAGCAAAGTTTGAAATAAATATCTTTTATTTTCATCGCCATAATTGTTGTAATTATGAACACAGAGCTGTTGCAATACTCCAGACTTTTGCCAAAAAAACAGCAATCATTCAACGGCACCGCTGCGTCTCTGAAGACCCAACCATGCATAAAATCTCCCATTTAAAAAAAAAGTGAAATAAAAAATATATATTAAAAAATTATGCGTACCACTGATATACAGATCTGATATAAACAGGCGTATTGGTCACAAACCAATTAGAATTATAAACATGGCTTCTTTTACAATACACAGAGACCAAACATGGGATATAAGTGGATTTTTTTTTTTTTAGAAAAAGGTTACATTTTCTTTTATACATTTGTACATGATATTTTTTAATTTTAATCTTATTTAATGTTTTCAAACCCGACAGTCAGAATGCTCAAGGCATTAAGGGTCCAAAGAGCACGAGTTGCAGTAAATGCACTTTTACAAACTTTAACACGCGCACACGCTCACGCACGCACGCACACGCGCACACACACACACACACACACACACACACACACACACACAGGAGTGGCAGCAGTGGCTTTAGATACAAAAAAGAGAACTACAGGTGTATCTTGGCGTCTGCAGGTGACAAATACTGGTACCGGAGACCTGATCAGCGGTGATGAACGAGGCCATCTGACGGTGAAAAAAACTGAAACATTACATTCATGTATTGAGTCAATGCTAACACGCATTTTAACACACACAGACACGCACACACACACCAGTTCACAATCACACTTCTGGTAAAACAAAATAAAAATGTGCAAAGAAAAGGTCGCTGAACGAAGCTGCACAGTCGACAATGGGGTCGAGAAAAACATCAGTGAATCATAGTGCATAATGGTAGTGCGTATCAAGGGTTACCAGTGCTGGCGGCGTTTACAACTGAATCTCTATCTGTACCAGACAGTTTACTGTTCACCGCCTCATACTCAACATCCAATGATCTGGCACAAGGCTGATTCTTAAAAAAACAAAAAACATATTTTCTTTAGCTAATTTTGGACATGTACCATTTAAAAAAATGCATAAACTGAGTGACACGAGTCACCGGGACAAAGAAGAAACGTTTCTACAACCTGTGGATCCATCGACCGATCACAGACACAGAAATGTACCAGAGCAGCAAAAGTTGAAGAAGTGCTTTTATGGGAACCATCGATTGAGATGAGGGTTCACTGTAGGCCGACTGAAGACCAAATATTTTTCAAGAAGAAGCTTCACAAACCAGTGAGAGCTTGTCGAGCAAAATAATTATTCAAAACTATCATTTAATGCTGCTTTTGAAAAAATGTGCAATGATTATGCCGTGGTGCGTCACTAACACCTGGTGGTTGCTGCAGGGAACTACAACTACAGCAACAACGTTTTCATGAAATGAGAATATCCTCGTAAGAAGTGCTATATTTGAAATCAAGCTCACAATTCAAAAACCGCTGGAAGCTCCGACGCCCATGAATTTAATTAAATGCAAATATGCCGACTGAGAACTCTCTCCATTTTCCTTTGATCGCATGGTACCAAAATAACACAATGAGGTGTTATGGAGGGACGAAACACTGGCTGCATTATGTACAGTGAACTTAATTATATTCATACATTATTCCATGATAGCTTTATCCAGAAGTAAACTGTGAGGTGGCGTCACTTGAGCTTGCATTTAAAGAAGTTCGAATAAGTGCGGCCGAAGAGCACGGTGGGTGAAGTGACGAGGGTCTGAGACATCCACCCAACATCTTGAGAAACTACAACAACAAAGGAAGTACCTGAAGTGACTGAAATAGTCAGAAAGATTATTCTGTACCGGTAAACTTGTGTAGGTAAAATATTGATTATTGCATTTTAAATGACAAGAAACAGCTCTGATAATAAAATCATCAGCTGAAGAGCGACCATTCATATTTCAGATTAACTTTGTACCATTGAAGGGCTTCAAGCGGAGACGTTTTCCACATCGAAAGTTCTGTAAATGCATTTTAAGGTGTTCTGCAGCTGCAGCCGCGGCTAAACCTAAACTAGCTTTCAAGTCTTTTTACAACGGAGTGCTGAACAATGTGGTGTTATGAAAGGATCATAGGTCAACGTCAGCCGAGAGTTACTGGTTGTAGAAACTTCCTCCTGCCATCTTGTGTGTGCAGTGAGTTTGCGGCTTACAGTGCATAGTTATGGAGCCGGTGCAATGACAAACATTTATGAATCACATAAATAAAATTTAAAAAAAACAGACGTTATGGAAGCTAGGCCCGAGAAGAAACCACAACAAGAGCCGAGCGGGACACAGCACATGTTAAATGGAGCGTTTGGGGTTTGGCTAAAGTGACGATTTAAGTCTTGATTTGGCGTCATAACTGAAAGAAGCTGTGAGAAACTGTAAACGTCTGAAGGAGTGCACATGAGGCAAAAAAAAAAAAGATCCAACAATGTGGCACAGAGATACCTCGACTGGGAAACATAAAACGGTACCGACTGCAGCAGCAAAGCAAATAAAGAGCAGAGCTAACTGATGGATCGATGCTAAGCAGCTAGAAACATCCAGCACCGCTCCTCAAGTTAAAACAGCATCATACAGCCAGACCTCTGACCAATCAGCTGTGAGCTTCTTGAAACACGAACACTTCTCTCCTGCTTCACTTCTATACGTAACCATCTGGTGAAAACAGTGCCGTTCACTTCCTCTCAGAGCCAAAAGACGACTAACAGAAAAGACTCACATTTGAAAAGCTGGAGAATGAAACGTTTTGTGTGCAATTAAAAATAACTTGAATGAATGAATCATCAATAATCAGAGATGTGGAGATTTCCAACTGCTTTTTTATCCAATAATTGATATGAAATCTTCTGATCACTACGTTTACAGAATGTAACCTGCAAAAACAACAGCACGAGTACCAGGAGCGTACCAATTCATGCCAACTATAACCAAAAACTGATAGTCATAACTTCTCCATCTCTGATCTGCTTTGACGAGAGCTCTACCAGTCTGACCACTGAATACTTAGAAGGTGCATTGTAAAATAAAACCACCAGGACACTGTCCCCATAAAGACTGAAGGAGGAGTACACATCCCTGTCTTAGTGCCAGTTAGACAGTTCATCACCATCTACAGTTCACCATTAAACCAGCAGGACCAGTCTGAAGATATTTGGTTACCAGCCAGAGCGAGCAGACAAACAAAGAGTTGAGGTTGGATCAGGATGCTTACAGGAGTTCCTGTTACTGAAAAGGCAGACACGGACATTTCAGCTGAACTAAGATCAGCTCGATTTGGGCTAACGGTAAAAGGCAGTTCAGCTGGAAGGCAAACAATGTAGAGAAACCTTGCAGCTAAAAATAACAGATATTATCCATAACCTCAGACTCACTCCAACACTGCGATAAAAAAAACAAAAAAACAGAAAAGGCACACGCACGGCAAAGAGCAAAGATGTGAGAGGAAGAGGAGGAAAGGTAGTTCACAGACGGTAAAGCAGAGAGACAAAATATTTCAGAACAACAGACAGAAACAGGACGAGGACAGGAGAGTGGAAACTGTTTTCAGGGAGTGTTCTCTGCATCTGGGATTTTTAATTCATCTTTAGCAGCGGGCTCAGGTCATCACGGTCACCGTCGCTCTGGGTTTTGGCAGGAGACTACATTCTGGGGTCGGGTCAGCAAGATGAGGGGGCGGGGCTACTCTAGAGTCAGGCATCACCTCCTGAAGGTCCACAACACCAACACTTTCCCACTCCAAATAGATTTGAAGAGAAAAACCGTACAAACATAAAAAAGGAGACGTTTTCAAAGAGTCATTTTCAAGAGGAAGTGCTCCACTCCTCCATGTTTGACAAATTAAGGTGCAACTTGCGGAGAAAAATAAAATAAAAATTCATGTTCTCTATGGCAGTCTCTTAAAAACAGAGACGGGAGGAGCAGGTATGCCCCCTACCCTCCCGCCAACAACCCCCAAGTCCTTCCAGCCAGGTCCTGTCGGTCCAATATGGTTTTAACGCCGAGGTGGAGGGGCGGGCTCAGAGGCAGGGATGCCCCGTCAGGTAAGGCCATATCTGGCTGTACAGCAGGCAGGCAGAGCAGGGAGGGGGGTTAATGTACAAAGATGTGCCTCAGTAGCTCATCAGCAGAAGGCCGCTGCTTGGTCTCTACAAAAATCCGTTTGAGGAAATCTCGGCAGTGGTCCGACACGTGAGCAGGCAGCACAGGGTTCGTGGGCTGGGTGGCAATCTTAAAGATGGCTGCCATGGCCTCAAACTCTGCCCAGGGGGGCCGCTGAGTCAGCATCTCGACCACGGTGCAGCCGACACTCCTAAAGGCAAAACAATAATCAGGACAGAGCAGCTCTGAAACATATCTTTGTGAAAGTTTAACAGAGCGAAAAGCTGTCATACTAAAAGTGCTGTTATAAAGTCCAACTTCCACATAAACTGATCAGGACAGCTTTGGCTACACCCTGAAATCCAGGTAGAGAAAATATCAAAGTCCAGAACTCACCAGATGTCCGCCTTCCTACCATAGCCCTCTCCACTGATCACTTCTGGGCTCATCCAGTAGGGGGTGCCGGTCACAGACATGATCCCTGTTCCTGACAGGCAGATGGTCTGCAGCCGCCGACTGGCCCCAAAGTCGCCAAGCTTCACGTTACCCACCGAGTCACGAAGAATGTTGGCCCCTGAGCAGAGAAGAGAAAGTCATACAGCTGCAACTGTTTCCTGTAGACGCAGCTTTTCAACTTTCTATTTGAATTATGTTTCTCAGCCATTATTCATTATCTGCCTAAGAAAACAGAATAAATCATCCAACAAAATCACCTTTGATGTCTCTGTGGACAATCATGTTGCTGTGCAGGTAGGAAACCCCCTCCAGGATCTGCCGGGTGTAGCGGCGCGTCACGTTTTCCGTCAGTGCCCCGTATGACTTCAGCTGGTCCTTGATGGAGCCCTAATAATAAAAAAAAACAATTCTCGCTTTTCTAGGTTTTGTGACATAAAGAGGATGTCATAAATTAAATTATTTTACAATTGAATCCTAAAGTTATCCTTAGTATTTATATTGAAATAGCTTAAAGGCAGAGTAAAAAAGTACTCACGCCAGGCATGTACTCCATGAAGATAGAGAGTGTTCGCTCCATTGTGTCTCGCAGACAGCCGTAGTACTGAACAATCCTCTCATTGCACAGATTCTTCAAGAGCTGGATCTCACACTCTAACGCGCTCACCTCCTAAATGACAGACATGATCGCATGTTGATTTCAACTGTTCTGCTCTTATTATTATACACGTAGTACAGTATCTGATAATCGACATTCCTTCATAAAGATCTCTGCAGACTCTCACCTTGCTGGTCTCTGGACTCTCTGGGTCAAACTGGACCTGTTTGACCGCCAGTTCTCGTCCAGTATCGGCATCATAACAGAGAAAAACACGTCCAAAGGCGCCTTGACCC
This sequence comes from Tautogolabrus adspersus, assembly GCA_020745685.1. Classification (NCBI taxonomy): domain Eukaryota; kingdom Metazoa; phylum Chordata; class Actinopteri; order Labriformes; family Labridae; genus Tautogolabrus; species Tautogolabrus adspersus. Next base: position 13,548,333 of record CM036557.1, on the reverse strand, counting down.
AGGAGCTTACCAAGCCGCCAGTTGGTTGGGGCACGAGGAGCTGAAAAATATCATTTGAATCAAACTGCTGTACAAAAACAGCTGAGATGCTTTGTGAAATTTTTCCCAGCAAAAAACAACAACGATGAACTCACAGCGGCTTGGCGGGCTGATGTCCATCACAGACAGGGTTGGAGGAGCAGCTGAGTTTGGATTCGGTTCAATGTCGCTTCCCCTCCGTGGCCTCCTGGCGGGCCCCGGGGCCTCCTCCAGGTCAGGGGTGAAGACACTGCTACCGCTGCTGGTGCTGGGCGACTGCTCGGTCGGGCTGAAGTTTACCGGCGAGCGGAAACCATGAACTTGTGTTCGCCGAGCACGGGGGAAGGTCTTCCTCCCTGCCGAGCACAGGAACAATCGGAGTCATGAGAGAATATTTCTAACGTTATACAGTCTTTCTGTTTAGGGACCTTTAGAAAGTGTCTCACCATCGCTGTAATCCTGGAGGCCAAAAGGAATGCCATATCGTCGAGGATATGTTCCTCCTTTTCCCGACTTCTCAAACACGGGGATATCGTACTCTAGAGAGGACGATGAAGAAACACAGAATGAGAACGTGTGAAAAGAGGCACTCAAAGTTATCAAGGCCGTTCCTTATACGTTTTCAATCAAACATTTACCTGGAAAGTCCTGGTGGTTGTCTGGGTAGCTCTGCGCTCGAGGCATCCTGGACTTCGGGTAGTCGCTGGGCAAAAGCAAGAAAAAAACAAACTATGAAATAACACAATAATAACTTTCACACATCTTATATGTCAATTGTATTCATTTAAATGTTTAATTATGTTTTTTTCTTAAGCATCATTGTACATATATATTAGCTTTATTATGCATGAAAATAATAATATACATAAACATATGATTGGACTATCTGTGGTTTTAAAATATTCCAAAAGCAAAAAATCATTACCACAAAGACCTTTCTAGTATCTGAGTATGATGAATAAGATATTGGGGTCCTGACCTGTCCAGTGGGCTGTCTAAAGAGGGACAACTTCCAGACGCGGAGTTTTCTGGACTGCTCATGGACAGCGGGTCCAGCATCTGAAGGGGGAAAAAAAGAACTCACATAATCATCAGAATCAGGAGCATGTCCACAGTCTGCCCTTCCTTTTTTGGAGTCAACACCGAACACTTGACAACAACAAAAAAATAATTTTACACATTCAAGCTTGGCCTCGGAATAACAATTAACACAAGCGAATTTCAAAGGTGCATCCAGTGCATTGTGGGTAATTAATACTGAAGCCCAGTGTGAATTTACCTGGTCCATGCTCTCAGGAATAAACTCGCCCTCGCTGTTGATGCTGGTGAAGGAGCCGTTCCTCGCCACTTGCTGCAGCGCATCGGGAATGTATCCTGGAGGAGGAGAGCTGCGGTCCGTCGAATGAGAGCCTGAGGATGGTTTACAATATTTCAATCTATGATCAATGTTTAGTTAATGAAAATAATGTTAACAAATTAATAACATTCATTTAGCCTTTTATTAGAATATTTGAAATCGTGTTTTGCCTTCTATCTTATCTCAGTCGATTATAAGACATTAGTCACCTATCAAAGCCAGCATACTCTTTTTCTCAGCCACCCTGAATCCTGTGTTGTCCAGCTCCTCGTGGGACGGCAAGAGGTCCATATTGGAGGACGTGTTCTGTAGAAACAAAGGGGGAAAAGCAGCCTTAGGTTAACATTTAAAAGCCAAAAGAAAATGGAATTAGACAAATGAAAAAACTCAATAGAAAAACTCATTTCATTTGTACTATTTTCTTTGAAAATTGCTATGATGCTGTTAACAGTATAGAACTATAAAACCAATGAAGACGTTTTCCCCCATGTGTCTGACTCAGTCGAGGAGCTGCTGACCTGAGAGGAGCTCTGGAGCACCAGGAGGATCTTCAGGCTCTTCATGTGAACACTGCGATCGAGCAGCTCCACAGCCTTGTCAAGGTCATCCTGAGTGGTCAGTGGAATCACCAACTGCAACAAAGAAAAGCAACTTTGTTTTATTTCAATATCAGACGTTAAACAATGAGCTGGTCTGTGAGGTCTTTAAGCCTCATACCTCATTGTTGGTGTAATGAAGGTCCATCATCTGACCGAAAGCCACCTTTGCTTTCGCCCTCAGGTCGTCCAGCTTGACAGGTCGAGGGAACTGCAAAATCCTACAGAGGAGAAGAGAAGTGAGAGGTCATTAGGAAACATCTACAGGTGAGCGCTTACTCCATTAAAGTGATATATGATGCTAAAGCCTCACCTCTTCTCCCCTTTGAACTCAAACTTCACTCTGACATCATTCTATGGAACAGAAGGCAATATTTGTTTAAGAGAATAAAGGCATCTAAATGATGTCATTATCGGGTCAGAATAGTAACCGATGGTTACCTGGTTCTTGGGCGAAGAGGCTTTGGGTTTGCCCAGGTCCGACAGGAACATTGCAGGTCGGCTAGAGCGGTGTAGTTCGGCCAAGTCCTGCATGATTGAGTTCAGCGCCTCCTGCTCATCTGAGCCACAAAAAGATTTCAGTTTTATAAATGTTTTAGATTAAAAACAAGTGCATTTCAAAAATGAATGAAAATGAAAGATAGGGTAAAACAGCCACATTTTATTACCATGAAGACATTGAGTCTTAATTGATATGCATAATTACAAATGTCATTGCTTGCCTTAATTAGAATAAATATCATATTTTGAACTGTTAAATACCTGCAGTATCAAATGTATTTAGTTATCCTTTAAGATCCACTGAGGTAACATATTACAATGCCACTTACTTTAAAGTACAAAGACCCATTATTGAAGAGGAAAAAAAACATGCCTTGGGTTTTCAGGTATGACAAAAGAGGAAGCTGGCTTTCTGTCAACAAGTAATACTATCTTAAAAACACACACACACATACCCATCATCATGGCACAGCGATTGACCCAGGAGGCCAGGAAAGAGGACTCTCCCATCAAAGGGATTCCTTTCTCCTGCAACAGCAAAAGGACAACATAAATCCTGACATGCAGTTGATCAGGACACAAGTTAGAGCCTGAAGCTACTGGCTGATCAGCAGATCTATAAACAGTGCCTCTTTTCTACACAGGGTTGGGTAATATATGCTTAATACTTCGCAATAACATTTTAAACTTTAGTGTGTTTTTTCTCATATGTTTTCTAACATTGTGCCTATGCTGCTAAGATAAATAAAGCTGGGGAAGCACCAGTTTCTATTTGTTAGATTAAATGTAATAACTTAATAACTGGTGTGTGTATTACTATATATATCCCTAGCGTTTCGTCTGCACAGTCACGGCTGGTTGTCTTGACAAAATGTATTATTTGTTAGGAGTATGAAGTCTTCATGTTTCCATACCACAGTGGAGACATGGACTTTCTAACAGTCTGAAGACACTGAATACAGTCAGTCTGGACATTTAAGTCTGGACAGGCAAGATGGCCTCTGCTGATTAGGAGCTGATTGAATATTGCTGATGAGAGACTATAATCATCACAGATTTCATCACCATCTGAAGACGTACAATCTGACAGTTCCATCACGTAATGATCATGGACTTTGACATTTAACATTTATTTAGCATTTGGGATTATTCTTCAAAAATAACTTCCTAAATAGCCACAGTAGCGAGCTTTCTAACTCACGATCTTATGTCACTGACCACAGCAAAGTTGATAAAAACAACACAGTCACTATTATGGCCTCCTTTAATATAAATAGCTTTCAATTAACTGGCTAGCGTTAGCTTTGTAGCAACGCAGGCTTAACTTACAACTGTTGCTAGGCAATGTGGCATTATGAGTGACGTAATGAATAAAAAGGCATCCTGTGGTAATGATCAAAATGCACACTTAGCGACACATTTCTTTTTGATAAGATGAGCTAAGTGCTAGCCGATAGTTCCGTGTGTAGCTAGCTGTCAGGCTAAGGGAAGTTGTCTAGCTAAGCTAATGCTAAAGTTAACTAGCCTTATAGCTATGCAAAGCCCCACCGCACAGTGCGACCATCAAAAAGCTACCATGAGACGTAATGTATAAACCAATAAGGCTAACCGGCATGATCTTACCTGGTACTTGATTCAATTTATTTTCAATTCCTCATTCACAGGGCCGGTGACAAGAGCCCCGGGCCCTGCGGAGGACGCTGGAGGAAGCAGAAGTTTGGTAGTCAGCTCCCCAACTTCACTCGAGTCCTGCTGGGCCACGACGACGAGGAGGCCCGATGACCGACTGTTCAGCCCAGTGGATCTTTTCAGGTAGAAAATAACAATAAAGGATGTATCCAGCAATGTATCTCTGCGTCCGTGCGGTAATAAAAGCACAAAATTATTCGATATCTTTCATTTTGTTGCACTCTACAGATTGGTTGTCGGTGGCTTCGTTCGCTGTTTCCCCACTTTAGTTAAGTTAACGAGTAACCTAGCAACGGCTACAGGAAGTGGAGGGATTTTGCTGACAAAATAATATCCTAACATCTCTAGCGTAGGGAAACCCCGTAGTTTCACATTTTGTGATTTATATTGACAGTTAGCAACCGGAAATATCTTGTCTATGTCCTGATTAACTTGACAGGTCTCGTCCTCCAAACCTCGTTGTAAGAATCCAACAAAAACACAAGCTGTGATGTCAGGGAAATATTTTGCTTCGTCTATCAAAATCACTCCTGTCAAATAGATGGATATCATTGTTTTTTGTTTTCATAGTATTTGGCGTTTCAGATAAATTTACAATTTTCAGCTTTTATCGTTACATTGAGAATTATATTTGTTAATTTCGATAACTCGTGTCCTTTCAAGGCTAAATGAAATTCCACCACATCAGAATAATGTAAAGACTGGAAACTAGTCTCATTTATTAATTTGGTAATTATTAATAAAGCTATGAATCACCTAGAATTTATGAAAAGTGCATGCGAGTTATTTCTCATTTTGGAATTCAGACACACATTGATGCTGTAAATGTGCTTAATTCTAAAAATATTTTGAACTGAACTGCACAAAAAACTACTTACGGTCGATAGCTTTACGCTAGAAGGATTTTATTTTGAAAGAAGCGACTCATCACGTCACTGCCGGTTGTTGGCGATTTCTCACAACATCCAGCTTGAGCAGCGACTGAAAGCTAACGTTAGCTACATCTATTGTCACTTTATTTTTAACTGAATACACAGAGGGAAAACATGTCAGATACGGTAGGACGCTAACTATTAAAATGCTGTTCTGTTTTAAGTTATAAGGAAATCAAAAAAGAGACAGAAGATAATGTTTTTGTGGTTGCTACCTCGTAGCTGGTTGTTTAAGATGCTAACTGTTAGCTCGTGTAGCTTCAGGCCAAAGACTCACTGATTATTTGGCTCTTTAGCTTTGCAGCTAACTTTGCTTTTAGTCCATTTTCAAAGACCAGCTGCACAATATGAAGTGATACCAACACTTTGAAATCCTACCATACCTCAGTCAGTGTTTGCTAAATCAGCTGAATGGAGCCTTCAGGCCTACTTTTTATATACATTGTGCGTTTAAATGCTTTCTGCTGCTAAAGTGTTTCTGTTTCTGTTGCATTTAAGGAGACAAAACCTTCCAGCCAAGACGGGGGAGATAAGAAGGATGGAGAGTACATCAAATTAAAAGTGATTGGTCAGGTACGTTTGTAAACAAGGACAACAGATCAGTCTCACTCAGTTTAGCATAGCAGCACTGAACCTAAGTTGTGGAATTATCTGTTAACATCAGGCAGAACTTTGTCAGGCATGCTCTTTGGTTATTTAGAGATGTCTTTTGAATGATGAAGATGTAACAATACTGTATATACGTATGCTTTGGTTGTCTTCTCATAATTGGTACAGTAAGGGATGTGTAGGAAGCAATTCGTTATTTAATATAGACAGACCCTTTTGTTTAAAAAAAAGTTGTCATACATGTTAAACTAGGATATTTACACTCTCAAAATAAAACATCTAGTTATGCAGTGTTTGTATCAGATGTAACTAGAATCAAATGAAATTGTAACTTTCTGAAATTATATTAAAATGATATTTAAGGTCAAAGTCATGTCCAGCTTCACCTACAACATGTGTAATCATGTTTAAATGAGAGCATTACTATATGATGTTCAGGAGATTTGTTCTACATGTTTGCTATTGGGATGTTTACCTGTATCATGTGAGGAAAGATCTACGATGTGAACATGTGCACACATGTTATGCATGTGGGTACATGTACTTGCAACTTGATCACTTTGAGTTGCCTGGTGTCTGAAAGGTGCTATATAAATAAACATACCTTGCCTATAAAATATTTGAGCCTCTATATAGTCTGAACTGTACAGTCGTCTGGAAATTATCTGGTTTAAAAGAAAGTTTGAAACACGTTTGATAAAGTAATGACGATGTAATTTGGCTGCACTCCATCATCTCTTTTTCCTTGTGCCCACAGGACAGCAGTGAAATTCACTTTAAGGTGAAAATGACGACACATCTGAAGAAGCTGAAGGAGTCTTACAGCCAGAGACAGGTAACAGGGAAATTACATCTGCCCCTCCCTGTCACTGATTGACAGAAGTTTGACTCCATGCCATAAATGAAGCTCTGAGTAAGGCCTCCTTTGTTAGGTTCTGGGTCTGGAAATGTACTTTTGTCATAGTTGTTAAGTTACAACAGCACCAGGAGACATAATCTCATTGTCATGTACATTTTGTTCTTACAGGGTGTCCCAGCCAGCACGCTAAGGTTCCTGTTTGAGGGACAAAGAATCTCAGACAACCAAACTCCAAAAGAGGTAAACTTGTCTCTCTTGACTCCCTTTGTCCTTTTCTATTGATCCAGAGTGTAGTTATTTGTGTGGTTTAATACACAAACATATTTAATTGTCACATTTCGCTCCTTTTGGAAACATTCCTAGGTTCTAAAAAGGGGCACAGAGGGCACCAACTCCAATATAATGAAAAGAATAAATGAACACATATTCAGTGTGAACATACATCAAAGAAAGCTAATGAACAAATGACTAGTGCCTCATTTACACATGTACAACATTGACAACAGAGTTCTGGCAGAGAGATCACATTTTAATTGGTTGTTGTCATTACTTTTCCCGCCTCAAAACACACTCACATTTTAAATCCTAATTTTCATATTAAGAAAAAATTCTTTTATTTTGTTTTCTAACAAATGATTCTCCTATCATATTGACAAATGTTGCACCCTGTTCATGGAAAAAAAACCTTTAAATGAACATTAAAGTTGTGAATGCGATATAGAAAATAGTTAGAAGTAAAATCAGGAGGCTGTGGCTCAGTTATAGAGTCGTCATCTCTCAACTGGAAGGTCGAGGGTTCGATCCCCAGCTCCTGCAGCTACATGTCCGATGTGTCCTTGGGCAAGACACTTAACCCCAAGTTGCTCCTGCTGCTTCGTCAGTGGCGTCTGAATGGATTAGTAACTTCTGATGGTCTCACTATACAGCAGCCTCTACCATCAGTGTGTGAATGTGGAGGTGTGACCTGCGGTGTAAAAGCATTTTGAGTAGTCAGAAGACTAGAAAAGAAATATACAAGCTCAAGTCCATTTACCATTTAAATCTTTTGGTTTTGCCTTTGTTACTAAAACATGCTTCACTGTTGTTTGTTCATGTCAGCTGGGGATGGAGGACGAGGACGTCATCGAGGTTTATCAAGAACAGACCGGCGGACTTTGGAATGATTAAACCTCCTGCATTTCTAAATCTTTTTTCTTATTTTATATTTTATTTTGTATGTATGTACGTATTTTTGTTGAGTTTCAAACCATCTGGATCAAAACTGACTCTATCAGGGCTTCCATTGGAGAGGACAGGGAGATGAACAGACCGAGGTAAGGACAATGAAAAAGAGAAAAAGATGGCGGGTTTCTTAAGTGCAGGGATGCTCATGCTGTTGACCAGAGCAATAGATATCAACATTGAATAATATGTTTACTATGTTTGTTTTTTCATCTTGTCTTTGGGGTGTCAGCAAAAGGAAGCAAGGCTGTCGAGAAACACATTTCATTAAAGAAATAGTTCACCCAAAAAGTGAAGTGTTGTCATCTCATCACACAGTAGAAAGTTATCACGATGTAATGCCTGATTTGTGTCAGATATCTTCAAAGAATTGAAGTAGATGTGAACCTCTGTTTAATTGAATCAAACACATTTCATGATGTTGGTCATGTCCAGGTGTGATTTCTCCCGTTTGGTACAAAGTAGCTCTGTTCTTAATGGTTTCACAATAGTGTAACCATGCACTTTTGAAGCGAAGCTAACAGTGAACTTGAAGTGCTTGAAAATGCTAAAGCTTTAAAAACAGATGATCATGAAGCAAATCTTGACTATTGGAGCCACTTGAGAACACAAGTCCTTATGACCTCAGTGTTTGGGGAAGCTGGAGCAAAGCGCTATCAGCTGTGCAGAAAATGTCAGAATAAGATTTTTGTATTCACTATTTGTTCGTATTAGTCATGACAACGGCAGACTTCTAGTTCCCTTGTATAGGAAATTGAAAATGAAGTTTGCTTGTTTTGAATTTGGTCAACAGAGGAGTTGGATGCACCCAGTCAGGGGTAGAGGAGTCATTAGCACACTGGACAGGTCATTCCACATATCTTCTGTATAACATCCAGGCCATTAAACAGCTGGATTTCTGGGCTGTCTACATCCAGACAGCAGATCATGAAAATTGGTTTGACAACATTTGATTCTCTAGATTTGATTCATTTGCAAATAACAACCTCTGTGTGCCATGTTTGAACAACTGCACCCTCATGAAATGGTGAAATCACGATCAGAGTTGACCTGATGTGGTCATGTTTGACACATTTTTTAAATGGTAAATGTGCTTTACTTGTATATGTTGTATTCAGTATTAGTGTGTTTGAATGATATGCCATGTTTCTTCTTTGTCGTCTCTAATTGATATTTGAGGGAGTCATTCTGTAATGATATATCTAAATATATATATACCCTTTATGCAAATATTTTGCTTGCTGACAGAGTGTTTCAACTTGGTGGAATATGTCCTTCTGCAGTTTGTTCGAGGGAAAATGATCATCTATGAACAGTGACTTGTTACACGTTTGTGTCAGCGCTTGTTTTAGAAACTTTTCTTTTAGTTTTTTGAACTCTTAGTCTGTGTACTGTTAGAAGTTCCTCAAAAGAACAGCCCCAAACTGTGTCATCTTTGTAATTAGAATGGGACCGTAAATAAGAAACATAGATGCTTGCATGATCAGATGCTTCACTCCTGAAGAAAGGAATAACCAACTACAAATGTGGATGTGTGACAGCGTGGTTATTTCATTCCTCACAAACACTTTGAACGTCAGGTTAAATCTGCCGAGGACTACTCGAAGTGCACCTCTGGGACACTTTAGCTTCTGTGGCAAACACAAATTCAGAAGCATATTAGCTTCCCCCCCCCACACACACACACACACACACACACACACACACACACCAGAGAAGGATCAAAATAAAAATAATCAAATCTTAATCACATTTAGTAAAGTGTCACTTCCCAGAGGTGTGTTCAATAAAAGAAATATTAACACTTGTCCTTGAAGGTTAAACATTTTCTGAATTTGACTTTCTCAACCTGACTGTTATCATCTTTCCATCATGCGTCAGTGAACGGCTCAGGTGAACCCCCCAGACAGGAAAGGCTGTGATTTGAGCCTCACCACTGATCTCAGTGAGGGGAAGGAACTGTTCACTATCAGAGGAACGTTGATACAGATGGTTTGAAATTCTGGAGATGAGCTTTTTGCTTTTTTTGAATAAAATATTTAAGAAAAGAAAATGAATTTGTTAATTTAATTGTGGATTTCCTCTTGTATCTTTAATTTAAAGTTTTGTCTTTAAATGTCAGATTATAACTAGACAACAGTTTTGTCCTACATTGTGAATGTTTTCATTTATTTTTTTAATCAAGATAAATCTTTAAATGTCTAAACATTAGAATAATTTCAGTCAGAGACAATACATGTTATTGTGTAAACGTTCTCAGCTTCAGTTTCACTTTATTACAAACATAACTGTCAATTCATGCAGCATCATGCCAACAGTTAAAAGAATTCATGTCATTCTCCTGAAGGGATATTCTATAGATGTAGATCTCAGGTGAAAGGAAAAAGCAGGGTGCCTGATTGTCTTAAGTTCTTTTTGGCTTTGATAGAAAAGCAGCTTGACTGACTGATCAGCATTTCTAAATAAAAAAGACAATGAGATGACACTGAGCAGGAAATGCTGTGAAAGCTCCACAACATGTGTTTTTGTCAAAGTCTGCCCAGTCTAAGTGGATGATCATCCACGAGGCTCTCGTGACTGAAACAAAAGTCACTCTTTATTTCTTTACTGCAGTGAAAGCGAACATTTCCTGCATGCACCAAACTTTATTTGCATGGATGCAAAAAATGTTCTTTCATGTAGTGTGCACACTTTATTTGCAAACTTTGAATATTGATTAGCAATCCAAATACACGTTTACATGTCATTAATGTGCATGAGTCTTCAAGTCACATTCCTTCACGGATGAGACATCAGCATGTCAGTCATTATTTCTTAAAACTGAATACAAAAACTTAAAAACAGGGAATACATTTTTGTAAAATAGTTCTTTGGATCTTTTATGATGAGAATATCACAGTGACGGCTGGTGCACTGTCCTCCAGGGGGCGTAATGTTAAGTAAAAAAGATTGTTCTTGATCATTTCAAAGGTTAAGTGATGCTAAGCTAGTTTCTTATCGACAGTCTGTAACGCCACAGTTGTGTCACTGGTCAAACGTTGGACGATCAGCAAATCAAGAGGGCGTCCCACCACCCACCTGTCACTCATTTACACTACAGAAGTAAAGGGAAGAGGACCCCCCTGTAGAAATAACCTATTCAGAGATATCTTGTGTTTTTCTTCTAACTTTAGGTTTCTTCTAAGACCCACCAAAATGTCAAACAATCTGTTGGAGGTTATTTAATGAACAAGTGTCTCACCTTATTATATAAGAAAGGGAGGGCTTATCCCTGCTAGCCCATTTATAATCTTTCCTTTTCAATGCATTCTTAATTTTCTGAAGGAAAAGCGTAAATCAGATTATTGTCCTCTGTAAGTTCTGTTTTTCAAACACGAGTCAGCCTAATCACACGTGTTCATGAGACTCAAACGCGGGGTTATCTTTACCTCTGATGCTTGTTAACTCCACCAAGCTATTAGCCACAGACTTTGCGGGTGAAGAGCAGTCCAGGTTCACTTCTTCCCTCAAAGTCTGCTGGCTTGTAGGCTGTGACCTCACAGGTAACCTGTAGGTACAGAAAACAATCCCAGAGACTATCAACAGGACGGTCCCCACTAACCCAACCCCGATACCGTGCCCCACCTGTTGAGAATCAGGAGCTGGGGGCATTTTAAACTCAGGGGGAAACTTTATGGTCTGATTGGTAACCACTGAGCTTATGTTCCATAGGAGAGGTATAAGTGCCATCACTGATGCCAACAGACACAGCACACCAGAGATAAAGAACGCCAAACGAATCGGTGAGTTTTTCTCCATCCCAAAGTAGACATTTCTCAGGGAATAAACACCACCAGCGTTTCCACAAAGCCCCACGAGCAGAGACAGGAGCATGAGGACCTGACCTGCCACGATCTCCGGGGGTGTGAAGGCCTCGGTCAGGCTGATGAACTTGCAGTGCATAACCTTAAAGCTGGGTGTCACCAGGGTGTGGCTGTTGAAGCAGGCCCTCCAGATGCCAACCCAGGCCACCCCAGAGTTGATGACCTCCATGTCAGACACATGCCAAACCCTCCACTGGATGAGTCCCATGGCCATAACCGTGAGTGTCCAGCCCACGCAGCTCATCCAGAGGGCACAGAGCTGGGCATGGGCCGTGTGAGCCAGGTATGTCATATTGGTGAAGTCATGAAAGAGCTTCAGATTACCAAGAAAGTTCTGATCCCACCCAGACTGGTCATCATTCGAGGATCAGAGCCAGGTAGACGAGATCTTATCTCTTCAGAATCAAAACTCTGCTCTTTTTTCTCTCTTGCAGGTAGTTTATCTGCCCCTGCTCTCCTTTCACCTGGTTACGTGGAAAACAAGCACCTGCACCTCCTTCCTCTGAGAGCACCCACTGAGACACAGGTGAGAAAACAACATATTATTAAAATGTAGCAGCATTAAAACAAAGACCAAACAGCAATCAATTCATTTCTTTTCTGTTGTTAAATTTGTTGTTGAATGGTACATCAGGTGTACACACCAGTTTTAAGCATCTGCGTACATGTCGGATTTTATTTATCAGCTCAAAAGGTTTATTTAAAGATCACTGTAAGCAGCACTGAATCGTTGTTTTGCCTTTTAGCTTAGCACACAAAGAAGAATGAACAGTTTTTATGAGCCTCAGTTAGTAAAACAAAGTGTAAGATATTTGATGTTCAAAACATATCAGCTAATACATCATCAGATATTAAACTGCTGAAAGTCAAACTTACTTCGTACCCGAGTGCTTTCTTGAAATCCTCGTGATTCAACCCGAAAACTTCAACAGGAAGGTTTTTTATCCACACACGCAGTGCAACACTTCCTTATGTAGCCACGAATAACCTAGATACAGTTTCCTGTCAGGTTCTGAAACGGTTAATGTTTGACAGTTTATATGGCTCTGATGGAGACGCGAGGATTTATTATTACTGTCAACATCCAGCTCACTGCTCTTACATAATATGATGTAGAAGACCTTCAGTTTCATCAGGTTTTGCTTTGAGCTGACAAAATAATGAGGACAGATTTCTGTGCAGCTCATAAGACACAGTTGGCCAGTTTCTTCTTTTATAACTAAAGTGTCTTATGCTACCAATAACTTTACTTCAGTTTGAGCAGCTTTCAAAACCTGCCACGTTGTGCAAATCAATTAAAACAATTAAAAATTGATTAAAAATCAATTGGCTACGTTGGAGATCTTCGGTTAAACCTGGGATGTAAATCGGCATTGATTTAAAAACAAAGAAATGAACAAAAAGAAAAGATCCCAATCCTTTATCTAAAGTACCTTTAGTCCAAAATGTCAGGAATATCCTTCACAAACTATGTCAGATATTATTCCCACACTGTGGCCAGAAGTCAAAGAAATACAAGAAACAAAAGCTTCAAAAACTCACAACCTCTCCTATGTTGCTTTGTGAAATAATGAACGCCCACTCGTCTGGTATCTAATCTGACAAAAATCTCTTTCCGCTCCCACTCTTCCCAACCAAAGCAAACATCATAAACTGTAACTATCTGGGGTCTTTGAAAGGTGAAAATATGGGATGGAAACTGTAAACGGAAGGCCCTGATGGAGAGGTTAGATCATTTACACCTCAGGTATTGCAAGCATTTAATTCAAGCCAGAAGAAAAGCATCCTGGATCCATGGATTACAGTCCCTTTAGCTTACTCCTGAAAGACATCACTCAGGCATAATAAATATAAAGTTAGTAAGACCCTTGGTTTCCTGGCAGGGAAATGTCTCGTGTTTTTGGGTCAACACGTAAAATTTTGCATCTCAAATCACAAAAAAACGTTTTTGTGCCTCTTGAATTTGACTGTGTCTAACATCCATGAAAGCATCCTAATTGACCCGTATGACATAACCCTGGTTTGAAGAAACTTGTATTTCTAAATAGTTCTTGAATAAATCGCTGAAGAAAAGGATCAAACATTTCTGCTGCCTTGGTAGTTTGTCACTTATTCACAGAGTGCAGGCTGACACATTATAAAACAATCAAGACAGCATCACTCCATCTTTTACCTTGATCATTTTATTGCTTTGAAAGTTGGTGAAAGTTTGCACTGCATACATGATGTGTGGAGGCCATTCACAAAAACCCCGTCCACGTAGCTCACAGTGGATGGGAGGCTAGAGTAGGCACATCTTCAAATATATCTTTATATATGTAGAGTCCCTTCAGGGGTCCAAAGCAGAGAGTAAAGTGCAAACTTCTAGATAAACATCCACAGAAACACCTCAGTCCTTTTACTCAGAGCAAGTGGAAAAGCTAAGCCATGAGTCCAGTAGTGATGAGACCATCCTGTAGTTTCTTTAGATGGGGGCTCAAGCTAAAAGCACCGATTGATATTTAAACCTGTGAGGTCACAGGCAATAAAACCAATAATATTGTTTTCTTGTATAGCAAACGGTAAGGAGCAACTTCTGTATTGCTGGAAGCAGTCAGCATCGTCATTATGAGCAAAAAGGTAAAGCTATCACGCTCTCTTCTTATTCTAGCGAGAGAGAGTTTCACTCCAAAAAGACAGATTCATCATGTAAACGTTTATCAGCTGTTATAGAAATAACATGGGGGAAGACGAGGCTTGTCGCAAAGCAGGAAATAAAAAAGTGAATTTTGACCTCAAACAGATTTATAGCATTTTAGAAGCAAACTCTTCATTTCATTTCATAATAGACAAAACAGTACATCATGAGTCAAAATAAATTACAGGGGAAACATTTCTCCATGGAAGTTTCCAAATCAGGCTACAATAAATTACTAGAAAACAGTTCTCTAAAACACGTGAGGAAAATGAATTACAAACCCAGCCAGGGAAGTGAGCGCTTCATGCAACTAGCGAGTCGGGAAACACTGTTAGATAAAGAAAGTTCTGCTTTTACATTATGGTTGGAACGCCGTTTGGTTTGAATATCACTTTGTTTCACTTTCACATCTTCAACTGTATGAGGTGCAGAGGAGCGGATACATAACAGGGCTCAGAAAGAAATATTCTGATTTAAGTTTCATGCTTTCTAGATTAAGAACAGTGACTGAATGCTGGTCACTAGCATTTTTCTTGTTTGATACTCCAAACACAGAGAACAACGTAATAAGCCAGAAGTAACATTAGAACATCTTAAAGGGGACATATTATGAAAAACATTTATTTAGGTAACCTGAGAGTCTATCGACCCACAACATGTGAAATAAACCCATCCAGTCCTTTGTTTGTGGTCTGCATAAGTCTTACAACACAGAGAAAAATGCTCCGTTTCAAATGTGCTCTCCTTGTGATGTCACAGTGGGATTCTGGTGAAAAAAATCCCCTCCCCTCCCCTGGTATCTCCACCCATGGACTCCACCCCCAGCCTAGAGCAAAAATTTTGTGCAGGTCCGCCATCTTTATTCTCGCTAGTGAAAGAGTGATGTTTACCGGGAAAACTCAGGGGGGGGGCTCATTGCATTTAAAGAGACACACACACCAACACGGAGCGTTCTGAGAGAGCTGGTTTCTACAGGGTCACAAACCTCCTCTGGTGCTTGATTCATGTTATATTTGGACCAATGCACAGCACAGATGTTTCATTGAGACCACAGGGGACTGTTTGAAAAGGTGGAGAAGGGGGATAATATGTCCTCTTTAAATACTTTGAGCTTGATAGACGAAAAAATGCAAAAAAGAAGCAAAGTAAGAAACATTAAGATGACTTTCAGCTTCTTAGAGTTTTAGATCAAATGAACTTCAATTTCTCCAGTTTGTTTCCAAGTCAGTTCCCGAGGCTCCTTAGTTTCTTCTTCATTTAATCAGAAACAGTCACATGGAATATTTAGTATTAACTTTGAGAACCAACAACAATTTAACCGGCATGATTAAGAGGGTCAAAGTAATCTCAATTATGACACAATTTAGCAATTACATTAATTTTAAAGTGCTACATGTAGCAACACAAGAAACAGAAATTGTACCCTAACCTTCTTGTACCTGGCGCTTAATCCAACACTTCTGCAGGACCAGTAGCTTTGTCAGGAGTATCAGAACAGCGGCCTCTGCTCCAGCGGCAGACTGTCCACCAGGCACTTTAGCTGCTCCTCGCCAAGCTTGATCTTGTCCTCTAGTTTACGCTGTTCAATAATGAGGGCCGACTTCATTTTTACAAAGTGGCGGTAGTCGTCCAGGCTCTCTGTTTCCAGGTGGTCCTCCATGATACCGTAAACAAGCCGCTCCCGACGATCCAGGTTCTCCTTCAGCTCCTTAGCATCCTCGTGCTGCCTCATCAGCAGCTTACGCTTCTCTGTTAGGGTTCGCTTATGAAGGATAGATAAGGATATTAGTAATGTTCAGTAGAAGAAGAAAATATATATAACTATATATTTGTTTATTTTTTACTCTGTAGCCCCATATGATCAGGTTGTTACCTTTTCCTCTGGCGGGGCTTCGTCCTCCAGGCTGTTAAGTGCGTTTTCAACCCGGGCAAGTCGCCCTGACAGTGACAGCAGCAGGCTCACCACCTTGTCCAGGTCACCAACAAACATACGGAACTTGTCGAGCTGGTTGGGCTGACAGAGTCGCTGCACAGTTACCTCCACCTCGCGGCCTAAAGCCTCGTTGTCCTCCACATCATCCTGCAGGCTCTGCCGTGCCTCCCGCAGCACCTCCAGCTTCCCCGCCAGGCTGGAGATTAGCTCTTGCTGGAGACCAACAAAAAGGACAAATGGAGTCAAACACATAAAGAAGAAATGTAACAAGAAGAGAGGAATTCTTCCTTCTCTACCTCAAGGAACATTTTAATGTAAAAAACATATTTCCAGTTTCTGTTGGGAAAATATTTCTACAGGCTTTTGTCTGTCTGTGTGTGACTTTTACCTTTTTACTGGCCAGGTCGACGTCTAGTTCGTCTTCTGAGTCCTGCTCCTCCAACTGCTCCTGCATGTCCTTCATCTTGATAAGGAGCTCGGCTTTGGGAGCAGATGTGTTATAGTAGGATGAGCTAGGGACCAGGGAGGATGTTGCTGATACAGACAGGTCCTCCTCATCTCTTCTGACACACAAACACACAGGCAAAAGACAAAAGCTTTTATGGAATAATGTCAGGGTGGATATTTGGGTTTTATACAACTTGCATTATGCTGAGTAACAAAGGCTTGCCTTCAAAATGATTTGCATTCTAAAGGACATTCTTTAGATTTTGGGTAGAGGAGATTGTAATGAGTCATTTATCCACCAGAGGGCAGACCGAGTAAAGGTTGGACACTGGTCACTTTACGCTAATTTCTGGGTTGTTATTATATTTCCTACCTTTCCATGCTCCTGGGGGATAAGGTGGGCAGCCTAGAGCCTGCAGAGGCCCTTCTGCGCTGGTGGGCCCCCTCCAGGATCTGTTCCTCTGTGGGGAAGAGTCCTTCCATTAGGTCCATGGTGGTCATCCTGCCACTTTGATCCAAGATATCCACCAGGGACTTGTCTTTACCCATGATGTCCCTGGCAAGCTCCTCTCTCTTGGCGTCTTCCTCTGAGGGTCCAAACCCCTTGGAATTTGTCTCAGTGACTGACTCTTGGACTACTGTCCAAGCCAGGTCCTGAGCAGTCTGCCGGTTATAGACGCTAAATAGGGACGAGGCCGGGCGATCTACAATGCTGAGGGTAGGGATGTGAGGAAGCAGCTCCAAAACACTGCAGGTCTCACGGCTCTGAGGTAAGTAGGCTCTGCCCTCCCGCTCTGAGCTGCTCTCAGTGTGGACGATCCTAACAGGGACTTTTCTCACTGGACTGCTCACATCCATCTCAGCTGGAGGCTTCAAATCATTTTCTGACCTGGATAGGAAACAGATTCCAACATTAAGTATAAATCATACAGTAGGACTGCAATGATGGCAAAGGTCACAGCTGCCATGTGGCTTAACAAAATAGCCATCCAAGTTTGATGTGTCTCAGACAAACATGTTCAAACCATGATACTCTTTACTGTCTTTCATTTTAAGGCATTTTCAGCTGCTGGGAGAAACAACATCGTTTTCACCCTGACAATAAGCCACAGCTTTTTTTGAGTTATTTAAAGTAACTTCTATTAAAAGTGTGCCTATAGTCTCAATTGTAAACATTCAACATCTTGCCTTTCTAAACTCGGGTTTTCTCCATCTTGAACTTGTTTACCTGAAGTGATTATTTTAAGCCTTCTGCATAGAACAGAGGAGAAAAGCTTACATAACGAGGGGCGCTGAGGAGACCTGAAGCACTCCGTCTAAGCTGCTTACCTGAACAGTGAGTCCTCCTGCACGAACAAGGCTGGCGGTTTGTCAGTAAGTCTCAGTGGTGCAAACTGAGGCGAGGGAGACCGCGCTCCATCTGCTGAAAGAGACAAAGCCGGTGTCCAGGGGGAAGACTGGGATAAGGAGGAAGGTGGCTGCTCCTTCTCCTCCTCCTTGTTTTCTACGCTTCTTCTGCTCAAGTCTGCTGTGTATGTTCTGATTGTTTGAGGGGAGCTGGCCTGGGCGGGTCCGGCGGAGGAGTTCTGGGCAGTAGCATGTTTCTGGGTGTTGGAGCTGGAGCTGGACAGAGGCTGCAGAGCTGTCGGGTCTGCCTGGGTGCCAGGGAGGAATTCTTGGGAGGAGGATGTGGTTTCTAGGCCTAAATAGGGCCTGGGCGGCGGCAGGAGGCTCTTGGTTTGTGGAAGCTGAGATGGGAGCTGGGAGCCTGTGTTGGGGCTGAGGCTGCGAGGGCCTGTAGAGTGTGTTGTGTGGGAGGGACTGGCAGTATCTGGTTTGGTCCTGTGGTCAGTGAGGCCTGGGACTTGGCCCTCGATCCTGGGGACTGGCGGTTCAGACTGTGAGCTGTGGTCAGGCTGGTATCGCAGCCTGCTCTCCGATGTTCCTCTAGAGATCAAAATAAATTAAAAATTCATCAGTACCTGAGGGGAAAGTCTAATTTAACCTCCGAACACTACATTGACTCATTTAGAGGAACTTTCAAATATGTTCAGACATTTCTGAAAATATATATTTGAACATATATTACAATTTCCTCGAAGAATGTTAAGAGAAGCATGTTAAAACACTGGTAATCAAGGATACCGGGAAGAAATTTGGCATCACCTCAAACTCTAGCAAAACAACATGAGTCAGAAGAAGTTTTTTTGGGTAGTGGAACCACAGCTCTGTTGAAAAACAAGTCTCTATCTCTGGAAGTTGATGTACATCTTTAGAGAGGCATTCAGAGTAGAAGTTGTTTACCTGGCCTAAGCACTGCTCTGCCTTCTTCACCAACATTTGCCTGATTGGTATATATGAAACACTATATTACGTACATTGCCTTGTCACTTGAATGTTTATAACGGGCTACAATTTAGCTGCCTGTTCAGTGATTGTGTAGTTCAGGGAACCTTAAACACAAGTGTGAAAATCAAGCACAGAGGTTGGATGACACATGAGCACTCAACCAACTCCACCAACTAAAATGTTCATAAAGTAACACTAGAAAGAAGAAACTTTAACAGCTGAGAAAACTCTGGGTTAGGATTGTTGATACTCATTTTGAACGTCTTATTTCCTGAAAGGCTGCTGTTTTCCACTTTGCACACTGCGCAGCATGTCAACAGAGAAGCAAATGCAGATTAATGTCCTCATTCAGCTAAGAAAGTGATCGTTGACGCAACAAATTGGTGTCCATTTTCTCCAGCATTTTCTCCCCTGTAAATCATCTGCGACTGGAAGACACCTTTGTAAATCTGGGTGTTGTTCACTTCAAGAGTCCAGGAGATACTGTTCACACAAACATGAGCTCAAACATATAGAGATAAGTTTGGGAAGAGATCTAGTATTACAGAAGATGATATTATCCTTTCAGCTCAGGAAACCTGAAATGAGAAACTGAGACGTGTTCCCTCTCTGCCCTGAAATCTCACCACTCAAATACATTCCACATATACATGATACTTAACAACCAATTCTTTTGGACAGATGCTCCTAAGAAACCTGCAGGTCCGGGTGAGCAAGAAGTCATTCTGCTGGACACTTTGGAAAGAGTAGGGATCAAGTGTTTGACCTTTTGACAAAACAAACACTTTTCAATCCTTCTTCCTTTCAGGTGGTTCAGTATTAACATTGCTGAACCATTCGGTCCTCACTTACTGGGCTATAGAATAAATACAGTAGTAATAAGGAGTGCTATTTTTGTTTATTACACTCTCCATCTTATTTAGAAAATCCTTTCAGTTTGTTGTCTGGAGTTGTCTTCACACAAGAAACTTAAACTTACCTGGTCGTATAGCTGCTCTGATGGCTCTGAGAGTCTCTCCATGAAGAAGAATTATTCTGCAGAAAGAAACACAAGGCGCCTCTACGCTTAGATCCATTTATGAACTTTTGATATGTTTTTTTAAAGAACATGCCGCCTTTTTGAAGGACACTTTAATCTAATAATTACAACTACCATTACTGAGCAAGTCATAGTCCTAGAAATCGTGTTGAAAGTTACATGAACACACTCAGTTATCTAGTACTGTAGTTGTTTGTTTTTAGACATAGACTTACCTAAATCAGTTATATATACTATGTATTTCTCACCTGTGTATAGAAGTCTGCAGATGGAGAGGATCGAGATCTCTCGTGGATGCACACAGCCTTCTCCTCAGCATCTGTATCTAAGATGTTCTCCGCTGAGTGGTACCTTCCTTGCGTCTTGGCCTCTGATGACTTCTTCTGTTTATTCCACGTGGCCTGGTACTCAGCGAAGGTCCCAAGCCTCTGCTGGTCTAGTAAGACCTGTGTCTGTCCAGGGCTGAGGAGCATGGGGTCTGAAGCTGGCTGAGCGTTCTCAGGTTCTTCAGAGGGAGATTTGTCTTTTTCTTTGCCTGTGTCTTCAAGGTCTCCATTCGAGTTTGTACCCTGACTGATCTTCAGCACAGGCCTTGAAAATTCCGGTTTGGCATCAAAGAACTTCCTTGGCTCTCCAAAAGACACCGTTTGATGTTCTCCCTCCACTCCCACTTTGTCTATCTTGTCAGGCTCCGAGAAGGAGTGCGTCCTCTTGGCCAGGGGAAAGCGCTTACGTCCTCTTATGCGCCCGTTTGTGGCTTTAACCAAAGGTGCCTCTGGCCATAGAGGCTCAAGGTCTCGTCTCTGGAAGGAGGTAGCCTGGAGGACTCTGGCCTGTGCCTCTTTCAGGTGGTCTTTGTAGGTGTTGGAGAAAGAGACACTAGAAGATGTAGAATTCTCTGTAGATCTCCACTCCTCTGTCTCCTCATCCTCTGCATCACAGGTCAGGGTTGCAGCGCTGCGGCTCTTTTGCAGCTGAGCTCGCTTCTGCTGGATTTCATTGCGGAGAGTGGTAGCATAACGGTCACTGCGTCGATTTGTTTTTCCATTGCTGGTGGCCATGATGTCACTGCCCTCCTGGTTGGACATGACACCTGCCCCTGGTGCTAGTTGCCTTTCAGTCAAATTCCTACTCTCCTGGGCTAAAGAGTGGAGAAGAGGGGTTTTCTGGGGAGATATTCTTTGATCTTCTTGAGGCACCCATGGGTCTTGGTGCCTTGGAAAACTGACCTTATGATCATTACTCTGATGTGCCTGGAGGTTTCTACTTACGTCATTAGAGTGTCCTTCAACTGTCTTTGCAGCATCCTCCGGGCTGCGGCCTTGAAAAGATAATTCAGAGGTTTGGTGGTCGAAATAAAGACTGTTTCCCAGATGGGAGGGGCAACTGCGCTCCTTATTTTCACTGTAAGGCATCTGGGACTGAGGTAGAGAGTACTTTGCCTTAATATTTGTCTTTAAGGAACTTGGGATGCCTGGTTCATTGCTGTTTACCCAGTAGGGTTTCTCTGCATCCCCTGTCCTGCCCTCTGCTTTTCCCCGCCTTGTCTGGAGCTCAGCCGTCTGAACAAAATGCTTGCTTGTCAGGCTGAAGTTTCGGTTGTGCCCCCCATGCTCCAGGTTTTGCTTTGCAAAAGAACTTGCCATCAATGCTGTGGAATGCCGGACATGTTTACGACTGAAAGCATTTGTGGGCAAATCCTGCAGGCTGCGATAGTAGCTTCCTACACTCTGAATCTTGGTTGGAGGCGCTGTCCTCGTCTGCAGGTAGAGGGGGCTTTCATCACTATATTGCCTCTGGTGTGAAGGTAAGTTAGTGTAATGAGACTGTCTGATGTCATTGCTGGACAGGGAGAAGAGTTTGTTGGGATAAAGCTGGTTGTGGTTGTGATCAGCTGCTGTGTTAGGATGAAGGAAGTCTTTGGTCGGCAGGGGGTTGAAGCTACGTCTGGCCTCCAAAGTTTTCTCCTGGTGAGATCTGAGGCTATTCTGAGTGTTATTCTCAGTGAGTTTTTCAATTGACCTGCCATGAGCCTTTGGACCACTTGGTCCTTCAGAGTAAGGGAACACTTTTGTTGCAGCAAAACTGTCACTGCGAAGGGGAGGAGGTGGCGGAGGAGGAGACTGAGACTTCTTATTCTCTGGTACCTGCCACACCGGGCCAATACTGGGTCTTCCTGCAATGGACACCCGAGAGGCATTCTGCTCCTCCACCCGCGACCCCTCCCAGCCTCCGTTACCCAGCGTCAGCTGAAGATACCTCAGCTGCTCAGCCTGCTGAGGCCCTTCACTCTGAAAGCCTTTGAAGAAAATGTTTTCAGTGCTGGTGCCCTTCCTACCAGACATGCCATGGTCATGAAAAGGAGGGCTGGAGCCACCAGAGAAACAGCTCAACCCAGAGTCTCTTTTTCCTCCTGGCTCAGCACTGCTGTTGTATTTATTTGGTGACTGACGACCGGGTGGGTAGGGGTGAGAGGGGCGCTCCAGTTTCTCCATGTGGTTCACTGAGCTGATCTGGTTGGTTAGCTGCTGGTTGTCCTGCTCCTCTGGAGTAGCCAAATCTTTTGGCCTGGCGTGAAATGAATAAAAAAGATAATTAATGCTTAGATTTCATTTCAAACATTTTTGATAAATAACTGGATTAATGAATGCTTGATTGTTGATTTACAATTGCAGTTAGAAGTGAGGAATATCATTCACACTCAACACCATGAACTGATAAAGTTTGTAATAAATGATGAATACAACATGTTTCTGCCATGTTCAACTCAAAGTGCACCTTGCTTCATGTTTTGGCTGCCAGACTGGTGCTGGGGTGGCGTCTTTCCTGGCTTGCTCTGACTCTTCTTCTGTCAGCTTGGAGGAGTGCCAAGACTGGGGCCGTGAGCCTGGATCATTCTTCCTGAAAAGCAGCGATGCAACAAACACTTTCAACAATCACAGCAAGTATTGGCATTTTAGCTTCAATTTCATGAGCCGACAGTTTAAAGCTGTGTCATGTGTTTTGGCATTCCCGGTTTTTTTCCTGCTTGAGTTTGTAGAGCTTACTCAGGGATGACGTGTTCTTCAATCCTTCACATATTTCCTCTTGAGCAACAAGTCTACAAAAACTCCATAGTGCAAGGGATTGTTTGATAAATCTGGAAATCGAAAGCAACTGATTGCCGAGAAAAGTCAAACCCTTTATTTGGCTTTTGTGTAAATGTATTAATCAAATATGACTTTTTATTGATTGCATGTTTTAGTGTGATAACCAAAGCTTCAGGTCCCTGAATATGGATGCCCTGAATCTTATTATCTCTACTGATATAAACCACTTTGAGACGCACATGAAGATAAACTAATAACATTACTCTAACACCTACTTTGCAAACACCAACACTTGCACGTACCCTTTGAAGCGGTTTTTCCTGATGTGCATGTTGAAAAAGAAAGAAAGTTACACATTCATTTAGCTCAGCATATTCAATCAGAGAAAAAATATCAACGTGTCAATTTCATGACATGTAAGCATAAAAAAATCCACTGATAGCACACGAGGAGGCTGAACGTTACTGCGCTGTGTGCATCTGGGACAAAAAGAAGTAGTAACATACAAATTATGACTAAAGGATGTCACGACATTGACCACCAGCAACACACTATGGGGAATACACAGCACACAATACTACAAGGAACACAGAGCACAGTGAACAAACTGGATAACCAAAGCTCACTTAGGTTCACCAAAAACTACCGGCAGACACCACGGGACAAGGCTAGCTGATGGTACCTCATAGAGCTTCGCAAAATCTTGGTGAGAAAGCTCCTCGCTACGTGAACCTCGGTTTCTGACGGCATTGTGCGTGGTGATACAACATCAACCATTTTAGCTCTGATGGGTTGAGTAAAGAAGGAAGAAAGGAAAGGAAGAGGACATGTTAGCGTTAAACGTTAGAGAGCTGAAAAAACACAGAATAACAGATTATCAAAATAAAGGTTTCTTCTTTCTGAAGCCACAACAGAAATCTAGAGTTTGAAGAGTTAAAGCCTTTTCACTGTTCTAATGCTTGTTACTCTGCGCATCAGCTGCAGCCTGTGAGCCCTCTCGTATTGTCAAAGGATTTCACAACAGGAGACGGAGACAGATCTGTCACAGCCATATGGCCCAGATGGAGCTTAGCTGCTTAGCTTTAAGAAAAATTCGATGGGTGTGAGACAGATCCACAAGTTGCCCCCAGACCACCAAGACCTCCCTCTCCTCCACATGTATTAATGTGTAGCTTGAAGTTTGAAATGAAGTTACACATTTAAAAAAAGCAATTCAGAGTACAAAATAAAACCTTATTCAACACTGTGGGATCTTTTAAAATGCTATAGTCCAAAATACCAAGCGTATAAAAGGGAGATTGATTTCACAGTTCCCTGAGTTCATAAGGTTGCCAACGTATATGTGCAATTTAGACCATTCGCATTTTTGGCAATAAAAAACAAGACATTAGCCAATACTGCATGCCTAGGAATTGTATTTTTATTGCCGTGATATCGTAACAGGTATCTGTAATATTTGATCTTTACTAAAATCGTATCGTGTGTCAACCCCGGTTCATAAGTCGTAAAAAGAGACATTTCTCAGCAGAATGAGACTTCAGTTGTTCTGAACTTTTACCCTGTCCCGCCAAGATCCAGACACTGCATTCTTTCAGCAAAGGAATGCAGGGAGGGATACCCTCGTTTCAAGTAGGACATGTATGTTTGCCATCATCACGGAGTCTGAGAATCACTGAGTATCTGCAGCGGACGAGGAAAGGGTGCACATTCTTTGTGACTTTCTCACAGAACTTCACCTGGTCAAGATTTCTGACATGTGGGACAAAATACTAATTCAGCATTTCTTATGGAATACTGGCTGCATCCACATATGTTAAATTGTAGTTTACTCTGTAGACATATTTAAAATGTTGTGTGATCTGCTGACTTCTCATGCACTCATGAAAACACAGGTTTACAAAATATACTACGGCTGGGAATCTTTGGGTGTCTCGCGATTCTTTTCAAATCTCGATTGAGATGATTCAAAGTCTATTTTTGAATGAGTACATACTTCAGGATCTACTCCAGTCATCTGTGAGACGGGCTGAATTTCTCGCTGCTTCATTTGGCATTCTACTGAGTCAAAGAGCTAGCCTTAGCACTTAGCAGGGAGTGACTGATTAGCCCAAAAAAAAAAAGATTTTTGGAAGTTGTGAATCAATTTAAAATCTCAGAAGATAAGAATCTCGATTTTTACATAAATCCATTTTTTTCCCACCTCTAAAATATACAAATCATTTGTTTCAAATTAAATAAGACACTTCTAAAACCTTCCCAGCTTAAAATTCCATATCCTTAATTTTACTTGAAGTAAATGTGGTTTTAAAGTGGGAAATAAAGTCTTCTCCTAATCCAACTAAAACCCAGCTTTTTTACGTTTTCCAGCAGGAGCACATTTGTTCTCCAGATTACAGGTTAACAAGATTAAAATCACTTGATAAAACTGAACAAATGAACATTGTTGTTAGTGATGAACAGCCTAATATGTCCTCTTCTCTAGAGCCCCGTTTCGACCAAAGGCCCCCAGAACTAAAAGGTTCAGGAACTTCTCTTCAAGGAACTAAAAAGTTCCTGTGGCCCACAGTTGTCTGCGTTTCCACTGCTGCCTGAAGTTCTGGGAAGTTTATGCAAATCAGGCTGTGTTGCTTTGCAAATGACTTCATTGATTAACAATGGAAAGAAGATGAGTGCTGTGTTTAGTGTCATTAAAGGAAAGAGGACTCTAATCAAAATGTTAGAAGAATGAACACTGGATACCTCAATCCCCTCATTTCACCAAGACACACCTTTAGGAAGAGAAATGATTTTAACCCCTGCAATGAATTTCTTAAAGTTAATATTGGGGTAAAGTATTTTATTTTTAGTATCTTCTGTTGTTTGCTTTTCTATTTATTTTGAGTTTAGTTAATTTGTTCTTAAAGTCATACTTAGTCTAATCTAATGTGTTTTGTACCTTTTTATAATTGTAACAGTCAAACTTTGATTAAAATAAAGGTAGGGTAAAAACAATGGGCTTTCAGCTGCAGTCTTTCAAACACAGTGGGTGATCTAACACCCTGCTGTGACTGACCAATCAGAGCCATTCAGCTCTGCAGGGGCTGCATGCCCTATTGTCAAAAGTCCCTGGACCTTCAGAAAGTACATAACCCCTAGCAAGGTCTTTTTTAAGGGTAAACTTCCACCCCAGAACTTCATTTCTACCCTGGTAGATCTGGTGGAAACGCACGTAGTTCCTCAAAAAGACCATAGTTCTGGGGGATAGTTCCTCCGGTCGAAACGGGGCTTAAGTATCAATTCTTCTTCCAAAAGAGAAGCTTGAATACACTTTTTCGGGAAAGAAGGAATATAACTCTATAACTCAAAGCTTAAACACAGCCTTTGCTCTTAAGCATAATCCAAACAAAGACAAATGTGAATATAAAAGTGAGTTTGAGGAACAGTAAACAAAGTGTTTGAAGAAACTTACATCCATATTCAACTCCATTAATACCAAACTGTTACTTTCACTTAAAATCCTTCCCTCCCTTGCTCAGTGTGACACACACGATGAGAGTCGTGTTGCCTCCAAACAAACTCCTGCACAATGAAAATGCAAATGTCACTTTTTCTAAAGCGCTGAGGGTCTATTGTCAGGGGATACAGCTGGTCTGTCACAGATATTCCAATGGGGAGGGGACGCCACTGCTATCTCCCAGGATATACGCACTGAACTACGGCTGAGTTCATTCAAAAGACAACCAAACACAGCTCAACTAGTGCACCTGTCATCAAGAGGATGTGATGAAGTTGAACAAGTTTAGAGGACTAAGAAGTGCAATATGATTTTTAATGGAAGGGAGGGAAATGAAACAACAACAATTCTAACTCACCGACTCCCTTGAATGCTTTGGTTTTACTCAACACAGTATCCGGCTCAAAAAAGACACTTCACCTCTCCACAGCTGACTCCTTCAAAAACACTTCAGGGCAGAAACATAAGACACGCTGGGACATCACCTCTCCCAACAGTGTGACAGAGAATAGTGCTGTGAGGAATCTGCTCACTCCATGACCTCCCAGTATGAACACACACAAACACTCCACCTTGTGCTGTGGAGGAGATTTCCTTCGGGATTATAAAGGGGGATTTCAGACGAGAGGGAGGAGTTATTGTCCTGCTCAGCGTCCTTGCTGTAATCTTGTGTTTGGGCTGTAAGTGGCTAGACCTGCACCCTGCAGTGACACTGTCGCTGCTAGGAAAGCACAATCAACCAACACAGCTCACATCACAGAGAGATTAAAGATCCTAATCAAAATCATCTCCAAGATGAAATCACGTCTGTATGGAGTGTTGAGACCTTTAATTTATCCTTTTTATCTGTAGTGTGTTTACCAGTTCTTAGTTCAGCCGGTTTGCGTGCAAGAGGGAAAGTCAGAGGATCAGGAGCGTCAATTGGATTCATTGTCTTGGCAAAGTGAAAATCCGTGCTTAATTTTATGGCAATCAATGTGATACCTGCGGAGATATTTCAGTCTGGACCAAATGTTGGACTCACTAATCGACCAACCACAGAACATGATCATATTAGGACAGTTCATTGTAAACACTGACGCTTCATAAGTGTACATGCTAGTGAACAAACAAGCTTTTTCTGTCATGCCGTCTCCTATTTATAGAAATCCCACATGGTGTTGGTTTCTATAAATAATATTCTGTTATTGTTCAGAATTGAATCTGCTAATTGAAGATGTAGCACCTTCTTCAACCTAATGCAACCCTGTATAAACTTGGCTCTAGCTCTCTTGTTATGGGAATCTCTGATACTGGTTTTGGACTCGTATTTGCTGAAACCAGGCCAATTTGATACCTGATACCACTGCCACACATTCCATCCCGACTATTTATTTCACAACGCTGTTTTTCTGTTGAAGATCTGCTTCAGCGTCCTTGTCAGGAAACATAGCACAGACAGGAATGTTTGGCCAGGGCCAACGTCTGTTTTGAGAGATACCAGCCAATGTCAGGCTGAGGGTGGAGGAGGGAGGCAGATACTGGGAGACAACTCCTCCACAGAAAAACTCCTCCACTGGGGAGGAGAAGCTGCAACCTCGTAGAGTTTAAAATACAAATCATGTGTGTTTGAAAGGAAGTAACTGTTCATGTTATCCAGAGCCTGTGAGTGAAGGTGTTATTTACTGCCGTATCAAATCCTTATCTGTACATCTAAAATCACTCAGAATGAAAATCACATTTTGTTCAGCCAGTTAGGAAGCGAGCGATGCAGAGGAACTGATTCATGTGTATTGACATCACAAAGTCAATCCTCCATAGACTGATCCTCACAACAATCATTTTGTTGACCTCGAGAAATATCACCGCCTTTAGCTGTTATAAACCTTTATCACTCCCTCGCCTTTTCATCCTCCTATCAGACAGCTCAGTGTTGACGAATCTTGCCTGTTCACCCGCAGCCGCCTGTGGGGCCGTTTTTGCCCCGTGTGAGCTCTAAACAGGACGACACAAAAGAAAGTGCCAGCATCATCACAGCTGGGCTTATCAGAGTGTCACTGCATGCCTGGCAACAAAACAATTCAATGAGGGGACAATAAAACGTCCAAGAGAGAAAATGTAAACTTTGAGACATTTAGAGCCTGAAGATGACCAACAGCTGGAAAATCTGGCTCTGAGTTATTGGTCCACTTCACACTGAAGTCTGTAAAAGCTACAATTACGATTATTAATAATCCTTTGGATAATGCACCATTTTCAAAAGCCAGAGATGAAATAGATAAAACTTTTTCACCTGCACATTTGTTGATCAACTAATTCAATAATTATCTTTTCATTTCAGCTCTGGTTAAAAACTTTAGTTATTTCTTGAAACATTTGCTTACTCATCGCTCATCCACTCATCGTGGGTTCACAGCGTAAAGATAAAAGAGGACTTTCTTCCTTTCTAATCAAATGTTGCATGAAAAAATCTGGCACGCACATCCCAGCAGACGAAGTCATTTAAAAAACATTCGTCTAGATTAGGCCAAAGCTTGAAATATTTCATGTAAACAGCAGCTAATCAACATCATATCAATGAGCACACTTGTTGCTTGAGGACATTTTTGTCAATCAATTCAAAACCGTCTAAAAACACATCAAATCTGCAGCCAAGGCCAGTTGATTTTTTTTGTGTGTGTCAGAGAGAGACAACAGTCTGTAGCAGTGAATTAACAGCCATCATTTGCCTTGTAAATTCTCTCTGAGCAAATCAGCCGAAGCT
The DNA here is from genome assembly GCA_020745685.1 of Tautogolabrus adspersus. NCBI lineage: Eukaryota > Metazoa > Chordata > Actinopteri > Labriformes > Labridae > Tautogolabrus > Tautogolabrus adspersus. The sequence goes on along the minus strand of CM036557.1, from coordinate 13,518,918 downwards.
GAGGAGTCCGTTAGATGTATGCAAAGATTCAGTTTCACTTTTTTTATCAAGTTACCTGAACTAACATTGTTATTCATCTTTATTCAGATAAATCCTCAGGGGTTGCAGAAATAAAAAAAATCCCCTTTCCCCTCCAAGATTTTTGTCTGATTTTAAGATTTACAGGTGATCCCGTTAGGAAATGGCCTTGTGAGTCATCTAGACAAAGTAGACCTGCCGTTATCTCAAACCCCACTGCTTCCCGATGTAATCCCAATTGTCAAAAATCTGAATAATTGAATCAGAGGACATGGAATAAAAGCGACACAGAAAAACAGAGAGAGAGGTGAAAGTATCAGAAAAGAGAAAATACCTGCCAATGAAAGTCTGCTCTTTATCCTCTAAAATCCAAACATGTCCAGAGAGATAAAGTAAAGCACACAGAGGGCCACGCTGTGCTTGTTGGAGAAACCAAAGCCCCTGAAAACAATAGGCTCTGCTGATATGGCCTATCCCAGTAAGCAGTGTCAACTCACCTAGGTAACATGGACTGTACCATGCTCCGTAAAAAAACAGGGGAGGACAAGTGGACTGTGGCAGCTCTGGGGATGACTCAAAAAACTCTCACAGCAACTTTTTAGATCTCTCCTCTCACGACGAGCTGTGTGTTTGCTCTCCTAACCCGTTCACAGCGACAGTTTCTTTAAAAAAGCTACTCGAAACATTTCAAACACCCGTCTTTCCCTCCTGTTGATTTGACCCACTCTGCAAAGCTGAGCACACGACTGTGGCTTTGCAACTAGTAATTGGATTCAGGATTTAAGACTGTTGCCATTTGCTGGTGAGCATATAATTCTGACAGGACGGGACAGCAGTTGCACATGTAGTAAAAAGGTTTAAGCAACAACTACAGAGGTTATTCTCGGAGAGAGTCCCAAAATAAATCAATAATGAACTTACTTTAATAAGAACTTTAAATGTTCTCGTTGCAGTTTTGATAACACATTGGGTTGTTAAAAATTCTCCTTTTGCTCTGTGGGCTTAAGTTTAGTAAATGAGGTATCTGATTATTACATTTATACTGGTACATTTTGGACCTACTAATTTATCACAAGGCCTATCAAACTAAATGTTAAATGGACTTGAGCTTTTCTCGTCTTCTAAACACTCAAAGCTAAGTTAAATGTCTTTCCCAAGGACACATCGAACATGCAACATGTTCAGGAGCTAGGGTTCGAACCCCCAACCTTCCTGTTGAGAGACGACCAACCAACTGAGCCACAGCTGACACAGTTGTGATTTTTGCCTTTTTATGCCTTTATTGGAGAGACAGGACAATGGATAGAGTTCGAAACCGGGGAAGGAGAGAGTAGGGAATAATATGCGGGACAGGAGCCACAGGTCAGATTCGAACCCCGTCTGCCCGCTTTCGAGGACTCCAGCCTCTGTACATGGGGACATGCTAACCACCAGGCGACTGGTGCCCCGAATTATGAGATTTTAATTGAAAAATAATGCAGAATGTTGTAAAAATACTGTTGAATGTTATTGGTTGAAGAGGCTACGAGTACTTTATACATTTAACTACTGATCGGCACAGCAACCTCAAACCTACCATTTACTGTTTCAAACAGACATATAAGCAATAGCCACAAGCCTCCACAGGGGGGAGCTACAGCGATCAGGGTCTAGTTATCTGCCTCTTGATAAGCAGACGAATTTTAACATCTTTAAAAACTGTAAATATAATAAAGTTTTTATAAATCATAACTGGTAAAAGTTGTAGAAAAGAGTCCACTCTTTCTGTATCTAATGAACCCGGTTCATAAAAGTTCTTTATCTTTAGATAGCACCATGACCTGAAGGATGAACCGGGCCACACTGGACCCTTCCTGTCTCCCAGGATCTAAAGTACAGCGGAGCTGCTTTGAGGCTGGAGATGTTTGGCAGTTCAGTTCCATACCAGCTGACAGAGGGGACTCCTTTCCGTCTCATTTAGGCGTCATTATCTGCGCTCTGAACTAACTGTGTTGGCTGCAGCTCCACTGCTTCCACAATACCCTCTTTTGTTTTACCCTCCGGGCCAAACAAGCAGCCAGAGGCCCGAGTGTGAGGCTGTCCCAGCCGACCCTCCTAAACAAGAGAACTTCATCTATGATCAACAAGCATGATCTGATCATCAGATTTTTAAGGACACAATGTGTTTATGAACAATAACTGTGATACAGTGTTCATGTGCCAGTCACAAAAATGTGTTATTAACTTCATCTTAGGCCAGTTCATCCACAACAACAACTTTTACTGAGAAACCAGCTGACAAACTAGAATTGATAGGTGAGGTGTCAAAAAGTTAAGCCTCATTTTGCATAATTGGAAAATGAGTCTAATATTTAAAAACAAAAGTTGTATCATTGCTACCTAAACTTATCAGATATGCTGTTATAGTACCTTCGGACCACCAGGGCCAGGGTCTTGTGAGAGCTCTTCACCAGGCAGATGGCCTCCTGTCGGGAGCCGCTGAGGGGAACTGCATTCACGCTCACCATCTTATCACCGGCGCGGAGACAGACTGACGCGGCCACGCTGCCCTCCTCCACCTGAACACATCACACACACGACGATGGAGAGCCTGAAGCTGCAGTTGAGTAAATCAGGGCTAAAGTATGGATTTGAATTTACATATGCAAGTCTTCACTGTCTTCACAGTTTACATACCTATAAGCTCCTGTAACAATAAGACTTTTACTTTTATCATGTTAGCAAGCTTACAATCCAAATGTGCCTCTGCATAAAATGTTGACGTAACAGCTGTTAAAAATGTTTGTTACGATGAAGCACAGCGTATGTTTTTCTATCAGTAACAACATGGGCGAACCTCTGGCGCCATCCTTTGGGTATTTAAATGTGTTGTTGTTCATCTTGAAGTTTTGTTTCACAGCCTCAGGATGTGCTGGCACTGCTTCAGACTTTCAGACTCATTTGTTATACATTTCTTTGTTGTGTCACATATGAAGGTAAAGCATATTTAAGACACAAGAAAACAAAACCAACTAGATTAAAAAAGGCCAAACATGGTGAAGAACACTCTCTATAAGGTGTATGTTTGACTTTGGATCCTGTTTCACCCTCATCCTCCGGGAGCACCTGTGGTGGCCGGCAACCTGAGTGCTCTGATTAAAAATTAAATCCTGCACAGCCTGTAACCTGACAAAGGGTGAACCGCTCAGAGTGAGCTGCAACTCAAAGCAGCACTAAGAGAGAAGGAAAAGTTTCCTGGTATCTGCTGTTTATGTATTTAATATTTACTATTTTAAACTGAATTAACAGTAAAATCCTTCTATCATCCTCGGGAGCGCAGCAGGTACAGACGAGCATTAACACTGTTGTGGTTATAGGCACCATTACAACGATCTACTGTGTCTTTTATCTGGGTTTATCTTTCAAACATATTTACACCTGATCAGAAGTAAGAGTTTCATTCAGAAACTCTTTAAAAACAAAGATTTTTAGTTTGGATTTTTGCAGTTTTGTCCGGCTGTTTCCACGTGACCATCCGAGCATGGAAAGCTATAATTAGAGCACAAAATGTTACTCTACAGTGTAATATCTCACACATCTGTGCTGTTAAAAAAGGCGATGACATGTTTTGACACAACTTTCCATGACGCTGGTGAAGGTCAATATGTAAGACTTTGATGAAAGACCTTGAATTCTGCACCGTAGCTCTAATTGATATGAAACCTTCACAAATCACACTGAGTCTTATGCGTTATTGGTCAGGAGCATTTGTGCCTGTGCTGTAACATTTGTTTGCATATTTGAGTTCCAGTCTCTGGTTCCTGCTTGTATAATTTGAGGATTTTGGTTCTTTTCTTGTGCTAAAAGATGCTTTGAATGCTTCTCCATGCTTTTACCTAAGATTCACTTATATGCAAAAAGATTTCCTCACCTTTGTGATGACCAGAGGCTCTCTGTGTTCTGTGCCTCCCCTCAAAGTAAAACCCCAGGGTGCTTTGCCTCGGAGCAGCACCTCCACCAGCTCTTCACCCTCCTCATCCTCTTCTTTCCTCTGCTGCCCCGGGCCTCTCCATATGTCCACCTCTTTCCACCACTTCATTCTTCCTGCTGAAGCTCTCAGATGGTCTCTGTAGTCCACCGCGTCCATGATGCTTCTGGTTCGCTCTCCATCAACATCAGGTCACTGTGAAAGAAAGATTATTTATTTATTCAGCATATGATGACGTTGCAGAGGCTTTTTGTCAACATCAGAGCTGTAATGGTTGTAATGGTTATATCGATCTTGTTTGATAATCAGTTGATGATGAACCTTTACCTGTTGGGTATGTGAGATGTTACTTTTTTCCTTTTCACTTCTTACACAAATGTATTCATTCTCTTTGTGCAAAAACTCTTTTTGTGCATCCTTCCTGAAACATTGTGCAGTTTATTGTTAAAGTTTTTCTTGAATAAGTGATGTTAAAAGTCGCCATGCAGGAGTAACAACTGTAGTGCTACAAACAACATGTTTACAGCAGGTTGAGCTCATTATGATTTAGTTGGTTATCCTAAACGTTTGAGTAACTAACACACGACTCCAATAAGGACCTTTCATTGTCAAATGGATAGTTACAGTTTGTGAAAACTTTTTGACTTACCTGGAAAGGTTGGACTCTGCACAAATGCTGCAGCAAGCCTCGTCACAGGCGAGAAACAGGACAGAGGAAAAGTGGACGATGTCGTTTCTCGGTTTGTATCTCCAACATGTGATCTCTCTCCCGGGACGTCAGTGTTTATTTACTCTGGATTTTAGACTTAAACAGTTTCTTCTGCTGAGCAGCGTTTCAGCCCTTTAAATGAGAGCAGCTTCTTCTAAAGCCCTACAACACCTCCCTGACACCACAGTCTGTTATCCACTACTCCATCATCTGACAGATTCCCTGAGTCTGTTATCTATGATGTCACCGCGACCCCTAGTGGTCACGTACTGCATCGTCGAGCAGAATGTTGCCTTCAGGTGCCCCAGGTCCAGTCCACTTCCGGTCATTCGTATTCTGTAAAGGTGCAAAATGGTAGCTGGGTGATTTTACTTAGTTTTTTTTACCTTGTCTCAACAGGACAGGTAAGTTTTTACATTTATAAACTTCCCTAAGGTTCGTACTGAAGTGAGTTTGAGCCACATGTTCTTTAGAATTGACATTATGTGTTAGTAGTTACTAAACTGGCAACTTCACTTCTGGTCAAAGGAGTCTTCCCAAAAAATGTGGCTTTGTTTTTTGTGTGTGTGACGATGACAAGAACAAGTTGTGCTTTACCTCGTGGTAAATACAAAAACAGGTTACCAGGATTTGTTTGGCTGATGTTCAATAAACAGCCAACACCTTGAACCAGGAACAAGAATGTCCAGGTGCCTTTTACTGCACCCACCCCATAGACTGACGAATTGTCACTGTGCTTATAAATTGTAAAGAGTCTCCTGTTCACTCACACAGTCGTGGACTGCTATCCAGCTCATGTAAGTAATGCACGTTTGCATGGGTTTTGAGGCTTTTGGATACAATTTGGAGTTGTTGGAATATTTGGAGTTTGATATCAAATTAATTGAAACATGGTTCACATTTTGTGAGATATTCATATTGGTTGAATATTTTTAACTGAATTTCGACAACTGGGAAGAAGAAATAAGAAAAACAAAACATGTATTGCTACTTCTTGTTAAATTTAAATTCAGATCAAGTCTTTCTTTAATCACTTACAGAGGAAAGCATTGCATCAAATATCAACCATTAGGATCAAAAATCCTCTAAATGCTTAAAACAAGCTAAGAAGGTGACGTACACATATAAAGGTTTAACGTGTCAAAACTAAACCTGTCCAACAGGTTCAACTGAAATGTAATTGAGTACCTCCCTGTTTTCTTTTATTTAGAAAACTCCTGCAGAGTCACCTGCAAAAATAGAAGTCAGCAGACATGTTCCCAAGCAATCCAGGTAAGAGACAAAGTTTATCTTAGGCGCATCTGTTCCATCTTGGGCCCTACGTGTGTCTGTAAGAATTAAAGTTCTTTCTGATTCGTGCTCCAACAGGCAAACACCCGTCTGGTTTTGACCTTGCGGACCTGGAGTCTCTTGGGGATCAGGACGGGGGCTGCAGGCCTGAAAGTGGGCATGGAAAAGATGGTGGCCATAAGGAAGGTAAACCTGATAAAGATGATCTCCATGGTGGACGCAAGCATGACGATGATCGCCACGGAGATGATCGCCACGGAGATGATCGCAACAGAGATGATCGCCACGGAGATGATCGCCACGGAGATGATCGCAACAGAGATGATCGCCACGGAGATGATCGCAACAGAGATGATCACTGCAGAGATGATAAGAAGGACAGACATGGGGAATCCAGCCCTGACCGTGATCGTGGCAAGGACAGACACAGTCCTGACCGCCAAAGGAGATGCAGCCCTGACCGTGATCGTGGCAAGGACAGACACAGTCCTGACCGCCATGGAAGGGATGACAAAGACCGCCAAAGGAGATGCAGCCCTGACCGTGATCGTGGCAAGGACAGGCACAGTCCTGGCCGCCATCGAGACCATGACCGTGATCATAGCCCTCGTCGTCATGGAAGCCCTGGTCGTGGTAGTGGGAGCGGCTCTAGCAGTGGCAGCGAGGATGATGGTCATGGTGGTCGTCGTAAGAAGCATGGGCGAAAAAACAAACATGGCGACAAGCATGGTCATGGTCATGGGCGTGGGCATGGTCGTGGTCATGGAAGAGGACACTGGTAGAAAGGTGAATACAGATTTTTCTCATTCAGCTTTTTAATCTTAGTGACGGTGAAATTTCGGATTCTTCTGAACCCATCAGGACTTAGCAACACTTGAATCTGTTGACAGGTGGTGGGCTTTATCTTTACTGTCAGTTGAATGTGATCAAACCAATCTCACACGTCTGACATTTTTCTTTTTGGGGGGGGTGGCGCTTTTATGCTCGCTGCACCTTTAAATGAAATCGGACACTTTTGAGAACCCTAAATATGGTTTTAATTTTAAATGTGATTTTACTGTTTTGTCTTCCAGGCACACTGGATACCATACCTGTGACACTCTCCCTGCCATCACTCTCCCCCTTTGAAGAATACATTCACAGATGTAGTTTATTTTAGCAAATGATCTCGTACTCAGAAATGTTCAGTTGTAAGTGCAGTATCTGTATTTTGTTTTCCCAGTGGAGCAACAATATTTTTCATTGTGAAGGAGACTGACATACAGCCTGCAGCTTCTACAAGTCAAGAGAATATGGATTAGACAAATGTATTCCGGCAATTCTCTCAAATAAAATACTCTAAACACAGAACCTGAAAATACTGTCTTCTTTCTGCGTGCTTGTGTGTGTCCTTTTTGCCCTGAGTGGAGCCCCACAGGCAGCCTGACCTCAAACTACCAAACTCAACCATCTCTGATGAAAAGCATTTGATTTAATGTTTTTTTAAACGTGTCCAAAGCCTCTTTGTTTGAAAGCAAAAAAGTCCTAAGCAGTCTCTGGGTGGAGCTGCAGGGTCAGTTAAAGTTACAGGTGTGGTAGGATCGACTCTGCATCATGCATTCTAGGTGGCATGAGTCAGTTTAACTACATCCAACAGAGATTTATGAATAAAAAGGCTTACTGCAAAGCTTTCTAAATCATACTGTTAATGATCTTTAAAACATACTTCCTGGTTTGAACTAAAGATTACGTGTCCTCCAATGCTGCTCAAAGAAATAACAGCCTGAGAAGGGAAACATAAATTTAATCCTGACTTACCTCAGCTAATGTTTTCATGTACACAGGAACTGTGAAAGCTGAAGGAACATGTTGAATGGCAAGGTCATCCTGTTGAGCAGGTGTCTGACACATGTTATTTTCTCACTGAAAATGATCAGTGTTGTAACTTCTGAGGCTCTGTGCGCTCCAATCCCCTGTTTAAATCATTTGTATGTTTGTGGTGGATTTTCATGACCAACATTGTTCCAAAATCCCATCAAACATCCCACAGGCCTGCGTTTAAAGCCTTAAGAAGAAATACAATTAAAAATGCAAAAACACCATCCTCAGAAATCTTCACGATAGAAAGGAACAAAATAATCAGATTTTGTCTCATGTGTAAACTCAGTTGTTTCAGATTTGGTTGACAGATAAGCATGAAGTAACTACTCAAGCTTTCATAACTTCAAGGATGAGTGGTTATATTTTATATTATATGACTTCCAAACAGTCCCATAGGTTAACCAAAAACATAACCTCAATTATTAACGTTGGCTTATATAACATATTCACTCTCCATGTCAATAAAAGGCAAGTCTTTGTAATGAATCTCCATCTCCCAGCAGAGCTGCAGAGCCTGAGCGATGATATCCTCCGACAACTGCTGGGCCAAATCCAGGATCGATTTGTTGACTGGAAGAAAATCGGATGAAGACCCATCAGCTGGACTGCCCAAACATTCTGTTTCTTTCACCTCCTTTAGAAATGCTTTTGTTTCAACTCCTCCATGTCTGCTGATGATGCTCTCCTTCTGTTTATCCGAACAGACTGGAAACCAGCATCTCGATTCTTTACCTCCCATTCCAGCAAGATATCGAAGGAACAGTCGACTTTTCAACAGGATGAGCACCTCAAGGTAATTTTCAAAGCTGCAGAAAATCATAACAAAAGAAAAAACCTTTCAGAGGGTGTTTTTTTCCTCCAACAAGGATACAAGGACACGTTGTGTTACATGCAGGCTTTTGTTTAACCAATAACAGTAAATTCAAGGAGATCTTAAAACCTGAGCCACGGTCGCAAACAAGGAAACTTAGCTCTGCTTTCAGCCTTAAAGAAGCCGAGATTAACTGTAAAAAACAAACAAATATTTCTACAACTTTGTTAGCAGATTAGTAGAAAAGCATTAAGAGTCCCATGTGAAAACACTATAATTTAATCTGGACACAAAGAATCACACGCACCAAAAGCACAAAGATGAAATATAAAAACTGAATATTTAAGAGTTTTTCATCTTTACCCTCTGAGCTTTGTTGCAGCTCCTCTTTGGACTTCCAGCAGGTTAATTTGAGGTTTCTACGACCTTCACAGCAGCTGATAAACAAGCAGCTGAACCAGTTTCCTCCTGGTTCCTGGTTGGTGGGAGGAGCAGACCACTCTATACCACCCAAAGCACCAATCCAGTGAATTCCTTCAGCGTCCCTACTTTCTCCATTACCTCTAAAGAAATTATTAATTAGATAAGTTATTCAGCAAATCCTGCAGTATAAGTTTTTAAGTTGTAATAAGAGAGAACCTAAATTACTTTTCTCTATGCCCATTTAAATAATCCAAAATAACTTTATTTCATTTCACGCTTATTGAAAAAAACACTTTACTATAAAACCCTGGACTATATCAAGTATTGCTTTGAATCATCATGAATCAGAGTAAAGGTGAAATCAGATTCAATGATGCTCTTTAAATGAATTAAAAGAGAAACAATCTAAACACTAAGTGCGGGTAAAAGTCGTAGAAACTATGAGCAAAGAATCCCAAAAGTCAAACTTGTATAATAAAAAAAGAAAAGGACTCGGAGTGCCTCCATAGAGTGAGAGTTTGAATCACTCTGCAGTAAACCATGACTCCCGATTTCATTGTTTAATTCATCAGTCGTTTATTTTTGTGTTTCTTAAAGTCTCGTAATAACCATTAATAATAACAATGTCATTTTTAAATGGACTTTAATTCAAGAGTAATACAACCATGAAATCTGCTACCTCTTTAAATCTTTCATCTGATTAAAAAAAAGATCCTTCTATCAGCCAATCATAAAGTCCTGAGTTTCGGGGACATATTATATTAGCCAGCGTCACTGCTCTGACTTCTTCTTCTCTCCAGGATGCTCCTCTTCTTGAGCCTGGCCGTCTTCTTCTCTGCGGGCTTTTCCATGGAGATGAACCAGACCTCCAGGCTGCTGGTGGAGAGCGGAGAGCAGTGCTCGGCCTGCGACTTCCGGGAACACAGCAAGCAAATGAGGCTTCACAACATCAAGTCCCAGATCCTCAGCATCCTGCGGCTCGAACAGGCTCCAAACATAAGCCGGGACATGATCCGCCAGCTGCTGCCCAAAGCGCCTCCTCTGACGCAGCTCCTGGACCAGTACAACCCGCGGGTGGAGGACGAAGAACACGCCACTACGGAGACCATCATCACCATGGCCACTAATCGTAACAAAGCCAAATAACTAAATACACTTTAAGTTTTGCTCCTTTCCCAAAACGCGTAAAAATATGACCCATGCGTAAACCCTATGCGTAAAGTTTGTTTGCAAATAGCCATTTGGAAAACAGTTGACGATTTAACTACATGGACCTAAATGTCTTTTTATTTTCCGATTAGAAAATAATATTTCTTTTTAAAGTTGAAAATGTGTTTGTTTTTTTAACGTGACTATGTTTGTAATGCCAGACAATAGATTTAAGCATGATGTTCTATTATTGCTAAAACAGCAGCATCTTTATGTATATAATTCAAGATCCACATATACATGTATATACTGTATATATGGCCTGGTTGTGCACGAGAGGAAAGGTCATAGGGTCATCTTAATTTTTAAGCTTCATTCTCTCTGGGTCACATATTGTTTCTGCACATTTATATGTTAGTTGATTTGAAATAACTCTCAACTAAAGAGTTGGACAGACCAATGGATTTTAAAAAACAACAATTGTTCACTCTGTTTTTATGAAGCAAGATAATTACAAATTGTATTTTATTTTTTTCTAGCTAATCCGATCACCCAGGACGAGTTGTCCTCCTGCTGTCTCTTCAGCCTCAGTCCAAAGATCCAACCCAAAAACATCCTGCGCGCTCAGCTGTGGGTTCACCTGCGGCCGGCCGACATAGTTACCACTGTCTTCCTGCAGATCTCACGTCTAAAACCAGGAAAGGAAGGGAACAGCACCCGAGTGAGAGTCCGATCCCTAAAGATAGACACTGATGCTGGTGCAGGCTCCTGGCAGAGCATTGACATCAAGTCCCTACTGCAGGCGTGGCTGCGTCAACCAGAGACCAACTATGGCATCGAGATCAATGCCTACGACTCCAGAGGAGAAGATCTGGCTGTCACCTCAGTGAAGCCTGGAGAGGAAGGCCTGGTAAGTGCAGTATTGCATAGAGGGGGCATGTCATGTATTGAACCAGGGCCCTGTTCTTCAGTTCTGGCTTATCTTATCTAGGTTAACTTGATGTTATTCTGCAAAGAGCCTATTAATTACCCTTTATCAGACTTGATTCTTGAAACACAGAAATTTGACCAGTTAGGAAGAAGTCCAGCCTCTATGGCTGCAGTTGGTAATTCTGTTGCATTGTAAGATAATTGAAATTCCTTTCCAGCAACCGTTCATTGAGGTGAAGATCCTTGACAGCCCAAAGAGATCCCGCCGTGACTCAGGCCTCAACTGTGACGAGGAGTCTGCAGAGACCCGCTGCTGCCACTACCCGCTCACCGTCGACTTCGAGGAGTTTGGCTGGGACTGGATCATCGCACCAAAACGCTACCGGGCCAACTATTGCTCAGGAGAGTGTGAATTCATGCACCTGCAGCAGTACCCGCATGCTCACCTGGTGAACAAGGCCAATCCGCGGGGCACTGCAGGGCCCTGCTGCACACCCACCAAAATGTCGCCCATCAATATGCTCTATTTCAACCACAAAGAGCAGATAATCTATGGAAAGCTCCCATCCATGGTGGTTGACCACTGTGGCTGTTCTTGAGGAGACCCATGGTGTCTGCAGGAAATAGGTTAATTTTAGAAGCTTTGTTTTCGGTGCAAGGGATGCAAAGTTTGATATTTTGTCTCAAGTCTAAACTAAGACCCTGTAGCATCCCATTTATGAAGGGGCACAAGGATTACTTCCAAGGACAGGACTTCTTAAGTTGTTTCTTAATTCATAACTTTGGCTTACAGCTGATTTTAAAAACACAAAATATGACAGAAAAATATAACTTTGAGAATAATAAAAACAACAGAAACTCATGTCCTACTTAAGGTTTTAGCTCTGCATGTATGTGCTTTCCATAGCTCCTCCATGCATCATGCCTTCTTTGGAGCATTATATTTATGTGCATCCTGAGACATTACAAACGATACTTCATGTCCACAAGGTGCAATTAAGGCAATGAACATGGGGGAATGATTGCAGAAAACCAAGCAAGTTCACAGCTTTGAGGCAACTGTCACTTGTCCTTCATGATGTTTTTTCCTCATGTGTCGCTCTGTTAACTTGTGCTGATGCTGTCCAAAACTGACGCACTCGATGACTGCCCACAATGGGGTTACTTTGTAATGCAGGCAGGAGGTGAAAGATGCAACATCTATGACTGTAAACATGTGTTAGTAAAGAGATAATATACAATGGAAGGCATTCACTAATATAAACGAAGATAAAACTTAAGAAACATTATAGGAGCACATATTCTAAAGTGCATAGATAGATTGTCTCCTGTTGCTTCGTGTCCTCCTGTCTTGTGAAAACGTGTCCTGACTTGAGCCTTGACCAGAACAATCCCTGCAGGGCGTCTTCCATGTGTGCCTTTATTTTTTTTAAACATGAACCTAATGACTCTGAGCTGTCAGATTGTCCTTCCCTCGTCCCAAAGCTTGTTTTCAAACTCCTCGCTGTGATCTGTGCTAATAGGCATCACAGTGATGAGTGATAGAAAATACCTTCAATAAGTGCATGAGCATTAAGCATGCAAAGTCAGTTTGTCAACTATAAACTAACTCTGTGATTGCTGCTCTGCCTTCCATTGTAGCATAATCATTTAATAGAGGAAGTTGTCTGAGCATGCTCAGAGTTAATGGGTGGAATTATAGCATTACTGAAAGTGAAAAGCTGAGAGAAGTGTTGATGTAGGCAAGCCTACGACAAAATGTTAAAAGTACTTCTGTGAGATTTTTGTTGTTGATGAAGTTATCCACAACTTGAGAACTTATGTTTGAATGCATTTGCAGCATTGTAAAAGATTTTCAAAGCTTGGTGCTTTATAGCTGCGATGCACAACGCATTGGAAGTTTAACAAACAACTTGACACAAGAGTTGTCAGGTTATCGATTATCCGGATCATTTTTACATGACTGCAAAATTACATCAACTCAGATCATTTCAAAGCATGGTTTGGCAAGTTAAGTTGTAATAAAGTAGGTTGAAGACAAAGAACTTCTGGATCCTTATGGCTTTACTTGAATCTTTTATGTTTATAAAAAAAAGAGGGAATGTCATACGGCAAAGGGGCTGGCGAAGAATCAAAACCAGCCTCGTGTTTTAACCTAGCCTAATTGTAAAGCACGAGTCTAACCTGATAAATGGTTAGTGGTTAACCTGGTTAGCTTTTCCAAAGCTGTTAACAGCCAGAGAATCTTAATCTCAGTGGACAGAATCATTTTCCTGCGTTAGTCAGAATGAGGCTGCATCTAGTCGACATTTTAAGAACTGCAAAAACTCTTTGCTGTGTAGGAGTTAAAATATACTGGTTTGCATGGCTTCACACAAACTAAACCTCTGATCCAAACTTCAACTCGTACCTGCTTCCATGAAGAGGCAGGTAAGAAACCTTGATAACATCTGAACCTTCTTTGTTTACAAGGTTGTTTCAGAATAAGTTATCACTGACTGGCTGGTAAAATCATGCATAAACTGCAAGGAAGTTTTTTTTCTGTTCATCAGCTGATCATGATATGAGGGCAGGAACTGTGATCACAGAGGGAGGCTTGATCTTGATTCGAAGCTGAGTGCAGATGTCCTGAGTGTTGATGTGCTTCACAGGAGTCCTGACCCAAACGTTTTTTGTTCTGCTGTTGGAACAGAACATCCACAAGCGACAGTTTCATGTTTGTGATTCTGCACAGTGAACAAAATGTCCAACATGTTAAATGGTTCACATTGTTTTTCCTTCCTGCTTATAAAGGTTTAAACATGTTTTATTTTAGATGTAATAAAACAAGCACATAACATGTGATGGGTGTTTTTGATTGATTATTTTTGAAAATGTTACCTCGGGACAACTAAGGGTAAAGAAAAGGCCGTTTAAAGAATTAGGTTTTGATGGATATCTTTTTTTGACGGAGACTGAAGTGGAAAGTTTGATGTTGATTGTCAGAGTTTTAGAAATTGCTCTAAAGTACTGAAATTATCTTTTTGCGTCTTTGTGTGTTTGAAGCACTGCAAGTTCACCTGCATTATAACACAATACTTATGTCACATTATCAAGAATTAAACACATAATGTAAGTGTTGTTCACTATTGCAAAAATATTTCAAACAGAGCCTGCGGTCGATCTTCTAAGAACATGTTGCAGGAAGGGAAATGTGTCAGCATGGATGATTTTAAATCACAAGTGTGTTCAATAGAAGCAGCTTTTGTAAGTACTCCTGGTTATCAGTGTGAGATGTACTTCACACAGGAGGGAAATGAAGTGGAACATTTCATTTCTGCCACAAGGTGGCATCAGTGTGCAATGTTTCCAAATTAGTGCGATATGAAAAAGACCTTTTCTGATAACTATGCTTTTAGATATCTGCATCTGTTCAAAAACATGTACTACATTGACAGTATATATTTTATACAGTCTGTGGTTAACTCCTGGTTTATTGTGCACTTTGTATCTGCATGTGAATAATCAAATTATAAATGTCTACATTTGGAAAAGTTCTAAATAACGTGTTTGTGTTATTAATGTGTATGCTTTGAGACACATTTTATCATCGTTTCGTTATCAAACTAACAGTTTTTGTAAATAGTACAATTGAATGTGTTGTCTGTACTCTTTATTAAAAGTTTCTTTTTCTGCTGAAAAATTATTCTTATTCTCTCTACCACATTGAATAAGAGGAAGTTATTCTCCAATCAGCCAGTTGTTTGAACCTTTTGGAGAATAAAGCGAGGCTTACTTGTGCTCCAGATAAGTGACACATAATCCTGAGAGAAGTCTCAGCTACTGATTGGTAATATTTAATCAAAGGTTCAAAATCCAAGGGGCTACAGAGTGTAATGTTTTATATAAAAGCATTTAAAATGTGTGGATTTCAGATTGCCCTCTTTTGAAAACATGAATCACATCATGCAGATTCTCTTATTTAATTGCTTCCCCATAAAATTGATATTAAAGTTCAGAAATGAATGTAGAATATATATGTAAAGCAGTTGTTCATTAGGCTGTGTGTGACACACAAACACACAGTGATTCATTTAAAAAATAAAGTCCTATTTTTCTATAATTTTACATGACAGAATTGCCTATTCCATTTAAACTTCCCTTATCATAAATTAGGTTTTGGTTTCAGAGTTGCAGGGGTCTGTGTTACTTTCTGTTTCTCTGAAAACACGTGGTCACTGTCGGCTCTTCTGCTTATCGGCTATCCTCCCTCACAACCATGGCAATATGTTTCTTTCTAACCTTTGTCAGGTATGCTTTGCTGATAGTTTGAAACACTTTGAGTCATTTAACACATAAGAACACGTATTTATTCCTTTATCTCATTCATATACTGAGTATTTTCATTTAAAACACACGGTTTGTTAATGGTATCAGGGGGAGCTTGCTAACTGACAGAACAGCCACTGCCCACCGTTCTCATTGGCTGTTAAAAAGGAAAGGGCGGGCTCATGTGGCGAATCCTAAGCGCTGATTGGCTTACGCTGTTTCCGCACATTAAAGTACAGTACACAACACAGAAGGAAGGCTGAGGAGCTGCTTGGCAAAGAAGCTGTGCAATTTCCTTTTAGGAAATAAGAATACATTTCTGTCAGAGATTTTCACGTTTCCTTTTACCTAAAGGTAGGTTTATTCACATGTTGTCTCCCGCTGTGACAATATTCTGCCGTAATCTGCTGTTTGTTGTCGTAATAGGATGCACATGTCGATACACTGACCTAGAAAATTGACTAGTTAAACTTGGTGATAAAAGTTGATCATTTCCAACGACAAACGAGTTAAAGAACCGTATTTATAGTCGGGTTGCGTCGTAAGCTTTCACTTGTTTGTTAGCTATCTCGACTATTAATTATTTCAACCAACACGTACGTTTGTAATATCCGTTACCGCCCACCCCATGAAGCCCAAAACCTTAGTTATTACCTGCACACCTGTACAAATGTCTTCATTTCTTACAGCAGGTGTAGACTCACCAATACAAATCATGATAAATCGGTGTCTTTTGGTTATAGAGATAAAGAGGAAGTCTTTAAAACAAATCTGGTTGCTGGATGGTGTCTTGTTTACAAAAAAGAGTTTGCTCAGGTAAGTTCAGGTCAGATTTCTGCTGCAGTGTGTGAATATTTGTAGACTGATGCCAGGAGCAGTGAGGAAAACGAAACTTATCATGACCCCTTCTGTATTCAACTTTGCAATCTTATAGAAAATGAATAATAATCATAATGAAAGGAAGTTTTCTTAGTGAACATGACTACATGTTCTAGTTTCGCTGCAGAAGCATGTTTCATTTTAATTCAGTTTAATTCAGCACATATAGAAATGTAAACGCAATGAGCTTTACAGAAGACAAAATAAACAAACGCAAACAAATGTACATATCAGAATCATAAATAAAATCCAAAACACGTTTATAAAACGACCCTTAACCATCCCATACAACTGACACACACACAACTGTTCCTACCAGAGCACACACACACCAACATGCACCAGCCATACTTAAACACACACACAGACAAATGAACAACCAGTTTTATGCACTAGTTGAAGTAAACCTTAACATTGTCTGCATGTTTCTAAATGCAAGGGTCAATTCACGTCTGTCTTTTGCATGATGGCTTTTTTGAAGTAATACTTTTTTCTATTTTTGAAGAGAACATTAATTTCACATTTTTAAAATCTAAAATACAAGAATCTTCTGCTGAGAGTGAATGCATCTTCCCCCCTTATTTGTTTTGTCAATTTACCACATCCTCTCAGATAAAACCTCCATGTTTAGTTTTCTCTGAGCAGCACAGTCAAGAAGGAGGAGGGACTGTTCCCAGAATAATTATTCAGTCAACACTTGTGATCTCTGGTCTCTTGCTTTGCAGTCAAGCAGCTGGGTTGTTGAACTTAGAGAAAAATGATTCCCACCTTTCACTTTGTTGAGTTGTTCATTCAAATAAAATGTCTTTAACCTCCAGAGTTCCCTCAACTTGACTCCTGAACCCCCTGAGAAAGAAGGATGGGAAACAGATAAGATGAAGAAATTGTTGCATTATTTCTTTATTTTAAGATCACAAAGTGACTTAAGTGATAACCTCAAACTTAATGTATTGCTTTGGGAAGGCTGGGAGGTTGCAGAGACAAATCAAGACTGGATTTCCAAAGCAAAATAGAGAAGGAAAACATAATGCAATGGGGAATTGCAACATCAGTTCTCTAATAATTATCATGTTGAGAAATATCTTGAATGGCAACAATAACATTACTACATATCATAATTTCAGACATTGCGTAAACCCTAAATATTTTCTTTATTTTAGAATTCACACAGATTATTTTTCTTCCTTAAAGTCAGAGCTCATAACACTGAATGAATCTGCTTTTCTTCACCAGAAGATGGCGCAGTGGAACCAGCTTCAGATGCTGGACTGCAAGTACCTGGAGCAGGTGGACCAGCTTTACGATGATTCGTTCCCTATGGACATCAGGCAGTACCTGAGCAAGTGGATCGAGAGCATCGACTGGTAAGAGGGGTTCTTGTAAAATAGAACAAAAATTTTTACTTTACAAGGATAGAGATCCGAGCCTCATTTGTCTTGTGCTCCGTGCCGCCTCAGGGATACAGTGGCGCTGCAGGATTCCTTAGCCACAGTTCGGTTCCACGACCTCCTGGCTCAGCTTGACGACCAACATAGCCGCTTCGCCCTGGAAAACAACTTCCTGCTACAACACAACATCCGCAAGATTAAGAGGAACCTACAGGTTAGAACATAAACATTTAACCTCCTGTCATGTAATGATCACGTTTTTTAATATTATGGGAAAGTCTAAATGTTGAGTGATTGTGTCTTTAGGATCGGTTCCAGGAAGATCCAGTCCATATGGCCATGATCATCTCCAGAAACCTGAAGGAGGAGCAGAAGATCCTGGATGGTGCAAAGAGTGCCGAGGTAAAACCTGCAGCTCAGTGCAAAATACATAGAAGAACGCCTTCTGCTTATTGTCAGTGTTCTTTATCAGTGATATTCAAAGCACATAGGTAAATGTCAAAATCACAACATGCATAATGACTTATACTATCTCTAAGTATAAAGATATTCCGATGACAGTGTAGTACACCTGTGAAATAAAGTGCTCCCTCTCTCAGCCAGGTGGTGAGAGCACGGTGTCGGCCATGGTGGTGGAGAAACAGAAGCTGGACAACAAAGTGAAGGAGATGAAAGACAGAGTCCAGGTATGATGCACCAAAGGATCAGATATTACAACAGTAATAGCTTTAACTCACTTCATCGCAGTGCTAAAACCATTTTCTTTTTAAATCTTCCTCTTCTAGGTGGCGGATCAGAACATTAAAAATCTTGAAGATCTGCAGGACGATTACGACTTTAAGTTCAACACACTGAAGAACAGAGGTGGGGAAAAGTTCCAGTGCAACATCAGTCTGTTAAAAGAAGTTTCATTATATACCTATAGGTTTATTTATTTACCCCAACTGCAGGAGGTACCAAGCCTTTATTTTAGGCTTCAATCTTTTTTTCTGAATCTTTAACGGCTTTTTACATGTCAACGAAGACCAACTTTGTTGTCCTTTAAAGAAAATAAATTGATGTTTGTAGAGTTATGTAGAACTTGTTTTTAATTTTTGCAGAGAATGAAATGAACATCATGACACATAAGGAGCTCGAAAAGGAGAAATTGATGGTTTCGAGAATGTGTCTTGAACTGAAGACTAAGCGACAGGTGAGCAGCCTGAGACATGGTGAAAACATCTGATAAAAGTGGGGAAAAAATCTTTAATATCTTCTTCCTCTTTTTTTCTTCTGCTTTTCCTTCGTCTGTGTTCTTCAGGACATGGTGACCCAGCTGATGGATCTGCTGAACGTCACTCAAGCATTGGTTTCAGACCTGATCTCTGAGGAGCTGCCGGAGTGGAAGCAGCGACAGCAGATCGCCTGCATCGGGGGGCCGCCCAACGCCTGTGTGGACCAGCTGCAGAACTGGTTAGATTTCATGTTAACCACAGAAAATAAGCAAAAACCTACAGTAGTTACCTGCATTTTGTTTCATCTTTGACTGTCTCCATCTCTTGAATTGGCCATTTTTCTTCTGCATCACCCCTTCTAACCCTCATTTTCTGTCCCTCCTTTTCTTGTTCTTGGTCTCAATTCATCTCCTTCTCCCTATCCTCATCTTCCACCTCCTCTACTCTCTTTTTCTTTCTTTTCTTCCTCACCTACTCTGAACCATCATCCTCTTTTGTACCCTTTACTCCTCCATCTTCCTCCTTTTCTTCTATCTTTCACCTCTCCTCCTCCCCTTTCTCCGTATCTCCTTTCTTCTTCCTCTCTCTGGTCCCTCTCTCATTCTCTCTTTCCACTTCTCTTACTCACCTTCCTCCATTTTCCCCCTGCCTCCTCTCCTTCTCTTTCTCTTCCCTCTCTTCTTGTAGGTTCACAGCAGTAGCTGAGAGTCTGCAGCAGGTCCGTCAGCACCTGAAGAAACTTCAGGAGTTGGAGCAGAAGTTCACCTACGACAACGACCCCATCACACACAAAAAAACTTTCCTGGAGTCCCGAGCTCTGGAGCTTCTCAAGAACCTCCTGTCCAAGTAAGAAACGTCTCTCACTTTGATTATCTATCAGAAAATATATCTTTCAAAATGTTTTAGTTTTTATTAATTAAAGCAAAAATCCTTTTTTCCTCTCCTTCCTGCTCCCTTTTCTCTTCGATCTCCCTCCTTTAATCTGTGTGTGTGTGTGTGTGTGTGTGTTTAGCTCCCTGGTTGTAGAGCGACAGCCGTGCATGCCCACCCACCCACAGAGACCCATGGTGTTAAAAACAGGCGTCCAGTTCACTGTGAAACTCAGGTAAGAAACAGAAAAACGTACCTTCCCAACACATGGTTTTCCTTTTTTCTCCGAAAAATCACCCACATGACATCTTTAGAAATATGAGAGCAGTTTTGTTTTCCTCTCTTTTCAGGTTCCTGGTGAAGCTGCAGGAGTTTAACTATCAGCTTAAAGTCAAGGCGATGTTTGACAAGTAAGCTGTGGTCACACGTTGTTTTACTTAGTAAAAAAAGGGCCCACCTGTGTGTTTGAACAGGTTTTAAAATCTAAACATACATCTTCTTTTTTGGTCCTCAGAGATGTTACAGAAAAGAAAGGGTAAGTCTAAAACCAACTACAAACATTTTAATACTTGTATGTCAAGCATCGTAAGAATTTATTGGCTAATTGTTGTTTTCTGTGATGTCAGGTTTCGTAAGTTCAACATTTTGGGAACAAACACCAAAGTTATGAATATGGAGGAGTCGAACGGCAGCCTGGCAGCAGAGTTCAGACATTTAGTAAGACAGCTTCATTAGAAGATACATCTCATTAGTTTTGATTGGAGTTTTCTTTACTCAGTAAAATAAGGGAGATAATTGTTGTTGTTGATTCTTCAGAACAGAGGAGAATGAGAACCTAAGGGACAAAAACAAATTCTGCACTATTGGGGGAAAAGGTTTTTAGTCCACGGTACTATGAGGTTGAAATAAAAACCTTTGTGTATGGCAGTTTCTCTAATGTCTTTTTTCTTTCACACAGCAACTAAAAGAGCAGAAAGTTGCCGGCAACCGAACAAACGAGGTAAGAGCCTCAGCGATGACATTACTTCACGCCGGAGTGTTGTTATTTTTATAGTAAAGTTTTCAAGTGTTGCACAGGCTCCTCGTGTTTTGTAGATTTATATGTGTGTGTTACGTTCAGGGTCCTCTGATTGTCACCGAGGAGCTTCACTCTCTCAGCTTCGAGTCGGAGCTGCAGCTCAACCAGTCAGGACTCGACATCAAACTGGAGGTGAAACTATCACAAACCCAAAGATTAAGCTGATTTCTATCTGGGATCTTCTGTTTGTTTGTTTTTTTTGATTGTTTCCTGATGTTTGTTGTTTATATGCTGTTGCTGATTTTGTCGTTGTAGGCCATGTCCCTGCCTGTTGTTGTCATCTCTAACGTCTGTCAGCTGCCCAGCGGCTGGGCCTCCATCCTCTGGTACAACATGCTGACCTCCGAGCCCAGGGTACATAACCAGGACTGTCATTGATGATTACAGATGTTTACTTATCACAAATAAGAAAGATACACATAGGTGATGTCTTAATGATCCCCTGATCAGTCTCACAGCCGCAACCTACATATATAATGTTTTTACGGTTGGTATTTAGAGTACATTTTGATGCCTGTGCTTTTGATATTAAGTAAGGTTTTGAATAAAGGTCTTCTATTCGTAACAGAGAATCTTAAACTGCAGTTTTGCTGAAAGATGCGAGTGCTATAAGTGTTTGTTGGTGTCGTGTTTAAGACTTTTATTTATGATCCTTAAATACTGGTTGAAGTTTTCCACGGCACCTTACGTGTTTCCACCTCTTCTTCTTTCCTCTCCTCTTTCTCAGAATCTGAAGTTCTTCCTCAGCCCTCCGCCGGCCAAGTGGTCTCAGCTGTCCGAGGTCCTCAGCTGGCAGTTCTCCTCCGTCACAAAGCGAGGCCTGAACCAGGAGCAGCTCAACATGCTGGCTGATAAACTGCTCGGTAGCAACTGTGAAATAATTTCCTTTAACAGATAAACACCGGCAGGACTTTCAAGAAGGCCTTTACATTTAATTTTAA
Source organism: Tautogolabrus adspersus (assembly GCA_020745685.1). NCBI lineage: Eukaryota > Metazoa > Chordata > Actinopteri > Labriformes > Labridae > Tautogolabrus > Tautogolabrus adspersus. Next base: position 13,497,083 of record CM036557.1, on the reverse strand, counting down.
CCTTTCATTTTTTATCTTCAGGAGCCAAAGCCAAGAGGAACCCAGAGGGACAAATCCCCTGGACCAAGTTCTGCAAGGTGAGCCCCAATAAACCTGCCATATAAGATTGTCAACATCTGTGATACTTTTCCATACCACAAGTTTAAAATCTGTTATTTCAATGAGATTGAAAGTTTGGAAAAGTACTGAAACTTTCCAAAAACTTCAGATCTTCAGTCGTATTTTAAAACCAAAAGCTGCAAGAAATATGTACAGGTTAGCAGATACTAATCATAAAGTTACAAAAGTAATGTTTGTCTGTTACAAGCCCACAGAGAGCAGTGGTGACAATTTCCAAATTGCACAAATACCCTGGCAACATTTCAGTACTGAAACATAACCAACATATTTGTACATTTTAGACTGTGCAGGAGTTTACTTGCAATTGTTGGTCATTAAAAACAAGAAATTATCAAAGTTTAAAATTCTGGTATTTGCATCTATAAATCCATATCTGTGCAGAGAACGACATCTTCCCTTTGAACTTAACGTATTTGTCTGTAAGCAGAGTGCGAACGAGAAAGCGTTTCCCTTCTGGCTGTGGATCGAAGGAATCCTGGATGTGATTAAAAGACACCTACTTTCCCTTTGGAATGACGGGTGAGTGCTGACGTCTTTCTTCAGTGCGAAGATTACACTTTTCTGAGATGTGCGGAGTTGATGTTTGAGTCATTTTCTGTGTGTGTGTGTGTGTGCAGCTCCATCATGGGCTTCATCAGTAAGGAGAGGGAGAAGGCTCTGCTGAGTGATAAGTGTCCCGGGACCTTCTTGCTCAGGTTCAGTGAGAGCAGCAAAGAGGGAGCCATCACCTTTACCTGGATCGAATACGACATCTGCAGTGAGTGAAGGAAACGTAGACTAATGCAGACATTTTCTGATATTTAAATTGAAGAACAGTTTTCTATTCCCTCTCTCTGCAGACAAGCCGCTCTTCCACTCTGTTGAGCCGTACACGAAGAAGGAGCTGTCAGCCGTCTCTCTGCCCGACATCATTCGTACCTACAAAGTGATGGCTGCCGAAAACATCCCCGAGAACCCGCTCCGCTTCCTCTACCCCAACATCCCAAAAGACAAGGCCTTCGGGAAGTACTACCCGAAACCCACAGAGAGTAAGTCTCACATCTCCTGCTCCAGCGTTCACCTGAAGTTGTATATGATCTGTTTGGAGCCGTAAAAATATTAGACCTTTTTTATACAAACGAACTGATGAGAGGTATTTTATTACCTGTCATTTCAGCAAAGTATCTTATTGCAAACTACACATGTTTATTTCATGTTTATTGGGGACAAGAAGACAAACTGTGTATCTGTGTGGATTTGACTTTTAGCTCAGGAGCCCATGGATGTGGAGAACAATCCAGAGAGGAGCGGCTACATGAAGACAGAGCTCATTTCTGTCTCTGAAGTGTGAGCAGAGAATGTCACTTTTTAATAAAATATGTTATTAGTAATGCATTGAACAGATTTAATGTGGATTTGCTCTCTGTCCAGACATCCGTCCAGACTGCAGGACAACATGTTGCCCATGTCTCCTGATGACTACAGGGCTTTGTCGCAGTTTGTCAGTAGAGACATTGATGCTGTGGTGAGTATTTTGATAAACTGCTGAACCAGCTTCTGTAAGCACCTCTTTAAATTCTGCTGTCGACAGACTGCACAGGTCTTTTTACAGGTGAAGATTTCTGTAAATTCATCATCTGTAAATAAAACTACACCTCAGACGAATGTAGACGAGTAAACGGCACAATATGTTTATCTGAGATGTACCGGCAGATGTGTACTAATGCCAAATTAAACCCAGCTTTACTCTGTATCTGTCTGTTAGTTTGCCTTATTGATCTGAAAGGGTTGGTAATTTTCTAAAACTAGCTTGATTTTGAAAGTAGCATTACCTCAGTGCTCCATCTGCACCCACCCCTTCCCCTCTGTGCACCCTCAAAAGCCACGCCCCTCCCTTACATGCATGAGCGACGTCGCTCCAGAAGCGGACCTCAGCTCATGCTTTGAGTGTGGGCTCGTGCACGCAAGGGGTCGAGAACGAACAGGGAGACAGGGAGGCGTGATTGGTTCATCAGATTGATACCTCGTGGCAGACATTGGTCGAAGTTTTTACAGACTTACTGCAGATGACGGATTTTCTTTGTTTTTCAGAACACATGAGTTATTAATTTCTGTCAGGACCTAAAGACAATTTCAACCAAAATCTTAAAAAGTGGATCTGGAGAAAATTACCAACCCTGCCTTTAAGTATTTTGTCGCAAACCAGTAGCTAAACCTTAAATTTGGAGATGTTTTTATGGGGTTTGGCCATTAATGGGAGCTAAGTTTTGCTGTGTCTCTTTTCTTCTTGCTCTGCTCAGACCAACAATCTGCTTGGTGGATTTGAAGAGCTTGATGTTCAGGTAGAGGCAGCCCTAATTTGTTGCTCTACACTGAATAGTGCATCAGCTTCAGTGTCATTTCCTTTGTGTTGTTGTGCTAACATCACTTCTACTACTATAGAGCATGAAATTTAACATACAAATGAAAGTTATTTAAATCAGAACGTTGGAGCCCTGCGTTCTACCACTACCCTGTCAGACGGGTAGTGGACGTAGAAACAGAGTCCACGATGTCAACTAGGTGCAAACACTCTATGCAGTGAATATTCTCACATCCGCTCACTCAGACTTACTGCTGAATAAAATACTCTTTTTTTTATTCTCTGAAGAAAACAAATTAATTCTGCTCTGCTTGTCTTCTTTTTCAGATGAGTGCGGACTTGGAGTGAGACCAAAACTGTCAACTGAGATGTTTCTTCATTTGATCCACGTCTTCTTTCTGTACTCTTTCAGTGTCTTTGTTTCTTCAGAGGTTGAACTCTGTTGATCATTTTATCTGCTCTTAGAGGTGTGGTAAAGACCTTCACTACTTTTTATGTTAGATACAGGTCAGTGCAGTAAACATTCATTCTTCTTGGAAGTCAAAGAATTAATATTTTTGCCCGATAATTACGATGCCAAAAGCAGAAATGACAAGACAAAAACCCATGAAGCTTAGGAGTATTTTTCAGGTCTTTCTATTCCTGATGGCTTCATGTTTTTTTGTTAAGTATTCTAGAAGAAATAAATATGATCGATGTGCTCTGGGTAAGGCTTAAATTAAACAAATTTGAACCTAGATCATTTTGTGTAAATATTTTTAGTAAATATGAAATATATCTACTCTGTAAAACAGTGAAATTAAAGGATGTGATTCCGTATGCCTTCATTGTGACATAAATACTATGAAAATATCCTCATTCATAGGACACTCTGTATTCAAGGTATGATCTCTTAAAAAAAATGTTTTTGAAAAACAAAAAGTCTGTACGCTGTGTGTTGAGGTTTCTTGTTGAAGATCAGACAGATGGAGACAGTTTATTTTTTACTGCTTTAATTACTGCTTAACATCAGCATAAGCAGTAATTAATTATACAAAACTAAAATGTGATTAAGTCAAGTCACATTTACTTACAAAACACATTTAAAAATGAAAACTTCAAATGCAGTAATTCAGAGTGACCACAGGAGGGCGCAGCCATCCCAGCTTCATTGGTATCTCTCAAACTAACTTCGGAGCTTCCGTAGTCGGTACAACTTTCTAGATAGATAGATACTTTATTGATCCCGAGGGAAATTCTACTTATCCCGTCTCTTCATTTACCTGCTTCTTAGAGACGTTTGGAGAACGTCAGGGCAAGGAAAAGAGAAACTGGAGGTAAACATTATTAAACTGTTGATTTAGCTCTCAGCTCAGTCAGCTAGCTTAGAGCTATGCTAACGCCTATTTGGTGGGACGGAAAAAGATCGTACAAACCGTTAATGTTACCATGGTGACCCGAGTTTGACTTTCTCGTGTTGCTTGGTTACCAAGGTTCAAAGTGAAAACAACAATCCGAAACTTAAATTTCAACCCACAATGGACGTAAAAAACATAAAAATGTCACTTTGCATGTCCTAAGAAGTAAAAAATAAATACATTATTCTTCAAAATAACAATAATTATAATTCATGCATGAATTTATTAAATATATCGCCACATTATTTATAACAATTGTTTGTCATTTGTACATTTAATGTGTGTTTATGTTAAAACGGATAATATGTTATTGCAACGTCAGAAATAAATTGTAAGTGAGCAACAGTATAATGGTATTTTTTGTTTAATAAAAAAAACAAAGTTGAATAAACAGCTAATTTAATTATCTTGTTTTTAATCAAAATAAGACTAACTCGACTCCTCAACATATTTAGGGTGAACATCCAAATGAGTGCTAGATTCTCTAAAACAAGAAAAGTGAGGAAAATATTAAACAGATGCAGTAATTCACGGAGTGAACACAGGAGGGCGCAATTTCGCCTTTAAACTCCATTCCATCTTTACTATCTGTCAAACTAACTTCATTAACCTGCTCCTTAAAGAGGTTTGTAGAACGACAGGAGAAACTAGAGGTAAACTGCATTAAGAAGTCATTCATTTAGAGTTCAGTCAGTGACTAAAGAGCGGAAAACACAGTTAATGATACCATAATGCCACGAAGCTGAATACGACAATTTACAAGGCAAGTTTATTTGTATAGTGCTTTTCATACACAAGGCAGACTCAAAGTGCTTCACATCATAACATGTCATACAATAAAGTGAAATAAAATGCAAGAATTAAAAGACAATTAAAAAACAGAGAATAAAAACATATTTGCAATACAATAGACAATAAACAGTGCAGAAGTTAAAAGTGAAGTGTAGGTAAGATTTAGCAGAAGGCTAAGGTGAACATAAAAGTATTCAGTCTTGTTTTAAAAGTGGTCAGAGTTGGGGCAAGTCTTAAATCTTCAGGAAGTTTATTCAGCTGTTTGTTGCATAGTAACTAAATGATGCTTTCCCATGATTTGTATTTACTCTGGTAATCACTAACAGATTGGTGTCAGAAGATCTTAGTGATCATGAAGGCTTATGTAGTGGAACCATGTAGTGATTTATATGTGAGCAGTATAAAAGAAAATGTATAAAAGAAATGTATATCTTGTTTTCGGGATTTCCTGTTTTATTTTTCGGAGGAAATGATTGTGCGTTACCAAAGAAAACGTATGCACAGTTTGACTTTCTCATCTTCAATCAATAGCACCTGTGCTGTGCTGGGAAAGGCCTGTTAAATGCAAACTGGCCACAGGAGGGCGCCGTTGTACATGTCAAACCCCCGCGCTTCCTTTACGTTTATTTTTTATATTGAGACACTGATTATTACAGATTAAAGGCTGTGGGGGCTTCCGTTTTTACCTTATGCTTGTTTAACATTATTTTATTTGTAAAAGGGGAAAAAAGTTATCTCAGGTTAATCAACTTGAATTAAAACTTCATTTGTTTTTAATTGTACAGGTAGCTGCAGGTGTATGGTGGTGTTGACTGGTCTGTTTCCACTGCAGAGGAGTCTTCAGGTCACTTCATTTCAGTGTCTTCATCAGGTGAAGGGGTATCAGCTAAGGGTGTGTTGTAACAAGGCATGTCAGTGATTGCAGGTTGTGTCTTCAGATTGAGGTTTGGACAAAAGCCCCCCCACCTATATTTCTCACGAAACACCAGGGGGACTCAAACTCAGCACATCCACCATGGTGTGCTCTCAGAGTTACAAATCTAATCCACCACGCCACCGATACCCTTCACACTTTGGGATTATCTCCGGGTGTATTTATCATCGTCATATTGGAAGTTGGATTTTAAAATTCATTGGGCTTGGATAAGGTTGGAACCTATGATCTCAGGACTCCCAGTCAGTCCTCTATCTCCCTGAGCCACAGAGACAGGTAGTACTTTTTTAGACCTTTTTAGTTACTTATTTGACTTATTTGTGATTTAAGAAAGTGTTATTTAAGAAAGAGTGAGCAAATAAAATGCACGGCCTGGCGCTTCACTCTTTCTTAAACAACACTTACTTACTTTCTTAAATAACTTAACTACAGTAACTAACTTACATACACTTAAAAGACTTTAACAAATCTGTTTAAAATTTCAGCCACATTTGATTGCCCGTAGCATAACCCCCTACTTATGTTGCTCACGAAACACCAGGGGGGACCCCGTCCCCCCTAGCCCTGGATTCGCCAGGTAGGATCCAGGCACCGACAACCCAGTGGGATTCGAACTGAGACTGCACCTCACCGCGAGGAACAGGCGCTCAAGCCCGAGCCTAATCCACTACGCCACCAATACCCTTCACACTTGGTGATTTCCACCGGGCGTATTTATCTTCAGGAGATAGAGTCCATCCTCTATCTCCTGAGCCACAGAGACTTGGACTGAGACCTTTAAAATTCTCTGTGGCTCGATAAGCTTCGAACTCAGGACCTCCAGACTCACAGTCCATCCTCTATGAATATGTTTCTCAGACCTTTTGAGTCTTTCCTCTGGACTCAGACCTTTAAAATTTAGTGTCCTGTTAAGGTTCAAACTCACGACCAGGCAAAATCCAAATGAAAGACTAAAAAGATCTAAGAAAGTGGTACCTGTCTCTGTGGCTCAGGGAGATAGAGTTTGGACTGTCAGTCCGGAGGTCCTGGGTTCAAACCTTATCGGGACACAGTGAATTTTAAAGGTCAGAGTCCAGAGTAAAGACTCAAATGGTCTGAAAGACATTGTTAGGCACCTGTCTCTGTGGCTCAGGGAGATAGAGTTTGGACTGTCAGTCCGGAGGTCCTGGGTTCAAACCTTATCGGGACACAGTGAATTTTAAAGGTCAGAGTCCAGAGGAAAGACTCAAAAGGTCTGACAAACATATTCAAGCACCTGTCTCTGTGGCTCAAGAGATAGAGGACGGACTGTGAGTCCGGAGGTCCTGGGTTCAAACCTTATCAGGACACAGTGAATTTTAAAGGTCAGAGTCCAGAGGAAGACTCAAATGGTCTGAAAGACATTGTTAGGCACCTGTCTCTGTGGCTCAGAAGATAGAGGATGGACTGTGAGTCCGGAGGTCCTGGGTTCAAACCTTATCAGGACACAGTGAACTTTAAAGGTCAGAGTCCAGAGGAAAGACTCAAATGGTCTGAAAGACATTGTTAGGCACCTGTCTCTGTGGCTCAGGAGATAGAGGACGGACTGAGAGTCTGGAGGTCCTGGGTTCAAACCTTATCGGGACACTAAATTTTAAAGGTCAGAGTCCAGAGGAAAGACTCAAAAGGTCTGACAAACATATTCAAGCACCTGTCTCTGTGGCTCAAGAGATAGCGGATGGACTGTGAGTCCGGAGGTCCTGGGTTCAAACCTTATCGGGACACAGTGAACTTTAAAGGTCAGAGTCCAGACGAAAGACTCAAAACACTTTAACAAATCTGTTTACAATTTCAGCCGCATTTGATTGTCCGTAGCATAACCCCCTACTTATGTTGCTCACGAAACACCAGGGGGGACCCCGTCCCCCCTAGCCCTGGATTCGCCAGGTAGGATCCAGGCACCGACAACCCAGTGGGATTCGAACTGAGACTGCACCTCACCGCGAGGAACAGGCGCTCTAGCCCGAGCCTAATCCACTACGCCACCAATACCCTTCACACTTGGTGATTTCCATCGGGCGTATTTATCTTCGTCATTTTGGATGTTGGACTTTAAAACTCACAGTGTCCCGATAAGGTTCGAACCCACGACCTCCGGACTCCGAGTCCATCCTCTATCTCCTGAGCCACAGAGACAGTTTCTTAACAGTGTTTGTCAGACCATTTGACTCTTTCACTTAGACCTTTAAAATTATCTATGGCTCGATAAGCTTCGAACTCAGGACCTCCAGACTCACAGTCCATCCTCTATCGCCTGAGACAGGTGCTTGAATATGTTTCTCAGACCTTTTGAGTCTTTCCTCTGGACTCAGACCTTTAAAATTTAGTGTCCTGTTAAGGTTCAAACTCACGACCAGGCAAAGTCCAAATGAAAGACTAAAAAGGTCTAAGAAAGTAGTACCTGTCTCTGTGGCTCACGGAGATAGAGTTTGGACTGTCAGTCCGGAGGTCCTGGGTTCAAACCTTATCGGTACACAGTGAATTTTAAAGGTCCGAGCCCAAAGGAAAGACTCAAAAGGTCTGAGAAACATGGTCAAGCACCTGTCTCTGTGGCTCAGGAGATACAGGACGGACTTTGAGTCCGGAGGTCGTGATTTCGAACCTTATCGGGACACAGTGAATTTTAAAGGTCAGAGTCCAGAGGAAAGACTCAAATGGTCTGAAAGACATTGTTAGGCACCTGTCTCTGTGGCTCAGGGAGATAGAGGACGGACTGTGAGTCCGGAGGTCCTGGGTTCAAACCTTATCGGGACACAGTGAATTTTAAAGGTCAGAGTCCAGAGGAAAGACTCAAATGGTCTGAAAGACATTGTTAGGCATCTGTCTCTGTGGCTCAGGGAGATAGAGGACGGACTGTGAGTCCGGAGGTCCTGGGTTCGAACCTTATCGGGACACTAAATTTTAAAGGTCAGAGTCCAGAGGAAGACTCAAAAGGTCTGACAAACACATTCAAGCACCTGTCTCTGTGGCTCAACAGATAGAGGATGGACTGTGAGTCCGGAGGTCCTGGGTTCAAACCTTATCAGGACACAATGAATTTTAAAGGTCTGAGTCCAGAGGAAAGACTCAAATGGTCTGAAAGACATTGTTAGGCACCTGTCTCTGTGGCTCAGGAGATAGAGGATGGACTGTGGGTCTGAAGGTCCTGGGTTCAAACCTTATCAGGACACTACATTTTAAAGGTCTGAGTCCAGAGGAAAGACTCAAAAGGTCTGACAAACATACTCTGGCACCTGTCTCTCTGGGTACTTCTCAGTTCTCTTATTTGCTATCTCCTCGGTCCTCGCTCCTCGGCCGAACCGGAAGTAGTTTTAGACCCGCCATGTTAAGGATCGTCCCAAAGCTCTTACACTGAAAGGAGGAGAGAGGATCGAGGAGAGAGGAGGGAGATCCGAGGAGCGATGGCCGAGGAGACACGAGAGCTGGCTTTACGGAAGTCTTTTTACTGACAGACACGCCCCCTTATCGAATATCACTCATTGATTGGACGCTGCAGCGGATCAGACTTCAGTGAAACTTATCAACATGAGCCAGTTTAATACCAGAGAAAAGACGGACATTAAAAAGACGCTAAACGGAGCGACGGACATTTAAACAGATCATGTGTCAGTTTGTAAAGAGTCTGTGATGAGCTGGGATTAAAAAGTGTCTGATTGATTTATAGAACTGATGCTTCATATTTGGTTGTTAATCTTCATGTCAGAGTGTAGGCCGATCACTCCCCACATTTGATGAGTTTTCACTGTCAAACAAACAGTGTGTTAATATGAAGTGTTCAGAAATGATTCCTTCATGTTCATGATCCCTCAGACTGTTTGAATGTGTGATGATGATGAGAATGACAATCTGATGCAGAGGGAGTCTGTCACTCACAAACACCTTTTACATTCACACTTATTTACCTTCAGAAAGTTTCAATCTTTTACAACCTCATCAATCATTTTCAGTATTCCTGAGACATAAATATCTGTTTATGAAATACAGAGTGCATTGTCCAATTATAAGTCCAAACTAATACAAATAATAAATTCATCAATTCAGTATGAAATCTTTTAGTCAGTAGAAATTGTCCTTTTGGTTATGAGCAGACTGCAGGTTGTTCTTCATGTGGTAAAGTACACAGACTGAACACTGTTACTGTGTGTATTTTATTAGAAATAATACAGTGTGCGTTTGTGCAGACATAAACAGCTGTTGAAGACGACTGACAGCTGAACGTGATCAGCTGATGTCATCAGACAAACAGAGGTCGCTTCACGTGACGCTGTAGAGGAAAGGACGTCTCATGTCTCTTAAAACAGATCTCCTTGTTCCTCTCTCCTCTGCTTTGTTTCCTCCATGCATCTCTGGTGGGAGGGACTAAGACGCAAGTGGAGGAGGCAACTTGGAGGACACTCGATGCAATTAAGGGAAGTGAGAAGCACCCTGTGGCTCAGGGAGATAGAGGACGGACTGTGAGTCCGGAGGTCCTGGGTTCGAACCTTATCGGGACACAGTGAATTTTAAAGGTCCGAGCCCAAAGGAAAGACTCAAAAGGTCTGAGAAACATGGTCAAGCACCTGTCTCTGTGGCTCAGGAGATACAGGACGGACCTTGAGTCCGGAGGTCGTGAGTTCGAACCTTATCGGGACACAGTGAATTTTAAAGGTCCGAGCCCAAAGGAAAGACTCAAATGGTCTGGGAAACATGATCAAGCACCTGTCTCTGTGGCTCAGGGAGATAGAGGACGGACTGTGAGTCCGGAGGTCCTGGGTTCGAACCTTATCGGGACACAGTGAATTTTAAAGGTCCGAGTCCAGAGGAAAGACTCAAATGGTCTGAAAGACATTGTTAGGCACCTGTCTCTGTGGCTCAGGAGATAGAGGACGGACTGTCAGTCCGGAGGTCCTGGGTTCGAACCTTATCGGGACACAGTGAATTTTAAAGGTCCGAGTCCAGAGGAAAGACTCAAATGGTCTGGGAAACATGATCAAGCACCTGTCTCTGTGGCTCAGGGAGATAGAGGACGGACTGTGAGTCCGGAGGTCCTGGGTTCGAACCTTATCGGGACACAGTGAATTTTAAAGGTCCGAGTCCAGAGGAAAGACTCAAATGGTCTGAAAGACATTGTTAGGCACCTGTCTCTGTGGCTCAGGAGATAGAGGACGGACTGTCAGTCCGGAGGTCCTGGGTTCGAACCTTATCGGGACACAGTGAATTTTAAAGGTCCGAGTCCAGAGGAAAGACTCAAATGGTCTGGGAAACATGACCAAGCACCTGTCTCTGTGGCTCAGGGAGATAGAGGACGGACTGTGAGTCCGGAGGTCCTGGGTTCGAACCTTATCGGGTCACTGTGAATTTTAAAGGTCCGAGTCCAGAGGAAAGACTCAAATGGTCTGGGAAACATGATCAAGCACCTGTCTCTGTGGCTCAGGGAGATAGAGGACGGACTGTCAGTCCGGAGGTCCTGGGTTCGAACCTTATCGGGACACAGTGAATTTTAAAGGTCCGAGTCCAGAGGAAAGACTCAAATGGTCTGGGAAACATGATCAAGCACCTGTCTCTGTGGCTCAGGGAGATAGAGGACGGACTGTGAGTCCGGAGGTCCTGGGTTCGAACCTTATCGGGACACTGTGAGTTTTAAAGTCCTACATTCAAATGACGAAGATAAATACGCCCGGTGGAAATCACCAAGTGTGAAGGGTATTGGTGGCGTAGTGGATTAGTCTCGGGCTGTAGTGCCTGTTCCTCGCGGTGAGGTGCAGTCTCAGTTCGATTCCCACTGGGTTGTCGGTGCCTGGATCCTACCTGGCAAATCCAGGGCTAGGGGGGACGGGGGTCCCCCCTGGTGTTTCGTGAGCACCATAAGTAGGGGGTTATGCTACGGACAATCAAATGTGGCTGAAATTTTATACAGATAAGTTAAAGTTTTTTAAGTGTATGTAAGTTAGTTACTTTAGTTAAGTTATGTTATGTTGTGTTATTTGAGAAAGAGTGAGCAAATAAAATGCACAGCCTGGCGCGAAGCGCCAGGCTGTGCATTTTATTTGCGACACTCATTCATTTTATGTGCGACGACTTTCTTAATTAAGTTACGTTAAGAAAGTTGACTAGTTTTCTTAGTTGAGTTAGTTACTTAGGAAGTACTAAGAAAACTAGTCAACTTTCTTAACGTAACTTAATTAAGAAAGTCGTCGCACATAAAATGAATGAGTGTCGCAAATAAAATGCACAGCCTGGCGCTTCGCGCCAGGCTGTGCATTTTATTTGCTCACTCTTTCTCAAATAACACAACATAACATAACTTAACTAAAGTAACTAACTTACATACACTTAAAAAACTTTAACTTATCTGTATAAAATTTCAGCCACATTTGATTGACCGTAGCATAACCCCCTACTTATGGTGCTCACGAAACACCAGGGGGGACCCCCGTCCCCCCTAGCCCTGGATTTGCCAGGTAGGATCCAGGCACCGACAACCCAGTGGGAATCGAACTGAGACTGCACCTCACCGCGAGGAACAGGCACTACAGCCCGAGACTAATCCACTACGCCACCAATACCCTTCACACTGGTGATTTCCACCGGGCGTATTTATCTTCGTCATTTGAATGTAGGACTTTAAAACTCACAGTGTCCCGATAAGGTTCGAACCCAGGACCTCCGGACTCACAGTCCGTCCTCTATCTCCCTGAGCCACAGAGACAGGTGCTTGAATATGTTTGTCAGACCTTTTGAGTCTTTCCTCTGGGCTCGGACCTTTAAATTCACTGTGTCCCGATAAGGTTCGAACCCAGGACCTCCGGACTGACAGTCCAAACTCTATCTCCCTGAGCCACAGAGACAGGTGCCTAACAATGTCTTTCAGACCATTTGAGTCTTTCCTCTGGACTCGGACCTTTAAAATTCACTGTGTCCCGATAAGGTTCGAACCCAGGACCTCCGGACTCACAGTCCGTCCTCTATCTCCCTGAGCCACAGAGACAGGTGCTTGATCATGTTTCCCAGACCATTTGAGTCTTTCCTCTGGACTCGGACCTTTAAAATTCACAGCGACCCGATAAGGTTCGAACCCAGGACCTCCGGACTCACAGTCCGTCCTCTATCTCCCTGAGCCACAGAGTCAGGTGCTTGATCATGTTTCCCAGACCATTTGAGTCTTTCCTCTGGACTCGGACCTTTAAAATTCACAGCGACCCGATAAGGTTCGAACCCAGGACCTCCGGACTCACAGTCCGTCCTCTATCTCCCTGAGCCACAGAGACAGGTGCTTGATCATGTTTCCCAGACCATTTGAGTCTTTCCTCTGGACTCGGACCTTTAAAATTCACAGCGACCCGATAAGGTTCGAACCCAGGACCTCCGGACTCACAGTCCGTCCTCTATCTCCCTGAGCCACAGAGTCAGGTGCTTGATCATGTTTCCCAGACCATTTGAGTCTTTCCTCTGGACTCGGACCTTTAAAATTCACAGCGACCCGATAAGGTTCGAACCCAGGACCTCCGGACTCACAGTCCGTCCTCTATCTCCCTGAGCCACAGAGACAGGTGCTTGATCATGTTTCCCAGACCATTTGAGTCTTTCCTCTGGACTCTGACCTTTAAAATTCACAGCGACCCGATAAGGTTCGAACCCAGGACCTCCGGACTCACAGTCCGTCCTCTATCTCCCTGAGCCACAGAGACAGGTGCTTGATCATGTTTCCCAGACCATTTGAGTCTTTCCTCTGGACTCGGACCTTTAAAATTCACAGCGACCCGATAAGGTTCGAACCCAGGACCTCCGGACTCACAGTCCGTCCTCTATCTCCCTGAGCCACAGAGACAGGTGCTTGATCATGTTTCCCAGACCATTTGAGTCTTTCCTCTGGACTCGGACCTTTAAAATTCACAGCGACCCGATAAGGTTCGAACCCAGGACCTCCGGACTCACAGTCCGTCCTCTATCTCCCTGAGCCACAGAGTCAGGTGCTTGATCATGTTTCCCAGACCATTTGAGTCTTTCCTCTGGACTCGGACCTTTAAAATTCACAGCGACCCGATAAGGTTCGAACCCAGGACCTCCGGACTCACAGTCCGTCCTCTATCTCCCTGAGCCACAGAGACAGGTGCTTGATCATGTTTCCCAGACCATTTGAGTCTTTCCTCTGGACTCGGACCTTTAAAATTCACAGCGACCCGATAAGGTTCGAACCCAGGACCTCCGGACTCACAGTCCGTCCTCTATCTCCTGAGCCACAGAGACAGGTGCTTGATCATGTTTCCCAGACCATTTGAGTCTTTCCTCTGGACTCGGACCTTTAAAATTCACAGCGACCCGATAAGGTTCGAACCCAGGACCTCCGGACTCACAGTCCGTCCTCTATCTCCCTGAGCCACAGAGTCAGGTGCTTGATCATGTTTCCCAGACCATTTGAGTCTTTCCTCTGGACTCGGACCTTTAAAATTCACAGCGACCCGATAAGGTTCGAACCCAGGACCTCCGGACTCACAGTCCGTCCTCTATCTCCCTGAGCCACAGAGACAGGTGCTTGATCATGTTTCCCAGACCATTTGAGTCTTTCCTCTGGACTCGGACCTTTAAAATTCACAGCGACCCGATAAGGTTCGAACCCAGGACCTCCGGACTCACAGTCCGTCCTCTATCTCCCTGAGCCACAGAGTCAGGTGCTTGATCATGTTTCCCAGACCATTTGAGTCTTTCCTCTGGACTCGGACCTTTAAAATTCACAGCGACCCGATAAGGTTCGAACCCAGGACCTCCGGACTCACAGTCCGTCCTCTATCTCCCTGAGCCACAGAGACAGGTGCTTGATCATGTTTCCCAGACCATTTGAGTCTTTCCTCTGGACTCTGACCTTTAAAATTCACAGCGACCCGATAAGGTTCGAACCCAGGACCTCCGGTCTCACAGTCCGTCCTCTATCTCCCTGAGCCACAGAGACAGGTGCTTGATCATGTTTCCCAGACCATTTGAGTCTTTCCTCTGGACTCGGACCTTTAAAATTCACAGCGACCCGATAAGGTTCGAACCCAGGACCTCCGGACTCACAGTCCGTCCTCTATCTCCCTGAGCCACAGAGACATGTGCTTGATCATGTTTCCCAGACCATTTGAGTCTTTCCTCTGGACTCGGACCTTTAAAATTCACAGCGACCCGATAAGGTTCGAACCCAGGACCTCCGGACTCACAGTCCGTCCTCTATCTCCCTGAGCCACAGAGTCAGGTGCTTGATCATGTTTCCCAGACCATTTGAGTCTTTCCTCTGGACTCGGACCTTTAAAATTCACAGCGACCCGATAAGGTTCGAACCCAGGACCTCCGGACTCACAGTCCGTCCTCTATCTCCCTGAGCCACAGAGACAGGTGCTTGATCATGTTTCCCAGACCATTTGAGTCTTTCCTCTGGACTCGGACCTTTAAAATTCACAGCGACCCGATAAGGTTCGAACCCAGGACCTCCGGACTCACAGTCCGTCCTCTATCTCCCTGAGCCACAGAGACAGGTGCTTGATCATGTTTCCCAGACCATTTGAGTCTTTCCTCTGGACTCGGACCTTTAAAATTCACAGCGACCCGATAAGGTTCGAACCCAGGACCTCCGGACTCACAGTCCGTCCTCTATCTCCCTGAGCCACAGAGTCAGGTGCTTGATCATGTTTCCCAGACCATTTGAGTCTTTCCTCTGGACTCGGACCTTTAAAATTCACAGCGACCCGATAAGGTTCGAACCCAGGACCTCCGGACTCACAGTCCGTCCTCTAGCTCCTGAGCCACAGAGACAGGTGCCAGAGTACGTTTGTCAGACCTTTTGAGTCTTTCCTCTGGACTCTGACCTTTAAAATTCACTGTGTCCCGATAAGTTTTGAACCCAGGACCCCCGGACTCACAGTCCGTCCTCTATCTCCCTGCGCCAAAGCTGGGGAACATTAGTCTGTAAGGGGGGGGGGGGGGAAAGGAAAAAAGGGGAAGAGGGGGGGAAGAAGGAAAAAGGAGAGAAAAGAAGGAGAAAAGGAGGAAAAGAGAGAAGAAGAGAGAAAAATGAAAGAGAGGCATGTTTGAAAGTTGTTAAAACCTTACAAAGTTGCTACTTTTTCTATTTCAAGTGTAGTTATCAAAATGTTTGCTTTTTTTGTTGGAGTAGGGAAGAATGTTGGGGATCCAAAGGTTACCAGTTCGAATCCCATTTGACACAATGAGACCCAAGGGCTTTTCTCATCACCATTACAGTAAACAGTGCCATCTACTGTCATTTTTTCATTACATTGTTGTTGTATTTCTTTGTTAACATATTTTAAATTAAGTCTGTAACATTTGAACTTGACTTTTCACTAAATAGCATTGTAAATTTAAACTAGATCTGTATTTAGAAAAAATATATAATTGGTTGTTTTGTATTTGATAATTATGAAAAACTAATTTGCGTATATTTAGTCGTTTTTCACAAGGTGACAAGGTGAGGGTAACCGTTGTTTTGTGTGGAGAGATGTAAAGACATATCAAGGTGGTAATACAATCGATTAGGTTAATCATTAGTCTCAGTATTTAGTATGATTTGACTATTTTGAAAAGCACTTGAATATGCGGTGACTTTTACAGATTTACATTTGTAGAATTACGGACAAGCTTGAGAAAAGTTATTATTTCAACTACCAGCGCCAAGATCTTTCCAATTGACAACTACTTTATTTCTCAGGAGTATTCTGGGTTACATAATTATTTCAATGGTATTGATTTGAACAAAACCGTAAGATATGGTTAAAGGTGTCAGCAGACTATAAGAACTGATTGATTTCAAGCTCAAGTTAAAAAAAATTTATTTGGGAACTAGATAATCAACAAACAACACTCCAAAAAATAATTACCTCTGAAGATAATGTTTAAAACTTTAAAAACTCAATATGTTAACACATTATTTATATAGATAACATTTACAAACACAGTCTCTAGTAAGGAACATCAGAACATGTTTACATGTACAAGTTATAAATCACACACACTGCATACTGTACGAACATCAGGAAATATTTACAATCTTTTAAACACAAGAGCTATCTACATTTTGGATCTTTTGATCTGTTCTAGCCACAGCTGTTTTGGTATGGTTTCTGTGTTTGGGCAGTAGAAGATACCCTGGTACTGGCTGTGGCCAGTCTGTGCAGTTCTGAACTGTCCACACTTCCTGCAAGTGTTTGAAACCACTTTTCTCTTATTAAACTTGCCTTAGACCACTGACTGGTGGAGCGGGTGCCGCTGAAGGAGCAAGATTGGAAACAGGGGCATAAGGTGCGTGGTAGGGGAGAGTTGGAACAGCAACAAAAGTGGTGGGAGTCGATTAAGTGGGTGGGGCTTGAAAACAAATAGAAGTTGTCTGGGGGAGGATAAACACAGGACCAGGAGCAGGGGGCTGTGGAAAAAGCTGCCTCTTGGCTGCTGTTTTTGGCAGGATAGCCTGTGGGGCAGCACTGACAGTAGCTTCAGCCCGCCGCAATGTCTTCGCCATTCCCGTAGTGCTTGCGGGCAAGTTGTAGCGATGTTCAGCACCTTGTGCTTGAGGTAGAGCAGCGGGGCGGATTTGGCAGGTTGTAGGGTCTCCAATGCGACAGGAAGTGGACCAGGCAGATTTAACCTTTGTGAGAGCAGTGAGACATCCTGCCGCTTCAACCTTTTATTATGCCACTGGACAAGGGTTGTTTGATTCACTTTAACCAGCTGCAGTGTAGTGCTCTGCATGACGGCTCCATTCCCAAGAATGAGCTGCCGGATGTTTCGGTAGGTTCTTGGTGATCTGTAAAAGTACACACCAAAATAAAAAAGGTTGGTGAACTTGTACATCTGCTGCAGTAAATATTTATCTAATTGTATTAATTGACATGATGTTAAGTAATTTGAGATACTATTACCTTCTTGGTTGAGTCCATTTTCAAAATAGACCCAAAAACAGATGTGATTCTGGCCTTGATGTGATCCATCCTGGTCATGATGTCCTTCACATACACTGTCATGAGCCATTTGTTGGAAGGTACAGCTAGTCTCTGGAGGCTCTTGACAGACCACAGGGAGGAGGCTAGGACCATAGGCTAGGACGTGCCATAAAATCTGCACACTCGCCAAAATACCTAGCCAGGTGCTGCAGCCACTCCTCACTATGGTTTTCTTTAAGTTGTTTGGCAAGACGAGTCCAGCTACTCCCCAATGTCCGTTCCCTCAGTAGGCGAATGACAAGTATGTCACATGCATACCTACATTATGTGCAGAATCACAAAAAAAAGGAAATTCAAACATACTGTACATCATAGGAAAAAATACACAATAAAATTAAAACATATAGGTTATAGTTTGTGTATACAATATCATACACAGATCAGATGAAATGTGTGTAGACAACAGCTTACCTGGCTTGAGCTTATCAGAGGCTAAATATCTGTTTTTTATACAATAGTTGTGTAGTGTAAAGGGTTAATCTATAATTAATTGTCTTGATATACTAATATTAGACTCAATTATTCTTTTAAAACGTTATAATTCACTGTTGTGAAAGTGAGTGAGCCAGTCACTCACTTTAGTAAAAGTACTATTGACGTAATCAGTAAAGGGAACCACGACTCAATCTACGGGGTTAATTAACGAACATTTACAGGCTAAACATGTTTTTTAAACACTTTTACAACAGTAGACTACATTATGAGAGAAAGCCGACGTAAAATGACTTAACCATGACGAATAACTAAAGAGTATCCCACTTGGTCAAACTTTGTAATTATAGGCAACACTTTAGAGGCTTGACACGCTAGAGTTGCCGGTGTCTTTGGTTACATTTATGATAATAGGCTAGGTACATTATAGGCTAAGCTAACAAAAACTCGACATACAATTGATTCACTGTTACAAATATCTGAATGATAAGTTAATAGAAGTGCGATTATAGCGAGTAACTGACAACATTTGACAGGCTTGATACGATAGATTTGTCGGTGTTTACCCCTTCATTCAAGATAGGCTATACACTAACTGAATATAGAATAGCGAAAAATACATCAATGTGTTTTTTGCTAGCTCAGTTACACAGAGTAATAATGAAATACAAAATATAATGAAATACAGAACACTTACCGTCAGAGAGTTAGGAAAAACTTTATAAGTCCGAATAAACGCCAATGTCACCGCTTGACGGGACTTCTTCTCACAGCGGTAGCAACGGTCTTCCGATTGGTCGAGGCAGCGGGGGCGGGAGTTGATGCAGAGGAGACTTTTTCATTGGTAAGAAATGGCGAGGAGGCTCAGATTTGATTGGCAAGAAATGGAAGCCGGGGAAGGAGGCTCAGATTTGATTGGTAAGAAATGGAGAGGGAGTATTCTGTGATTGGTAAGAAATGGACAAGGATAGCGGACGAGAGTGCTGTCGGAAGAGCACAGAGACAGGTGCCTAACAATGTCTTTCAGACCATTTGAGTCTTTCCTCTGGACTCTGACCTTTAAAATTCACTGTGTCCCGATAAGGTTCGAACCCAGGACCTCCGGACTCACAGTCCGTCCTCTATCTCTTGAGCCACAGAGACAGGTGCTTGAATATGTTTGTCAGACCTTTCGAGTCTTTCCTTTGGGCTCGGACCTTTAAAATTCACTGTGTCCCGATAAGGTTCGAACTCACGACCTCCGGACTCAAAGTCCGTCCTGTATCTCCTGAGCCACAGAGACAGGTAATTGACCATGTTTGTCAGACCTTTTGAGTCTTTCCTTTGGGCTCGGACCTTTAAAATTCACTGTGTCCCGATAAGGTTCGAACTCACGACCTCCGGACTCAAAGTCCGTCCTGTATCTCCTGAGCCACAGAGACAGGTGCTTGACCATGTTTGTCAGACCTTTTGAGTCTTTCCTTTGGGCTCGGACCTTTAAAATTCACTGTGTCCCGATAAGGTTTGAACCCAGGACCTCCGGACTCGCAGTCCGTCCTCTATCTCCCTGAGCCACAGAGACAGGTGCCTAACAATGTCTTTCAGACCATTTGAGTCTTTCCTCTGGACTCTGACCTTTAAAATTCACTGTGTCCCGATGAGGTTTGAACCCAGGACCTCCGGACTCGCAGTCCGTCCTCTATCTCTTGAGCCACAGAGACAGGTGTCTAACAATGTCTTTCAGACCATTTGAGTCTTTCCTCTGGACTCTGACCTTTAAAATTCACTGTGTCCCGATAAGGTTTGAACCCAGGACCTCCGGACTCGCAGTCCGTCCTCTATCTCCCTGAGCCACAGAGACAGGTGCCTAACAATGTCTTTCAGACCATTTGAGTCTTTCCTCTGGACTCTGACCTTTAAAATTCACTGTGTCCCGATAAGGTTTGAACCCAGGACCTCCGGACTGACAGTCCAAACTCTATCTCCCTGAGCCACAGAGACAGGTGCAAGAGTATGTTTGTCAGACCTTTTGAGTCTTTCCTCTGGACTCTGACCTTTAAAATTCACTGTGTCCCGATAAGTTTTGAACCCAGTACCGCTGGACTCACAGTCCATCCTCTATCTCCTGAGCCACAGGGTGCTTCTCACTTCCCTTAATTGCATCGAGTGTCCTCCAAGTTGCCTCCTCCACTTGCGTCTTAGTCCCTCCCACCAGAGATGCATGGAGGAAACGAAGCAGAGGAGAGAGGAACAAGGAGATCTGTTTTAAGAGACATGAGACGTCCTTTCCTCTACAGCGTCACGTGAAGCGACCTCTGTTTGTGATGATATCAGCTGATCACGTTCAGCTGTCAGTCGTCTTCAACAGCTTTTTATGTCCGCACAAACGCACACTGTATTATTTCTAATAAAATACACACAGTAACAGTGTTCAGTCTGTGTACTTTACCACATGAAGAACAACCTGCAGTCTGCTCATAACCAAAAGGACAATTTCTACTGACTAAAAGATTTCATACTGAATTGATGAATTTATTATTTGTATTAGTTTGGACTTATAATTGGACAATGCACTCTGAATTTTATAAACAGATATTTATGTCTTAGGAATACTGAAAATGATTGATGAGGTTGTAAAAGATTGAAACTTTCTGAAGGTAAATAAGTGTGAATGTAAAAGGTGTTTGTGAGTGACAGACTCCCTCTGCATCAGATTGTCATTCTCATCATCATCACACATTCAAACAGTCTGAGGGATCATGAACATGAAGGAATCATTTCTGAACACTTCATATTAACACACTGTTTGTTTGACAGTGAAAACTCATCAAATGTGGGGAGTGATCGGCCTACACTCTGACATGAAGATTAACAACCAAATATGAAGCATCAGTTCTATAAATCAATCAGACACTTTTTAATCCCAGCTCATCACAGACTCTTTACAAACTGACACATGATCTGTTTAAATGTCCGTCGCTCCGTTTAGCGTCTTTTTTCCGGTATTAAACTCGCTCATGTTGATACGTTTCACTGAAGTCTGATCCGCTGCAGCGTCCAATCAATGAGTGATATTCAATAAGGGGGCGTGTCTGTCAGTAAAAAGACTTCCGTAAAGCCAGCTCTCGTGTCTCCTCGGCCATCGCTCCTCGGATCTCCCTCCTCTCTCCTCGATCCTCTCTCCTCCTTTCAGTGTAAGAGCTTTGGGACGATCCTTAACATGGCGGGTCTAAAACTACTTCCGGTTCGGCCGAGAAGCGAGGACCGAGGAGATAGCAAATAAGAGAACTGAGAAGTACCCAGAGAGACAGGTGCCAGAGTATGTTTGTCAGACCTTTTGAGTCTTTCCTCTGGACTCAGACCTTTAAAATTTTGTTTCCTGATAAGGTTTGAACCCAGGACCTCCAGACTCTCAGTCCGTCCTCTATCTCCCTGAGCCACAGAGACAGGTGCCTAACAATGTCTTTCAGACCATTTGAGTCTTTCCTCTGGACTCTGACCTTTAAAATTCACTGTGTCCCGATAAGGTTTGAACCCAGGACCTCCGGACTCACAGTCCGTCCTCTATCTTTTGAGCCACAGAGACAGGTGCTTGAATATGTTTGTCAGACCATTTGAGTCTTTCCTCTGGACTCTGACCTTTAAAATTCACTGTGTCCCGATAAGGTTCGAACCCGGGACCTCCGGACTCACAGTCCGTCCTCTATCTCCCTGAGCCACAGAGACAGGTGCCTAACAATGTCTTTCAGACCATTTGAGTCTTTCCTCGGGACTCTGACCTTTAAAATTCACTGTGTCCCGATAAGGTTTGAACCCAAGACCTCCGGACTCACAGTCCGTCCTCTATCTCCCTGAGCCACAGAGACAGGTGCTTGAATATGTTTGTCAGACCATTTGAGTCTTTCCTCTGGACTCTGACCTTTAAAATTCACTGTGTCCCGATAAGGTTCGAACCCGGGACCTCCGGACTCACAGTCCGTCCTCTAGCTCCCTGAGCCACAGAGACAAGTGCCTAACAATGTCTTTCAGACCATTTGAGTCTTTCCTCTGGACTCTGACCTTTAAAGTTCACTGTGTCCCGATAAGGTTCGAACCCGGGACCTCCGGACTCACAGTCCGTCCTCTATCTCCCTGAGCCACAGAGACAGGTGCTTGAATTTGTTTGTCAGACCTTTTGAGTCTTTCCTCTGGACTCAGACCTTTAAAAATCACTGTGTCCCGATAAGGTTCGAACCCAGGACCTCCTGACTCACAGTCCGTCCTCTATCTCCCTGAGCCACAGAGACAGGTGCCTAACAATGTCTTTTAGACCATTTGAGTCTTTCCTCTGGACTCTGACCTTTAAAATTCACTGTGTCCCGATAAGGTTCGAACCCAGGACCTCCAGACTCACAGTCCGTCCTCTATCTCTTGAGCCACAGAGACAGGTGCTTGAACATGTTTGTCAGACCATTTGAGTCTTTCCTCTGGACTCTGACCTTTAAAATTCACAGTGACCCGATAAGGCTCGAACCCAGGACCTCCGGACTCACAGTCCGTCCTCTATCTCCCTGAGCCACAGAGACAGGTACTACTTTCTTAGATCTTTTTAGTCTTTCATTTGGATTTTGCCTGGTCGTGAGTTTGAACCTTAACAGGACACTAAATTTTAAAGGTCTGAGTCCCGAGGAAAGACTCAAAAGGTCTGAGAAACATATTCAACCACCTGTCTCAGGCGATAGAGGATGGACTGTGAGTCTGGAGGTCCTGAGTTCGAAGCTTATCGAGCCACAGAGAATTTTAAAGGTCTCAGTCCAAGTCTCTGTGGCTCAGGAGATAGAGGATCAACTCGGAGTCCGGAGGTCGTGGGTTCGAACCTTATCGGGACACTGTGAGTTTTAAAGTCCAACATCCAAAATGACGAAGATAAATACGCCCGATGGAAATCACCAAGTGTGAAGGGTATTGGTGGCGTAGTGGATTAGGCTCGGGCTTCAGCGCCTGTTCCTCGCGGTGAGGTGCAGTCTCAGTTCGAATCCCACTGGGTTGTCGGTGCCTGGATCCTACCTGGCGAATCCAGGGCTAGGGGGGACGGGGTCCCCCCTGGTGTTTCGTGAGCAACATAAGTAGGGGGTTATGCTACGGACAATCAAATGTGGCTGAAATTGTAAACAGATTTGTTAAAGTGTTTTGAGTCTTTCATCTGGACTCTGACCTTTAAAATTCACAGTGACCCGATAAGGCTCGAACCCAGGACCTCCGGACTCACAGTCCGTCCTCTATCTCCCTGAGCCACAGAGACAGGTGCTTGATCATGTTTCCCAGACCTTTTGAGTCTTTCCTCTGGACTCTGATCTTTAAAATTTAGTGTCCCGATAAGGTTCAAACCCAGGACCTCCAGACTCATAGTCCGTCCTCTATCTTCTGAGCCACAGAGACAGGTGCCTAACAATGTCTTTCAGACCATTTGAGTCTTTCCTCTGGACTCTGACCTTTAAAATTCACTGTGTCCCGATAAGGTTCGAACCCAGGACCTCCAGACTCACAGTCCGTCCTCTATCTCTTGAGCCACAGAGACAGGTGCTTGAACATGTTTGTCAGACCATTTGAGTCTTTCCTCTGGACTCTGACCTTTAAAATTCACAGTGACCCGATAAGGCTCGAACCCAGGACCTCCGGACTCACAGTCCGTCCTCTATCTCCTGAGCCACAGAGACAGGTACTACTTTCTTAGATCTTTTTAGTCTTTCATTTGGATTTTGCCTGGTCGTGAGTTTGAACCTTAACAGGACACTAAATTTTAAAGGTCTGAGTCCCGAGGAAAGACTCAAAAGGTCTGAGAAACATATTCAACCACCTGTCTCAGGCGATAGAGGATGGACTGTGAGTCTGGAGGTCCTGAGTTCGAAGCTTATCGAGCCACAGAGAATTTTAAAGGTCTCAGTCCAAGTCTCTGTGGCTCAGGAGATAGAGGATCAACTCGGAGTCCGGAGGTCGTGGGTTCGAACCTTATCGGGACACTGTGAGTTTTAAAGTCCAACATCCAAAATGACGAAGATAAATACGCCCGATGGAAATCACCAAGTGTGAAGGGTATTGGTGGCGTAGTGGATTAGGCTCGGGCTTCAGCGCCTGTTCCTCGCGGTGAGGTGCAGTCTCAGTTCGAATCCCACTGGGTTGTCGGTGCCTGGATCCTACCTGGCGAATCCAGGGCTAGGGGGGACGGGGTCCCCCCTGGTGTTTCGTGAGCAACATAAGTAGGGGGTTATGCTACGGACAATCAAATGTGGCTGAAATTGTAAACAGATTTGTTAAGTGTTTTGAGTCTTTCATCTGGACTCTGACCTTTAAAATTCACAGTGACCCGATAAGGCTCGAACCCAGGACCTCCGGACTCACAGTCCGTCCTCTATCTCCCTGAGCCACAGAGACAGGTGCTTGATCATGTTTCCCAGACCTTTTGAGTCTTTCCTCTGGACTCTGATCTTTAAAATTTAGTGTCCCGATAAGGTTCAAACCCAGGACCTCCAGACTCATAGTCCGTCCTCTATCTTCTGAGCCACAGAGACAGGTGCCTAACAATGTCTTTCAGACCATTTGAGTCTTTCCTCTGGACTCTGACCTTTAAAATTCACTGTGTCCCGATAAGGTTTGAACCCAGGACCTCCGGACTCACAGTCCGTCCTCTATCTCTTGAGCCACAGAGACAGGTGCTTGAATATGTTTGTCAGACCTTTTGAGTCTTTCCTCTGGACTCTGACCTTTAAAATTCACTGTGTCCCGATAAGTTTTGAACCCAGTACATCCGGACTCACAGTCCGTCCTCTATCTCCCTGAGCCACAGAGACAGGTGCCTAACAATGTCTTTCAGACCATTTGAGTCTTTCCTCTGGACTCTGACCTTTAAAATTCACTGTGTCCCGATAAGGTTCAAACCCAGGACCTCCAGACTCACAGTCCATCCTCTGTCTCTTGAGCCACAGAGACAGGTGCTTGAATATGTCTTTCAGACCATTTGAGTCTTTCCTCTGGACTCAGACCTTTAAAATTCACAGTGTCCCGATAAGGTTCAAACCCAGGACCTCCGGACTCACAGTCCGTCCTCTATCTCCCTGAGCCACAGGGTGCTTCTCACTTCCCTTAATTGCATCGAGTGTCCTCCAAGTTGCCTCCTCCACTTGCATCTTAGTCCCTCCCACCAGAGATGCATGGAGGAAACGAAGCAGAGGAGAGAGGAACAAGGAGATCTGTTTTAAGAGACATGAGACGTCCTTTCCTCTACAGCGTCACATGAAGCGACCTCTGTTTGTGATGATGACATCAGCTGATCACGTTCAGCTGTCAGTCGTCTTCAACAGCTGTTTATGTCTGCACAAACGCACACTGTATTATTTCTAATGAAATACACACAGTAACAGTGTTCAGTCTGTGTACTTTACCACATGAAGAACAACCTGCAGTCTGCTCATAACCAAAAGGACATTTTTTTCAGAAGCTTTTATTTGTTAATCTAAAAAAAATCAGAAAAAACTTGTGCAGCAGCTTCTTCACCTGCTGATCGTTACATCATCATGGACAGAACCTTAATCAGTGATTGGATGCACCTGTGGAGCTGACCACATGTAGAGACACTCAACATGCATGTCTCACTTTGCACTGACGAAAAGTCAGAGATGGATTGAAATGTCTGCACAAATCATGTTTGTCTATTCAGCCCAACAATGAGTCAAAAATATTCTTCATGTCGTGTTTGGAGATCATTTCTCGTTTCTCTCCTCAGCCTGATAAACTCTTCATCCTGTTGAAAGTCCTCCTCACAGTTTGACACCTCAGGAGCTCTCTTAAAGGTTCAGACACTTTGTGAATAACTTTCATCTTTACACGGATCTAGTCTGAACTTTGAGGGGAAATTCTTAGAAAATGTGCTGATTCTAGGAATTGTCTTAGAATTTTGTCACTAGACTCCTTCTTTTGGACTCTCAAAATTCACTGAATCTTTGGATTCTCCAACAGCCTTCTATCTCACTGAACTATCAACACAGTGACCTGTTAGTTTTTCCAAAACCTTTTTCTAACCGTCATTTGGACTCAATAAGAAAAGCAGCAGGTGTGAATAGTGGTGCTTGAAACCTTAGAATGGAGGATCAAATCAAAGGCTGTCTTGATCGTTTTTTCTTAACGTTTCCAAGCGTTCCTCTCAGACGTTTTAAGAAAGTCAACAACAAACCCAAAACTCTCTGTGTCTTTACAGAGCTCAGTGTAAGCTGGTGGCTCAGTCTGAGGTTCATAGTTCAACACCAGGCTGTGCTCCGCTCATTTTACATGTTTTTTTCCTTATTAGTGAGGAATGCAAATAGAACAGGGGACACAGGGACCATTGTAATGTACTTCATAATGGTGCAACACAGTTACACATTGAATTTAAATAATTGAAAAGCATCAGACACACACAGCTCCAGTTTATTTTTAGAACTTTTATGAAATGTCTGATCTGTGAATAAATATCTGCGCTGCCTGCGACACTCAGCAGCAGAAACATACATGAAGAAGAAACAGAACGACACCAAACACGTTACATTCAGAATACTTGAGCTGCACAGAGATCACGTCATATCACAGACGACAGCAGAGAGAGCGGAGCTGCAGGTTTAGTCTAATATTGCTGATTTTATGGTACAATCAAAACAATTCTATTGCTAATTGTCGCTTCAAATTTTGCAGCTTGTAGGTTCCTTTTTGTGCTTCTCTTTGATTACTTTGAAATCATGTCATTTAAACTGAATTTACCGATCCCAACCAGACGGATACAAAGATTTGTCACTGCACTAATTTTAACTGCTGAGTGTTTTTATAACAGACATCGTGATGATTGCCTGGTTCAGTTTGTCTGTTAAAAACAACATCCAAACTTCAAACTCAAGAAACCTCTGGAAAACATTTACACAACTGTTCAAGAAAGACAGACTCCTCTGCACAAAACAATCTGCGTTTTAAAGCTCCTGCCCTTTAGTCTTTAGTGTTTGGAAATCGTTGTCCTGTGCGAGTGCTCTGCAGGAACACCTTCAGAATTCATGTGATACATCACAGTGTACACATTTCTGCTCTTTAAACCATGATCTTCAGAAAAACATGAGCTAAACTTTCATGTGATTTCAAGTGTGAATAAAGGAAGAGCTGCACTCAACAGAAAACAAATCTTCAGTTCATGTGTTCAGAAACTAAACGTAGAAATTTAGCTGGAAAGGTTTTTGTTTGTTTGTAGTCAACTACAAGTCCCATGTGGCATTGCTGCAGAGAACAACCAATCAGAGAGCCGGGGATTTAATCAGGTTTATCGTTGGAAAGTTTTCTGAATGAATGATTCTCTTTTATGATCCTAATAAACTCCTCATGTTTTAAGCTGTGGATGACAATAGAAGCTATTTATTTCCTCCAGTAGAAATATAAATAAAGATTTGAGAGTTTGAATAATGTAGCTGAACAGTTTGTAGCAACCGATCTGATTTTTGTCTTTTGTTGAGTGCGGTGTCTTTTCTAAAACGTAAATCTGACAAACCAAATAAAGTATAAAACAAACTGTCCTTGTATTCAAGCTGCTGTCAGTGTCACATCTGATATCTACAGACTCTTTAATCTGTGAGGAGATGATAAACACGCCGAACTTTGGCTGACTTTCTTTAACATACAAAATAATAAATATCAAATATTTCAGTGTAAAGGTGCAAAATAAAATCCAGTTTGAGGGGTAAAAACTAAAACAGCCGTTAGATAGCAAACAGAACAAAAGCTTGTTACTCATATTCAAATTTAAAGTCTGAATAATATCAAACAGATCTAAGAAGCCAAAAAAGAAAAAAATAGTGTCTTAGAGTTTGAGTGAAATCGACCTCACACACCTCGTGATCAAAATCCACCAGACTACAGAGCTACAACTATACACCTGTACGTATTTACACCAATATATATCCTCACCTCAGGTACACACACACACACACTCGCACACAGACACACACACACACACACTACATGAATGTACAGTTTATCTTAAATAGATAAATAAATATCACACACGTACAAACACTCTGTGTGTTTGGGGGAAGTTACATTCCACCATGTTGTGATGATGATGAAGCCAGGAAGGTTTTTTAACGCCACCCGGACTCCAAATTACACCTGCTACTTCCTCTATCACCTTTTCAAAATAAAAACAACAATTCAAAGTCAACAGGTGAGTCCTTTAACGCACCAGCTGCAGCCAAATTTACCCAGCATTCAGCTGGCAGCTGGTCACTTCCTACAGAAATACAAAGGTGATGACTGAACACAGGAGGAGAAATCAAACAGAAATACAATTTATGGTACAAAAACGTACTACATCTAACAACATGAGGAGGACTTTTACACTGGAGGGGTGTGTGTTTAACGGACTGTTATCTAAGTTGTTTCTAAAGATTTCTCTTTACAGTTTAATGTTCCTAACTGTTCCTACATGTGGGTGTTTCCTTCTCCTCTCCGACCTCCTAATTTAAGACGCTTCTCTCAGTTTCAGTGACTTCTTCTTCTTCTCTCCCTCAGAGCAACCCGTCCAGGTTCTGCTCTGCGCTCTGCTTGTCGGTGGTCGTCTCCTGCGGGTTGTACTTAGTGTGATGATCTCGCAGGATGGTCACCACGTCGTGATGACCGAAGTGAACCGCTTCATCCATTGGTGTGTTTCCCCACCTGCAGCACAGGGCGCAGCCACAAACAACATCACATATAACACTACACGTATAAACAGAAGAATCACAAAGAGCCGTACAGATCATTTTTTTATCATTTATAGAACTGTAAAGTCGTTTTCTTTTTTTCCCCTTTATTAGATAGGACGGCCAAAGCGAGACAGGAAATGCTGGGAGGAGAAAGTGGGGGACGGCATGCAGCAAAGGGCTGAGGCTGGACCCAAACCCACAGCTGCTAGGACGAGGACCACAGACTCCGTACATGCGGCACGCAAAATAACCGCCAGGCTATCGTCTCTCCACACATACAGGTTATTATAAGATCACGATTGTTACCTGAAATGATCTCTTCTTAGCAGTAATTTAACACTTTTGTTTTTTCTTAAGCAATTTCACATGTTCTAAATGCTGCTGGACTGGTACCTGTCTTTGGGAACTGTGTTGACTTTACAGGCCTCCAGCAGGAAGCGGACCACCTCTGCGTGTCCTAAAAAACCACACACACACACACACACACACACACATACACACATTAGCTACACAAACTCAAACTGCTCAGAAAAAATGTGTCCTTCATCCTCGTCAGTAGTTTTTACCTTCAGCAGCAGCAACATGCAGAGCCGTCCTGGAGTCGTAGTCTCTCTGCTCCATGTCCATGGAGGACAACGCAAACCTGGAACACGAACATGACGCAGCAGATTAAAAATCCTCATCTTAATGTAAAAGAGAACAAACACCCCACTGCTAAAGGACACATGATTTGAGTTTTCTTTAGTTTGCATGCAGCAGAGAAGATGAATATTTAAAGAGTGTGACCTCCTCAGGGCGGAGACGTCTCCTGTGTAAGCTGCAAACAGCAGATTAATCACCGACTTCACCTGAAACACAACGAGCACATTTTCACTGAAACCTCAATAATAACAAGATGAGGTTTTCTGTTTATTAAGAACATTACAACTATACATTTACAATTTCCCCAATTATATCCTGCTTAAGTTTCAACATAGGGATCATTTCAGAAGGGTCTAGTGCAGGAATTCATTTGTTTTGAACTAATGAGAGAAAAGTGGTTCAGTTGTTCCGACACCAGGTGGCGCTGAGGATCAAAACCCTCGACACTCGCACAGCTTCCCTCACAGAGCGGGACGATGTGACGCAGACTGTCTGAAAATGTTTCCTGTCTGTTAAAGAAAGATTCTGGACTAAAAAGAACCCTGACAACAAATGTTCTATGGGCTAAATACGATGATGTTTAGTTGGTGATGTTTGGACACTTTGCTTAGGAGGAGCAGGAGGAGGGGGGGGAGGAGGAGGAGGAAAGAAGCTGATGAAGGAACATGTTTGAGAGTCTCACCCTCTGGTCTCCTCCCTCCCTGCGAGGATCGAGCTTCTTGGCAAAGTGTCTCAGATTGTCGTAGTTGTGAAAGTTACAGAGAGAGACCAGGTCCTGCAGCAAGAGGAAGAACATTAACTGCTGAATGAACGAGTAATTGCCTGGGTTTCAAACATTGATTTCATAACAAATTTCTGCTTCAGGTAACAACACATTTCAGATAGATGTGTTGGGTCAAAGGTATTTACTGGCTTTGTTTGTTCGTTTCTTTAAATCTTCAAATATTACAGCAAAACAAATGAAATAAAGAAAAACAATCCTATTTCTAAGAGCCAATAAATACATTTCTTTTTCATGTTCAGGCCCAAAAGTAAAATACTTTCTTTTCTTCTATGATAAACTGGACACATTTGGAGCTCGGACTGCAACTCAGGCGACACAAAAACGACCCTGGGATTCTGGTTTAGGGTTAAGTGACGCTGTTGAAGGATAAGAGGAGTGTTACACTTACCGTGCAGAACTGGATTCCTCTCACGCTGTTGCCCAGCTTGTCGAGCGGAGGAGACCAACACATTATGCCCATCACATTTGGAACGACCAGCAGGATCCCACCGGCGACGCCTGATTTAGCGGGCAGGCCGACCTGAAACAGGAAGAGGAAGAAGTGTTGACATGAAGTCTGGAGTGCTTCATATGAAGGAGGAGCAGTTCAATGTTCGAAGGAGTTACTGACGTGGAAAGCAAACTGTCCCGAGAAGTCGTACATGCCGCAGGAATGCATCAGACTCAGAGTGTTTCGCACGGCCTCTGGGGCCAGAACACGCTCGCCTGTGATTGGACAGAAGCCGCCGTTAGCCAGAGTGGCTGCCATGACACTGGCGCTCTCACAGGTCACTTCGATAGAGCACAGCTGAGGGAGGAGAACACAGAACAAACAGATTTGTGAAAGCTTGTGAATGAGAGAATTATGAGCTTTCATAGTGGACTTCATTTACCTGGAAGTAGAAGTCGAGGATGGAGGTCATGTCCGTCCCCTCAGGGAAACACTGAAACAACAACAGCAACATCGTTAGCATTGTCTACAGAGACGTGTGCTGCTCCTCTTTAGTTCATTCCATCACAGAGGAGGAACCAGCAGTGTTGGTAAGGACGAAGTAAAAGGAGAATAACGTGTAAAGTAGAGGAACATAGCAACAATATAATGTGATAGAAAGCTCAGCAAAGTTCAAGTTGAATGAATAAATACATTAAAAACTCCTGTTAGTACTCGGCTGTAGTAGATGACCTTTGACCTTACCTTCTTCTCCTTCAGGTAGTAGCCGATGGCAAAGTTTCTGTCTCCAGACTCTCGCTCCGACTGGAAACTGGGACACAAAGAGGGTTGTTTTTTACACACCGTGACTCAGCTCAGGTTATGTCAAACTCAAACTGACTGAATTCAGTGACCTTAGATTCGTCTTTACACCTCGTGTACTTTAACCTCAGCGTTTCAGTATATTTCTGTACCATGTGGCGTCGTACTCACGTGGCGTTGCTGAAGCCAACATACTCGTTTCCTGCTAGTTTGTTCATGAAGTTCATGACCTGAAAACAGATTCAGATCGTTTCTAAATGGATCAGCGTCTACATTAACAGATTTATTAAACAGCACACAATGTTGGCGTGTTACTCATCCTACAAAGGAATTGAAATAAAGAAGACTTTATTTGTTTCTACATTTGTTACGTAACTCGATGAATGTCTTTGAACACAACTTTGATACTCACATAATCAAACTTCTCAGCGTTGCTCGCTCCTTGCTGAAACACAAGCAGGACAAACGCAGTGTGACATTTTTGATCTCGTTTTGTAAACTTGACAGTAAACAGTAACCCACGTCACGACATTAGCACTACTTTAAACGATCCATATCTCTATGATATTAGACTAGTTTACATCACTACTGTTTTGAAATCATCAGCCATGTAACCAATCAAACCAGTCGATGAATTAAGATTAGAGGTGGGAGGCTAGCTGGAGATGGAGGAGGTGAAACAAAAACAGTTCATACACTCAAGAGTCTCTGTTTTGTTTCAAAAAGAAAAATGATCTGACCCTGTTTGAACTCAAACTGAACTAACTACAGAGTGAAGTTAGCTGTGGCTCATTCAACTATTCATACCTTCATATTGTTACTCTACAGGTGTGTTCCTTTGTTAAGCTGCATTCACACTGCAAGTCACACGACAGGAAACACATGAAAGAGACGCTCACACTAAGTGTCACATGCTTCTTTACCAAACATCTAGAAAACAAGCAACTTGTAGAACTCATTCAAGTCATGATGAGTGTTTGAACATCTCTCAGGTTGGTGTTGATTGATTTTATGCTGGCTACATTTTCATCAAATGTTCACCCTGCTAGCATGACTTCAAATCTTCACATTAATATCTCACAGAAGTAAACAAGCCTTCACAAACTCTGAAAGCTGGGAGCTACGACTGTAATTCTTCTTTTTTCTGGTATTATGTACGTAATGGTTTATAAATGTTACCCACGCGTCAGTGATTAAGACAATAATATGATGTCTACATGTGGTGATCATTCCCATTAAGATTGAATTGGAGCACCTTCTGGTGTGCTGACTCAGTCTTTCTCTGTCCAGCACCCAGTACTCAACTTTTCATATGTATTTGTATATTT